>CM077673.1:366214287-366814287 GCA_039707655.1 Elymus sibiricus | reverse complement strand
TCTCAAGATGAGTGTTTATTCACTTATCATTGCACAAGAGTACGGCGGTAATAGGGATGCCCAGTCCCGAAATGAAAAAGAAATTTACTTTATGTTGTCAAATAATAAATTCCTTGGAAAGTGTTGGTATGGAAGGCAGCCGTGGATACGGCCAGCCATGGATTGTGAAAGAATGGTGGAAAAAGGAATAAACTTTATTTTATATTTGGGAACCGCCTATGATATATCTAGCATGGAAAGTATTATGAACTACTTCGTCGTTTTCGTTGACAGGAAAGGCATGCCACTCAAAATATTTATCTCTCTCAATTTAAACTTTGAGCTCTGGCAGCTCTACAAATCCCTACTTCCCTCTGCGAAGGGCCTATCTATTTACTTTATGCAATTTTATTTTTATTTGAGTCTCCATCTTCTCTTATAAAGCACCAACTAGGGGGCACTATGATCATACCTGAGCATTGGGTATAGTTAATATTTGAGTGTGTTTCATGAATGGATCAATGATTGAGCATGATGGGCCAGGGATAACTTTCTTTAGTGTTGATATTTTGAAAGACATGGTTGCTTGTTGGCATGCTTGAGTATTAAAGTCTTTATGTCAAAACTAGACTATTGCTTTGAACCATCTAAAAGTCTAAAAATCCATGCTACAAAAGAAAAGAATATGCGATGAACATGTTAGGCAGCATTCAACATCAAAAATTCCGTTTTTATTATTTACCCACTCGAGGACGAGTAAGAATTAAGCTTGGGGATGCAGATACGTCTCCAACGTATCTATAATTTTTTGCTTGTTCCATGCTATTATATTATCATTCTTGGATGTTTTAGAATCATTTTATAGCAACTTTATATCATTTTTTGGGACTAACCTATTGACATAGTGCCAATGTGCCAGTTGCTGTTTTTGCTTGTTTTTTACTTCGCAGAATATCAGTACCAAACGGAGTCCAATCGCGACGAAACTTTTTGGAGATTTTTTTGGACCAGAAGAAGGCCAGTGGGCTAAAGAAGTTACCAGGAGGGAGCCCAGGCCGCCCACAACCCCCCAGGGCGCGCCAGGGACCCCAGGCACACCCTGATGGGTTGTGGCCGCCTCGGGAACCCCCTCCACCACCTCTGATGCCTGCAAATACCCAAATATTCCAGAAACCCTAAGGGAGTCGACGAAAAACACATCCAGCCACCGCAAGTTCCAGAACCGCGAGATCCAATCTAACACCATCACGGAGGGGCTCATCATCCTCATTGGTGCCTCTCCGATGATGCGTGAATAGTCCACCATAGACCTACGGGTCCGTAGGCAGTAGCTAGATGGCTTCCTCTCTCTCTTTTGATTCTCAATATAATGGTCTCTTGGAGATCTATTTGATGTAAACTTTTGCGGTGTGTTTGTTGGGATCCGATGAATTTTGAGTTCATGATGAGTTTCTATCCATGAATATTATTTGAGTCTTCTTTGATCACTTATATGCATGATTACTTATAGCCTCGTATTTCTTCTTCGAATATTTGGTTTAGTTAGGCCAACTAGATCGATTTTTCTTGCCATGGGAAGAGGTGCTTTGTGATGGGTTCGATCTTGCGGTGTCCTCTCCCAGTGACAGAAGGGGCAGCGAGGCATGCATGTATCCTTGCTATTAAGGATAACAAGATGGAGTCTATTCCTACATGAATAGATCTTGTCTACATCATGTCACCATTCTTATTGCATTACTCCGTTTCTTCATGAACTTAATACACTAGATGCATGCTGGATAGCGGTCGATGTGTGGAGTAATAGTAGTAGATGCAGAATCGTTTCGGTCTACTAATCTTGGATGCGATGCCTATATAATGATCATCGCCTTGGATATCGTCATGATTATTTGATCTTCTATCAATTTCCCAACAGTAATTTGTTCACCCACCGTGTTCTATACTCATGAGAGAAGCCACTAGTGAAACCTACGGCCCCCGGGTCTACTTTTCCAACATATTGCTTTCTGATCTATCTTTTTGCCGCTTTTGTTTCCATATCTATTATTCCAAAAATCCAAAAATACCTTGCTGCATTTTTTATTTGCCTCTTTTATTTTACGTTCTTGAGAGATCTATCTATCCAATCTATCATATCCTAATCTATCTTTTTACTGTAGAGAGATTGACAACCTCTCTTTCGCGTCGGGTTGCAAGTATTTGTTCTTTGTGTGCACGTGTTGTTTACGTTGTGTTGGTGATCCTCCTACTACTTCGATACCTTGGTTTCATAACTGAGGGAAATACTTACTGTCGCTGTGCTGCATCATCCCTTCCTCTTTGGGGAAATACCGACGTAGTCTCAAGCCACGTCAGTGCTACATGATGGTTTTGATTATCACTCATTGAATATGTAGTATATTTGGACTAGTTTTATGACCCATGCAAATTACCGTCACTATGTATTAACTCTCAAACAAATATAAGTGAAGAACAAGAGTGAAATCATTTCTATAAAATCTACATGCCACCGTGCTAAAAAAGATATAAGTGGAGTACTAGAGCAACTGCTAAGCTCAAAAGATAAAAGTGAAGCACATAGAGTATTCTCATAAATTATGATGAAGGTGTGTCTCTCTTAAATAGGTGTTTTCAACAAACAATGATTGTGGTAAACTGGAAGTAAAAGCAAACAAAAACAAACGACGCTCCAAGCAAAACTCATATCATGTGACGAATTAAAATATAGCTTCAAGTGACATACCGATGGATTGAGACGAACGAGGGGATGCCTTCCGGGGCATACCCAAGCTTAGACGCTTGAGTCTTCCTTAAAATATTACCTTGGGGGTGCCTTGGGCATCCCCAAGCTTAGGCTCTTGCCGCTCCTTTTTCCATTGTCCATCGTGATAACACCCAAAACTTGAAAACTTCAATCACACAAAACTCAACAAAACTTTGTGAGATCCGTTAGTATAAGCAACATATTGAATACTTTAGGTACTGTTATAAATTGATTCTTATTTTATAATTGCATAATAAGTACTGTATTCTAACTTCTTCATGGCTTATACCCCCCGATACAATCCATAGCATAATCAAAACAAGCAATTCTGCAAGCAAAAACAGAATCTGTCTAAAACAGAACAGTCTGTAGCAATCTGTAGAGAACCTATACTTCGGTACCTCTAAAATTTCTGAACAATTAATACAACGTCAAAAATTTGTATAGAAATACTGTGTAGAAAATTCATATCATTATCAGGCTCCAGTAAAAAATTAAAATTCCTATACTGGAGTCAAAAGTTTCTGTTTTGTTTCAGCATCGATTCTACTCATCTTGTGAGTCATCCCAAAGGCTTTACTTGGCACAAACACTAATTTAAACACAAAAACATAATCATTACAGAGGCAATAATCATGTTATCAAAAACAAACAGAACGTTAAAAGCAAAAATAAAGATAACTATTGGGTTGCCTCCCAACAAGCGCTATTGTTTTATGCCCATAATGCATAGTTTCAAGTGTTGTAATAGGCACGAAAACGATATGTCATGCTATAATCATATTCCCTTCTTTCAGCCGCAAGTTTTCTAATAGGTAGGCAGAAATAATTGAAGGGACTAAACTTCACAACACAAGGATCCGAGAGATCTATTTCAGGAGGAATAGGAGGCTCCTCTTTAGGTTTCTCATAGGTGCTAACTATCTCCTCATTGTATAAGTTTCGATGAAGATATTTTATTAATTCTTGCTCTGTTGCGTCCCGACTCAAAACGAGTCAAGCCTCTATGTGTCAGTGCCATCCCTGGATCAGTATGCTGGCACACACAGTACATCAATGTATATATCAAAGTGCAATCACATGTAAATAACGTAAAACCGATATATACCTCTTAAATCTCAGCGGAAACAGTCAACGGGAGTGGAGTCCCAATAAACACCAACGACAGGTTGAGTGTAGACTGTAACCCTGAATCGTACTCTTACTCGTCGTAGAAAAGTATCTGCAACATAAGACGTTGCAGCCGTGTAGGTCAATACATTGAATGTACCGGCAAGATCACCATAGGATAAAATGATAAGACTATTCTATATGCAAAAGGCTTTGTGGCTCTGTGTCTGAGTTTTTTTTGCAGAAAAGCTGGTTTTATTTTCCCTACAACAAAGGAGTCAAACGGAATATCACTACAAACAATTGGTTGTTAATGAGATGGTTCCACCAACCAATTCTCATGTCCCAAAATTAGTAATAGACCCACTCATCATAATTTATTAATTGTGTTGAGAGTGGCTGATAGTATCATCTCCGGTGCTCATGTTGTCCGTAACCGGGGACACGGCTAATCGATTAGTTTGACACTCTGCAGAGGTTTGTACACTTTACCCGCAAGATTCGATCCCTCCCATTGTGTCCTCGCACTGCCTGGTGTTTGAGAACGAGACGATCGAAACATGGTCTTCCAAAGTGATCCTCCGGTAGAAAGTCAGTGCCCATCCAATCCTACCGTTCTTCTACATCTCGTAGCAATCTGACCTACCAAAGTCACCACTAAGGTCAACCAAGCCAAAGCCCATATTGACTTGCGGTTGCACACGTAAGCTTTCCGGCCTTGAAGTATCCATCCATCTCTTTGAGCCTGGGTGGTATTCCGTCGGGATGATCACATGTAGATACCAGGATTCCCGGGCATAACCATGATAGATATCAGGCTGCCAGATGCATGTCCAATCCACCCAGAGGTATATTGAGTCCTTGAAGTCTTGAAGTCTTGATCATCATGTAGGTCTTGAAATAATTAATTAACCTGGCAACACTCCTGAATCTCACAACCAAACCCCGTCTACTAAAGCGTAGCAATTGTGAAGTAACGTCCCTTCCCGGGCAATGGTAACAGGGTGTTGGGTTTCTCCTACCTCATGATACTACCACAAGTTCAAGCTCAATATCCTACTGGATGTATGATGGAGAGATTTACTCTAATGCAAATAAAACATAGGTAATGTAAGATGATCAAAGTGAACTTGCATGTACTGTTGATGAAGACAAATATCGCTCTCAGAAATAACTTGATAGAACTATTCGTCACTCTCCGATGAAAATCTGTATAATCAAACATTGCACTCATAAGAAAACACTTCTAGCAATCAATTCTATCAATCAAAAGCAACACAAAAACCAGACACAAAAGGGTTGTGATGAAGGAAATACTTAAGAAAAAAGTTAGAACAACAAAACTTCATCACAACAACCAAAGGTAGTTTTCCCTACAAATAGCCTATTTTCAAATGCAACAAAACAATAACAAAGAAAATCTAACAAAAGTATTTTAGTAAATATTTTACTAGCAAAAGAATTACTTTTGAAGAACAACTAAGAACTATGAAAACAACACACTGACAACATAAGTGTTTGTCTAATAAACTTAACAACAAGAAAAACAACAAAAATACTAAAATATCAGAAAACAAAAATATAAAACAACTAAGTTAACAGAAAGTAAAACTTATAAAACAATTTATGAAAATATTTTCAAATAGGAAATCAAACTAGCAATGAAACCAATTTGCAAGTTATTATGAAACTAGAATTGATTTCATGCTATCAAATAATAATAAATAACATAAAAATAATCTTGGTTGAAATACTACTGCTAACTAACAGAAAACAATATAAAACTTGTCAACTAATATAAAAGAAAATAAATTAAAAACAATTAAAACAAAAGAAATAGAAATAAACCTAAAAAGAACTAAAACAGAATCTGTTTTGCTTGAAACCTTAATAAAAATTATCCTAAAAAATTATCAAATTGAACAGGGTGATAAAAATAACTAATACAAAACAGTAGCAAAAAGAATCACTCAAAAATATGTTTTTAAACTCAAGTTATTCAAATTCTAGTGATTTGTGCAAATTTCAATGAATTCAAATTTAAACAAATCAAATTTGAAATCTAAAAGCACAGGCTGAAAGTTCATAATTTTTTCGAGCTACTGCAAAAAGAATCACCCAAAAATACTTAAAAACCTAAAAGTTATACTCAAAACAAAAACTGAATCTATTCTGTTTCAGAACTAAAACGGAAAATAAAGAAAACAAACTAAATAGCGAACGGGCTACGTGTCAGGCGGTGATTGGACGAAGCGTGCGCGTGCGGGTGCTACGAAGCGAACGGGTGCAAATTAAACAAAAACGGTTTGACCGTTTAATTCTTCTAATCGGGGTCGTTCGTCCAGATCGGACGATCTAGAGAGGGGGGGTCTCTCACCGAGGGGGTTCACCGGCGAGGAAGCTTCTCCGGCGAAGCAGAGACGGCGAGGAAGTCGGGGAGGTGGCTTCGGTGGTCGTCGGCGGCAGCTGAGCAGTCCAGGAGAAGGCGGCGGCTCTCCGGTGAAGATGGGTGGCGTCAGAAGGGCGTGGGGTCGACGGAGATGAGCTCCTCGAGCTCGGGTGGCTTCGGTGGAGGAGCGGAGCTCCGGTGAGCTCATGGGGCGGCGTTCTGGCGAGGGAGGCGAGGGGTGTTGGGCAAAAAAAGAGATGCGGGGTGGCTCCGGTTTTATAGGCGTGGTCAGGAGCTCCAGAACGGCAAGGGATCGGGAGATCCATCGCGAATCGGATCGGCTCCGACGATGGAAGGAGGAGGAAGAAAATAAGGAAGGAGATGGCCGTGGGAGAAAGGAGATCGGGCAGGGCCCACGCGTCAGCGGAAGAAAGAGAGGCGCAAAGGGATCGGGCAGCCGGTAAGAAAACGATTCGGGTTTTAATGAAAATGGATCTGGGCCGATCTGCTGCTGGGCCGTTTCCTATTTTTGAACCTTTTTCCATTTTTTAAATAAACTGAGAAGAAAACAAAGTGATTTGGAAATCAAATCAGATCCGAATATAGGGATATTATATATCATAAAGATGAGGAGAATAAAAGCAATAAGCTGGACATTTTTCCACGGCCAAAATAAATATTATTGAAAAAAATATTTTCAGCAAAAGCCTAAATTGTTTTTATTACTTTTGCAAATATTTTTCAAATAACCCCTGGGTTTTATGGTTCTAAATTTCACAAAGATACCCCTGGTTTGGAGGGTCATGTTCCTCCTCTCAATTTTTTTGAAATTGGGGCAAGTGAATTTGAATTCATTCCAACTTTGAAATAGAACCAAATATGAAATGGATTCCAATAGAATATTTCAGAAGTTTTCAAATCCACTTTTCAAATCCTTTTATTTGAAGAAGTCATGTCATCTTCTCTCATTGATTTGAATTGGATGAATTAGAAATCAAACACAAAGGGGAAAGTCATTTTATTCCCTCTCATTCAAAAGTTTCAAAAAGTTTCAAATTTCACTCAATTTTCAATCACTCAAACAAACAATCAATCATTCTATTGATTAATATAACATTCCAAATTTTGGGATGTTACATTCTCAAGCTTATAACCCATTCCAAGTTTCGGTATATCAAATTGATAATTATGTTCAGTGATTTTATCAACTAGGACATTAGGTGGAACTTTCTTTCTAAGGTTTTCATCATAAGCAACATAATCCGTGGATCTTAGTTTTCTTATACCTTCCAACTCATAAAGAATTCCTTCTATTGGTGGGCACTCACAGTTAACCCTATAATAAGCAAATATATCCCTAGCCTCTTGCATGATATTGTCAAATTCTTGAACAAGAAATATAGTGGCTAGACGTTTAGTAGGAGCTTCCTGAATATTAGAGAAATCTAGAAATAACCATTGTATGAAAGGATGCATATGGACAAATTGGTTTTCCAATTGTGCTATAAGCAAAGATATAGTATCCGCATAACTTGTAGTTCTAGCAACAATGCAACATCCTATCAATGGTAATGATCCCGCACAAGTGAAAAAAAATCTTGAATCACACTTTTGCCAATAATATTTCCACTACTTATACAGAGTTTCTTTGTTTGCATAGTGGGTTCACTTTTAGAAGGATCATCATCCGCAAGATTATCAAGTTTTTCCTTAGAAACTTCATCAAAATTTCTTTTAGCATTATTAGCACAAGGTGAAGTTGGATGTTCAAGGGCTTCCGCACTAGAGGCGGAAACACCACTAATTTCAAAATCAGACATGATAGCAACTTCAAGCAAGCAAAGGAGTAAACTAGTAACAAGCAATGATAATTTTTTTGTATTTTTGATTTTTATGAGTCAAACTAAATATAACAGCAAATAAAAAGATAAACAAGTGAATGAAAGTTTGTGTGAAGTTATTTGATAGTTGATGATGATATTCCCCGGCAACGGCGCGAGAAATCCTTCCTGATACTTGTGATCTGCGTTGGGTTTTCCGTGAAGAGGAACGGGTTATTGCAGCACAAAGTGGGTAAGTATTTCCCTCAGTTATGAAACCAAGGTTTATCGAACCAATAGGAATATCAATCCTCAACCGTCTTAAACGGCTGCACACAAAAGAACAAACAACTTGCACCCAACGCGGGCAAGAGGGTTGTCAATCCCCTTGATCTCGTTATTTGCAAGCGAATGAGGTGTATAGATAATTGTAGATAATTGTAAATTACAAAATAAAATAAAAAGTAAATATAGGCAGCAAGGTAATAGTAGTGTTTGTAAATTTATAAGTGGATAGACCCGGGGGCCATAGTTTTTCCTAGCGGCATCTCTTATGTAGGCAGCATACGGTGGGTAACAAATTACTGTTGGGCAATTGATAGAAAAGGGGATAGTTATGCAATTTTCACGGCAATGATCATGTGTATATAGGCATCACGTCCATAAACAAATAGGTCGACTCTTGCCTGCACCTATTACTATTACTCCACTTCAAGAGCGCTTCTATGCTTGCCTCTCTGCGTATTAAGTTCATGACAAACAGAGTAATGCATGGAGAACGATGACATGATGTAGACAAAGTAAACTCAAGCAATATGAATAAGCCCCATCGTGTTATCCTTAGTAGCAACAACACAAATACGCATCTTGTCCCCTACTTTGTCACTGGGATATAGAAACTCGTCAGGTTGAACCTACCACAACGCACCACTCCCACTGAAGATAGATCAATCTACTTGGCCAAAGCACATCAATAAATCGGAG
The DNA here is from genome assembly GCA_039707655.1 of Elymus sibiricus. Classification (NCBI taxonomy): domain Eukaryota; kingdom Viridiplantae; phylum Streptophyta; class Magnoliopsida; order Poales; family Poaceae; genus Elymus; species Elymus sibiricus. The sequence goes on along the minus strand of CM077673.1, from coordinate 366,805,241 downwards.
AGCATTACGAAGCTATAATGATCATGCAAATAAGAATCTTAATATTCAGAGGTGACTCAAATACTTTTCATGAATAATCTAAACATAAACCCACAATTCATCAGATCCCAACAAACACACGGCTCAATAGGATTACATCGGATAGATCAAAGCGAAGATGCGATGATCATTGTATTGAAGATCAAGAGATAGAGAGATTGCCATCTAGGTACTAGCTATGGACCCGTAGGTCTGTGGTGAACTACTCACACATCATCATGAGGGCAGCAAGGTTGATGTAGAGGGCCTTCGTGATCGATTCCCCCTCCGATAGGGTGCCGGAACGGAGCTCCAGATGGCCTCACGACGAAACAGAGACTTGCAGCGGCGTAAAAAGAGTTTCGGGACTTCCTCTAGGGTTTTTGGAATATATGACAATTTATAGGCCAGAGAACGAGGCCGGGAGAGCCGCCAGGGGGGCACAAGCCATTAGGGCGCGCCCTGTTGGCTTGTGGGGCCCTGGTGTGGCCCCCAGCCTTCTTCCGAATCTCTCAGGTCTTCTTTTGGTCCAGAAAAAATCATCAAAAAGTTTCGTGGCAATTGGACTTCGTTTGGTACTGTAAACCTGAGTAGTGAAAAACATGCAGAAAACAGCAACTGGCACTGGGCACTGGATCAATAGGTTAGTACTCAAAAATAATATAAATTGGTAAATAAAGACCCAAAAAGTATCCTTGAATGACAATATATCAGCATGGAACAATATAAAATTATAGATACGTTGGAGACGTATCAGGCGCCTCGATTTCTGCGCTGCAATCTCCGCCACGTGTCTCCAAAACGCTGTACGGGGGATCCGCGGATCTCGCTTCGTTTGCGGATTGACGGCTAAAGATTCGCCCGATCTCTGTATAAAGTGCGGTTGAGCAAGAGGAGGAGGAGACAGATCTCCTTTTCCTCGCTTCTCAATCCCTCCGACACCCCCAACGAGCCCCTCCCTCTACACCTCCGCCACCGACCCGCCACCTCCCCTGCCATGGATTATATTTAGGCGGCTAAGAATCTGGTAGATCCTTTATGAATGGGCTATCATGGATTGTGATAGAAAATGCATCGAGGGAGATGGGCATGAGACCCACGTCAGTTGCCATGGGCGTAATCCAACCTATGTGATCGAAGATCCCGTGAATTAGGACCTGGGAAAGCAATCCAACGGTCAACTTAGGAGAGTATTCTTACTAATCCACTCTGTTGGAGATGCAATACTCTCATAATTTGTAAGGCAAGATGACTTTTGTCTTAATGTGTTCCAAAGCTTGTGTGAGCAAGATGCTATCCTACAGAGCATTCTTTGGAGGAACACACCTATGTGAGCCCGACTGCTGGTCACAGTCTATGAGATAGGGTAATCTCTAGGAAGCTCATGAACATGCCAGGAGCATGACTAATAAGCTTCACCTGTGGGGTTTAGACTCCGGCAGCCACGTACTAGCTGACAATTGTCAAAACTTCTGCATGCTAAACTGACAATTCAAGGCATAGTTCATTGTTAGTTGTGAAGAAGTTTAATTCGGTTGCTCTAGGTGGAAGTTCAACTTACCAGTCTCCACTGAAAATTCTGGTATACCGAAACATTTTTTGGAACAGATGACAAACTAATGTGCCTCGAGATGTGGCCAGGGATTGTTGAATTGTAGATGAGCTTTGGCCCCATATAAGACAATAATCCCTAGTTAATCTCTAAGGCCACATTTAGGTGCATGGCAAGTGATGGAAAGTTTAGTACCATACTGTTAGTGTAAGAAGAGTGAGACCCCTTTATAAGGGTTGCTCTACCACATGTTATTGGGAGCTTGGGAAGAGGAAATATACACACGCACTCCTCCTCGTCGTCCTTCGCCCACCTCGCCTCGTCACGACGCGCGCGCCGCAGGCTGCGGGAATGAGCCAAGCCGACCCTTATTTTTTTGGTCAGGAATGATTAATTAATCATGGATTAATTAATGAGTCGCTAACAGAAGTGCCACTGTCCGAGATGTTGGACTGCGGCTGTTCGCGGACTCGGTTGTGGGCCTAAGCCCAAGCCCATCTACCTGGCGGCCTATATAAGGATGCGTTGGCATGTGGAGTGAACCCTAACTCACTCATTCCCTCATCGCGCAACTCTAGCTGTCATCTATTGTTCCTCTCAATGTGCTCCTTCCAGCGATCTCATCCCGAAGACCCCGTGCACAGCCGGTCGAGAGAGCAGTTGCCTTCGGAATCCCGACGTTCGAGATTCTGTCCGGGAGAACGTCGATAAGGTTTTTGGGGAGGGTCTTGGCACGAATGCTCCCGATCCACCCCTGTCTCCCTCCTCCTTTGACTCGACTACTTCCCCTGTATCGACTCCATGGCCGCTGCCACCGCCGCCGAGAAGAAGGACACAGACGACGTCGAGGCTGCTGCCGCCGCCGTCGCGTTGGCCTGGCCAACCGGAAGGTATGACTTGTTCATCCCTTATTCACTCGTTCATGTACTAGCCACATATGTTAAGTTCATAGATATTTCGGTTCTGTGTATTATATGTGCTCACATGCTTAGGTTACTTATGTATCGGTACAAGTTGCATATTGTGATTGTCAGGCTTACTGTTTATTCGTGGATTAGATTAATCAGAAAAGTGATAATATTTCCAACAAAACGGAACACACTTGGTTCACGCCACGACCATCTTTACCCACAAACCAACATACACGCTGGGAGTATTACAGAAGCAGCAATTTCACATCCGTCTTAGAAGAGCCACAGTGGATCAAGGTTTGACCTAGAGGCCAAGGCGAACATCCCGTGATAAATGGCGTCCACGGCAGCAATGCACCAGCGAGCACAACGGACGGAAGCGCCGCTGACATCGCCCCGATGACTCTCTACTAATCTCGTGGATAACTAACAAACCAACGACGTACGTACCTTCCTCCCTGGCAGCCCGAGAGAAACGACCATCTCCACGGTCAGCGCGAGGAAGAGTCGCCAACGATGCATGGACACCCCCCTAGTGATGTCCACGATAGCTCGCTCCCGGTTGTTCTTTCCACACAAATTCCCTTCCCATTAATCTATACCTACCTACTAATAAAGTGGTTAAGGATTCTTACTCCCTAATTTTCGTCCGTACGTGCGATAGCCTTCGTACGTCGTTCGCGAGGTTCGTACGTGCGATCCCAACCGGCCGGCTAGCATGGGCTTCAACCTATTAAACGAATCCGGCCCAAAAAAAGCTGGAAGAAAGGTGGATCGAACTCACAACCCACCGTTGATTTCAGAAAAGGGTGTCCAATGAGCTAACCCATAATATTACGCAAAAGACAGGGTTTGATCGTATATCACATAATCCCACCTCGCCCCCTTGCACTGAAATAAACTAATTTAAATACAACTACGAGTTGAAATCATCAAGCCAACTGGGATCACTAGGCAAGGGTGGGCAATCGAATTAAAACTATTGAAGATGATCAATGATGAGGAAAAAGATATGCTGGTGGTGAAATCTCTAAAGGAGGAAGGATGGATGGATGATGGATGATAATGAGCCGCGGGACTCCATGGCCGCTGCCGAGCGCTTGTGAGGGATGACTGCCGTGGTTGGGGGGCTACACTCAAAGTGAATGATGGAAGGGCATGACCGTGCAGGGGCTAAATCCCTAGATGATGAGGCAAGGCAGTGGAGTCTGAAAGACGTATCTGGGATACAAGTTCAGCAAGGTTCACAGAAAGGAAAGGTCCCAGAGATCCATCAGACTGCCCTGCTTCACTATCGGACGCGACTCAATAAAAAGGACCTACAACATGCCGCCGGGGAGACCACACCTAATATCTGCCAAGTACTGAAATGTTGAGCTGGGATGAATGGTTTTGTGCCAGACTAGAGCACGTACAAACGTTGATCAAATGTTGTGTGCGAGGGAAAACGGATTGAATTAGTGATACAATGATAGAAGAGATGAAAGCTGTCTTATCTGGCAATAAGCAGCATGCTGATACATTTGCCTTGCCTAAGTCATCGATTTGAGGAAACATTTACTAAGTTTGAGCTGCACTGGGAGACGGATGTTTACTTCCGAAACTGTAGTTTGTTTACTTCCTTTGATTAGAGTTCGTTGTCTATTCATATTGTATGTTCCACGACTGCTTGCCCCAATACATGTTGGTGAGCTCAATCCAAACTCCTTCAATCTCTGGACGGGTTTGATGCATCGAGACTGTATTCCTTTGTCCAAATCCCTAATCTGATATGCTGCTTTACATAAATTAATTCTAGAAGTCCCACTGTATGCCTGACAAGGTATAGCATGCAAAAATAGTTTAGTGGTTATCTAATCGTTGTTAGGTTTTCTCTTTTCGATTTGAGAGCTATAATCTTGTGAAGATTGTCTCAGAGAGTGAAGTTTTGCTGGACTTTATTTCAAATGATTCAAAATTGATACTTCTAAGTTTCAAAAAAATCAAAAAATAAATCTGTGAAAACTTATCATATTCGCAGGGGATCCGTAAAATATCGTTAGAAATATTAAGATTTGCAAGAGCACAATAAAAAAGAAAATTCAGACCATCAACAAAAAGAAAATGGCCCATTTCCATGCATGTATTTGTTTTTTGATCTACGCCACGTATGAAAGTATATTGTTACGAAATTTTTCGTGAACATGCTATATATGTATTTGTGTATGTACACATTTTTTCGATGTTTTTTTTTTTCAATTTGGATTTATGTTATTTTTTAGTCCACCAATGCTCCCGTCCTCCATTTGCACTTTTCGGGTCGCCTCTGCCTTTTTTTTTTGCCTGCTAAAAATGTGTATTGTTTTGTTCATAGTCTGTTGCATTTTGCACTTTGATTGGAATATGAAATATCTGGTATGGTTGAACAGTTAGCAACTGCCATCACTGCCATGGTAGACACAAGCAATTCTGTTTTGGCCAAGTTGCTTAGAGCAGGCAGTTTTGCTATTAATTTCCATGGGCTAATACCAATGTGATGTAGAGGTAACTTATATGTCCGACCAAGAGCTACCCTCGACGTCCTTACGGACCCGAGATCCATGACTAAGAGCTCTCCTCAATGTATGCATGTACTGCTCCGCCCGTAAACAAGCTAATTGATGTCCAATTCGACCTCTCAATTATTAATACAAAGTAGCGTCCGCTTTCATTAAAATTAGGTGAAATTTGAAATCTCAAAATCCAAAATAATTTCCAAAACATGTGAAAATTCTCAATTTTCACATATTTTGGTGTGGTCTGAAATTATTGTGGTTCCGAAATTACAAATCTTGGACAGGATGATGATTTTCCTAATAGCAATTTCAAAGAAGAAAATGAAATATAAACCGCTAGGCCGATGCGATATTTCATTTTCTTTATTGAAATTGCATCGTGCATTTCACTGATTTGGTTTTTCATGGATTTACACAAATATTTGCTTCCATTTAGCATCATGTGCAGAGGTAATTCTCCAATTGGAAGCAAGTTTGTTTCTTTTTGAGAAACCAAAATTTCAACAATAAAATTCTGACCAATAAAATTCATCAATAAGAAGGTTATTTTGATCAAAATTCAACAATAAAATTCTGACCACTCTTTGTGTATCTATAAATTGTCATATATTTGATCGATAATCTGATAAGAACTTTATAAGCCAAATGTTACATATTTAAATAGTATCATTTTCTGTTTTTCAGGGATTAACGTCATAGCACATCGATTTCACACCAAAGGGAAAATAAGGGAGTCAGAAGCAAACTGAGAGCTACGGCAGGTAAACTCTCAAAAATCATGCAAACTCAAATTTATTTTATAATGTCAATAGCAACACACTGTCTATTTTGCACGTAAATTTTTCATGAACTGTGGATGTGTGTTGCGTATGGATACACGTCAAAGTTTCTCCTATTGCAACACACAACATTGATGATAGGATGGCTACAAATGATATGGGACCAGAAAGGAGCAATGTTGGAGTTGGGGAACTAGGGTTTGGAGTTCGCGCAGGTCGGGATGATTGGAAGGAAAGGTGTTGACAAAGTACCATTCCTAATCTCGTCTAACACAAACAAACAGGTTTTGCTTGCTGCCAGTCTTACTCCAGATTTATCTGCTCGATGACATACTTTAAATTTGTTCGCAATATTATTTATTTTCATTTACTTTTAAATCTAGCTCGTGGCATTAGGTAATTTTTATTATTTTAGAATGAACAAATAAGTTGAACTAAGTTGGTTTGGAACCACATCTCATGTTTCGAGACGACATCATGAAAAAACCTACCCTCAATCGATCCATACGTCATGTTAAAACTGAGGACGTGGCACATGAAGGTATTGAAATGGTTATCATTTTAAAGACATATGTTATGTTTTCATCTCCCGTTGCAACGCACGGGCAATTTTGCTAGTCAATTATCATACACACAACCAACAAACAAATGACGACCGGTACACGTACGCGTCTACGTAGCCCCGAGCACACATTCCGTATACATCACCGCGCTTTTATTTCCAGTGTTTAATCAGCTAGATAGACTCCCATAGTGCAGTCCGATGGCGCTAGCGTGTGGGGCCTTTGCGCACGAGCCGAAATCAAAGTGGCGTGTCCGACGCGGGCAAGCAGGGGGAGAAGCAAGCCCGCAAGCAACCGCAACCGGAGAGCCAGAGGTGGTGCACCTAGCTAGCCCGCCCGCGCACCACACGCGCGCAGCCGCAGCCGACGTGCCCGCCGCTTGGCGCGCTAATCAGTAGGCGTAGCCGCAGCACGTTGCCGCCCGCATCGATCGATCGGCCGAGCCCGAGAGGGACGGGCCGGGGCAGGGCGAATCGCCCAAGTGGGGGAAGGTGGCTTGCTACGATGATACATACGACTCCAGCGCCTCTATCTCTCCCGAGAAAAAGAATTGAATTTGAACGCAACGCAATGGAATACAACCAGGAGGCGTAGCTCGTATAGTCGTACGCCCATTGGAAACCATGGGGCTATAGGCTAGAAAAAAGGGTCATGCAGCTGTCATCCCACCCCGGAACCCTCTCCTCCAGCGCACGGCCGCCCGCTCCCTCCCCCTCCCATCCCAGCTGTGATACCCTCCCCCATCTCTTCCGAGGCGCGGAGGCTGGGTTATGGAAGAGCAGCTTTCCACCCGGATCGAGCTATTAGGAGGGGTCGTCAGGGGGTGTCTGTGCGAGGGAGCCTGCCGGATCGGACCAAACCGGCCCGGCCGAAACCAATAAGGTGACCGCGGAGGACACCAATCGGGTAAAGTCTCCCGCAGAGTCCAGGGTAGCTCAGCTATCCGTCCGGAGTCTGTTTGATCCCGGCAGGCAATACTTTGGGCGAGTCCTCCCTCCCTCCACAAGACCGGAACAGCGAGGACCTCCGCTTCGCTTGCGCGGCTTCGCGTGGTTGGGGTTCTCTCTAGCTGCGTAGAAGAGATGGCGTCGACGGCGGCGGCGGCGGCATCGTCGTCGTCCCCAGCTGGTGGCGCCTCGTCGCCGGCCCAGGCGCCGGGTGGAGGTGGTGGTGGTGGAGGAGGCGGCGGCGTGCCGTACCACCGGTCGCGGTTCGGCGACACAACGCTGACCAAGGTGTTCGTGGGCGGGCTGGCCTGGGAGACGCCGTCCGCGGGCTTGCACGACCACTTCCGGGAGTACGGCGAGATACTCGAGGCCGTCGTCATCACCGATCGCGAGACCGGCCGATCCAAGGGCTACGGATTCGTACGTCCTCCCCTTCCCCTCCCCCTCCCTCTCTCTTTCGGCAATCCACACACGCCATCGCTGGCGATCTGCTGGTCTCATCGGCCGCGTCCTCATCTTCCGTCCGTCTGTGTGCAGGTGACGTTCCGGGACCCTGAGTCGGCGCAGCAGGCGGTGCAGAACCCGAACCCGATGATCGCCGGCCGGCGCGCCAACTGCAACATTGCCTCCATGGGCCCGCCGCGACCGTCGCCGCAGAGAGGTGAGCAACAGCGAAAAAAAAACACCGAATCAATGCCCTCTCCTTTCCCCCCCTCCCTTCCGCTTGCTCGCGCATGTGCATGGCAGCAATAACGGCGACATGATCCGTACGCGATTAGCAGGATAAGCTTGATTAGGGCACGCGTATCTCTTTCTCCTTCCTCCTCCTTGCGTGTTAGCCGGCGGGTTAGGATAAGGGATTAAGGGAGGAGGATCCCATTAACGTCGCGTTGATGGGCGGGGCCCACCTCCAGCTGCTAAAAGCTTTAAAGACTGGGGCGCCAGCCCAGACGGAGCAGGACGACGACTTGGAGCACTTTGGTCTGCATTGGGAGGGGCGGCATGCTCGGGCTGTCAGACATGCACACTCATGCCTCATGGCTGTGCTGTGCTGCGCTGGGTCGTGCTTCGCCAGCCTGGCCTCTGCATTCAGTTACTGCAACTGTATCAGTTACTGATCCTCCGGCCTCCACAAATATGGCCCTTCTTCAGTTGGAGATTTGACTACTATCATCTTGTGCTCAAATACATAATTATAGTATCATATTCTAATTTCATGGTTAGGAACCTATTAAGCTTTTTTGGTAGATCGAGGAGGGAGAAGTAGTGGGGGAATCAATGGTGGTTATGATCGACGGGTCTGAGCTAGCATTTTGCTGTTGCTGTTGCTGCATATTGGGAAAGAATTAGTACCACTAGCTTTGATTTGAGGCGGTGAGACGAAGACGGTGAAGCGTTCCAGCGGGAATGCGGTGTGCTCGCGGTGTAAAGCGGGGTGGTGCATGTTGGTTATCGCTGGAGAAGAGAATCGGGAATCAGTCCGCTTTGTTGCCTTTCCCGGTCAAGATCGGTGCACGGCATCGGAAAAGAAAAGAGTTCCAGTTGCATATACTAGTCTCGTACTTAGCCTTTGACAGGGTTTTAGTTCGGTGGTTGCCATGTCAACGAGTGTGGCTAGGGGGAATATATGGATGCTGCATGTTGCTGCTTGGATTGCTTCAACTCGTTGCGCTTGCTTGAATTGGTCTCTCGTGATATTGATCTGGTGTTACTTTATTGATTTGGGATTTTGCGTCGTGCTTTCCAAATGATTGGGTGAGCGCTAGTAGTGCACCGAACATTTCTCTGCTTCTTTTTCCATGATAAAACATTTGACTTTTCCCTTAAAAAAACTAATAGTTGAGCTTGCATGCTGTTTTTTTCAGTGTTTTCACAAATAGTATATGGTTAGGGTGCAGTACAGCGCACGAGTAACAGACTGGAGTAGGTTGTAGTGCAAGCTAGCTAAGAAAAGTCTTGAATTATTCGGCACTGCGCTAATCTACGCAATGTGCACACAAAGGAATCTCAACAATTCCTCTATTATTATTGTTGTTTCGAGAAGATTCTTTTCTTTGAAAAAAAGGATTGGCCAAAATGCAGACAGAGGAACACACCTGGTGTCCTTTTCCCTTTCATGAAAATTGAAAGGTTTCTGCTAGGCAATCAACAGACCTTTAAAAAAAACACAAGAGCGTAGGAAATCATCCGTCCATGATCCATCCCTGCATGCTTGTCCTGGTCCAACGTAGTAGCAGGGCACATGGCATTTCCCTCCCGGTGCAACTGCATAGGCCATCCAACTGTTTTGCAACCCCTGGCCGCGTGCCCCCCCGCCCTCATGTCCTGCCTGCAATACATGCGTGATCTGCTACCTCTTCACAGCACAGCACATTTATTTGTTTGTTTGTTTGGGTGCGAGTCGCTTCCTCTGCAGCCCAACAATGGTGTGACATGTCTAAATTATTTGTTTGTGTGTCTGCAGGGAGGGCCCCGCGCGGGCCGGATCAGCACCCCACGGGCCCGCAGCCATACATGGGCGGCAGGATGCACCCGCAGCAGCAGATGCCCACCCCGCCTCACGCCATGTTCTACCCCCCTTCACAGTACGGGTGAGTGCCAATACCATATCCCCATGTACAACATACACATCGTGGGATCTGGGTGACATGTCTACTGTGTGTATCATGTCAGTCCCGCTTTAAAATCGCCATGCACCATCGTACACCACACATCGTGGGTGATCTGGGTGCGCTGCAAGTTCTGAACCATCACTTGAGTAGGGGTAAGACTTGCTGTTAATCGCCCAGTTTCCTGATAAGGTTCTGTCAGGCCGGTACCTCAGTCAGCACTATCACCGTATGTAGTTTCTTTATCACTAAGTTCAAAAAATACCAGACAGAGATGGGTATAAAGCATGGTTTGGTAGTGACGGGCCCCGTGTCATAGTGGTTGCATTTTTCGTGGTTCAGAGAGATGCTGATCCCGAGGTTAACAGTTTTTGTTTGATACGGTGGGGTAATACTACGCCAGACTATGACTGATCCGTTAGCTGAAGTGAAGAACACACGTAGAAATAGACGTTGTTGTTGTTGCCTTGTTGGTAGTTGGTCTTTATGGTGGTAGTGGCCAATGGGGCAGTTACCGAACCCCTGACTGACTACACGCTGCTGCTCGTGGCGAGCGAGGTCAGGTCAGCACTCAGGTCGGGTTGCTTTCGCGCCGCAGCTTTCGGTTTCCGCTTCCGCTTCCTTGACTGGACTGATGGGTTTTCGGATACCAAGGAAGCACGGCCGCGCGTGCCCGACCCCCCGCGTGTTGGGCCCTCAGAGTAGGCCCGTTCATAATTCGGCCTCGGCGACGGCCATTTAACCCCGGTGGGCCCCACCGTCTCTCCATCTGTCACCGTCTCTCCATCTGCTGACTTCCCCCCGTCTAGACCAGACCACCGGCATGGGGTGTGGCTGTGGCCTTGCCTGCGGACGCTCTCTGCGCTCCGTTGCCTTGCTTGCTTTGCGTGGAGAGTTTAATGCGTGCCTGCATCCAGATCTCTGGTGCCACTTGGCTATATTTTTGACGCAGCACCGCTGTTGGGTTGCGGTTGACGTACCCCATATGTGAAATTTATTGGAATGGGCAGCGTCTAGTACAGATCGTTGGCGCAGGATTCCTTGACCGGTCTGTCAATGAACAAGTATTACTGTACTACAGTACTACTACTTGAGTAGTTTCTGCAAGGAAAAAATTGCAAACTGCGTCAGGTTCCTGCATTTTTACTCGTATTTGCATAGCCATGTCCTTCCTCTTTAGTGCAATTTTGCCGGGCAAATTTGTCTAGTTTAAATTCTTGCAAGAAAGCACTTTCTTTCTGAATACTGCAAAGAATGGAAGCAGAGGAAGGAGTGCTCGTTTGACATGGTCCTGGTTTTAGCTGGACATACCTTTAGTTCCTGAAGTAAGAAGTTTGTGCTTTACAGCCATGGTTGTTGATGGTACATATGTTTCTGAGAGACGATGGTGGGCTCGTGCTCGACTTGATCCCTATCGATCTTTCTAATAAGGCACTGATGAAGTTATGTAAACTTTTGCAGGTACTGGTACCCACCTGATTATCCATACCAGCAGGCAAGCACTGTACTCATCTCTTGCAATGTTATTTCTGTTGTTTTACTTCCATCACAAGCGATTGCTCCTTTGTACACCAGCTCTAGTGAATGCCAGCAATACCCAACATATATATAGAACAAGTGTAAATGGTCTGAAGTCAGGATTTTATAGTCACCTCCTAAACTTTGAATACTGACAATCTTTAGAACTGCATTTTTGATAGCTGCCCGGTTTTTTTTTCTCAAATTAGAAACCACAAGTTACACAGCTTGTCCACAAAAATCAGACATTAGAGCACAATACAGGCCCACTTTTTCTATTTGAGAACTGACTGAAACCTTGCAATGTCTGAAAACTTGTATGCAGGCCTTTTACAATTCTCAAATGCAGCAATACTACTCTCAGCAGTATGGCCAAACATCGCCTTCAACATCACCATACCCATACATGGGGTACATGACAAGTGGCCAGAATCCAAGGGCTGGTTTCTCGCCATTGCAGCAGCAAGCTGCTCGGCCGCCATTCTTTCAGCAGCAGAGCGAGGGTTCTTTCCAGGCAGCGCCTACGCTCCCTCCTAATTTCAGACTCCAGTTGCCCCCTCGTGCAATCTCAAGACAGTCTGATGATGTATCTGGTATGTCACTCCCAGTTTCAGACCACCAAAATAAATAAACATTTTGCTGTTGTCATACTCATGTTATTCATATGTCGAATTAGAAAGTATGTTCCCATCTTCTTTGATCAAACTATGAAGTAAACTCATGGCTTTCTGTTGGCATATGTTGCAGGTTCACAACCAACTCAGACAGTATCTGAGGCTGAGGCCGCAAACACAGATAACCAAGAAGCGTCAGTGCCTGTTGAAAGATCAAATTCAGATGAAAACACCTCAAACTGACTCGCTGAACTGAAAACTCTGCCAAAATGATTTGATGTCGATCTGGAGAGGACTATTAGTGGTCCGCAAAGGAGTACCAAATACTCGTTTCTTGACTGAAAAAAAAAAGAATAGCATCCAAATATTTGTTCTTTCATTATTTCTGATTCATTTCCTATTTCTGCACTGCATTTATTTGGTGAACCCATTGTACTGCGAAACTGATTCTCACGGCAGAAAATGGAATTCGCCAGAATAAATCCCGGAGGCATGCCGCTGGTAGTTGTCTCCTATGTCTATGAGCATGCACTAGGTAATTGCCCGTTGCAACGAAATATTTTACTTCCTTAGTTTCTAAATATAAGTCTTTGTAAAGATTTCACTATTGGACTACATACGGATGTATATAGACATATTTTAGAGTGTAGATTTACTCATTTTGCTCCGTATGTAGTCCCTTATTGGAATGTCTAAAAAGACTTATATTTAGGAACGGAGGGAGTAGTGGTTAACACCTTTTTTGCACGTATATACTGTCTCAGTGCCTTTGTAACTTAATATAAGACCTTTTTTTGGCACTGTCAGAGACTCTTAGGACGAGAAAGGCGTTTTGGCACTCGGCCTCCATGGAGGCCGAAATTTTTGAAAAAATCAAAATTCGAAAATTTTGGTTTCAAAAAATCTGAAAAAAATTGTACAACTAAACAAGGGTGTGATCCCTGTGTGTGTAAAATTTCAGGCCGAAATACTTTGAAACGCATCTTGTACAAAAAAGACAAATTCATGGTCTGAAAGGATGAATAGTAGCATGTGTGAAAAGGTCTCAGATTTGTCTTTTTTGCATAGCCCTCATTTCAACGTATTTAGTTCTGAAAATTTACACACTTGTGTGTTATACCTTCACCTATCTATGTATTTTTTTTTTAGAATTTTTTGAAATATTAAAATACGAATTTTCACGAAATTTGAAGTTTGCATTTGGAGGCCTCCATGGAGCTCGGCCTCCAAAAGCAATTTCCGTCTTAGAACATCTTATAAAAAGCTACAGAGGTAGTACTACCTTTAAAATTCTCATGCACATAATCAACATTGTCAACTTTTTTGTAATGCAAAACCACGTTTCTTCTTCTTTCCTTTCTTCTTCTTTCTCCACTCTGATTCAAGCCAAAATCACTGGAGGAGTTGGCCACACCACGGTACCCTGGTCAAACAATTAACTAGCAGAGCGAAGATGTAAATGCAATCGTTTTTATAATCTGCTATACTTTTGTTTAAATTGTACGCACGCGGATCAGCTGGATCAGCTGGCGCAAAGAGCGGAGCGGGATGACTTACTACGCACGCGACCAGCGTTGGGCCGTGTCGTTCGCGCCGGATATCGGATCGCGCCGGCTGGATCTCGTCGCCGGCGAGGTGGTGCTCCGGCATGAGTCGCTTCGGCTGGTGCTTCTCAACGAGCGGGGAGGCACGGTCCACGCACCCTTCCTCCATGAAGGGGAGAACGTGGTGCAGCGGTCTTGGATCCAATTTCCCTGCCACGTTGCTAGGGTGGATCGATGGCTTGGGCCGCGATGCACGCCCACGACTGCAGCTGGGACATGCATGCGTGCGAGCGGGCCATGGCTGCATGCAGTCAATGGATGCGCTACAGCCGGCGGGGCAGCGGGCGGTGGAGATTGGGCGCCATGGCGGTCAGACCACCGTGAGGGGCTCAGTTCTGATCTTGGCGCTGGTATATCTAGCGTGCGCCCGAGGGTTTCCCCATCTCCTTCCCTCCGGGTCGCCCCCGATTCGCATCTCGTCTCCTTATTTGGTCATCTCTGGGACCGATCTAGGGTTAGCTCTCCTCCTCCTCCCACTGATACCTTCGGGTGGTGGCCTAGCAAGGTCGCCGGCGACTCCAGATCGTTCGCTCAGGTTGCTGGGGATCCCTCTTCTCCCGTTGGTGCTAGATCGAGCTCTATGGGCGACCGTGGTGGAGGCAGATCTGGGGGGGGGGGGGGGGGGGGGGGGGGAGGCGGGCGGAAGATGGTGCCGCATCCCTAGGCGCGCAATCTGGTGTGGCAGCGTCCCGAGCCGCCGCGACCGGCGGCAGCGCCAGATCGCTGGGAGATGACAGCGCGAGCTCAAGGTGAGGGGTCCAAAGGGTGGCCTCAGTCGACTACTACTACCATGGCGCCGCCGAAAGGGGGGGGGGGGGTTCTTCATCCACATCGGCCCCCCTCCCCCCCCCTCCTCCTCCAGCTACCAACAACAAGGTCAACGATGAGATCTGCCACAACTGCAACCTCCTAGGTCATTTCGCTCCTTGTTGCCCTACTATTCGCTGTGAAAAATGTGGGAAACTTGGTCATATGATGCAACTGTGCCAAACGCTTAGGCCATGGGAGTGTATTCCGGCGATGTGTGACCTCCAGTCTCCTGGCCAGAGTTTTTTCTATTTCCCTGACTTATGTGCGGGTAAACAAACTGTTGAGAAAACCAATAGCGTGGTAATCACAATTGTGGAGGGAGAGGCCTCGGTTAAGGACATTGAAACCGAGTTCAATGGTTTCTTTGCTCACAAACTTGAGTAAAAAAGATGGCGATGCATAGCCCGTCCTATTAGCCTCACACAGTTTGTGATGTGATTCCCTAATGCTAGAGAGGTTGAGAGGGCTTGCTGTTATGGTAAACGTATGCCTCTGAAGGAAGGTGCAGGTGTGGTTTGTATAACTCCTTGGTCAGCTTCTGTTGGTGCAAAAGCTGATTTGCAGCAAGCTTAGAGTTAGAAACGTTCCATTAGAAAAAAGATGTGTTGAACATGTTTCCTATGCGGGGGACTGGTTGGGGTCACCTTAGAGGTTGATGCTGCTACTTTACACAAACCCGAGCATGCGTGCATCTTGCTTGGTTGCAGGGAGGTGAGCAGTATCCCTCCCTCAGCTGAAGGTGTGTTAGGAGGAAAATTCTATGATTTTTTCTATGAAGTAGAGAAGATTGTGGTAGGGGTGCCTGAGAAAAGTCAAACCTCGGTTCATGTTGACAGCAGCTCTTCCCCTAATTTCCCTAAGCATGCTAAATATGATACTCACACATCTGATTCGTCGGAGCAACATGAGACTAGTGCTTCTGTTGGGGGTAACTCCTTTTCTCAGACTTATGATGGGGGGAAGCAGCATCTTGCTACCGTTCCTGAGGTAGAGGAGGATGATGAAAGTGAAGAGGGAGACCACACTGAGCTTTTGATTGATACTATGGCCAAAGAATTTGAGGCCGGGATGGCATCTGGGTATGATTCCCCTGTGGTCAGCTCTGAGGATGGCGCTATGGGAATGGATGTTTCTTCATGTGGTACTCCTGTCTCTGCAAGTAACAGTAAAACATGTGCTTGGGCTATCATCTCCACACCTATTCCTCCTTCTCCTTCTTTTCTGTATCATTCTAAAAATTGTGGTGGGGGTGTTGTTCCACCTTTGCCAGACTATGTGAAGTGGTGAAAGGACGTGGATGTTGCCTAGAGGGGGGGTGAATAGGCGCTTTAAAATAATTACAGTTTAGACTTGAACAAATGCGGAATAAAACTAGCGTTTAATTAGTCAAGTACAAAACCTAAAACAACTAGGCTCACCTATGTGCACCAACAACTTATGCGAAGCAAGATAAACAACTAAGTGATAGCAAGATATATAACAAGAAACAATATGGCTATCACAAAGTGAAGTGCATAAGTAAAGGGCTCGGGTAAGAGATAACCAAGGCACGTGGAGACGTTGATGTATCCCGAAGTTCACACCCTTGCGGATGCTAATCTCCGTTTGGAGCGGTGTTAAGCACAATGCTCCCCAAGAAGCCAATAGGGCCACCGTAATCTCCTCACGCGCCTCTGACAATGCAAGATGTCGTGATTCCACTAAGGAACCCTTGAGGGCGGTCATCGAACCCGTACAAATGGCAACCCTTGGGGGCGGTCACCAGTTGTCGGTGTCAAAACCGGCGGATCTCGGGTAGGGGGTCCCGAGCTGTGAGACTAGGATCGATGGTAACAAAGGGACGAAGGAGACGATGTTTACCCAGGTTCGGGCCCTCCTATGGAGGTAAAACCCTACGTCCTGCTTGATTATATTGATGATATGGAGGTTACAGAGTTGATCTACCTCGAGATCGACTAGCTAAAACCCTAGATGAATTTCTGTGTCCTATGATCTAAAACCCTCTCGGTTTATATAGACACCGGGGGGGACTAGGGTTTACACATGGTGGGCCTCCTGCCGAGGATGGAGATGTCGACATTCTCATCTTGACTTGGAGTGCACGACGCGCCTTCGGGGCTTCCTTCTGGAACGTGGAGTCTTGATATGTCCGGCCCTTCTTCGGAGAATGGCCCATCGAGCCGGCCTATCGAAAGATGAACCGGCAGCCCGAGGACCCCTTAGTCCGGGACTCCCTCAGTAGCCCCCGAACTAGCCGCCAACGCCAAGGGTCTCAGCTCCAGCTGCTTCGTACGATCAGAGTCTTCGGCTTGCGGGGTGAGTTCTTCTTCTCTTCCCATGATCGGTTGAGACTAGTTCAGTTTCCGATGACACGTATTTCTTCCGATCATATGTTTGACCGAACACCATGAATTGCTTAGCCCCGAAGGCCAATTGCCAAAGTGTAAACAATGTTTTCTGACACCTTCTTCTGACGAAGGGATGTGGCCTACCATGACCACTGAACTAGTTATGAAAACTTGATTCGCGGTTCAGGGCCGTTTTTTCAGCGACACGACTTATCAATGCGCGTATCGTGCTCCGTTTCACACGGGATATGATTAATCTCCACACGCACATAACGGCACGCATGTCTTGGGAAGCGGAGGGATTTGTGGCGCGGTAAGCGTGGCTAATCGGTGATACGTCCCATAAAAAGGGAAAAAACGCTAAGGCCTATTCACGCCTCCCATTCGCATCCTTTGCCTCTTCAATTTCTCCGAGCCCCAAGAGCCCAGGTCCAGTTCTACCTCACCCTTTCCTCCGAGCTTAGCCATGGCGGGTTCTGGTTCCAACGGCAAGTGGGAGGCCTCCACGGTCACTGACCAGGATATTCGGGACCTGAAGCAGGCCGGCTACCTCCCCGCCAACGTCTTCCACCGCGCCCCGGAGAAGAACTAGGTGATTCCCACCCCCAAAGCAGGCGAGAGGGTGGTGTTCGTCCCCCACTTTATCCGGGGACTGAGCTTTCCGCTCCACCCCTTCGTCAGGGGTCTCTTGTTTTTCTACGGTCTGGACTTCCACGACCTTCCGCTAAACTCCTTCATGCACATATCGGCATTCATCATCGTCTGCGAAGCCTTTCTGCGGGTCGAACCGCACTTCGGCCTGTGGCTCAAGGTCTTCAACGTCAAGCCAAAGACCGTGGCAAGCGAGCACGCGGACTGTGGAGGGGCGGTCATTAGCAAACTCCCCCGTGTCGAGTGGCCATCCGGCACCTTCATCGACACGATCAAAACTTGGCAGAAGGAGTGGTTCTACATCACCGAGCCCAGGGACGAGAGCTGGCCGGCCCCCGCCGAATTTAGATCTGGACCCCCCACGAGATTGACCTCGTGGCTCAGGAAGGGCCTCGACTGGGGGTCGGACGCTGAAGTTAAGCTGCTGCAGAAGCGCATCACCTCGGTGATCGAGGCGAAGGTGGAGCTGGTCAACGTGGTCCAGGTCATGCTCCACCGCCGTATCCTCCCCTGCCAGCGCCGGGCATCCCCCATGTGGGCTTATCGTCCCGACGATGAGCCTATCGTGCGCCAATTCTTCCGCACCACCCCGGAGAAGCTATGGAAGGCTCTGTTCAAGCCTCAGAAGAGCTGGCCGGCCAAGGAAGAAGATACAGGCCTAAGCACCGTCAACCCTCCGACCCAGGTATAGTATAATTTCAATTCATCAATTCTGTTTCTTCGGCAAAAAGATCTGAACGCCTTCTCCCTTACTTCCACAGAAGTGGCAAAGCAAAGCCGCGAAGGTTAATTGCCCGGCTCCACAACCCGAAGACCCCAGGTCGGAGCTGTTGGCGGCGATGCTTGTCGTGGCGCCGTACTCGGCGCCCGAAAAGAAAGAGAAGAAGAAGAAGAAGGCCAGAGAGGGCCTCCGTATTAGGGACCAGTGCGACGCTGCGTCCGAGGAAACCCATGTTTCCTCCAGCCATGAGGAGGAGCATGACGACGGGGGGGAAGGAGTTTCCCCCCCGTAAGAAAGAGGGCGGCGTCATCGGACACCGCGGAGGAGGCAGCTCCTCCTGCCCCGAAGAAGGCGTGCCGAGCAAGGTTGATCCTTCCCGACGACAGCTCGGATTCTAACACAGAATCCGAGGAATTCGAGAGGGTTCCCCGAAGGAACCCAAGGGTCAAGCCCCCCGCTCAAAGGTAATGAATCCGAGGACTCACTAAGTTTTTTACGCAAAGTCTTCAATGTTTTAAGTACAAAAATATCTCGCAGCCCCCCGCGCGTCCTCCCTACCGACCAAATATCGGATGGGGAGTCTCCACCCGCCGAGCTGGCGGAGAGCGGGACCGCATCGCCCCCTACACCTCCAGAGGTCGCGAAGGATACCGCGGAGGTGTCATCCAGCCAGGCTCCGTTGGAGCCAAACACGGGCGGAGGGGGTGACCATGCCATGGCCGAGGCTGATGCCGCGGCCGATGAAGGCCAGGGAGAAAAAACTCCCCAGGCTACTAAGGACCAGGGGGAGAACGCTCCCCTGATCGCTGAAGAAGAGGGGCGAAGAAATGCCCAGTCTCCTCCGAGGACGTCTCCGGAGCACTCTGTGCATCCGGAGTTACTGGCTCAGTCCCCGATCATAGATCGGACTGCCCGGTCATCACCGATGCCACCAACGGCTGGGTGGCCGGTTATGGAGGAGGCGCTAGCAAGCGCCCCCATCTCCGAGGATCACCGCACTCTTATGGGTGCGGTTTTGCAAGGAATTCAGTCCGTTGACAACGGACTGAAGGAGGCCTTCAAGGGTCTCCTGGAGGGCTTCAAGGTGAGTCAAGTAATATCCTTTTCCCGAACAATGCTAATATTAAGTTTTTGCGCTATCTCTTTATATATGTACTAGCCCCTGAGCCCTGGATGGGTATGCAAAAACGCATCCGGGGGTCAAATAGTGAGGAATGAAGCAATGATGCACAAGGCACCATCTAGTCCTGCAATGTTCGGAAAAGTCCTTGGAAGGGCCGAACAGGGAGTCATATCCTTCATAGTTCGGGGGACTTGAATCGCAGATAACTGGATGCATACTTTTTGTTTGCAGGCCTCGTCATCGGCGGCAGCCGATAATGCCGCTGAGCTGACCGAGCTAAATCGGAAGCTCAAGGTCTCCGACGAGGAGCTTGTTAGCCTGAACAAGAGGTTCGACGAGGCGCAAGGTAAGCCGAATTGTAATTTCTGAACTATATATTGGTAATGATCCGCACTAGTAGCCCAGTGTGACCGTTTGTATATTGCTTCCACAGCTTCAGCTGCGGAGGTCGAAAAGCTCACGGCCGAGCTTCAGGACATGAAGCAAAAGGCCGCGGATGAGAAGGTGGCCGCCGAACAAGCAGCAGCCGTGCTTTCCGATTTGAAGGCTGCAAGCGCCAAGCACGAGGCTCGGGTGGAGGAGGTGCAGCAAGATCTCAAGGATGCCGGTGCGAAGTGCGAGGCCCTTGAGTAGAAAGGCAAAGAGCAGGCCGCCGAGCTAGCCGCGCTGAAATCCGAGCTCCAGAAGGAGCGGGTGGACCGGCGTTCTGCGCAAGAGAAGATTCGCCAAATCAAGGCTGTCATTGATGGTAAGCCGTATTCACTGCAGTGCACCTTTGGTGGTAGCAAGTTTACTTTGCTCACCCAGGTGTGGCGTTCCTTAGGCGTCGGTGCGGACCTCCAGAAGAGCGCAGCGGA
Organism: Elymus sibiricus; assembly: GCA_039707655.1. Lineage (NCBI taxonomy): Eukaryota > Viridiplantae > Streptophyta > Magnoliopsida > Poales > Poaceae > Elymus > Elymus sibiricus. Next base: position 366,785,082 of record CM077673.1, on the reverse strand, counting down.
CGCGAACAAGTTTTATGCTTCGCGGGCAGAGGAGGATGAGGCCCGGCTATTCTGGGCGCAGTTTGAGTCCCCCGAGCACTCCCCTCTCCTCGTCGAGCAAATGAAGCAACTGATGGAGATGCGCAGAGTGGCGGAGCCGGCCATGAAGGACATCTGCATACGCATGTGGCCCGATGAGCCATTGCCGAGCAGCTACTTCGGCTTAGTGCAGAAACTATGCGAAGCTGCACCTTGGGTCGACGTGCTGAAGCGTTCTACGTGCATCGAGGGCGCGCGGATGGCCTTTGCGAAGACCATGGTGCATTGGCCGAAGCTCAAGCCAAACGAGATGGCTACCGCACCTCCGCCTCCTGGAAAAGAATATAGGCGCCCCGAGCGATACTTCCCCACAGTGATGGAGGGCGTTCGGTCGATAGAGGCTCAATGCTCCAAGGACGTTTTGTACGAATGAAAGCGTTGTAATATGTCCGAAAGACTTTTAACGCTTTATGATTAAAGTTGCATGGTTTATCATATCTTATGAGTAGTGTGTGTTTATTTAGAATCCTATGTGGCCGGTTTATCTAAAAGCAGCGAGTCGTCGGCTTCAGCCCCCACGTAGATACTACGCGGGGTGTCTCTGTATTAGCATTTTGCCTTTAGCCGAGGAATAGGCGCCCGAAGGCGGTAGTGCGAGCGGGACAAGGCAATCGGACTATGGTGCTCTATCGCTTTCACTTAGCCGTGGGAGTGTAGAAAAATGCGGGGGCTGATAACCAGCCCCCAGTGTGATGTTCGGGGCCGAAGCCAGCATCACATGGTTTGTACAAGAACGAAACCCGTCGTATAACACGGAATAACCGCTATCGGTTTTTTAGTATGACACTTATGCCCGGATTCGCAGACCGGTTCTCGCTTACTATGACGGTCAGTTTTCGGCTTTCTCCCCTGAGGTGCTTGACCAGACGAGCTGGAAGCACAATCGCAGAGGTTCTCCCTTTGCCCTTTTAGCCGAACGAGCGGAACGTAAGAGGGCAAGCACAGGAGCCGGGCAACCCAACTATTGACCCAAGACATAGTTCGGATCCGATGCATATAAAGCAAAACCCAAGACGCCGAACACACAACCAGTTGGACTGAGGTGACGTTCAAGGCGATTTTAAATTCGAGCCCCCGGTCTATTAGCCGGTTGCATCATAATACATACCAAACAGTTTTCGCAAGAAGCATGACCAAGATAAGAACAGAGAATGTATAAAAACAACGAAGTAGCCATATGATGGTTTTGTACTTGCTCAATAATTCTTATAACTTGGATTGCCGAGGCAACTGTTTACAGGTAGATAAAATATAAAATTTACAGAGGGGAGGCTGTACCAAGAGTCTTCGATTGATGACACGACGTCTTCGATGTGCCTTGTAGCCTGTTCGTTCATGTTCCTCTGTGGGGGTTGCATCCATTAGGAGTGATGCTGTCGCCGAGCGGACCTTGGAAAAAGGTCTTGAGAGGTCGCCGAAGTGTGAATGAGCTTTACACTTTTTTAACAGGTCCTTGATGGTACCTGCGTTTTATCCGAGGACGTGTATTGGTATTGGTCGGTCCAGCCGAACACTTACCGCTTCAAGGTTGCTCCCCATTGCTGCCCATGGGATCTTGAACGTGAAGTTGTGCCTTCTTGGCACGTGTTTGGCGGTCGTTAGGGCTGTGCAATGGGGGGCGTACCCCTATTTCCGGGGAGCAGAAGAGTCTGGGAGTTCGGATTGAAACCGAACTCGTTTGTAGACCTTAAGGGCCTTTGCGGCCGACTTGGGTGTTTGCCGACCGTCCTCATAATGGAATTCGGCCGCCAGGGCCAATGCATGCTCCTCAGTTCAGAGGGAATGCTCTGTGTTGCCGTTGACGGTGATGATCCCCTTGGGACCAGGCATCTTGAGCTTGAGGTATGCGTAATGTGGGACGGCGTTAAAGCGAGCGAACGCTATTCGGCCGAGCAGGGCGTGATAGCCGCTGCGGAAGGGGACGATGTCGAAGATCAATTCCTCGCTGCAGAAGTTGTCGGGCGAGCCGAACACTACTTCCAGGCTAACAGAGCCTGTGCACCGGGCTTCGACACCCGGGATCACTCCTTTAAAGGTAGTGTTGCTAGGCTTTATCCTTGACGGATCTATGCCCATCTTTTTCACCGTATCTGAGTAGATCAGATTGAGGATACTTCCTCCGTCCATTAGGACTTTAGTGAGGTGATACCCATTGATAATGGGGTCTAGGATGAGTGCCGCCGAACCTCCATGACGGATACTGGTCGGGTGATCTCGTCGATCAAAAGTGATCGGGTAGGCCGACCATGGGTTAAACTTCGGGGCTACAGGCTCTACGGCGTAGACCTCTCGTAGGGCGCGCTTCCTCTCCTTTTTAGGTATATGAGTGGCGTATATCATGTTCACCGGTTTTACTTCTGGAGGGAATTTCTTCTGACCTTCGTTGCTCGGACCGCGGGGCTCCTCGTCGTCCGCGCTGCGTGGGCCTTTGCCCTGGTCCTCGGCTGCGAGTTTGCCGGCCTGTTTAAACACCCAACAGTTACGGTTGGTGTGGTTGGCGGGCTTGTCCGGAGTGCCATGGATCTGGCAAGGCCTCTCAATGATCTTGTCCAGCGGGGTGGGTCCGTCGCAGTTGCCTTTAGGAGGCTTCTTCCGCTGCCCGGATCTTGGGTTGCGGAAACCGGCGTTAACGGCCGTGTCATCGGCGTCGCTAGTGCTATGCCGTCGTTTGTTTTTGTTACGTCGTGGTTTCCCGTTTCCATCCCGGACTTCGGAAGTACCGGGGTCTTCGGGGTTGTGGCTTCGCCTTGTTAGCCAGTTATCCTCGCCCGCGCAAAAGCGGGTCATGAGCGATGTGAGGGCGGACATGGTCCTGGGCTTATCCTGGCCGAGCTGGCGAACCAGCCACTCGTTCCGAATATTGTGCCTGAAAGAGGCTATAGCTTCGGTGTCTGGGCAATCGACGATCTGGTTTTTCTTGGTCAAGAACCGATTCCAGAATTGTCGAGCGGACTCTCCTGCCTTTTGCACGACATTGCTTAGGTCGGAGGAGTCCGGGGGCCGTACATAGGTGCCCTGGAAGTTAGATCGGAATGCATCCTCGAGGTCCTCCCAGCATCCGATAGAGTTTTCGGGGAGACTGTTTAGCCAGTGCCGAGCTGGCCCCTTAAGTTTAAGGGGTAGGTACTTGATGGCGTGGAGGTCGTCTCCTCGTGCCATGTGGATGTGGAGGAGGAAATCCTCGATCCACACTGCTGGGTCAGTTGTTCCGTCGTATTGCTCGATGTTTACGGGTTTAAACCCTTTCGGGAACTGATGCTGCATTACCTCGTCAGTAAAGCAGAGCGGGTGGGCAGCGCCTCTGACCCGTGCTGTATCACGCCGGTAGTCGGCGTCTGATCTGGCCTGGTTTTGGTCCCGAACTTTGTTGGTTCAGTCGCGCCAGGGCCGGTACTCGTCCCTTCTACCAAGGGAATACCCTCTAGATCCGTAGATGGATCTCGTGCGGCCTGTTCTATCATCCAGGTCGCGTCGCAGGTCATACCTGTCGTCGGGCTCCATTGGCTCCTTTCCCCTTCTGCGGGGTATCGCCGGCCTATAACCGGCCTCGCCAGCCGTCCTATCACGTCCTCGGGGAGGGCGGTCCGGCTGGTCATATGGAGTGTGCTTGGTGGACGGCGTATTGGGGAGCTCGTCGTCGAATTGTGGCAGCAGCCGCCGGCGGGGGTAACTCTTGGGTTGGTCCCATAGACCGGCGCCGTGTTCTTCCTCGGCTGATAGAACGCTTGTCCATCTATCGTTGAGGGTGTCTTGTTCGGCTTTGAGTTGCCGCGCTTTTGCCTTTAGGCTCCGGGCAGTGGCTAAAAGCTGTTGCCTGAACCGTTCCTGGTCCTCGATGGTCTCGGGGACGATGATATCATCGTCGTTCGGGCTATTCTCCTCCTCTACAGGGGGGAGGTAGTTGTCATCATCGGAGTCGTTCGGATCTTCGGGGTCGCGCTGGTCCTCCGGCCTTTCATGGTCCTCCAACGGATACTCGGGGATATCGGGATTGCCGAGGTCTTCCGGGGTATTGTTTTCCCCGGTGCCGGTAATAGCTTCCCTCCCCTTTTTTGTCTTTGACCGCTTACGCGGTTTCCGGTGCCTTGACGGCACTTCACCTGAGTCATCGCCGTTGTTAGCTGGCGTGCGCTCGCCGTTACCGGATGGTGTATCCACCATGTAGACGTCGTAGGTGGAGGTGGCGGTCCATCGCCCGATGTTGACGGGAGTGGGAACGTGATCTTCCTCCTCCATGTCTTCTGCCTCCTCGGAGGCGTAGTCCAACATATCGGTTAAGTCTTCGATAGTGGCTACTAAGTGGGTGGTGGGTGGGACGAAAAATCCCTCTTGACCCGCCTCAAGACCGATCTGAGCATGGATCGGGATCGGGTCATCAATAGTTTTTGTCAAGGAGATCCGATCTAGAGCTTCGCAGAGCGTCGAGAGCTCGATCAGGTCAACCTGCTCGGTGTGTTCGGAGTTAACCTCCGGTGCGTCTGCACGAGAAGTGTATTCGGCAGGAGCTGGTGTCCGGCGATCTAGGGCTATAGCCGGATCCGGACTTAAATCCAGATCGTCACCGGGATTGGCCCCATGAGCGGGATTGAAAACGACGTCCGAGGTTAAGGCCTCGGAGTCCTCAGGCGCGTCAGGTGAGACTGCGAGCCCGGTGAGCAAGAGATCGCCCCGAGGGTCAACAGAGAACTCTAAGTTCCCGAATCTGACTTCTTGATCAGGGGCGAGACTTCCGACCCGGCCAAGGCGGCTGGTCGGGCCAGCGTGTAGCACAATGCTGCCGAAAGCGAAGATCTGTCCAGGGACAAAGGAGTCCATGCCGCGGACCTCTTCGTTGATGAAGACGCGAGCCATCGATTCCTTGGGCGATCACAGCGGAACTCTCAATGAAAGCACCAATGTCGGTGTCAAAACTGGCGGATCTCGGGTAGGGGGTCCCGAGCTGTGAGACTAGGATCGATGGTAACAAAGGGACGAAGGAGACGATGTTTACCCAGGTTCGGGCCCTCCTATGGAGGTAAAACCCTACGTCCTGCTTGATTATATTGATGATATGGAGGTTACAGAGTTGATCTACCTCGAGATCGACTAGCTAAAACCCTAGATGAGTTTCTGTGTCCTATGATCTAAAACCCTCCCGGTTTATATAGACACCGGGGGGGGACTAGGGTTTACACATGGTGAGCCTCCTGCCGAGGATGGAGATGTCGACATTCTCATCTTGACTTGGAGTGCACGACGCGCCTTCGGGGCTTCCTTCTGGAACGTGGAGTCTTGATATGTCCGGCCCTTCTTCAGAGAATGGCCCATCGAGCCGGCCTATCGAAAGATGAACCGGCAGCCCGAGGACCCCTTAGTCCGGGACTCCCTCACCAGTACCCGTACACTTTGGGAACCCTTGGGGCGGTCACCGGAACCCGTACAAATTGCTCGGGGCAATCTCCACACCCTAATTGGAGACCCCGATGCTTGCCCTGAGCTTTACACCACAACGATTGAGCTCCGAGGCACCACGAACCGTCTAGGGCTCCAAGGCACCCAAGAGGAACAAGCTTTAGGGTGCTCAAATACCCAAGAGTAATAAGCTTCTCAAACTTCACTTCCACATATCACCGTGGAGAACTCAAACCTATGCACCAAATGCAATGGAAAGGGCACACGGAGTGCCCAAGTCCTTCTCCCCCAAATCCCACCACAACAACTAATTCTATGGAGGAAAATGAGAGGAAGAACGAAGAAGAACACAAAGAACTCCAAGATCTAGATCTAAGGGGTTCCCCTCACAAAGAGGAGAAAGTGATTGGTGGAAATGTGGATCTAGATCTCCTCTCTATTTTCCCTCAAGAACTAGCAAGAATCATTGGAGGGATTGAGAGTAAGCAAGCTCGAAGAAGGTCAACAATGGAGGGAAAATACGAGCTCAAAGGATTAGAGAGCAATGGGGAAGAATACCCCCTTTTATAGGCCTCCCCAAATCCAACCGTTATGTGCACAGGTCGTGCACAAGCGGCACTACCGCTCGGATGAGCGGTACTATCGCTTAGCGCGGTAGTTTCAGGAAAAGCGTGCAAAACGGCAGAAACCTCGAGGCGGTAGTGCCGCCGGAGCGGTACTACCGGCCTACCCAGCGGTACTTCCGCTGGGGATGCAGTAAGACACCAGTACCCAAAAATAAGCGGTAGTAGCAGCGGTACTCGGGAGCGGCAGTACCGTGCGGGCGGTACTATGATACGTCTCCAACGTATCTATAATTCTTGCTTGTTCCATGCTGTTATATTATCATTCTTCGATGTTTTACAATCATTTTATAGCAACTTTATATCATTTTTTGGGACTAACCTATTGACATAGTGCCAAAGTGCCAGTTGCTGTTTTTGCTTTTTTTTTACTTCGCAGAATATCAGTACCAAACGGAGTCCAATCGCGATGAACTTTTTGGAGATTTTTTTTGAACCAGAAGAAGGCCAGTGGGCCGAAGAAGTAACCAGGAGGGAGCCGAGGCCGCCAACAACCCACCAGGGTGCGCCAGGGGCCCCGGGAGTGCCCTGATGGGTTGTGGCCGCCTCGGGAACCCCCTCCACCGCCTCTGAGCTCTATAAATACCCAAATATTCTAGAAACCCTAGAGGAGTCGATGAAAAATACATCCAGCCACCGCAAGTTCCACAACCGCGAGATCCAATCTAACACCATCACGGAGGGGTTCATCATCCTCATTGGTGCCTCTCCGATGATGCGTGAGTAGTCCACCATAGACCTACGGGTCCGTAGGCAGTAGCTAGATGGCTTCCTCTCTCTCTCTCTCTCTTTTGATTCTCAATACAATGGTCTCTTGGAGATCTATTTGATGTGAACTTTTTGCGGTGTGTTTGTTGGGATCCGATGAATTTTGAGTTCATGATCAGTTTCTATCCATGAATATTATTTGAGTCTTCTTTGATCTCTTATATGCATGATTACTTATAGCCTCGTATTTCTTCTTCGAATATTTGGTTTAGTTAGGCCAACTAGATCGATTTTTCTTGCCATGGGAAGAGGTGCTTTGTGATGGGTTCGATCTTGTGGTGTCCTCTCCCAGTGACAGAAGGGGCAGCGAGGCACGCATGTATCGTTGCTATTAAGGATAACAAGATGGGGTCTATTCCTACATGAATAGATCTTGTCTACATCATGTCACCGTTCTTATTGCATTACTCCGTTTTTCCGTGAACTTAATACACTAGATGCATGCTGGATAGCGGTCGATGTGTGGAGTAATAGTAGTAGATGCAGAATCGTTTCGGTCTACTAATCTTGGACGTGATGCCTATATAATGAACATCGCCTTGGATATTGTCATGATTATTTGATCTTCTATCAATTGCCCAACAGTAATTTGTTCACCCACCGTGTGCTATACTGATGAGAGAAGCCACTAGTGAATCCTACGGCCCCCGGGTCTACTTTTCCAACATATTGCTTTCCCATCTATCTTTTTGCCGCTTTTGTTTTCAGTTCTATTATTCCCAAAACCCAAAAATATCTTGCTGCACTTTTTATTTGCCTCTTTTATTTTGTGTTGTTGCGAGATCTATCTATCAAATCTATCATTACCTAATCTATCTTTTTACCGTAGAGAGATTGACAACCTCTCTTTCGCGTCGGGTTGCAATTATTTGTTCTTTGTGTGCAGGTGATGTTTGTTGGAAATATGCCCTAGAGGAAATAATAAAATGGTTATTATTATATTTCCTTGTTCAAGATAATCGTTTATTATCCATGCTATAATTGTATTGATTGGAAACTCAAATACATGTGTGGATACATAGACAACAAAGTATCCCTAGTAAGCCTCTAGTAGACTAGCTCGTTGATCAAAGATGGTCAAGGTTTCCTAGCCATGGACATGAGATGTCATTTGATAACGGGATCACATCATTAGGAGAATGATGTGATGGACAAGACCCAAACTATAAACATAGCATATGATCGTGTCAGTTTATTGCTATAGTTTTCTGCATGTCAAGTATCTGTTCCTATGACCATGAGATCATGCAACTCAGTGACACCGGAGGAGTACCTTGTGTGTATCAAACGTCGCAACGTAACTGGGTGACTATAAAGATGCTCTACAGGTATCTCCAAGGGTGTCTGTTGAGTGGGTATGGATCAAGACTGGGATTTGTTACTCCGTGTGATGGAGAGGTATCTTAGGGCCCACTCGGTAATACAACATCACAATGAGCCTTGCAAGCAATGTGAGTAAAGTGTTAGCCACGGGATCTTGTATTATGGAATGAGTAAAGAGACTTGCCGGTAATGAGATTTAACTAGGTATAGAGATACCGGCGATCGAATCTCGGGCAAGTAACATACCGAAGAACAAATGGAACAGCATACGGGATTAACTGAATCCTTGACATAGAGGTTCAACCGATGAAGATCTTCGTGGAATATGTAGGAACCAATATGGGCATCCAGGTCCCGCTATTGGTTATTGACCGTAGAGGTGTCTCGGTCATGTCTACATAGTTCTCGAACCCACAGGGTCTGCACACTTAACGTTCGGTGACATTTCGGTAGTGTTGAGTTACGTATGGTGGTGACCGAAGGTTGTTCGGAGTCCCGGATGAGATCTAGGACGTCACGAGGAGTTCCGGAATGGTCTGGAGCTAAAGATTGATATATAGGAAGTCCAGTTTTGGTCACCGAAAAAGTTTCGGGTACTTCAGTAGTGTACCGGGAGTGCCGGGAGGGTACCGGGGACCATCGGGAGGGGCCTCTCGCCCCAAAGGGCCTCATGGGCTGTGGGAGGAGGTAAACCAGCCCCTAGTGGGCTGGCCAAACCCCCCCAACAAGGCCCATGCGGCTAGGGGTGGGAAAGCCCAAGTGGAGGAAAGGAAAACCAAGTGGGAGAGGAATCCTACTCCTAGTAGGATTGGAGTTGGACTCCTCCACCTCCCCACTTCGGCCGACTCCTAGGGGCAGCCCTAGGGGCGCCGGCCCCTCCCCTCCCTCCTATATATACTAGAGGGGGAGAGGGCCAAAGACACCCAATCCTAAAGGCCACGGTGCAGCCCTCTATCCCCGATAGATCAAATCCTCTAGTTTTCGGCGGTGCTTAGGCGAAGCCCTGCAGGAATAGTTCCACCACCACCGCCGCCGCGCCGTCGCGCTGCCGGAGAACTCATCTACCTCTCCGCTCCCTCTTGCTGGATCAAGAAGGCGGAGATTGTCATCGAGCTATATGTGTGCTGAACGCGGAGGTGCCGTCCGTTCGGCACTAGATTGGAAGGACCGTGATTGGATCGCGGTACGGATCGTGATTGGATCGCGAGACGGATCGTGATGGGATCGCGGGATGGCTTGCGATTTGGATCGTGAAGACGTTCAACTACATCAACCGCGTTTCTTAACGCTTCCGCTTAGCGATCTACAAGGGTATGTAGATTCACTCTCCCTCTCGTAGATGCTCATCACCATGGATAGATCTTGCGTGTGCGTAGGAATTTTTTTGTTTCCCATGCAACGTTCCCCAACAGTGGTATCAGAGCTAGGTCTATGCGTAGATGAGATCACGAGTAGAACACAAAGGAGTTTGTGGGCGTTGATGCTCAGATTGCTTCCTCCCTTGTTCTTTTCTTGATTCAGCGGTATTGTGGGATGAAGCGCCCGGACCAACCTTACTCGTACGCTTACGAGAGACTGGTTCCATCAACTAACATGTGACTTTGTTGCATAAAGATGGCTGGCGGGTGTCTATCTCTCCCACTTTAGTTGGATCGGATTCGACAAAGGCGGTCCTTGAGAAGATTGAATAGCAATTTGTGTATCACCGTTGTGGTTTTTGCATAGGTAAGAATCGTTCTTGCTAAATACTCGTAGCAGCCACGTAAAACATGCAACAACAATTAGAGGACGTCTAACTTGTTTTTGCAGGGTATGTTGTGATGTGATATGGCCAATTACATGATGAGATATATGTGATGTATGAGATGATCATGTTTTGTATAGAATATCACGACTTGCATGTCAATGAGTACGGCAACCGGCAGGAACCATAGGGTTGTCTTTAATTTATTTTTGCCGTTTTGCTTTACTTTATCGCTACGAGTTAGCAATAGTTGTAGAAGCAATAGTTGGCGTGACAACCTCATGGCGACACGTTGATGGAGATCAAGATGATGGAGATCATGGTGTCATGCCGGTGACGATGGAGATCATGCCGGTGCTTTGGAGATGGAGATCAAATGCACAAGTTCATGGCCATATCATGTCACTTATGATTTGCATGTGATGTTAATACTTTTATGCATCTTATTTTGCATAGGACGACGGTAGCATTATAAGGTGATTACTCACTAAAATTTCAAGATAAAATTGTGTTCTCCCCGAGTGTGCACCGTTGCGAAAGTTCGTCGTTTCGAGACACCACGTGATGATCGGGTGTGATAGACTCTACGTTCGCATACAACGGGTGCAAGCCAGTGTTGCACATGCGGAACACTCCGGTTAAACTTGACGAGCCTAGCATGTACAGACATGGCCTCGGAACACAAGAGACCGAAAGGTCGAACATGAGTCATATAGTAGATATGATCAACATGAAGATGTTCACCATTGAAACCACCTCATCTCACGTGATGATCGGACTTGGGTTGGTGAATTTGGATCATGTGACACTCGAATGACCGGAGGGATGTCAATTTGTGTGGGAGTTTTTAAGTAATATGATTAACTAAACTCATTATCATGAACATAGTCAAAATGTCTTTGCAAATTATGTTGTAGATCAATAGCTCGCGCTGTAGCTCCCCTGTTTTTATACGCTCCTAGAGAAAATAGAATTGAAAGATGTTGGTAGCAATAATGCGGACTGGGTCCGTGATCTGAGGATTGTCCTCACTGCTGCACAGAAGGCTTATGTCCTTAATGCACCGCTCGGTGCGCCACCCCCTCAAGCGTCATCTGTAGATGTTGTGAACATCTGACAGGCACGTTCTGATGACTACTTGATAGTTCAGTGCGTCATGCATTACGGCTTAGAATTGAGGCTCCAAAACGTTTTGAACGTCGCGGAACATATGAGATGTTCTAAGAGCTGAAATTGGGATCTCTGGCGCGTGCCCGTGTTGAGAGGTATGAGACCTCCAACATGATTCTTTGCCTGGAAGATGAAGGAGAATAGCTCAACCAGTGAGCATGTGCTCAGATTGTCATGGTGCTACAATCACTTGAATCGAGTGGGAGTTGATCTTCCAGATAAGATAGTGGTTGATATAGTTCTCCAAGTCACTGTCACAAAGCTACTAGAACTTCGTGATGAACTATGAAATGCCAGGGATGGAAATAATGATCCCTGAGCTATTCGCGATGTTTGACACCGCGAAGGTAGAAATTAAGAAGGAGCATCAAGTGTTGATGGTTCGTAAAACCACTTGTTTCGAGAAGGGCAAGGGCAAGGAGGGAAACTTCATGGATGGCAAGACAGTTGCTGCTCTAGTGAAGAAACCCAAGGTTGAACCCAAACCCGAGACTGAGTGCTTCTATTATGAGGAGAACGGTCACTGAAGCGGAACTGCCCTAGATACTTGGTAGATAAGAAGGCTGGCAACGTCAACAGAAGTATATTTGATATACGTATTATTGATGTGTACCTTACTAGTACTCCTAGTGGCACCTGGGTATTAGATACCGGTTTGATTGCTAATGTTAGTAACTCGAAGTAAAAGCTACGGAATAAACGGAGACTAGCTAAGGGTGAGGTGACGATACGTGTTGGAAGTGTTTCCAAGGTTGATGCGATCACCATCGCACGCTCCCTCGACCTTCGGGATTAGTGTTGAACCTAAATAAATGTTATTTGGTGTTTGCGTTGAGCAAGAGCATGATTAGATCATGTTTATTGCAATACGGTTATTCATTTAAGTTAGAGAATAATGGTTATTCTGTTTACATGAATAATACCTTCAAAGGTCATGCACCCAATGAGAATGGTTTATTGAATCTCGATCGTAGTAATACACATGTTCATAATATTGATGCCAAAAGATGAAAGTTAATAATGATAGTACCACATACTTGTGGTACTGCCGCCAAGGTCATATTGGTGTAAAGCGCATGAAGAAACTCCATGCTGATGGATCTTTTGACTCACTCGATTTCAAATCGGTTGAGACATGCGGACCATGCCTCATGGGCAAGATGACTAAGACCCCGTTTTTTGGTATGATGGAACGGGCAAGTGACTTGTTGGAAATGATACATGTTGATTTATGCGGTCCAATGAGTGTTGAAGCGTGCGGTGGATATCGTTATTTTCCTACCTTCACTGATGATTTGAGTAGATATGGGTATATTTACTTAATGAAACACAAGTCTGAAATGTTTGAAAAGTTCAAACAAATTCAGAGTGAAGTTTGAGATCATCGTGGCAGGAAGATAAAATGTCTACGATATGATCGTGGAGGAGAATATCTGAGTTACGAGTTTGGTATGCAACTTAAGACAATGTGGAAGTTGTTTCACAACTCACACCGCCTGGAACACCACAGTGTGATGGTGTGTCCGAACGTCGTAGTCGTGCTCTATTGGATATGGTACGTGCTATGATGTCTCTTATCGATTTGCCACTATCGTTTTGGGGTTATGCATTAGAGACAACTACATTCACTTTAAATAGGGCACCATCTAAGTCCGTTGAGATGACACCGTATGAATTTTGGTTTGGCAGAAACCTAAGCTGTCATTTCTTAGAGTTTGGGAATACGACGCTTATGTCTGATAAGCTCGATCCCAAAGCGGAAAGGTGCATCTTCATAGAATACCCTAAGGAAACAGTTGGGTATACCTTCTATCTCAGATCCAAGGGCAAAGTGTTTGTTGCTAAAAACAGGTCCTTTCTCGAGAAAGAGTTTCTCTCAAAAGAATTGAGTGGGAGGAAGGTAGAACTTGATGGGGTTATTGAACCGTCACTTCAGTTGGATAGTAGCACAACGCAGAAAGATGTTTCTGTGGCGCCTACACCAAATGAAGAGGAAGTTAATGATGATGATCATGACACTTCGGGTCAAGTTACTACCGAACCTCGTAGGCCGACAAGAAATCGTACCGCCTCTGAGTGGTACTTCAATCCTGTCTTGGAGGTCATGTTGTTAGACAACAGTGAACCTACGAGCTATGAAAAAGCGATGATGGGCCCGGATTCCAACAAATGGCTAGGAGCCATAAAATCCGAGAAATGATCCATGTATGAAAACCAAGTATGGAGTTTGGTAGACTTGCCCGTTGAACGGCAGGCCATTGAGTACAAATGGACCTTTAAGAAGAAGACAGACACTGATGGTAAATGTCACCATTTATAAAGCTCGACTTGTCGCAAAGAAGTTTTCGACAAGTTCAAGGAGTTGACTACGATGAGACTTTCTCACCCGTAGCGATGCTAAAGTCTGTTGGAATTATGTTAGCAGTTGCTGCATTTTTCGATTATGAAATCTGGCAGATGGATGTCAAAACATCGTTTCCTTAACGGTATCCGTGAGGAAAGGTTGTATGTGATTCAACCGAAAGGTTTTGTCAGTCCTAAGGATGCTGAAATGTATGCAAGCTCCAGCGATCCTTCTATGGACAGGAGCAACCATCTCGGAGTTGGAATATACGCTTTGATGAGGTGATCAAAGTTTTTGGGTTTATACAAAGTTTATGAGAAACCTGTATTTACAAGAAAGTGAGTGGGAGCACTATAGAATTTCTGATGAGTATATGTGGATGACATATTGTTGATCGGAAATGATGTAGAATTTCTGGAAAGCATAAAGGGTCGTTTGAAAGGAGTTTTTCAAAGGAAGACCTGGAATGAACCTACTTAAATATTGGGCATCATGATCTATAGAGATAGATCAAGACGTTTGATGAGACTTTCAATGAGTACATACCTTGACAAGATTTTGAAAAAGTTCAAAATGGATCAGTCAAAGAAAGAGTTCTTGCCTGATTGGTAAGGTGTGGAGTTGAGTGAGACTCAAAGCTCGACCACAGCAGAAGAAAGAGAAAGGATGAAGGTCGCCCCCTATGCCTTAGCCATAGGCTCTATATAGTATGCCATGCTGTCTACCGCACCTGTGTGTGCCTTGCCATGAGTCTGTCAAGGGGTACAAGAGTGGTCCAGGAGTGGATCACTGGACATTGGTCAAAATTATCCTTAGTAACTAGAGGACTAAGGAAATGTTTCTCGATTATGGAGGTGATAAAGAGTTCGTCGTAAAGGGTTACGTCGATGCAAGCTTTGACACCAATCGGGATGACTCTGAGTAGCAATCCGGATACGTATAGTGGACCAGCCATTTGGAATAGCTCCAAGTGGAGCGTGGTAGCATCTGCAGTATGACATATAGATTTGCAAAGAACACACGGATCTGAATGTTGCAGACCGTTGACTAGAACCTCTCTCACATGCAAAACATGATCGAACCCCAGAACTCATTGGGTGTTAGATTCATAACAATGTAAATCACATAGCGATGTGAGCAAGATTATTGACTCTAGTGCAAGTGGGAGACTGTTGGAAATATGCCCTAGAGGCAATAATAAAATGGTTATTATTATATATCCTTGTTCATGATAATCGTTTATTATCCATGCTATAATTGTATTGATTGGAAACTCAAATACATGTGTGGATACATAGACAACAAAGTGTCCCTAGTAAGCCTCTAGTAGACTAGCTCGTTGATCAAAGATGGTCAAGGTTTCCTAGCCATGGACATGAGATGTCATTTGATAACGGGATCACATCATTAGGAGAATGATGTGATGGACAAGACCCAAACTATAAACATAGCATATGATCGTGTCAGTTTATTGCTATAGTTTTCTGCATGTCAAGTATCTGTTCCTATGACCCTGAGATCATGCAACTCACTGACATGGGAGGAGTACCTTGTGTGTATCAAACGTCGCAACGTAACTGGGTGACTATAAAGATGCTTTACAGGTATCTCCGAGGGTGTCTGTTGAGTGGGTATGGATCAAGACTTGGATTTGTTACTCCGTGTGACAGAGAGGTATCTCAGGGCCCACTCGGTAATACAACATCACAATAAGCCTTGCAAGCAATGTGACTAAAGTGTTAGCCACGGGATCTTGTATTACGGCACGAGTAAAGAGACTTGCCGGTAACGATATTGAACTAGGTATAGAGATACCGACGATCGAATCTCGGGCAAGTAACATACCGAAGAACAAAGGGAACATCATACGGGATTAACTGAATCCTTGACATAGAGGTTCAACCGATGAAGATCTTCGTGCAGTATGTAGGAACCAATATGGGCATCCATGTCCCGCTATTGGTTATTGACCGTAGAGGTGTCTCGGTGATGTCTACATAGTTCTTGAACCCGCAGGGTCTGCACACTTAACGTTCGGTGACGTTTCAGTAGTATTGAGTTACGTATGGTGGTGACCGAAGGTTGTTCGAAGTCCCGGATGAGATCCAGGACGTCACGAGGAGCTCCAGAATGGTCCGGAGGTAAATATTGGTATATAGGAAGTCCCGTTTTGGTCACCGGAAAAGTTTTGGGTACTTCGGTAGTGTACCGGGAGTGCCGGGAGGGTACCGGGGACCATCGGGAGGGGCCTCTCACCCCAAAGGGCCTCATGGGCTGTGGGAGGAGGTAAACCAGCCCCTAGTGGGCTGGCCGAACCCCCCCCCCCCCCAACAAGGCCCATGCGTCTAGGCATGGGAAAGCCCAAGTGGAGGAAAGGAAAACCAAGTGGGGGAGGAATCCTACCCCTAGTAGGATTGGAGTTGGACTCCTCCACCTCCCCACTTCGGCCGACTCCTAGGGGCAGCCCTAGAGGCGCCGGCTCCTCCCCTCCCTTCTATATATACTAGAGGGAGAGAGGGCCAAAGACACCCAACCCTAAAGGCCACGGTGCATCCCTCTCTCCCCGATAGATCAAATCCTCTAGTTTTCGGCGGTGCTTAGGCGAAGCCCTGCCAAAATAGTTCCACCACCACCGCCGCCGCGCCATCGCGCTGCCGGAGAACTCATCTACCTCTCCGCTCCCTCTTGCTGGATCAAGAAGGCGGAGATTGTCATCGAGCTATACGTGTGTTGAACGCGGAGGTGCCGTCCGTTCGGCACTAGATTGGAAGGACCGTGATTGGATCGCGGGACGGATCGTGATTGGATCGCGAGACGGATCGTGATGGGATCGCGGGACGGCTCGTGATGGGATCGCGGGACGGCTTGCGATTTGGATCGCGAAGACGTTTGACTACATCAACCGCGTTTCTTAACGCTTCCGCTTAGCGATCTACAAGGGTATGTAGATTCAGTCTCCCTCTCGTAGATGCTCATCACCATGGATAGATATTGCGTGTGCATAGGAAATTTTTTGTTTCCCATGCAACGTTCCCCAACAATGTTTACATAGTGTTGGTGATCCTCCTATTGGTTCGATACCTTGGTTTCATAACTGAGGGAAATACTTACCGTCGTTGTGCTGCATCATCCCTTCCTCTTTGGGGAATTACCGACGCAGTCTCAAGCCACGTCAAAGGAATTTCTGGCACCGTTGCCGGGGAGGAAACTGTCTCTTCTACATGCCAATCTCTGGCGCCGAGGAGACACCATCAACATCTATCAGGTTCCTAAGCACAAATATCATCTCCTTGCAATTATATTATTTGCCATTGGCCTCTCGTTTTCCTCTCCCCCACTTCAGCAAATTTGTTGTTTTATTCGCCCTCTTTTTCGTTTGCCTTTTTCTCTTCAGATCTCTTGCTTGTTTGCAATCTTGTTTACGTAGTCACGATGACTCAAAAAAATACCTAATTGTGTGATTTTTCCAATACTAATAATAATGATTTTATTAGTACTTCGATTGCTCCTCCCGCCACTAGTGCGGAGTCTTGTGATATTAATGCTGCTTTGATGAATCTTGTCATGAAAGATCAATTTGCCGGTACTCCTAATGAGGATGCTGCGTCCCATCTAAAAACATTCGTAGAATTGTGTGATATGCAAAAGAAAAAGCAGGATGTGGACAATGATATAGTGAAGTTGAAATTATTTCCTTTCTCCTTGCGGGATCGTGCAAAAATTTGGTTTTCTTCTTTGCCTCGCAATAGTATCGATTCTTGGAATAAGTGCAAGGATGCTTTTATTACTAAGTATTTTCCGCCCGCGAAAATTATTTCCCTTAGAACACAAATCATGAATTTTAAGCAACTTGAGCATGAACATGTTGCACAATCTTGGGAAAGAATGAAATTGATGCTAAGAAATTGTCCTACTCATGGTTTAAATCTTTGGATGATCATACAATTTTTTTATGCGGGATTGAATTGTCTCTAGAAATGTTTTAGATTCCGCCGCGGGTGGTACTTTTATGGAAATTACTTTGGGTGAAGCTACTAAATTGCTAGATAATATTATGGCAAATTATTCACAATGGCATACTGAAAGAGCACCTACTAGCAAAAAGGTTAATTCGGTTGAAGAAATTAGTACTTTGAGTGAAAAAGTTGATGCTTTAATGAAGTTTGTTGCTAGTAAAATGCTCCTATTGATCTTAATGATGTGCCTTTGTCTACCTTGATTGAGCAATATAGTGATTCCATAGATGTGAATTTCGTCTCGCGAAACAATTTCTATAACAATGCTTATAGAGGCAATTTTAATCATAGGCCTTTTCCTGGAAATTCCTCTAATAATTATGGTAATTCCTATGGTAATTCTTCTTACAATAATAATAGGAACCCCTCTGATTTTGAGTGTAATATTGAAGAATTTATCAATGCGCAAAAAGTTTTCAACACTACGATAGAAGAAAAGTTGAATAAGATTGATGATATGTTTAGAAGCATTGATAGAATTTCTCATGATGTAGAAAATCTCAAGTTGAAAGCTTTTGCACCTAAGATTGATGAATCAATTAAGGCTTTATATGTTTCTATGGATGAAATTAAGAAAAGAACCGCTATGCTTAGAGCTAAAAGAGAATTTTTAGAAAAAGCGTTTTCTAGTGATTGCTTTCAGAAAAATGATGAAGATCTTAAAGTGATTGGTGTTTCTTCTATTGATTCCTTGTTTAGTGATATTAAAATTGATGATAAAGGGACTGAAGTAGATTCAACTTTAGCAAGAAGGCGTCCCAATGATTTGGAGGGTGAAAATCTTGATGATTTTTTTGATGAAAGTGGGTTTGAAGAGGTCAAAACTTTAACTAGTGATGTGCCCACTATTTTGGATTGCAAGGAATTTAATTATTATAGTTGCTCTTTGATTTATTGTATTTCTTTGCTGCAATCCATGTTGAATTCACCCCATGCTTATGAACAAAATAAAGCTTTTACTAAACATATCGTTGATGCCATGATGAAATCTTTTGAAGAAAAGTTGGAGTTAGAGATTTCTATTCCTAGAAAATTACATGATGAGTGGGAACCTACCATTAAGGTCAAGATTAAAAATTATTAGTGCTTTGCTTTATGTGATTTGGGTGCTAGTGTTTCCACGATTCCGAAATCTTTATGTGATGTGTTTGGTCTTACCAATGTTGAAGAATGTTCTCTTAATTTGCACTTGGCGGATTCTACTATTTAAAAGCCTTTGGGAAGAATTAATGATGTTATTATTCTTGAAAATAGGAACTATGTGCCCATAAATTTTATTATTCTTGATATTGATTGCAATCCGTCTTGTCCCATTATACTTGGTAGACCGTTTTTACGCACTATATGTGCCGTGATTGATATGAAAGAAGGCAATATTAGATTTCAGTTTCCACTAAGAAAGGGGATGGAAAACTTCCCTAGAACAAGAATGAAGCCACCATATGAATCAATCATGAAAGCATCCTATGGTGCAACAACCAAAGATGGCAATACTTGATTCTATGCCTTATGCCTAGCTAGGGGCGTAAAACGATAGTGCTTGTTGGGAGGCAACCCAATGAATAAATTTATTTTCATCTTTTTATTTCTGTTTTTGAGTGTTGAAACAATTATTCCTCTGTTATGATTGTGTGTTTTTTGTTTTATTTAGTGTTTGTGCCAAGTAAAGCCTTTAGGATGATTCATAAGATGAGTAGAAACAATGCTGAATGTGAAACAGAAACTTTGACTCTAGTGTGTGAATTTTTATTTTTTAATGGAGCGTGATAATGATCTGAACTTTTAACACAGTGTTGCTATAAAAATTCTTTACGTTGTCATAATTTTTAAGAATTTTTAGAGTTACATAAGTATGGTTAGAGTACAAATTACTACAGATTGTTCTGTTTAAGACAGATTCTGTTTTCGTTGCATTGTGTGCTTGTTTTGATGAATCTATGGTTTGTATTGAAGGGTATAAGCCATGGTAAAGTTAAAATACAGTAGGAATAATGCAAAAATAAAATATGAATGGGTTTGCAACAGTACTTAAAGTGGTGATTTGCTTTATTATACTAACGGATCCCACGAAGATTTTGTTGAGTTTTGTGTGATTGAAGTTTTCTAGTTTTGGGTGAGATCACGATGGATGAAGGAATAAGCAGTGAAAAGAGCCTAAGCTTGGGGATGCTACAACACCCCCAAGATATATCCAAAGAGAAACATGCAACTAAGCTCGGGGGTGGCCCGAGTGGCATCCCCTCTTTCTTCTAACGACCATCGGTATTTTACTTGGAGCTATACTTTTATTCGCCACATATCATGAGCTTTGCTTGGAGCGTCTTGTATTATTTGAGTCTTTGCTTGCTTTTGTTTTTAGTTTGTCACTAGTATCCTTGCTGGACACACCTATTTGAGAGAGCCAAAATTATACTATGATTTGTTAGAATTGCTCTATATGCTTCACTTAATTTTTTTTGAGCTATGGAATTGCTCTAGTGCTTCACTTATATCTTTTTGAGCACGGTGTGCTTTGAAATTTTGAAGAAATACTCTCATGCTTCACTTAGATTAATTTGAGAGTTAGTAAATTTTGAAGAAATCCTCTCATGCTTCACTTATACTATTTTGAGAGATGAAATTTTTATGCTCGTGTTCTTCACTTAAATTTGTTTGAGCTTGTCAAAAGCAATGGCAATATATGAAACTAGTCCCAAAGTTATAGATATTCAAGGAGGATATAATAAAAACTTTTATGAAGATCATTGGACAAATAAAACTTGATTCCTTGTAATAGTTTTGAGACATGACGATAGTAATATGTGAGTCATGTTGGTGAGTAATTATGCTTTAGTAAGAATATTGGTGTTAAGGTTTGTGATTCCCTATGCAAGTATGAAAGTCAATAGTTGTGCAATGAAATTACATCCTACTTATGGTGCATTATTCGGTGTTAGTTATGCTCTGTGCCCGTTTATGTGAATTTTTGTTTCTTGGTTGGTTGCTTCTCAATCTATTTGCTAGCATCCACTTGTACTAAGTAGAAATACTACTTGTGCATCCAAAATCCTTAAACCCAGTTCTGCCATATGATTCCACCATACCTACCTATATGCGGTATTTCCATGCCGTTTTAAGCAAATTCGTATGTGCCATCTCTAATTTTCAAAATAGATTTCCTTTTTGTGTGCTCGTACCGCTCATGAAACGGTAGGGGGTGTCCAATATTTTTCCATGCTAGATGTGTTATTCTCAAGATGAGTGTTTATTCACTTGTCATTGCACGAGAGTACGGAGGTGATAGGGATGCCGAGTCCCGAAATGAAAAAGAAAATTTACTTTTGTTGTCAAATAATAAATTCCTTGGAAAGTGTTGGTATGGAAGGCAACCGTGGATACGGCCATCCATGGATTGTGAAAGAATGGTGGAAGAAGGAATAAACTTTACTTTATGTTTGGGAACCGCCTATGATATATCTAGCATGGAAAGTATTGTGAACTACTTTATCGTTTTCGTTGACCTGAAAGGCATGCCATTCAAAATATTTTTCTCTCTCAATTTAAACTTTGAGCTCTGGCACCTCTACAAATCCCTACTTCCTTCTGCGAAGGGCCTATCTATTCACTTTATGCAATTTTTATTTTTTTATTTGAGTCTCCATCTTCTCCTATAAAGAACCAACTAGGGGGCACTATGATCATACTTGAGCATTGGGTGTAGCTAATATTTGAGTGTGTTTCATGAATGGATCAATGATTGAGCATGATGGGCTAGGGATAACTTTCTTTAGTGTTGATATTTTGAAAGACATGGTTGCTTGTTGGCATGCTTGAGTATTAAAGTCTTTATGTCAAAACTAGACTATTGCTTTGAACCATCTAGAAGTCCAAATGTCCATGCTACAAAAGAAGAATATGTGATGAACATGTTAGGCAGCATTCCACATCAAAAATTCTGTTTTTATCATTTACCTACTCGAGGACGAGTAGGAATTAAGCATGGGGATGCTGATACGTCTCCAACATATATATAATTTTTGCTTGTTCCATGCTGTTATATTATCATTCTTGGATGTTTTACAATCATTTTATAGCAACTTTATATCATTTTTTGGGACTAACATATTGACATAGTGCCAAAGTGCCAGTTGTTGTTTTTGCTTGATTTTTACTTTGCAGAATATCAATACCAAACGGAGTCCAATCGCGACGAAACTTTTTGGAGATTGTTTTTGGACCAGAAGAAGGCCAGTGGGCCAAAGAAGTAACCAGGAGGGAGCCCAGGCCGCCCACAACCCACCAGGGCGCGCCAGGGGCCCCGGGCACGCCCTGATGGGTTGTGGCCGCCTCGGGAACCCCCTCGACCGCCTCTGAGCTCTATAAATACCCAAATATTCCAGAAACCCTAGAGGAGTCGACGAAAAATACATCCATCCGCCGCAAGTTCCAGAACCGCGAGATCCAATCTAACACCATCACGAAGGGGTTCATCATCCTCATTGGTGCCTCTCCGATGATGCGTGAGTAGTCCACCATAGACCTACGGGTCTGTAGTAGTAGTTAGATGGCTTCCTCTCTCTCTTTTGATTCTCAATACAATGGTCTCTTGGAGATCTATTTGATGTAAACTTTTTGGGGTTTGTTTGTTGGGATCCGATGAATTTTGAGTTCATGATCAGTTTCTATCCATGAATATTATTTGAGTCTTCTTTGATCTCTTATATGAATGATTACTTATAGCCTCATATTTGTTCTTCGAGTCTTTGGTTTAGTTAGGCCAACTAGATCATTTTTTCTTGCCATGGGAAGAGGTGCTTTGTGATGGGTTCGATCTTGCGGTGTCCTCTCCAAGTGACAGAAGGCGCAGCGAGGCACACATGTATCGTTGCTATTAAGAATAACAAGATGGGGTCTATTCCTACAAAAATAGATCTTGTCTACATCATGTCACCATTTTTATTGCATTACTCCGTTTTTCCATGAACTTAATACACTAGATGCATGCCGGATAGCGGTCGATGTGTTGAGTAATAGTAGTAGATGCAGCATCGTTTTGGTCTACTAATCTTGGACGTGATGCCTATAAAATGATCATCGCCTTGGATATCGTCATGATTATTTGATCTTCTATCAATTAACCAACAGTAATTTGTCCACCCACCGTGTGCTATACTCATGAGAGAAGCCACTAGTGAATCCTACGCCCCCCGGGTCTACTTTTCCAACATATTGCTTTCCGATCTATCTTTTTGCCGCTTTTGTTTTCAGTTCTATTATTACAAAAACCCAAAAATATCTTGCTGCACTTTTTATTTGCCTCTTTTATTTTGTGTTCTTGCGAGATCTATCTATCCAATCTATCATTACCTAATCTATCTTTTTACAGTAGAGAGATTGACAACCTCTCTTTCGCGTCGGGTTGCAAGTATTTGTTCTTTGTGTGCATGTGCTATTTCCATAGTGTTGGTGATCCTCCTACTGGTTCGATACCTTGGTTTCATAACTCAGGGAAATACTTACTGTTGCTGTGCTGCATCATCCCTTCCTCTTTGGGGAAATACCGCCGCAGTCTCAAGCCACGTCATACTACCGTCCTCTACTACCGCTCAATAACCGCCCAGAAAACTAACCTATCCAGAGAGCAAAATATAAGCAGAAGTAGCAGCGGTAGCACACAGCAGAAGTTCCGCCCAAGCGGTACTACCGTGGTACCGAGCGGTACTACCGCCTGATGAGAGAAAAACTGCTCTGGCACTAAAACTGCCATAACTTTCGCATACGAGCTCCGAGTTGAGCAAACTCAAGCTTGTTGGATTCAGGACGACAAGAGCAATCCAACAGCGAAAACTCCAACATCAATGCCAATGATATAGAGATGTGAAACCTCTATCAATGAAGAACCAGCAAAAATTCTAACATCGAAAACATCATAGAAGATGCATATGGACTCCGTTTTCGATGACCTCGAGCTTGTCATGAAGATGACCATAAGCTCTAAAACTCACAAAGAGAAACACCAAACAAGAACCAAGAAAGATGATGCAAGGATGCAAATGGTTTGAGCTCTCAATGAACGATATGATCAAGCTACTCACTTGAGAGCCCCCCTTGATAGTATGGCTATCAATCCTATAACCCTGTCTCCCAACTACCACCATGAGACCGGTAAAATAGAAAACCCTATCAAGGTCAAATCTTTGCCTTGCTTGTAGTCCACTTGAGCTAGATGATGACGATCTTGTCCTCCTCAAGATGGACCACCTTTCTTGATTGCGCCGGCCCGATGAAGACTAGTAGATTGCTCCCCCCATACTCCACTATGGGCGAGCCACTCTTCGGCACATCTTCACAAGTCCATTGTCACCACAATGCACGGCAAGCTTCAAGCATGATCTCTTTGTGATGCTCCACTTGAACTTGCACACCGCAATCTTGATGACAATCTTCACCTGATGTCATCTAAATTTCGTGTTTTGACCCTTTTGTGAAAGTTTAGCTAGATTTGACCCCGGTTTGAAAATATTTCGGGATCTGACCCTTTTTCCTACCGCCATAGTGTTTTGGCTGTAGGACTTAACTACACCGTTACATCCATTTAATGTGAAAAATACCCTACCGCTAGTGTCTTTGGCGGTAGGCTGTGCAACCCTACCGCCAAAGAGCATGGCGGTAGGCAAAACTCCATGCAGGACGGACTGGCTTTGTTGCGGGGCAAAAGTCCATAAGGAGTAGGCTAGCTTTGCTGTGCACTGGGGTACAGATTCTGTGCTCACTCGTACATGCATGCATGCATGCGTGCTCTCTGCCAAGGATTTTAAAAAGTAAACATATAGTACTAACACTGCCATCATCGACTGAACTTACACATGCATGTGTGCTCCATGCTTTGAAAAAGCAAACATATAGTAGTATAGTACTAGCACTGTCACCCACCGGCCGAACTACAGAGCAAAGGATGCATGCATGTTGCACAGCCTACCGCCATGCTCTTTGGCGGTAGGGTTGCATAGCCTACCACCAGAGACTATGGCGGTAGGGTATTTTCATGTCAAACGGTCTTGATGGCGCAGTCAAGTCCTACCGTTAGGGACCCCGGCGGTAGGTTGTTATACCCTACCGCCATCGATCTTGGCGGTAGAAAAAGGGTCAGATCCCGAAATATTTTAGAACCGGGGTCAGATCTGACTAAACTTTCACAAAAGGGTCAAAACACGAAATTTAGCCTCCATGGGTTGTATGAGATCTTCCTCTTGACGCAATCCCATGGACACATACGTAACCCCACATAGAACTCTCACGTAGACAATGGATTAGTACACAAAGCGTAATGGACAATGCTTACCATACCATGGGATCACTTGATCCCTCTCGGTGCATCTTGTACGCTTTGAATGTTGATCAACTTTATTCACTCTTTGACTTAGTCTTGATCAACCTTGTATATTATCTTCTCTCTTCACAAAAATGGTGTCTTGAAGGTAAACATGAATGCTCACACAATCTTCTTCTTCAAGACATGCTTGCAATAAGCTTAACTCTTACATGACCAATCTTTGGATAAAACCTTGGATACCACCTTGGTCATCATATAAACTCCTTGAAACCAACAGATGGACTTCAAGAAGTGCCTATGGACAAATCCTTCGAATATAACTCAAGGCAACCATTAGTCCATAGGGATTGTCATCAATTACACACATGGAGAAATGTGCTCTTACAAGTGGCCTACTCTGCCATGTGTGGTGGAGCTTGAGGAGGGATCTATTGTGGAGGGGAGGGACGTGCAGTGAGTATACTGTGGAATCTCCAACTGGATCTCCGATTCACGAGGTTGCGGCCTACGTTGAGGGTGTCCTAGCCTCTCGCAATCAATACCAGAAGCTGGCCCGTGTGGATGATTTGGTTGCTGGTCGCATTAAGAAGCGTAATCTGGAAGGTACTAATAATGCTAGCTCTAACAATGATTTCTCTGCTTTATCTAATACTGCCTTGATGTTATGTGCTTCGTTGATGGGGGTACAAATTCCTGATGATAAATTTTCTATGATTGATGTCCTATGCGAAATAGAATCATCTAGATAGACACTCAGTGAGATTAATGTTGAAAGAAATCCGTCTAATCTTGATGTTAATGATGGATTAGGCAATACTGTTCCCCTTTCCTTGACTTGGGATGATGAAGCTGAGGAAAATATAGACCCTTTTGTTCTTGTCCAATCCATACAGAAAAAAGGAAATCTCCTCATAGAAAAAATGTGATTATATCTGTACCTAAAGATGGTGTGAGACCTATGACTAGAAGTCAGAAAAAAGATGATGTTAGTAGGGCTGCTCAGAATCCTAGCAGACCTACTAGGGTGAGGGATAAACCAACTAAGTATAAATGATAGGGATTTTTTGGAATTGTAGGGAGGAAGGTAAGAAAGGCATGTCTACCTGTCTCACTGACATTATTAATACCAACGATGTAGATTTTATTGGTCTCCAGGAGACTATGAAATCTAAATATAATCCTTCCTTTTTTAGGAAAATCGATCCGAATCAAAACTTCCATTGGGAATGGGTTCCTTCCAATGGTAAATCTCGTGGGATCCTCTGTGGGGGTGAGAATATATAAGTTTGAGGTTATTTCTGTGAACCGTGGTAAATATATTCTGCAATTGGATTTGCTAGATAAAATTAAGCATATCAAATGGTCCCTCTTAACAATGTATGGAGCTGCTCATGATGAACAAAAATCGGAGTTCATTGCTGAGTTGTCTTCCTTCTGCCATAAAACTGATTTGCCTTATCTTATAGGGGGGGATTTTAATATCCTTCGCCACTGTGGTGAGAAAAATAAACAAACTCCTCTTTCTCATTTCTCATAGGTTTTTAATGTTGTTATCCATTTGTTGGGATTATGGGAGATCTTTATGTCTGGGGGTTGCTTTACTTGGTCCAATAATCATGAGCAACCTACTTTGGAAAAGTTAGATAGAGTGTTGATGTCCCCTGAGTGGGAGGACCTGTTTCCTTTGGTTTCGGTTAAGAAACTTGTTAAAGAATTATCTGATCATAACCCTCTCCTTCTTGATGGTGGATCTGCTCTACCTCGGACTACTAGCAACATAAATTTTAGGTTTGATGTTGCCTCGCTTAGTAAGCCTGATTTCCTTCCCATTGTGGCTGATATTTATGCCAAGCCTATTTCCTCTGTTGATCCCATTGCTGTGTTGAACATCAAATTGAAAAGGATTAAGAAATTTTTCAAAGGGTGGGGATCTAATATTTTTGGCCATAATAAGATTAGGAGAAAACTCCTCAAGCTAGAGGTCCAGGAGTTGGAGACTCTTGAGGAGAGTGGAGAGATGTGTAGCATTGCTTCGGTAAGGAAGCTTGATATTCTTGTGGAACTCAATAAGATGTATGCGGAGGAGGAACTTTTTTGGCATCAGAAATCTCATGAGAGGTGGCTTTTGAAAGGAGATAACAACACTGGTTTTTTCATAAAGTTGCGAATGGGAGACGTAGGAAGAAGAATATTGTTTCTCTCGAGAGTGGCTCGGTGGTGATTGAGGGGACCAAAAATCTCTTGTCACAGGCCACTGAGTTTTATAAGAACTTGTTTGGGCCAGCTCCAGGTAATCTGTGTCATATTGATGCTTCCTTGTGGTCCGAGGAGGAGACTTTGACATCAAGTGATAATGAGGATCTAACTTGGCCTTTTACTTTGGAAGAAGTTAAGAATGCCCTGTTTAGTATGAAACCCAATAGAGCCCCAGGGCCAGACAATATGCCTGCGGAGTTTTATGAGCATTGCTAGGATGTGGTGGGTGCTGACTTATTCAAACTTTTTGAATGGTTTTATGAGGGGAAGTTGGATGTTCAGAGGTTGAACTACGGGGTTATTACCGTTCTTCCTAAATCCTCTGATGCTCGTAAAATCAAGCAATATAGACCCATTTGTTAGTTGCGCTGTCCCTATAAACTGATTACTAAAGTAATGGATATTAGGGTCGCCAAGTATGCCCCCAAGCTCTTTAGTATTCAGCAAAATGCCTTTATTAAAGGGCGGCATATCATGGATGGTGTTATGTCTTTGCATGAGATCATTCACCATACTCATGTCAAGAAGCGCGTAGGGGTCGTTCTCAAACTTGATTTCACGATAAAGTAAACTGGGATTTTTGTCGGCGTCCTGGGAACGGGGGTACCCAGACTTGCCTGCCTGCGGCCCAGGGCGTGGCCCGCCTCGACGGTCCGTACGACCCGGCGTGGTTTCGCTCAAGACAAGGCCCTCGCGAGAGCCCCACCCTCGCCAGGAGGGCAACTCCAAGGCTCCCGGAAGGAGGTGGCATCCCCAGGCCCCCTCCTGAGTGGCGGAGATCTCTATGCAATGCTCGGCCTCGGGAGGTCAAGGATGACGCAAGCCGGGCCAGGCGGGCACCAGCGCGCGTAGGGGGTACAATTTCCTCTTTGGTGCAAAGGAGGCAAGGATGCACGCAGGTTCCCAAGGCGTCCCACCAAAGGTTTCCATTCCGGTGCAACAAGACCGGACCAGCGGGCTCGGCAGGACGGATGTCACCAGCGAGCCCACCACCGCGTCACCGCCAGCTACTTTGCAGGCGAAGACCACCTTTCATCAGGATAAGATGTACTTCCTGTCCCCTTTCGAATTTGGCCATTGTGGGATCCCTTCCCGCCATGGCGATAAGGGAAGAGGACCCGGGCCGCTATAAATAGAGGCCAGACTGCTCCGTAGAGGGGGGGATCCAACACCACCCGAGCGCCCTCGCGAGGCAACTCACCACTGTACTAGTTCATCCACAAACCTCCTCGTGAGGCAATCCACCAAAATGCAGGAGTAGGGTTTTACGCTTCGCAGCGGCCCGAACCTGGGTAAATCCTCGTGTGCTATCTTCTTCCTTGCGATCGAGCGGGTTCGTCGAGCTAGGTTATTGAGCTGTGAGCTTGAGGCTGAAGCTGGTGGGGATCTTCGCACACACCCCTGTGTTCGAACCTCTTTGGGTTTTGCGGAGCCCGGAATCTGACATTTGGCGCGCCAGGTAGGGGGCGTGTCGAAGCCTGTCCATCCGCGGCTGCAGTCAGGCCTCGATTCATCAGCTCCATGGCCGACGTCGCCTCTGAGGCCGGGCAGCCCTTGGCGTGCGATGGCGCCACGGCTCGCCTGGCCGACCCCACGGTCGCATGCATCCTCGGCGGATCGCAGGCGCCCGCCTCCAGCCGCCAGGTCAAGCAGTTTCTCCGCCAGGCGAGCGCGGTTCGGCCATGGCTCAAGGCCCCGCAGCTTCGAACGTGGCCGAAGGTTGACATCACCTTCGGCCCCGACGACCATCCTAGGACAACGGCTGCCGTCGGTACGCTCCCCATGCAGTGCACACCGACCATAAGCAGCGTGGTGCTACTTCTTGAGCATGCGCTGGTTTTCCCTTGAAGAGGAAAGGGTGATGCAGCAAAGTAGATAAGTACTTCCCTCAGTTGTTGAGAACCAAGGTATCAATCCAGTAGGAGATACAAGCAAGTCCCCAATAGATGTACCTACACAAATAATCTAACACTTGCACCCAACGCTATAAAGGGGTTGTCAACCCCTTCACGGTTATTTGCAAGGATGAGATCTGATAGAGATAGGTATGATAGATTGCTAGAACGTAAAGTAAAACAAGAGTTAAAATAATGCAGCTAGATATTTTTTGTATTTTTGGTTTTAGATCTGAAAGTATAATATGGAAAATAGACCCGGGGGCCATAGGTTTCACTAGATGCTTCTCTCATGAAGGAAAATAATACGGTGGGTGAACAAATTACTGTCGAGCAATTGATAGAAAAGCGAATAATTATGAAGATATCCAAGGCAATGATTATGCATATAGGCATCACGTCCGTGTCAAGTAGACCGAAACGATTCTGCATCTACTACTATTACTCCACACATCGACCGACTCCTGCCTGCATCTAGAGTATTAAGTTCATTAAGAACAGAGTAACGCATTAGGTAAGATGACATGATGTAGAGGGATAAACTCAAGCAATATGGTGAAAACCCCATCTTTTTACCCTCGATGGCAACAATACAAATACGTGCCTCGCTACCCCTACTTTGTCACTGGGTGAGGACACCGCAAGATTGAACCCAAAACTAAGCACTTCTCCCATTGCAAGAATTACCAATCTAGTTGGCCAAACCAAACCAATAACTCTAAGAGACTTGCAAAGATATGAAATCATGCATATAAGAATTCAGAGAAGATTCAAATAATATTCATAGATAATCTGAACATAAACCCACAATTCATCGAATCTCGACAAACACACCGCAAAAGAGTATTACATCGGATAGATCTCCATGAAGATCATGAAGAACATGGTATTGAAGAACAAAGAGAGAGAAGAAGCCATATAGCTACTAGCTATGGACCCGAAGGTCTGTGGTAAACTACTCACGCATCATCGGAGGGGCAATGGAGTTGATGTAGATGCCCTCCGTGATCGAATCCCCATCCGGCAGATTACCGGAAAAGGCTCCAAGATTGGATCTCACGGGAACAGAGGCTTCCGACGGCGGAAAAGTATTTTCTTGGCTCTTTTTAGTATCCAGGGAATATTTCTGAATTTATAGGCCAAAGAATAGGGTTAGGAGGGCTGCCGTGGGGCCACAAGCCAGGGGGGCGCCCCCCCCCCCTAGGGCGCGCCCCTGTGGCTTGTCGCCACACGGCAGCTCTCCTTCCTTCATCTCCAAGTCTTCTGGGTTTCTTTTGGTCCAAGAAAAATCATTCCGAAGATTTTATTCCGTTTGGACTCCGTTTAATATTCCTTATCTGCAATACTCAAAAACAAGGAAAAACAGAAACTGGCACTAGGCTCTAGATTAATAGGTTAGTCCCAAAAATAATATAAAATAGCATATTAATGCTTATAAAACATCCAAAACAGATAATATAATAGCATGGAACAATAAAAAATTATAGATACGTTGGAGACGTATCAAGCATCCCCAAGTTTAATTCCTGCTCGTCCTCGAGTAGGTAAATGATAAAAACATAATTATTGATGTGGAATGCTACCTAACATATTTATCCATGTAATATTCTTTATTGTGGCATGAATATTCAGATCCATAAGATTCAAAACAAAAGTCTAATATTGACATAAAAACAGTAATACTTCAAGCATACCAACAAGGCAATCGCGTCCTTTCGAAATAACATGGCCTTAGAAAGTTATCCCTACAAAATCATATGGTCTGGCTATGCTCCATCTTCCCCACACAAAGTATCTAAATCATGCACAACCCCGATGACAAGTCAAGCAATTGTTTCACACTTTTTATGTTCTCAAACCTTTTCAACTCTCACGCAATACATGAGCGTGAGCCATGGATATAGCACTATAGGTGGAATAGAATATGGTGGAGGTTGTGAGGAAAAAGGAGAAGATAGTGTCACATCAACTAGGCGTATCAACGGGCTATGGAGATGCCCATCAATAGATATCAATGTGAGTGAGTAGGGATTGCCATTCAACAAATGCACTAGAGCTATAAGTGTATGAAAGCTCAAAAAGAAAACTAAGTGGTTGTGCAAAAGATGAAGGAATTCCACTAGTTATATGAAAGTGACAAAATAGGAGACTCTCTATCATGAAGATCATGGTGCTACTTTGAAGCACAAGTGTGGAAAAAGATAGTAGCAATTGTCCCTTCTCTCTTTCTCTCATATTTTTTTTCTTTTTTTTGGTGGGCATCTTTGGCCTCTTTTTTTTTATTTGGGCTTCGCTGGCCTCTTTTATTATTTGTAAAGTCCGGAGACTCGTCCCAACTTGTGAGGGATTCATAGCTTCCATCATCCTTTTCTCTCATGGGACAATGCTCTAATAATGAAAATCATCACACTTTTATTTACTTACAACTCAAAAGGAAAATTAAAACTCGATACCTAGAACAAAATATGACTCTATATGCAATATGAAAGTGATGGTGCGTGTCATGAAAAACGAAACGGTGGAAGTTGCGTGGCAATATATCTCGGAATGGCTATGGAAATGCCATAATAGGTAGGTATGGTGGCTGTTTTGAGGAAAATATATGGTGGCTGTTTTGAGGAAGGTGGGTTTGATGCACCGGCGAAAGTTGCGCGGTACTAGAGAGGCTAGCAAAGGTGGAAGGATGAGAGTGCGTATAATCCATGGACTCAACATTAGTCATAAAGAACTCACATACTTATTGCAAAAGTCTATTAGTTATCAAAACAAAGCATTAGACGCATGCTCCTAGGGGAGAGGTTGGTAGGAGTTAACCATCGCGCGCTCCCGACCCTCACACAAAGGTTGACAATCATTAAACAAATCATGCTCCGACTTCGTTACATAACGGTTCACCATACGTGCATGCTACGGGAATCACAAACTTTAACACAAGTATTTCTTCCAATTCACAATTACTCACTAGCATGACTCTCATATTACCATCTTCATATCTCAAAACTATATGCAAGGAATCAAACTTCTCATAGTATTCAATGCACGTAATATGAAAGTTTTTATTATATCCCTCTTGGATGCCCATTATATTAGGACTAAATTCATAACCTAAACCAATTACCATGCTGTTTTAAAGACTCTCAAAATAATATAAGTGAAGTACGAGAGTTTAATAATTTCTATAAAATAAAACACCACCGTGCTCTAAAAAGATATAAGTGAAGTACTAGAGCAACATTGCCTAGCTCAAAAGATATAAGTGAAGCACATAGAGTATTCTAATAAATTCACGATTCAGCGTGTCTCTCTCAAAAGATGTGTGCAGCAAGGATGATTGTGGCAAACTAAAAAGCAAAGACTCATATCATACAAGACGCTCCAAGCAAAACACATATCATGTGGTGAATAAAAATATAGCCTCAAGTAAATTTACCGATGGATTGAAGACGAAAGAGGGGATGCCTTCCGGGGCATCCCCAAGCTTAGGCTTTTTGGTATCCTTGAATATGGCTAGGGGTGCCTTGGGCATCCCCAAGCTTAGGCTCTTGCCACTCCTTATTCCATAGTACATCAAATCTTTACCCAAAACTTGAAAACTTCACAACACAAAACTCAACAGAAAACTCATGAGATCCGTTAGTATAAGAAAAATAAATCACCACTTTAGGTACTGTTGTGAACTCATTCTTTATTTATATTGGTGTAATATCTACGGTATTCCTACTTCTCCATGGTTCATACCCCCCGATACAACCCATAGATACATCAAAATAAGCAAACAACACAAAGAAAACAGAATCTGTCAAAAACTGAACAGTCTGTAGCAATCTATAAACTTCGAATGCTTATGTAACTCCAAAAATTCTGAAAAATTAGGAAAATCAGGGACATTTGTATATCAATCTTTTGTAAAAATTTCAGATCAAAAGCACGTTCCAGTGAATTTACAAAATTCTTGGACTGAGAGCAAAAGTTTCTGTTTTTCAGCAAAATCAAATCACAAACACCGTAGACCATCCCAAAGGTCTTACTTGGCTCAAACACTAATTAAAACAAGAAAACACAATTACTACAGAGCTAATAATGTTTGAAACACTCAAAAACAGAAGCAAAAACAAAAGCATAAAAATAAAATTGGGTTGCCTCCCAACAAGCGCTATTGTTTAACGCCCCTAGCTAGGCATAACGCAATAGATCTAAGTGTTTTCATAATAGTAAGGGAGATCATCCGTGCTCATCTCATACTCCCTTCTTTCAGCAGCAAGCTTTCTTTGTGGCAAGCAAAAATAATCAAAAGGGCTAAATTTAATAGGATAAGGATCCTTGAGATCTAGTGCGGGAGGGAAAGGTTCCTCCTTCGGCCCCCTATAGTGTATAATCAATTCATCATTGTAAGCTTTCCTTTGGTGGAAAGTCATAAGTCTATCCCTTAATATGAACTCTAATCCGTTGTTTTGTATAGCAAAATTATCATTGAGTTCAGAAATCTTATCAATCAAAACCTCGATAGGGACCCTTTTTCTCAAATTTTCATTATAGGCAACATAATCCGGGGATTGCAATCTCATTATTTCCTCTTGATTAAAAAGGATCTCCTCTATGGGGGGATATCCACCATTAATTTTATAATGGGCAAAAATTTCACTAGCCTCTTTCATGATGAATCTAAACTCGTGGGCTAGAAATATAGTGGCGGCACGCTTAACGGAAGAATACTGAATATTAGAGAACTCAAGAAAAATCCTTTGTATGCAAGGATGCATATGAACAAATTGTCTCTCAAGTTCAATTATTAGTAGGGTTATGGCATCCGCAAGACTATTAATTTTATTGAGAATGGACCCTCCTAAGGTAGGTAGCGTACCAGCACATGTAAAGAAATCTTGAATAACATCTTTTCCAATAATATTACCGCTACCTATGCGGAATTTTTTTGTATGCATGATAGTAGGTTCTTCATGAGAGTCATTATTAGCAAAATTCCCCTCAATATTATTACTATCCTTTTCAATGAAAACCTCCCCAGATTCAGACATGATGGCAACGAAGCGATCCAGCACGAAAGCAAACAAAAAGCAAACGAAAAGACGAACGGAAGAAGGGCGAATAAAAAGGCAAATCTTTTTGTTTTTTCTGAAAATCATTTTAGAAGTGGGGGAGAGGAAAACAAGAGGCAAATGGCAAATAATGTAAATGCAAGAGATGAGTTTGTGATGGGTACTTGGTAGGCTTGATGTAGATCTCCCCGGCAACGGCGCCAGAAATCCTTCTTGCTACTTCTTGAGCATGCGTTGGTTTTCCCTTGAAGATGAAAGGGTGATGCAGCAAAGTAGATAAGTATTTCCCTCAGTTGTTGAGAACCAAGGTATCAATCCAGTAGGAGATACAAGCAAGTCCCCAATAGATGTACCTACACAAATAATCAAACACTTGCACCCAACGCTATAAAGGGGTTGTCAATCCCTTCACGGTTATTTTCAAGGATGAGATCTGATAGAGATAGGTATGATAGATTGCTAGAACGTAAAGTAAAACAAGAGTAAAAATAATGCAGCTAGATATTTTTGGTATTTTTGGTTTTAGATCTGAAAGTATAATATGGAAAATAGACCCGGGGGCCTTAGGTTTCACTAGAGGCTTCTCTCATGAAGGAAAATAATACGGTGGGTGAACAAATTACTGTCGAGCAATTGATAGAAAAGCGAATAATTATGATGATATCCAAGGCAATGATTATGCATATAGGCATCACGTCCGTGTCAAGTAGACCGAAACGATTCTGCATCTACTACTATTACTCCACACATCGACCGACTCCTGCCTGCATCTAGAGTATTAAGTTCATGAAGAACAAAGTAACGCATTAGGTAAGATGACATGATGTAGAGGGATAAACTCAAGCAATATGATGAAAACCCCATCTTTTTATCCTCGATGGCAACAATACAAATACGTGCCTCGCTACCCCTACTTTGTCACTGGGTGAGGACACCGCAAGATTGAACCCAAAACTAAGCACTTCTCCCATTGCAAGAATTACCAATCTAGTTGGCCAAACCAATCCAATAACTCTAAGAGAATTGCAAAGATATGAAATCATGCATATAAGAATTCAGAGAAGATTCAAATAATATTCATAGATAATCTGAACATAAACCCACAATTCATCGGATCTTGACAAACACACCGCAAAAGAGTATTACATCGGATAGATCTCCATGAAGATCATGAACAACATGGTATTGAAGAACAAAGAGAGAGAAGAAGCCATCTAGCTACTAGCTATGGACTCGAAGGTCTGTGGTAAACTACTCACGCATCATCGGAGGGGCAATGGAGTTGATGTAGATGCCCTCTGTGATCGAATCCCCCTCCGGCAGATTACCGGAAAAGGCTCCAAGATTGGATCTCACGGGAACAGAGGCTTCCGGCGGCGGAAAAGTATTTTCGTGGCTCTTTTTAGTATCCAGGGAATATTTGGGAATTTATAGGCCGAAGAATAGGGTTAGGAGGGCTGCCATGGGGCCACGAGCTAGGGGGGCGCGCCCCTGTGGCTTGTCGCCACACGGCGGCTCTCCTGCCTTTATCTCCAAGTCTTCTGGGTTTCTTTTGGTCCAAGAAAAATCATTCTGAAGATTTTATTCCGTTTGGACTCCGTTTAATATTCCATATCTGCAATACTCAAAAACAAGGAAAAAACAGAAACTGGCACTAGGCTCTAGATTAATAGGTTAGTCCCAAAAATAATATAAAATAGCATATTAATGCATATAAAACATCCAAAATAGATAATATAATAGCATGGAACAATCAAAAATTATAGATACGTTGGAGACGTATCACGTGGTCGTCACCAGGACCCTCATAGACGGCTGGGCCGGCCTCAACGTCCTCTTCGTGGAAACCTTCAACACGCTTCAGCTGCCCTACGACCAGCTCGCACCCTCAAGGCCCTTCTCCGGGGTGGCCAGGGGCTATGTCGCCCCCTTGGGGCGGGTGCGCCTCCCCGTCACCTTTGGCACCCGCTACAACTACCGCACCGAGCAGACCGACTTCGATGTCGTCCACATCCACCTCCCTTACAACACAATCTTTGGCTACCCCGCCCTCGCCAGGTTGATGGCTGCAACGCACCCAGGTTACAACGTCATCAAGATGCCTGGGAGTAACGGCATCCTCTCCGTCACCGGAGACGCCAAGGACTCGGTCCACACACTCAAGCTCGCCTACAAGGCCGCGGCTGCGGCGCGCCCCATCACCGGGAATGCCACGCAGGCTCCGGAGGACGCTGGGGACGCCGTCGATGCCGCGCCAGTGAAGAAGAAGCAGCTGTTCTCTCAGATCTGGGCTGAGACGAAGCAAGTGCCTGTAGACGACAAGAACCCTGGCCTCACCTTCACCATCGGCGCCGGCCTCCCCCCGAAGCAGGAGGAGGCGCTGGTGGCCTTCCTCCGCGCAAACAAGGATGCGTTTGCGTGGAACGCATCCGACCTGGTGGGGGTCCCGAGGGATGTTAATACGTCCATTTTGCATCATGCTTTTATATCGATATTTATTGCATTATGGGCTGTTATCACACATTATGGTACAATACGTATGCCTTTTCTCTCTTATTTTACAAGGTTTACATGAAGAGGGAGAATGCCGACAGCTGGAATTCTGGACTGGAAAAGGAGCAAATATGAGAGATCTATTCTGCACAACTCCAAAAGTCCTGAAAAGTTACGGAGAATTATTTTGGAATATATAAAAAATATTGGGCGAAAGAAATACCAGAGGGGACCCACCAGGAGGTCACAAGCCAAGGGGGCGCGCCCTACCCCCCTGGGCGCGCCCCTGTGGCTTGTGGGCCCCCTGGCAGGCCTCCGGTGCCCATCTTTTGCTATATGGAGGGTTTTGACCTAGAAAAAATCACAAGGGAGCTTTCGGGACGAAGCGCCGCCATCTCGAGGGGGAACTTGGGCAGAACCAATCTAGGGCTCCGGCGGAGCTGTTCTGCCGGGGAAACTTTCCTCCCGGAGGGGGAAATCGAAGCCATCGTCATCACCAACGATCCTCTCATCGAGAGGGGGTCAATCTCCATCAACATCTTCACCGGCACCATCTCCTCTCCAAACCCTAGTTCATCTCTTGTATCCGATCTTCGTCTCAAAACCTCAGATTGGTACCTGTGGGTTGCTAGTAGTGTTGATTACTCCTTGTAGTTGATGCTAGTTGGTTTACTTGATGGAAGATCATATGTTCAGATCCTTAATGATAATTAATACTCCTCTGATTATGAACATGAACATGCTTTGTGAGTAGTTACTTTTGTTCCTGAGGACATGGGATAAGTCTTGTTATAAGTAATCATGTGAATTTGGTATTCGTTCGATATTTTGATGAGATGTATGTTGTCTCTCCTCTAGTGGTGTTATGTGAACGTCGACTACATAACAATTCACCATTATTTGGGCCTAGGGGAAGGCATTGGGAAGTAATAAGTAGATGATGGGTTGCTAGAGTGACAGAAGCTTAAACCCTAGTTTATGCGTTGCTTCGTAAGGGGCTGATTTGGATCCATATGTTTCATGCTATGGTTAGATTTATCTTAATTCTTCTTTCATAGTTGCGGATGCCTGCGAGAGAGGTTAATCATAAGTGGGAGGCTTGTCCAAGTAAGGGCAGCACCCAAGCACCGGTCCACCCACATATCAAATTATCAAAGTAACGAACGCGAATCATATGAGCATGATGAAAACTAGCTTGACAGAAATTCCCATGTGTCCTCGGGAGCGCTTTGCTTTATATAAGAGTTTGTCCAGGCTTGTCCTTTGCTACAAAAAGGATTGGGACACCTTGCTGCACCTTTGCTACACTTGTTACTTGCTATGCGTTACGAATTATCTTATCACAAAACTATCTGTTACCGATAATTTCAGTGCTTGCAGAGAATACCTTACTGAAAACCGCTTGTCATTTCCTTCTGCTCCTCGTTGGGTTCGACACTCTTACTTATCGAAAGGACTACGATAGATCCTCTATACTTGTGGGTCATCAAGACTCTTTTCTGGCGCCGTTGCCGGGGAGTGAAGCGCCTTTGGTGAGTGGAACTTGGTAAGGAATAATTTATATAGTGTGCTGAAATTTACTGTCACTTGTTACTATGGAAAATAATCCTTTGAGGGGCTTGTTCGGGGTATCTTCACCCTGACCGGAAGCACAAAGAGATGCTCCTCAACCTACTGCACCTACTGAAAATATTTATTATGAAATTCCTTCGGGTATGATAGAGAAACTGCTAGCTAATCCTTATGCAGGAGATGGAACACTACATCCTGATTTACATCTAATCTATGTGGATGAAGTTTGTGGATTATTTAAGCTTGCAGGTTTGCCCGAGGATGATGTCAAGAAGAAGGTCTTTCCTTTATCTTTGAAGGAGAAGGCATTGACATGGTATAGGCTATGTGATGATATTGGATCATGGAACTACAACCGATTGAAATTGGAATTTCATCAGAAGTTTTATCCTATGCATCTGGTTCATCATGATCGGAATTATATTTATAATTTTTGGCCTCGTGAAGGAGAAAGAATCGCTCAAGCTTGGGGGAGGCTTAAGTCATGCTATATTCATGCCCCAATCATGAGCTCCCAAGAGAAATTATTATTCAGAATTTTTATGCTCGGCTTTCTCATAATGATCAATCCATGCTCGATACTTCTTGTACTGGTTCCTTTATGAAGAGAGACATTGAATTCAAATGGGACTTATTGGAAAGAATTAAACGCAACTCTGAAGATTGGGAACTCGACGAAGGTAAGGAGTCAGGTATAAACCTTAAGTTTGATTGTGTTAAATCCTTTATAAACACCGATGCTTTTTGTGAATTTAGCACTAAATATGGACTTGACTCTGAGATAGTAGCTTCTTTCTACGAATCTTTTGCTACTCATGTTAATCTCCCTAAGGAGAAGTGGTTTAAATATCATCCTCCCATTGAAATGAAAGTAGTTGAACCTATTAAAGTTGAAGAAGAAACTATTATTTATAATGTTGATCCTATTATTCCTGCTGCTTATATTGAGAAACCTCCCTTCCCTGTTAGAATAAAGGAACATGCTAAAGCTTCAACTGTGGTTCGTAAGAGTTATACTAGAACACCTACACCCCGTGAACAAATCAAAGTTGAACCTAGTATTTCTATGGTTAAAGATCTCTTGGTTGATAATATTGATGGGCATGTTATTCATTTCAGTGATCAAGCTGCTAGAATTGCTAGACCTGATACTAAAGATAAACATAGACCTATTGTTGGCATGCCTGTTGTTTCTGTTAAAATAGGAGATCATTGTTATCATGGCTTGTGTGATGTGGGTGCTAGTGTGAGTGCAATTCCCTTTACCTTATATCAAGAAATTATGAATGATATTGTACCAGCTGAATTAGAGGAAATTGATGTTACCATTAAGCTTGCTAATAGAGATACTATAGCACCAGTTGGGATTGTTAGAGATGTTGAAGTCTTGTGTGGGAAAATAAAGTATCCTACTAATTTTCTTGTTCTTGGTTCCCCACAAGATGATTTTTGTCCCATTATATTTGGTAGACCTTTCTTGAATACTGTTAATGCTAAGATAGATTGTGAGAAAGAAACTGTTACTGTAAGTTTTGGGGATGTGTGTCATGCGTTCAATTTCTCTAAATTTCGTAGACAACCCCATGACAAAGAATTGCCTTGTAAAGATGAAATTATTGGTCTTGCTTCTATTGATGTGCCTCCTACTGATCCCTTAGAACAATATTTGCTAGACCATGAAAATGATATGCATATGAATGAAAGGAATGAAATAGATAAGATTTTCTTTGATCAGCAGCCTATTTTGAAACACAACCTGCATGTTGAAATACTTGGGGATCCTCCTCCACCCAAGGGTGATCCCGTGTTTGAGCTTAAACAATTACCTGATACTCTGAAATATGCTTATCTTGATGAAAAGGAGATATATACTGTTATTATTAGTGCTAACCTTTCAGAGCATGAAGAAAAGAGATTATTGAAAACTCTAAGGAAGCACCATGCTGCTATTGGATATACTCTTGATGATCTTAAGGGCATTAGTCCCACTCTATGTCAGCATAAAATTAATATGGAGCCTGATGCTAAACCAGTTGTTGATCACCAACGACGGTTAAATCCTAAAATGAAAGAAGTGGTAAGAAATGAAATACTAAAGCTTCTGGAGGCAGGTATAATCTATCCTATTGCTGATAGTAGATGGGTTAGTCCCGTTCATTGTGTTCCTAAGAAAGGAGGTATCACCGTTGTTCCTAATGATAAAAATGAATTGATCCCACAAAGAATTGTTACAGGATATAGAATGGTAATTGATTTTTGGAAATTAAATAAAGCTACTAGAAAAGATCATTATCCCCTACCTTTTATCGATCAAATGCTAGAAAGACTATCCAAACACACACATTTTTGCTTTCTAGATGGTTATTCTGGTTTCTCTCAAATACATGTGTCAAAAGAGGATCAAGAGAAGACCACTTTTACTTGTCCTTTCGGTACCTTTGCTTATAGACGTATGCCTTTTGGTTTATGCAATGCACCTGCTACCTTTCAAAGATGTATGATGGCTATATTCTCTGACTTTTGTGAAAAGATTGTTCAGGTTTTCATGGATGATTTCTCCGTTTACGGAACTTCTTTTGATGATTGCTTGAGCAACCTTGATCGAGTTTTGCAGAGATGTGAAGAAACTAATCTTGTCTTGAATTGGGAGAAGTGCCACTTTATGGTTAATGAGGGCATTGTCTTGGGACACAAAATCTCCGAAAGAGGTATTGAAGTTGATAAAGCTAAAGTTGATGCTATTGAAAAAATGCTGTGTCCTATGGATATCAAAGGTATAAGAAGTTTCCTTGGTCATGCTGGTTTCTATAGGAGGTTTATTAAAGACTTCTCTAAGATTTCTAGGCCTCTCACTAATCTTTTGCAAAAAGATGTTCCATTCGTTTTTGATGATGATTGTGTAGAAGCATTTGAAATTCTTAAGAAAGCCTTGATTTCTGCACCTGTTGTTCAACCACCTGATTGGAACCTACCCTTTGAAATTATGTGTGATGCTAGCGATTATGCCGTTGGTGCTGTTCTAGGACAAAGAGTTGATAAGAAATTAAATGTTATCCATTATGCTAGTAAAACTCTAGACAGTGCTCAAAGAAACTATGCTACCACTGAAAAGGAATTTTTAGCAGTTGTGTTTGCTTGTGATAAGTTCAGACCTTATATTGTTGATTCCAAAGTAACTGTTCACACCGATCATGCTTCTATTAAATATCTTATGGAAAAGAAAGATGCTAAACCTAGACTTATTAGATGGGTTCTTCGGCTACAAGAATTTGATTTGCATATTATTGATAGAAAGGGTGCTGATAACCCCGTAGCAGACAACTTGTCTAGGTTAGAAAATGTTCTTGATGACCCACTACCTATTGATGATAGTTTTCCTGATGAACAATTAGCTGTCATAAATGCTTCGCGTAATGCTCCATGGTATGCTGATTATGCTAATTACATTGTTGCTAAATTTACACCACCTAGCTTCACATACCAACAAAAGAAAAAGTTCTTCTATGATTTAAGACATTACTTTTGGGATGATCCACACCTTTATAAAGAAGGAGTAGATGGTGTTATTAGACGTTGTGTACCTGAGCATGAACAAGAACAGATCCTTCACAAGTGTCATTCCGAGGCCTACGGAAGACACCACGCTGGAGATAGAACTGCACATAAGGTACTACAATCTGGTTTTTATTGGCCTACTCTCTTCAAGGATGCTCGTAAGTTTGTCTTATCTTGTGATGAATGTCAAAGAATTGGTAATATTAGTAGACGTCAGGAAATGCCTATGAATTACTCACATGTTATTGAACCATTTGATGTTTGGGGTTTTGATTATATGGGACCTTTTCCAAGGTCTAACGGGTATACTCATATTCTAGTTGCTGTTGATTATGTTACTAAGTGGGTAGAAGCTATTCCAACTAGTAGTGCTGATTATAACACTTCTATTAAAATGCTTAAAGAAGTTATTTTCCCTAGATTTGGAGTCCCTAGATATTTAATGACTAATGGTGGTTCACACTTTATTCATGGTGCCTTCCGTAAATTGCTTGCTAAGTATGATGTTAATCATAGAATTGCATCTCCTTATCATCCTCAGTCTAGTGGTCAAGTAGAATTGAGCAATAGAGAAATTAAATTGATCTTGCAAAAGACTGTTAATAGATCCAGGAAGAATTGGTCTAAGAAACTTGATGATGCATTATGGGCTTATAGAACTGCTTATAAAAACCCTATGGGTATGTCTCCGTATAAAATGGTTTATGGTAAAGCATGTCACTTACCTCTAGAACTAGAACATAAAGCTTATTGGGCAATTAAAGAGCTCAACTATGATTTCAAACTTGCCGGTGAGAAGAGGTTATTTGACATTATCTCACTTGATGAATGGAGAACCCAGGCCTATGAGAATGCCAAGTTGTTTAAAGAAAAAGTTAAGAGATGGCATGATAAAAGGATACAAAAGCGTGAATTCAATGTAGGTGATCATGTCTTGCTATACAATTCTTGTTTAAGATTTTTTGCAGGAAAACTTCTCTCTAAATGGGAAGGGCCTTACATTATCGAGGAGGTATATCGTTCCGGTGCCATAAAGATCAACAACACCGAAGGCACAAATTCTAAGGTGGTAAACGGGCAAAGAATCAAACATTATATCTCAAGTACTCCCATAAATGTTGAAACCAATATTATCAATACCATGACTCCGGAGGAGTACATTAGGGAGATCTACCAGAACGTTTCAGACTCCGAAGAGGAATAGGTATGTGTTACGGTAAGCAAACCGACTCCAAAACTTTTCCAATAGCAATTTTTATCCGTTTTGGAATATTTAATAAATTAGGAAAATTTAAAGTAGTCCGAAGAGTGCACGAGGAGGCGACAAGCCAGGGGGGCACGCCCTACCCCCCTGGGCGCGCCCCTATGGCTTGTGGCCACCCCGTGCACCCTCCGGACTCCGTTTTCTTGTGGTGTACTCCTTCAGGTCGGTAAAAATTCATTATATAATCTCACAAAGGTTTTGACCTTCGTATCACGACAATACCTCCTGTTTTCGTTTTGAGCTGTTTCTGCAGCGGATTAAGAGCAATATGTCTTCGCAAGAGTCGGTCGGGGAGAGCCGTGCCTCTCACCTGACACCGGGGCCCAGAGTATACAGCGAAGCCAACCACTTCGGGCAGGCCACGGAGGAAGATATGGAGGCCGACTTGAAAAGGATGGATGCTATAGAGGAAGACCAAGAAGTTACCTCTCGTATACAACCTGGAGCCATGTTGGAAGAACTTCAGAGCTCAGCAATTCCGAATTCGGTTATCCCTCCCAATGCTAAATTTCTTACTTATGAAAATATGAAAAAGAGTGTTGCTTCTTCCCCCGCAGCAATGAATCATCCATGGGTTATGGGAGCTCTAACCGTCACTGGAAAACTTGGCAAGGAAATAATGGATCTTAAGCAGCAAAATAACAAGCTCGAGGAAGAGAATCGTATTCTGAGGGGCATCATCGCCAAGAATATAACATCACCACCTCCGAAGAAAGGCGACTAAACACATGGGTATGGGCACTCCCCTTGGCTTGTGCCAAGCTTGGGGGAGGTGCCCCGGTATCGTATCACCATCACATCTTTTACTTTTATCATTTTTCCCAGTTCAATCCTTTTGGTTATATCTTGATCTCGTAGAATAAAGTTTTTATTGTGATCTAGTTTTGAATTTTTCTTTTTGTTCCCCTATGTAAGCGAGTCCAAGAGTTATATGAT
Organism: Elymus sibiricus; assembly: GCA_039707655.1. Lineage (NCBI taxonomy): Eukaryota > Viridiplantae > Streptophyta > Magnoliopsida > Poales > Poaceae > Elymus > Elymus sibiricus. Next base: position 366,741,288 of record CM077673.1, on the reverse strand, counting down.
AAAAAGTAGTTTTGAGTTGAGGGCTTTGCTTGCTTGCTATGATCTTGAGAAAAAGAAATAGAAAGAAGTATGAAATAAAAGCAAAGAGTATATATAATGATCTTATGGGGGGGGGGGTGATGACTTCACAAATAAGAAGTATGTCGATTGAAATTTGTTGTGAGTTGACAAACATAGCTATTGGTCATTGTTGCAATTAAAAGGAAGTAATAAAGAAAGAGAGGTTCACATATAAATATATTATCTTGGACATCTTTTATGATTGTGAGCACTCATTAAAATATTATATACCAAGAAGTTGATGTTGGACAAGGAAGACAACATAATGGATTATGTTTGCTTATTTCCGAATAGAAGTTATATGGTTATAGATCCTTTAACATGTGACGCTTGCTTCCACCCCATATCAGCCAAAACTTCCGCACCAAGTAGAGATACTACTTGTGCATCCAAACACCCTTAACCCAGTTTTGCCATGAGAGTCCACCATAACTACCTATGGATTGAGTAAGATCCTTCAAGTAAGTTGTCATTGGTGCAAGCAATAAAAATTGTTCTCTAAATATGTGTGATCTATTAGTGTGAGGAAAATAAACTTTATACGAACTTGTGATATGGAAGAAATAAAAGCGACAGACAGCATAATAAAGTTCTCTATCACAAGGGGCAATATAAAGTGACGTTCTTTTGCATTAAGGGATTGCGCATCCAACTATAAAAGCGCATGACAACCTCTGCTTCCCTCTGCGAAGGGCCTATCTGTTACTTTTATTTTCTAGTACTTACCTTTATGCAAGAGTCGTGGTGATCTTCACCACTTCCTTTATTTTGCCTTTCTCTCTTGGCAAGCGTCATGTGTTGGGGAATGATCTAGACACATATATCCACTCGGATGTGGGTGATCATGAGTTATTTCTGTTGACATTACCCTTGAGGTAAATAGTTGGGAGGCAAAACTATAAGCCCCTATCTTTCTCTGTGTCCGATTGAAGCTTTGACCTCATAGGTACCGCGTGAGTGTTAGCAATTATGAAAGACTAAAAGATGATTGAGTATGTGGATTGGCTCTACAAGCACTTATATTGACTCTTTCCGACGTTATGATAAAGTGGAATTGCTTCAATGACTGAGATCATAGTTTGTTGGTTCTCAATAGAGTTCTTGATTCATACTTTACCTTGTGAATAAATTGTTACTTTAGCATAAGAAATTATATGTCAATATATGTTGCTGTTCTAAAGATGACCATGATGCCTTCATGTCCGTATTTTATTTTATCGACACCTCTATCTCTAAACATGTGGACATATTTATTGATTTCGGTTTTCGCTCGAGGACAAGCGAGGTCTAAGCTTGGGGGAGTTGATACGTCCATTTTGCATCATGCTTTTATATCGATATTTATTGCATTATGGGCTGTTATCACACATTATGGTACAATACTTATGCCTTTTCTCTCTTATTTTACAAGGTTTACATGAAGAGGGAGAATGCCGGCAGCTGGAATTCTGGACTGGAAAAAAAGCAAATATGAGAGACCTATTCTGCACAACTCCAAAAGTCCTAAAAACTTATGGAGAATTATTTTGGAATATATAAAAAATATTGGGCGAAAGAAATACCAGAGGGGACCCACCAGGAGGTCACAAGCCAGGGGGGCGCGCCCCTGTGGCTTGTGGCCCCCTGGCAGGCCTTCGGTGCCCATCTTCTGCTATATGGAGGGTTTTGACCTGGAAAAAATCACAAGGGAGCTTTCGGGACGAAGCGTCGCCGTCTCGAGGCGGAACTTGGGCAGAACCAATCTAGGGCTCCGGCGGAGCTGTTCTGCCAGGGAAACTTCCCTCCCGGAGGGGGAAATCGAAGCCATCGTCATCACCAATAATCCTCTCATCGAGAGGGGGTCAACCTCCATCAACATCTTCACCAGGACCATCTCCTCTCCAAACCCTAGTTCATCTCTTGTATCCGATCTTTGTCTCAAAACCTCAGATTGGTACCTGTGGGTTGCTAGTAGTGTTGATTACTCCTTGTAGTTGATGCTAGTTGGTTTCCTTGGTGGAAGATCATATGTTCAGATCCTTAATGATAATTAATACACCTCTGATTATGAACATGAACATGCTTTGTGACTAGTTACTTTTGTTCCCGAGGACATGGGATAAGTCTTGTTATAAGTAATCATGTGAATTTGGTATTCGTTCGATATTTTGATGAGATGTATGTTGTCTCTCCTCTAGTGGCGTTATGTGAACGTCGATTACATAACACTTCACCATTATTTGGGCCTAGGGGAAGGCATTGGGAAGTAATAAGTAGATGATGGGTTGCTAGAGTGACAGAAGCTTAAACCCTAGTTTATGCGTTGCTTCGTAAGGGGCTGATTTGGATCCATATGTTTCATGCTATGGTTAGATTTATCTTAAGTCTTCTTTCGTAGTTGCGGATGCTTGCGAGAGAGGTTAATCATAAGTGGGAGGCTTGTCCAAGTAAGGTCAGCACCCAAGCACCAGTCCACCCACATATCAAATTATCAAAGTAACAAACGCGAATCATATGAGCATGATGAAAACTAGCTTGACAGAAATTCCCATGTGTCCTCGGGAGCGCTTTGCTTTATAAGATTTTGTCCAGGCTTGTCCTTTGCTACAAAAAGGATTGGGCCACCTTGCTGCACCTTTGCTACACTTGTTACTTGCTATCCGTTACGAATTATCTTATCACAAAACTGTCTGTTACCGATAATTTCAGTGCTTGCAGAGAATACCTTACTGAAAACCGCTTGTCATTTCCTTCTGCTCCTCGTTGGGTTCGACACTCTTACTTATCGAAAGGACTACGATAGATCCCCTATACTTGTGGGTCATCAGATGTGACTGAGCACCACCTCATGGTGTGCCCTAACGCACGTCCGGTAAAGCAAAAGGCGAGGAGGCAGGCCCATGAGAAGCAAGCGTTCATCGCACAGGAGGTCGGCAAGCTGAAGGAGGCCAGAGTTATCCGAGAGGTGCAATACCCGGAGTGGCTGGCCAACCCAGTGGTCGTCCCGAAGAAGTGCGGGAAGGAGCGCATGTGCGTTGACTTCACGAACCTCAACAAGGCTTGCCCCCAAGACCCGTTCCCGCTGTCGCGCATCGACCAGATCGTGGACTCCACCGCCGAGTGTGACCTCCTATGCTTCCTGGACGCCTTCTCCGGCTACCATCAGATCAAGATGGCGGTGGAGGACGTCGAGAAGACGGCCTTCCTCACCACGTGCGGTGTGTTCTGCTACACGTGCATGCCCTTCGGGCTACGGAGTGCTGGCGCAACCTTCCAGTGGTTGATGCACATCGCCTTGGGACAGCAGCTCGGGAGGAACGCGGAGGCCTAGGTCGATGACATCGTGGTGAAGTCGCGAGAAGCCAAGACCCTGATCAAGGACCTGGAGGAGACAATCGCCAGCCTGCGGCAGGTGAGCCTGAGGCTGAACCCCGAGAAGTGTGTCTTCGGGGTCCCGTCGGGTAAACTACTCGGTTTCCTGGTGTCTCACCGGGGGATCGAGGCAAACCCGAAGAAGATCAAGGCTATAAGCAAGATGAGTCCGCCTCAGACCCTCAAGGAAATGCAGAAGCTGGCGGGCTGCGTGACCTCCTTGTGACGGGGTTATTACCCCTGGGTATGCCAAGGAGAGGAAGTTCAAAGCCCCTTTCCGAAAAACTACGCGGCCGGCTGGTCCACGACCGGCTGACAAATGGCCGGCTGGCCCCATGGCCGGCTAGCACGCTGGCCGGCTGCCCCGCGGCCGGCTGGTCCGTGGCCGTCTGGCGAGCGGCCGGCTGAACCCTTGGCCGGCTGGCCCGTGGCCGGCTGGACAAAAGCCGGCCACCTGGCCTTCGCCCAGGCACACCCAGCCGCTACATGACCAGCCCGCCCGCAGACCTCCGGACGGGCAGGTATCCATCCCCTCCCACTGCGGCCAAGTACGTTGACAGGACGCGACCCCCGCGACGGACTCCGATGTGGCTACATCGACCGCTAATGCACAGGCGCGCATGGCTACAGTCCGGGCGGTCGTACCGCTGACCGAAGACTGATTGAGATCCGGCAGAGCCACAGTACCTCTGCGCCACCATCCACTCCATTACCTGCCCCGGCGTGGCTACAGCGTTGCCGGCCTTACCGCTGACTTCGGCCGGCTGCCGTAAGACGACGCCGGGCGGGGCGGACCGTGCCGCGGCAGGTAAGCACGGGGCCAATAGAAGAGCCGGCTGGCGGGTCCCAGCTGGCGATGGGACCGCGCAGCCGGCGGGACCTACAGACGACAAGACGACCCAGCCGGCGGCCCCCCTGGCTGGGTGGAGGGGCTGCCAGCCGGGTCCCCCTTCTCAGTACCTTAAGAATATTGTAAGCCGGGGGGTTGGCCTATAAAACCCCCCGAGGCCCCCATGCATCGGACACGCACACACGCACGGAGGCATTCCCCCCATCTTAGACTCACTCTCACTCCCACGTAGCGAGGGAAGATGAGCCGGCTGCTCCATCTTCCACCTCTAGACAAACAGCTCCAGGAGCACCATTGTAACATCACCCACCATATAACTAGACCAGCAGGACTAGGGGTATTGCCTCCCCCGGAGGGCCCCGAACCTGGGTACATCGCGTGTCCCTCACCGCTTGTGCCTAACCCTGCTCCCGGAGCTCGTCGGCGTCCTTCGGCACCCAACCACTCTCGATAAGCCACCTCATGGCATCTGTCGTGAGAAAACGACGACAGTTGGAGCCCACCGTGGGGCCGAACGCGGCGTCGGCCGGAGTCATGCTCCGGGCGGGACCCTTCGCCACCTCCCCCGGTCGCCCCGCGTCCGGGCGGAACTGCATGCTCGTGGGGCTTGCTCCCGCGGGGCGGAACCCCGCCCCCGCTGGCCCTGCGGGCAACGCTGCCGGCCTCTGCGTTGAGTGGCTCGGAAGCGACCCTCTGATCGACCTCGCCGTCCTCACCGAGCGCATCGGCAGGCTGAGCCTCGCTGACGAGCCAGCTGCCGACGGGTACCCTAGCCAGGTGCTCGACTGCCTCGACCCGCCCTCGTCCGTGGGCGCGCTCACCCCAGGCGAGGCCGGCAACTCCCATGTCCGTGCGGGGGTGATGGCCACCGGCTCCTCCACGACCTCCAGCCGTGCCAGGGCGGAGGCGGACGCGGTCGCCGCGGCCGCTCGCGCCGGCACCTCCGACCCCCTCGGCGCCACGCTTCGGGGCCTCGGTACCCCCGTCGCGCCGACGGCGAACCCGGCCACGGCTACGGTTGAGCTGGAAGCTGCTCGCCGGCTGCTGTTCGACGAGGCAACCATGCTTGCCGCCACCAAGCGCCGGATGGAGTCCGCGCAGCGCGAGTATAACTCCGCCTATGGCCTCACCCCCGCCGGCAACGAGCCCAGCCAGTGCGGTGATGTCCGCAACCACGGCCGTGTGGTCGCGGAAATCCTCGGTGGCAGGCTTCCCACCTATGACACGCCGGCTGCCAACCTAAGGGCAGCTCACGTGGCCTACGCCGACCTCGCCGGCCTGGAGGGCGAAGAGCGAGAGCTGCAGGAACGACACATCCAACACCTCATCGCCACCGCCAATGCCCAGCAGGCCCGGCTCAACGGCGTCAACGCCGGTTCTAAGATCCCCGTCCCCGAGGGGGACCCTCCGCCCACTGCCGGCCAGCACCGGCTGGTCCAGCAGGCCTCTTCCCCTCGCGGCTCCGGCCGGCGGGGCGCTGGGTCCCACAACGGACGCACCCGGCTGCGAGACGAGCAGCCGGCCGTCAGCAGCCGGCGCAACGACGTTCCGGCTGGCGGCAGCCGTTGCAGCCGGGACCATACCCCGCCCCCGCGGCGGGAACGCGACCGCTCGTCTGCTCCAACCGTGCGCCCCGAACTCGCCGCTCGGCTCGGCCCGCGCGTCCCGCGGAGCGAGAATGATGCTCGGACCCGCATCGAGCGGCTAGCGCAGTCGGCCCTCCTCGAGGAGGAGGGCTCGATCGGCCCGGCGTGCTTCGGCCCCCGGATTCGCAACGAGCCGTTCCCAGCCGGCTTCACTCTCCCTCGCGACACCTCGAAGTACAACGGTTCCGCCAAGCCGGAGGACTGGTTGGTCGATTACACCACCACGGTCGGCATTGCCAGGGGGAACAAGCGCGTAGCCGTGCGCTACGCCCCCCTAATGCTGACTGGCTCGGCCCGGACCTGGCTTAACAGCCTGTCGGCCAGCAGCATCAACACGTGGACGGACTTCGAGGAAGCGTTCGTCCGCAACTTCACCGGCACCTACAAGCGGCCTGGCCGGCCCCGCGAGCTGGCCATGTGCGTCCAGGGGCCGGAGGAGCCCCTTCGTGACTACCTCACGCGCTGTACCGAACTTCACAACTCCTGCGAGGGACTGCACGAGGTGCAGGCCATCCAGTATTTCATCGAGGGTTGCCGCGACGGCACCCACCTCAAGCACAAGCTTTTGTGCTCCGAGCCGGCTACCCTGGCAGACCTGATGGACAAGGCGGACAAGTACGCCACTGCCGACTCCGCAATGCGGATGAAGCTTGCCACGCCGGTCAAGCCAGCTCCACCGCCTGTCGTGCCGCGGGCGGCCGCCGACAACCGGCAGCAGCAGAACAACAAACGGAAACCTGACCAGCCGGACCCCCGCTACGGGAGCCGGTAGCTCGCCTCCATCAAAGAGGAGCAACCGGCTGCCCAGGCCCACAACCAGCGCTAGCGTACCGGCAAGGCCGCCTGGCAGCCCAAGCTAACCTTCGAGCAAATGCTCGACCTACCCTCCAAGCACCACTCCGGGGCCAAGCCGGCCACCCATACTATCCGGCAGTGCAGCTTCTCCCAGCGGCTAGCCCGAGGCGAGGGCCTTCCAGCTCCTCCGCCTTCGGCTCCCCGCAAACCGGCTCTGGCCCAGGCTCCGCCGCCTGCTCCGGCCCCGGCAGCCAACGACGGCCGCCTCCACGACCAATTCCCTCGCCACGACGGGTCCTACGTCGTCTTCACCAGTGAAGGGACTGACAAGCACAGCGTGCGCCAGCGCCGGCATGAGGTGAATGCCACCGCCCCCTCGGTCCCTCAGTTCATGCATTGGTCCGAGAAACCGGTCACCTGGAGCCGGGCGGACCACCCGGCCGTGATGCCAAACCCGGGCAGCCACGCCCTCGTCCTCGATCCCACCCTCGTCTCCGAGAGGCGCACCTGCCGTTTCTCGCGGGTGTTGATCGACGGAGGCAGCAGCATCAACATCCTCTATCGCGACACGATGCTCAAGCTGGGGCTCAAGGAGAAAGATTTGCGGACAAGCCGGACGGTTTTCCACGGCATCGTGCCAGGCAAGTCCTGCACCGCCATTGGCAAGATCGAGCTCGACGTCCTCTTCGGCGACCAGAGCCACTTCCGCCGTGAGCCGGTTTGGTTCGAGGTGGTGGACCTCGACAGCCCCTACCACGCGCTGCTCGGCTGACCGGCTCTCGTCAAGTTCATGGCGATCCCCCACTATGCCTACCTCAAGCTCAAGATGCCGGGTCCTAAGGGCATCATCACCATCGCCGGCAACTACAAGATGTCAATCGAATGCGCTCGCGACGGCAGCCGGCTAGCCGAGGCCCTGGAGATAGCGGAGGAGAAGTGGCAGCTCGACCGGCTCGTGGCTCACGCCTCCAACGAGCCGGCCGTGCCGGCTCCCCCGTCCCAGACAACCAGCGAGGTGTCGTTCCAGCCATCCAAAGACACCAGGCAGGTGCCGCTCGATCCGGCCAACCCCAAGCAGTGCGTCACCATCGGCGCCAACCTCAGCAACAAATAGGAAGGCGAGCTCGTCAACTTCCTCCATGAGAATTGGGACATCTTTGCATGGTCTCCAAAAGACATGCCGGGTGTTCCGAGGAAGTTCGCCGAGCACAAACTTGATGTGCGGCCAGATGCAAAGCCGGTCAAGCAACCCCTGCGCCGTTTCTCCGAGGAGAAGCGGCGTACCATAGGAGAGGAGATCGCCCGGCTGCTCGCAGCCGGCTTCATCATGGAAGTGTTCCACCCGGACTGGCTGGCCAACCCAGTCCTGGTGCTGAAGAAAAACAAGACATGGCGCATGTGTATCGACTACACGAGCCTGAACAAGGCATGTCCCAAGGACCCGTTCGCCCTGCCGCGGATCGATCAACTTATCGACTCCACGACCGGCTGCGACCTGCTGTCCTTCCTGGACGCCTACTCAGGCTACCACCAGATCAAACTGGACCCGGCCGACCGGCTGAAGACCTCCTTCATCACCCCCTTCGGGGCCTACTGCTACATCACCATGTCCTTCGGCCTGAAGAATGCAGGCACCACTTTCCAACGCTCCATGCAGAAGTGCCTCCTGCCGCAGATCGGCAGGAACGTCCATGTCTACGTGGACGACATCGTCGTCAAGTCCAAGAAGCATTTCAGCCTCCTCGACGATCTCCGGGAGACCTTCGCCAACTTGCGCGAATACAAGATCAAGCTAAACCCAGAGAAGTGCGTGTTCGGTGTGCCAGCCGGCCAGCTCCTGGGTTTCTTCGTGTCCGCCCGCGGCATCGAAGCTAACCCAGAGAAGATCAGAGCCATCGAGCGCATGCACAAGCCGGCCAAGCTCGTCGACATCCAGAAGTTCGCCGGTTGTCTTGCCTCGCTCAGCCGGTTCATCAGCCGGCTGGGCGAGAAGGCGCTACCTCTTTACTAGCTCATGAGGAAGTCACCCAAGTTCGAGTGGACCGACCAGGCGGACGCGGCGTTCCGGAACCTCAAGCGCGCGCTCTCTAGCGCGCCCATCCTGGCGGCGCCGGCTGAGAAGGAGCCGATGCTCGCATACATCGCGGCCACCACCCGCGTGGTCAGCGTCGTGCTGGTGGTGGAACGGCCAGAAGAGGGCAAAGCGCTGCCGGTCCAGCGCCCCGTCTACTACCTCAGCGAGGTCCTTTCCGCCTCCAAGCAGAATTACCCCCACTACCAGAAGATGTGCTACGGCATATACTTCGCCGCCAAGAAGGTCAAGCAGTACTTCCAAGAGCACACCATCACCGTGGTGAGCACGGCTCCGCTCGTCGAGATCATGAGCGGCCGGGACGCGATCGGCCGGATCGCCAAATGGGCCATCGCCCTCGCCGACCACGAAATTCGATACGAGCCGCGCACCGCCATCAAATCCCAGGCCATGGCGGATTTCCTCGTCGACTGGGCCGAGACCCAGTTCGTGCCGCCTCCCCCGGACTCCACGCATTGGCGCATGCACTTCGACGGCTCGAAGATACGAACCGGCCTGGGAGCCGGCATCATCTTGTCGTCCCCTAAGGGGGACCAGCTCAAGTACGCGCTCCAGATCCTCTTCGCCGCCTCCAACAACGTGGCCGAGTACGAGGCGCTCGTCCACGGCCTCCGGCTCGCCAAGGAGATCGGGATCCGGTGCATCATCTGCTTTGGCGACTCCGACCTCGTGGTACAACAGGTCTCTAGCGAATGGGACGCCAGGGACGCCAACATGGCCAGCTATCGCTTCCTCGTCCAGCAGCTCACCGGCACCTTCGAGGGTTGTGAGTTCCACCACATCCCCCGAGCAGACAACGAGGCGGCCGATACGTTGGCGAAAATCGGCTCCACCCGGCAGGCCATCCCAGCCGGCGTCTCCCTCGAACGGCTGCTCAAGCCTTCTATCAAGCCTTCCCCCGAATCGGAGTCTATCTTCGTACCGGCTGCTCCGGCAGCTCTGCTGGCGCCGCCGGCTCCGGCTGCCCTGCCGGCGCCATCAGCTCCGGCGACAACACCAACACCGCCGTCTCCGGCATCCGGCACCCCCGCGGCGGCTGGCTCCGACTCTACGGCCGTCCTGACGGCGATCGCCGCACCCCCCACTGTCCCAGTCCCGGGGACTGGCGAACCGATCCCGGGGGCTGGCGAGCCGGTCCCGGGGGCTGGTGAACCGGTCCCGGGGACTGGCGGGCTGGTCCCGGGGACTGACGGTTCGGCTCCGGCCGCCCCCGGCGCTCCACTCGAGCTCGAGCTGGCTCCCGTCTCGGCCCCCTCGTGGGCCCAGCCCATTCTGGCTTTTCTCTTGTGCGGAGAGCTACCCCCTGATGAAGACAAGGCCCGGCAGTTCCAACGCCGCGCCCCGGCTTATAGCATCATCAACCGCGAGCTCGTCCATCGCAGCACCACCTGCGTGTTCCAACGCTGCGTCGAGCCAGAGAAGGGGCAAGAAATCCTCCTCGACATCCACCAGGGCGAGTGCGGGCATCACGCCGCCTCTAGAACCCTGGTGGCCAAGGCCTTCCGCCACGGTTTCTACTGCCCGACGGCCTTGGAAGAGGCCAAGTGACTGGTCGACAAGTGCGAGGGTGTCAGCGCTTCAGCACGCAGAGCCACCTGCCGGCCACGGCCCTCCAGACCATCCCACTTTCGTGGCCCTTCGCCGTCTGGGGGCTGGACATGGTAGGACCCTTCAAGACCGCCCGAGGCGGCATGACGCATCTGCTGGTGGCTGTCGACAAGTTCACCAAGTGGATTGAAGCCAGACCCATCAAGAAACTGGACGGCCCCACAGCCGTACGGTTCATCAAGGATGTCACGGTCCGCTACGGCGTTCCCCACAGCATCATCATCGACAACGGCACGAATTTTGCCAAAGGCGCGATGGCGCGTTTCTGCTCCCAGGAGGGCATCAGGCTCGACCTCGCGTCGGTGGCCCACCCACAGTCCAACGGCCAGGCGGAGAGGGCAAACGGCTTGCTCCTGGCCGGCGTCAAGCCTCGGCTCGTGGCACCCCTCGTACGGTCGGCCGGCTGCTGGGTCGATGAGCTGCCGGCCGTCCTCTGGAGCCTCAAGACCACTCCCAACAAGTCGACCGGCTACACCCCTTTCTTTCTGGTATACGGGTCCGAGGCGATCATCCCCACGGACATCGAGTTCGACTCACCTCGGGTCACCCTGTATACGGAGAAGGACGCAAAGGAAGCAAGAGAAGACGGCGTTGACCTACTCGAAGAAGCGCGCGAGCTGGCCCTCAGCCGGACGGCCATCTACCAGCAGAAGCTCCGGCACTACCACAGCAAGCGGATCGGACCCCTCTCTTTCCGCGAGGGGGACCTGGTGCTCAGACGGATCCAGCGAACTGCCGGCCAGCACAAGCTGTCCTCCCCATGGGAGGGCCCATTCATCGTCAGCAAGGCGTTGCACAACAATGCCTACTACCTGATAGATGCCCAGAAGTAGCAGAAGCGCAAAAGAGATGCCTCCGGCGAGGAAACGGAGAGCCCATGGAACGCAGCACTCCTCCGACCGTTCTACTGTTAAGAAAAAACCCATGTATGTATGTATCTTCCCTTCCGTCGGAACTTAATGAATGCAATGGGGGCCCCAAGCCGGCACTTGGGGCACGCCCCTTTTCAATTCCTTCGAAGGCATGTCATTTTCCTTAGGCAAGGCACTCGGGTCCGGCTCCCTGGCCCGGGGGCTCGCCGGCTCTTCTCTGAAGCAGGCAAGTAGCGCGGGCAAGCAACCCTTTCCTACCCTCCCTGCCCAGCCACAGACCGGCCCCCGGCTGTCCGGCTGGCGGAGCCATGGGGTAGAAAGAAACTTACCACGCGAACACCACCTAAGGAGTAGCAGCCGGATAGGTCCAACCGGACCATGTCACCTCTGGAAACCAGCCTCTGCCGGTTCGCCCTAACCCTAACTGGACGACTCTAAGGCCCGCGCGTCTCCCCCAAGGACGATGCCCCGTCCCTGTCCCAGACCGGTTGCCGGCTGGCTGACAGGCGGGGCGGAAGCCGGAAGGAACCCGTGCATGAAATACAAGTCGAAAGGTAAAGGGCAGGGGAGGAGCCGACACGCAAATGTTTTAAACGACAATTCAGATCCATAAGCAAAAGGCCACAAGCCAAGGATTCTTTACAATACACCCCCAGTGGGTGGAAATGCATCTTAAAAACAAGTCTTGCAGCTAAGGAACGGATACAGCAAAAAGAAAAAGAGGGGCGCCTAGGCCTCCGGCGCGTCGCCGGCCGGCTCTTCCTCCGTGGCCTCGGCGTCGCTGCTGGAGCTGGAGTCGGTGCTCTCATCGGCGGCCTCGTCGTCCTCAGGGCCCTGAGGATTGCCGAAGGAGTACTCGGCGACCGGCTCACCATCTTCACCTAGCGCCGGCAGGAGCTCGTCCAGGTCGACGTACGATGCCAGCTCGTTCGCTCGGCGGACCAGGGCGCCTTCGCGGGCAGCTCGCTCCGCCTCAGGGACCTGGCGCATCGTGACCAACCGGTCCAGGTTGACGCCGGGGTACCACGAAGTGACGAACCGGAGGGCCATCTGCGCCCCGGAGCGGGCCGCCGACGCCTTCCAAACCTCAAGCCGGGCCACCGCATTCTCCAGCCATAGCGCCACGCGGCCCTCCGGGGCCCCACGGCCTCCCAGAGAGCCGAAATCACCTCCTTGACGGCCATAAGGAGCCGCTCCACGAAGCGCTGGACATGGATCAGCCGGTTCTCGACGGCCAGCGCGAGCTCCGGCACGTCCCAGCCGGCGTCCTCCTCGATCTCCTGCCCGCGCCGCCGCAGGCACTCCCGGTGCTCCGCAACAGCCCGCTCGGCGCGGCGCTGGGTCTCCGGGAACTGGTCTGGGGAGAACGGGAGGAATCAACAAACAAAACAAAAGCAAGTCGAAAGCGGTCGGCAAAGGAGGAAGACCCGTAAGCGAAACTTACGCTGGAAGGCCTCGTCCATCTCGAGGGCGAACTGAAGGCCTGCGCTCTTCTCCCTCTCCAGCGCCTCCTCCGCATGAGCAAGGGCAACCCCGCGCGTCTCGAGCTCCCCCTTGAGGCGATCTTCCTCACCCTGAAGAGCGGTGGCCCGCTGGGTGGCGTCGGCCGCCTGCTTGGCGGCATCCTCCCGGGCCGCCACCTCCCGCTGCAGCTCCGCGGTCAGACGCTCTCGCGCCGCCTGACCGTCAGCAACCAGGCCGCCCAGCCGGTCCCGCTCCGATGTGGCCGCCTGGAGCTCCTGCCCCAGTCGGTCCCGCTCGTAGGCCAGTTCATCCCTCTTCTGCCGGATCGGGACCAGCTCCTCTGCGTAAAAAACCAAGCATAAGCCACTCCAATGCGGAAGACCCGGACCGGCTGCCGAGCAGCCGGCCCGACTCTCGGGGGCTACACCCAGTGGGTGCGCTCGCGCGCCCCCACTGGAACCAACATACCTTGCGCCTTCTTCAGTTCCTCCTGGACCCGGTAGTAGCCGAGCTTGTCGCGGTTGTGGATAAGGACCGCCTCATCGAAGAGCGCCTGCCGCCTGGCGTGCTCAGCCTGCCCCGCGCCAAGAAACAAGAAGTCAGACAAGGAAAGAGGGTTAGATCCGGCCCGGCTGCCACGCAGCCGCGCTGCCGGCCCGAATCTCGGGGCTACACCCAGTGGGTGCGCTCGCGCGCCCCCACTGATAATTCAACGCAAGACTGAAGAGTCTCACCTCCACCGCAGCCTCCACGCGCCGAAAGTTGCTTTCGGCGGCCTCCGCGAACCTAGCAAGCCCCTCACGGCAGTGCGCCATGATGCGGCCGGGCTCCCCAGGCGCAAGGGCCGGGACGCCGGCTGGCGGGGCCGGAGCGGCCGTGACGAGAGCCGGCGCCTCCCAGTCCCGGATCACGTCCAGCATGGTCCTCTTCGACCGGCTAGACCCGCCGCTTGACCCGGCGTCCGCCACGGCAGCAGCCGGAGGAGGGTTGGCGGTGACCACCAAGGCTCGGGAGCCAGCCTCGGGCCCCTCCATGACCGGCACCGCCGGCTCCACCACCTGCCGGACCGGCTCGACTGCCGGCTAGGCCGGCTCACTCCTCCTGCCGGCCGGTGCCTCCGGCGCCGCCTCTGGCGCAGCTGGGGCGACAGGCACGCCCGCCGCGGCCGGCTCGACGGCAGGAGGGGTCACCACCGCCTCCCCCCTCTAGGCCGTCTCTGGGGCCGGCTCGAGGGTCGCCCCTGCCATCCGGGTCGCTTCCGCCGCGGGCGGGGCCCCGGCCGTCTCCACGGCCGGCTCTCGCGGCTCACTTGACGGAGGCCTCGACCTCCGCGTCGATTCCGCCACAGAGTCCGTCGCGCGCTCCGGGTCGGTGGACCGCCTCCGCCTCCCGCCGCTCGAGGCCCCCGAACGCGAGGGTGCGTCCTTCGTCCCTGCCTTCGCGGCCCGCACCTCCGCCTGCCGCCTCTTCTCTTCCCGCGCCGTGGCCGCGTGCTCCTGCGCTTGCAAGCTGGCGGCATCCACCGGGCCGGCGGTTGACTCTGTGTCGTGGAGCTCAACGGCCTCCCTGGAGCAGACAAAAGACGGGGCCATCAGGCGCTTGCCGGCTCACAAACCTGGAAAAAACGATAAGAGACCAGAAGAAGCACTTACCCGGCGACGACAGGAAGGGCCCGCCTGGCCCGGGCCGGCGGCTTCGCGACAGCCGCTCGCACTCTCTTGCGAGCCGGCGGCTGCGTCGACGGCTGCCCCGAGGCCGGCCTCTTCTCCCGACGGGAGGCCGCGGCCGTCTGGCCACGAGCCGGCCGCTCCTCGCTCCGCCCGCGTGTCTCCCGCCGAGCTTTGTGGGGAGGCGCGTCCAGGATCCGGACATCATCATCATCATCGTCGTCAGTCCAATCTTTGATGGAAGGTCCGGAGGGGAACTCACCAGCCACTCTAGACCCGCTGGCTCCCGGGTCGCCCATCGCACCATCCGCCTCGACCTCCCCCGAGGAGTCGGCCCCTTCTTCCACGCCTCCCCCCAGCTCGAAGTCCTCCGGGTCAGATTCGGAGCGTTCCGCCTGGAATACCTGGGGGTGCGGGCCGTCCGGCGTGTTCTGTCGCACGGAGTATTGCGGTCAGCATGGCGTGTGAGCGGGGAAAGGCCAGCTGGAGAATCAAAGGGGGGAGAAAATTACCGCAGCAGGGCGTACCAGGGGCGCCGGGTCGTGCCTGCTGTACGGCAGCTTGCCGAACCTCCATGTCCCCGGCTTCAGCTTGAAATTGGTGATGGCGTTCACCCGTTTCTCCACCTGGGCCATCGACAGGTGGAAGGTTGACAGCCGGCAGGGGTCCCGCCGGCCCGACATGTCGCAGATCCGGTGTGGCCTCTGCTGCAGAGGCAGCACCCGGCAGTCGATGAAGGCGGCCACCAAATCGGGCGCGATCAGCCCCTCTCCGGCCCTCATGGTCTTGAGCCGGCCCAGCTCCGCGAGGACGTCCGCAAACGGCCCGTCGTCCGTCCAGTTGATCCCGGAGGACGGGGCGTTGACGAAGGCCGGCAGCCGGATGTCGTTCCGCGCCGGGTCGACGTTCTTCATGTAGAAGAACGTCCGGTTCCATCTCTTGACGGATTCGATGAGGGATAGGCGGGGGAACAGCGGGCCGTGGACGCATATCACCGCGCCCCCGCAGGCGTACGGCCCGTCGTTGTTCCTCAGGGCCTTGAGGTAGAAGAGTTTCCTCCACAACTCCACGAAGGGGAGAAGCCCGAGGTAGCCCTCGCAGAGCGTCACAAAGCTCGAGAGCTGGAGGATGGAGTTGGGCCCGAGGTGGTGCGGCTGAAGGTCGAACGTGTCCATGAAGAAGCGGCAGAATTGGCTCACCGGCAATCCGAAGCCGCGTGAGAAATGCCACTCAAACACCACGAACTCCCCCTCCTAGGGTTCGGGTGCCACCTCGCCGCCCGGCGGACGGACGGCAACGCGGTCCTCTGACGGCAGCATCTGGGCGCGGCGGAGGTGCGCGATGTCCTCCTCGGTGATGATGGATCCGCCCCAACTACCGGAGGGTCTGTCGGCCATCTCTGCGGCGATCGAGTGCGAGGAAGAAGATGGGTGGAGCAGCGGCGCAAGCCGAAGCGACGAGCAGCGCGAGAGAAGGAAGACGAAGGGGAGAGGGGTGCGCGAGCTGCCTACGCCCCTCCCCCTCCCCTTATAAACGCGGGGCGGCACCCGGGGGACGTGGGGATTAACTGCGCCCACTCCCCCGGGGAATCCGCGGGGCGTGGGCATCGTGCGCCGTGGCCGCAGGGGTCCAAGCGCAGAGGATCCCGACCTGCGGCCCGAGGCCTACCAGGCTAGACCCGCGGCCTATCGGGCTAGGCCCAGGAAGGCATCCCGCCAGGCCACAGGCGCAGAACCCACGGTATCATCACGCCCCGCGTGGCACGCCGCGGTCCGGCACGGGGCCCGAGGCGGCGCGGCAGGACCCGAGGCGTCGGAAGCGGTTGCCGGCGCGGCTGCCCGGCCGGTCCCGCGCGACAGGCGAGCGTAGCCAGATGAAACAGCCGGTTGCCCCTCGTCGTGCGGACGCGGGCCCCCGCCGGCTTCGGGGACTACTGATGGGGTTATTACCCCTGGGTATGCCAAGGAGAGGAAGTT
Source organism: Elymus sibiricus (assembly GCA_039707655.1). Lineage (NCBI taxonomy): Eukaryota > Viridiplantae > Streptophyta > Magnoliopsida > Poales > Poaceae > Elymus > Elymus sibiricus. The sequence continues at coordinate 366,724,907 of CM077673.1, read as the reverse complement.
CAAAGCCCCTTTCCGAAAAACTACGCGGCCGGCTGGTCCATGACCGGCTGACAAATGGCCGGCTGGCCCCATGGCCGGCTAGCCCGCGGCCGGCTGGTCCGTGGCCGGCTGGCAAGCGGCCGGCTGACCCCTTGGCCGGCTGGCCCGTGGCCGGCTGGACAACAGCCGGCCACCTGGCCTTCGCCCAGGCACACCCAGCCGCTACACGACCAGCCCGCCCGCTGACCTCCGGACGGGCAGGTATCCATCCCCTCCCACTGCGGCCAAGTACGCTGACAGGACGCGACCCCCGCGACGGACTCCGATGTGGCTACAGCGACCGCTGACGCACAGGTGCGCATGGCTACACTCCGGGCGGTCGTACCGCTGACCGAAGACTGATTGAGACTCGGCGGAGCCACAGTACCTCTGCGCCACCATCCACTCCATTACCTACCCCGGCGTGGCTACAGCGTTGCCGACCGTACCGCTGACTTCGGCCGGCTGCCACAAGACGACGCCGGGCGGGGCGGACCGTGCCGCGGCAGGTAAGCACGGGGCCAATAGAAGAGCCGGCTGGCGGGTCCCAGTTGGCGATGGGACCGCGCAGCCGGCAGGACCTACAGACGACAAGACGACCCAGCCGGCGAGCCCCCTGGCTGGCTGGTTGGGCTACCAGCCGGGTCCCCCTTCTCAGTACCTTTGGAATATTGTAAGCCGGGGTGTTGGCCTATAAAACTCCCCGAGGCCCCCATGCATCGGACACGCACACACGCACGGAGGCATTCCCCCCATCTTAGACTCACTCTCACTCCCACGTAGCGAGGGAAGAGGAGCCGGCTGCTCCTTCTTCCACCTCTAGACAAACAGCTCCAGGAGCACCATTGTAACATCACCCACCATATAACTAGACCAGCTGGACTAGGGGTATTGCCTCCCCCGGAGGGCCCCGAACCTGGGTACATCGCGTGTCCCTCACCGCTTGAGCCTAACCCCGCTCCCGGAGCCCGGCGGCGTCCTTCGGCCCCAACCACTCTCGATAAGCCACCCCATTGCATCTGTCGTGAGAAAACGACGACACCTTGGGACGCTTCATCTCCAAGCTTGGCGAGCGCGCCCTGCCGTTCTTCAAGCTCATGAAGAGGAAGGGCCCCTTCGAATGGACTCCGGAGGCAGACGCGGCATTTGAAGACCTCAAGCGGTACCTCACGAGCCCACCGGTAATGGTGGTGCCCCGCCTTCGGGAGCCCCTATTGCTATACCTGGCTGCCACCCCGCACTCTGCTAGTGCTGTGCTCGTGGCGGTCAGGGAGAAGCGTGCCGGCGCGTGCGCAACACCCACAGACTCAGGGGAGTCCCCTGGCACGAAGCAAGGTGACCCACAAGACGCCCCGAAGAGCTCACCTCTTCAAGATGACGCTCCTGAGACCTCGGCCGCCCCGGCGACCCCCGAGGCACCAGGATCTCATGAGCCCGCTGCGGAACGGGGCGGTGCAGAAGGCTTCTCCCTCGTCGAGCACCCGGTGTACTACGTCAGTACCGTACTGCAGGACGCGTGCTCCCGTTACCCTGTGCAACAGAAGCTCCTGCTCGCACTTCTCGTCGCTTCAAGGAAAATGCGTCATTACTTTCAGGGCCACCCCATCAAGGTTGTCTCTGCGTATCCCTTGGAGAAAGTGCTGTGCAAGCCCAACGCCACAGAGAGGGTCGCAAAATGGAACATTGAGCTGCAGGCCTTCGAGTTAGAGTTCAGCACGACCAGGGTCATCAAGGGGGCAGCCCTGGCGGACTTTGTGGCCGAGTGGACGGACGCTCCCGACCGAGGGTTGGACGGGGGCCAGTCCCTCACCCCCGGCGACGAGGCGCCTGATGGTTGGGTCATGCACTTCGATGGGGCCTTCGCGAGCAGGGGAGCGGGGGCGGAGTTGTACTCATCTCCCCAACCGGGGGCAAGCTCTACTACGCCATACAGCTTTGCTTCCAGCATGGCGAGAAGGTATCCAACAACATCGCGGAGTATGAAGGCTTGATTGCTGGCCTCAAGGCCGCGGCCGCCTTGGGGATTCAGCACCTCACCATCAAGGGTGACTCCCAACTCCTCGTCAACTTCTCCAACAAGGAGTATACGCCTAAGGACGAGCACATTTAGGCATACTTGGAAGAGGTACGTAAGATTGAAAAGTGTTTCCAGGGCTTGGAACTGCAGCACATCCCGCGCGGCGCGAACAAGGAGGCCGATGACATCGCCAAGAGGGCGTCGCGCCGCGAGCCTCAGGAGCCGGGCGTCTTCGAGGAACAGCTCTTCAAGCCATCCGCGGCACCCCCGACCGCGGACCAGGCGCCGCAGAGTGAAGAACTACCCCCGGCACCGCCCTCGGGGGCTCCAACTTGTGGCCCGGCCTCAGGAGCCCAACTGCTCCTGGTGCTGGAGCCCGAGGCCGATGACTGGACACAGGAGTTCAAGACATACCTGGTCCATGGCACACTACCAGAAAAGGAGGAAGACGCAGAGCGTGTGGTACGACAGGCCACAACTTATTGTCTGCGGGACGGCGAGCTATACCGCAGGCGCCCGAACGACGTCGCGTTGCGATGCGTGTCCGAAGAACAGGAGCGCGAGTTTCTGGCCGACATCCACGGAGGAGGCTGCGGACACCACTCCTCGTCACGCACCCTTGTAGGGAAGGCATTCCGCACTGGCTTCTACTGGCCTACGGCGCTCAACGACGCCACCGAGCTGGTCCGGTCCTGCGAGGCTTGCCAGTTCCATGCCAAGCAGATTCATCAGCCCGCGCAGGGCCTCGAGACCATCTCGCTCTCCTAGCCTTTCGCAGTCTGGGGGCTGGATATACTGGGGCCCTTTCCGCGAGCGGCCGACGGATACTGCTACCTCTACGTCGCCATCGACAAGTTCACCAAGTGGGCGGAAGTGGAGCCCGTCCGCACCATCCCCGCCGGGTCGGATGTCAAGTTTATCAAGGGCCTCGTGAGCCGCTTCGGCGTCCCCAACCGCATCATCACTGATAACGGTTCACAGTTCACAAGCAACCTTTTCAGGACCTATTGTACTAACCTTGGAATGCAGATATGCTACGCTTCGGTGGCGCACCCACGAAGCAACGGTCAGGTAGAGCGCGCCAACACGGAGGTCCTGCGGGGCCTCAAGGCAAGGAGCTTCAAGAAGAAGCTTGAGGCCTGCGGCAGGGGTTGGCTCGATGAGCTTCAGTCCGTGTTGTGGTCCATCCGCACCACTGCGACTAAGCCCACCGGCGAGACCCCGTTCTTCCTCGTCGACGGAGCTGAAGCCGTCCTCCCACACGAGGTCAAGCATCGATCCCCGCGGGTCTTGACATTCGGTGAGGAGCGACAAGATGCCTCGTGGGGGACAGACCTCGTGCTTGGGGAGGAGGCCCATCGCCAAGCCTCGATCCGAGCTGCGAGGTACCAGCAGGCGCTGCGGCGTTACCATTGCCGTAACGTCCGCTCCAGAACTCTCGAAGTCGGAGACCTCGTCCTGTGGCAGGTCCTTTCCAGGGAGGGCTTGCACAAGCTCTCGCCCATGTGGGAGGGCCCGTTCAGGGTCGCCCGCGTCTCCAGGCCTAGCGCCATACGCCTGGAGACTCAGGACGGGGTCCCCATCCAGAATGCCTGGAACATCCAGCTCCTCCGCAAGTTCTACCCGCGACACTCTCAAGTAATAATGAGTGGGCTGTATACGCCCGGAGCCCCCCGAGGACGTGGAGGGGTTCCCACCCACGCCCAAGTTGAAGCCCCATGCTCCACGCTGGCGGATACACTGTCCTCCAATAACTATGCCCATGCAACGTGGATGCCCTATGCTCCGCGCTGGGGGAAGACGAAGACTAGCTTAGGTGCCGGACGCGGCTGTTCTTTGCTTTTCTTGTATTCGAATTTGCCATTTTTCTGGAATGAAACTCGAGGCTTTTCAACTATATTTAAAGAAAAGGGGGCAGGGATTTTTCTCCTTGCAGTTTTCTATCTTGAAGTTTCTCTATTCGGGTTAACACCTGCCAGCCTCTCCCTCTCGCGCCCCGCGAGTGGGGGCTACGGGCACGGTGCGCACACCTCACCAAGGCCTTGGCGTCCTGGTCCCCGCGTGGCCTTGGCGTCCTGGTCCTCGTGTGGCGCTCTCGAGTGAGCTAGCAGGCGTGCGCCGCCTCACTCTCGCTCGGGGGCTCTGTCGTGGCCCGAAGCGCTATCTTCGAGCTTCTGGAGGCTCGTGCCTCCCGAGGAAGGAACCGGCGAAAAGGTATGGTCGCGCCTCAGGAGCCTCACTGATCACATAGCTCCTCGCCCCTTGATATCGTCCTGGTAATCTAGACGCCCCAACGGCGGTCGATGCCTCACCCCTTGGTCTTGTCCTGGTGATCCGGTCGCCCCAAGGCGGTCGAGGCATGCGCGGGATTGGGCCTCGCCGACGTAGAGTGCCGCTTGAGCGTCAAGGGGGGCTCCTGAGTAACACGCCTCAGGAGCCTCACTGATCACGTAGCTCCTCGCCCCTTGGTCTCGTCCTGGTGATCCGGATGCCCCAATGGCGGTCGAGGCCTCGCCCCTTGGTCTCGTCCTGGTGATCCGGACGCCCCAACGGTGGTCGGGGCATGCGCGGGATTGGGCCCCGCCGACGTAGAGTGCCGAAAGGGCCCCCAAATCGCCTCACTCGCAGGAAGGAGGAACCCCCCAAGCCCCCCAGGTGCCATTGCCGGACCTCACGACGCAGAGACCCGCCGCGGACGCATCGAGCTAAGTACCCTAACCACGACCAACAGGAAGTCTCGATTAACAGTATCACAGGACTGGAATACATGATGAGAGTACTAATATAAGGGCGCAAGCGCCAAAGTTCATTACATGTCCAGAAGGGCCCCCATGATTTTTTGGTTACAGAGAAAGGAAAGGAAGAAGAAGGCGAAGGAGCCCCCCCGGGGGCTACCACTCCTGAGGCCCCGGCTCCGGCGCGCCAGCGCTCAGTCAGAGTCCTATTCCTCCATGGCGGGTCCGCGGTGGCACGCCGGCGTAGCCGTTTCCCGGGCGGGGGAGCGGCGCCGTCGCGGCTGGCTACCCCCCGATGTCCGAGCGCGCCGAGGCAATGGAGCGTCGTAGCTGTCTTCGCTCGGACTCTCCTCGGAGGAGGTGTCGCTGCTGCTGGAAGCATGGCGGCCGTCGCCAAGGGCAAGCTCATCTCCAATGTCGCCGCCGCCGTCGACCTCCGGGCAGCACCCCAAGCGCCTGCTGTCCTCCCCGAAGATCTTGACGAAAAGCGCCGCGGCGCCGTCGTGCTTGAAGTGGAGCGTGAGCCTCCCCTCCAGGCCGTGGGCGCGAGCGAAGGTCTGCCACCCATGGCTCAAGAAGGCATAGCCTGCGGGACTAACCTCGATCTCCACCCACAACGCGCCGCTACAACAACCATCGGCTTGTAGCCACAGACCTGCGGGCTCGTTAACCCACAGCGTCTCCGCGAAGAAGCGCGGGAGCTGCAACCAGGTGATCGCCGGCCTCTCCACCAGCACCAGGAACTCCAGGCCCGTATCGGTCGTGTGGGCCTGCGGACGCGGTGGCCGAGCACCTACTGCGGGTCTCCCTCCTCGGCCACGGCCGCCACGCCCGCCGCCTCCGGCTGCGCCAGCAGAGGCACCAGCCCTCGTGGAGGCACGGACGCGCCCCCGGGGCGCCGCTGTCGACACCTCAGCGTACTTGCGAGGACGACCCCTGCTCCTCTTGGGAGGCTGTTGGTCTGGCCCCTCCTGGCAGGCTTTGCCCTTCTCGGCAGCAGAAAACCTCCTCACCGGTGTCATGACCAAGGAAGCGGAGGATGAAGGCGGGGGAGCGAGAAGTAGGAGTGGGCTGGGGCCTCCGTTCCCTCCGCCCATTTATAGCACATGGAGGCGAACCGGCACCTCTCCCCATCCCGGGCAATGATGGCCCTGTGACGTGCGCCATTTGCTGGTCTGACGGAGCGGTTGTCGAGGTGCCGTGGGGAAGGGGAGGCATCCGCGCCTCGTTGTTTGCCATGCGGCAGACTGGGCTCGCGGGCATTTGGGGCCCGCGGCGCTTCGGGCCTTCTTCTCCGGCTTCGCCCCGAAGCCAGCCCGGGCGCGCCTTGGGCCCGGGGGCTACTGTCGGCGTCCTGGGAACGGGGGTACCCAGAATTGCCTGCTTGCGGCCCAGGGCATGGCCCGCCTCGACGGTCCGTACGGCCTGGCGTGGTTTCGATCAAGACAAGGCCCTTGCGAGAGCCCCACCCTCGCAAGGAGGGAAACGCCAAGGCTCCCGGAAGGAGGTGGAATCCCCAGGCCCCCTCCTGAATCGCGGAGATCTCTATGCAATGCTCGGCCTTGGGAGGTCAAGGATGACGCAAGGCGGGCACCAGCGAGCGCAGGGGGTACAGTTTCCTCTTTGGTGCAAAGGAGGCAAGGACGCACGCAGGTTCCCAAGGCATTCCACCAAAGGTTTCCATTCTGGTGCAACAAGACCGGACCAGCGGGCTCGGCAGGACGGATGTCACCAGCGAGCCCTCCACTGCGTCACCGCCAACTACTTTGCAGGCGAAGACCACCTTTTGTCAGGATAATATGTACTTCCTGTCCCCTTTCGAATTTGGCCGTTGTGGGATCCCTTCCCGCCATGGCGATAAGGGAAGAGGACTCGGGCCGCTATAAATAGAGGTCAAAATGCTCCGTAGAGGGGGGGATCCAACACCACCCGAGCGCCCTCGCGAGGCAACTCACCATTGTACTAGTTCATCCAAAAACCTCCTCGTGAGACAATCCACCAAAAGGTAGGAGTAGGGTTTTACGCTTCGCAGTGGCCCGAACCTGGGTAAATCCTCGTGTGCTATCTTCTTCCTTGCAATCGAGCGGGTTCGTCGAGCTAGGTTATCGAGCTGTGAGCTTGAGGCCGAAGCTGGTGGGGATCTTCGCACACGCCCCTGTGTTCGAACCTCTTTGGGTTTTGCGGAGCCCGGAATCCAAAAATATTCTTCTAGACTGTCATGCTAAGCGTGGTTTTAATACCAAATGTTGTCATTGGGTGTCGCAAGTTTTGCGGGATGGCACGGTTAGTGTTAGACTTAATGATGAGCTGGGTCCTTACATCCAGAGTGCTAAAGGGGTTCGCCAGGGGGGCCCCTTCTCACCTTTCCTGTTTAATATGGCTACCGAGTGCCTCACTAAAATGGTGCTTTCGGCTCAGAAAAACGGACTCTTTCAGGGTTTAGCCCCTCATTTGATAGATAGGGGAGTGGGTATCTTACAATATGCAGATGACATTGTCCTATGTTTTCTCTCATGATGTGGATAAAGCTGTTAATGTCAAACTGCTGTTATATCTGTTTGAGCTGATGTCTGGCTTGAAAATAAACTTTGACAAGAGTGAGGTCTTTACTATTGGGGGTGATAATGAGGTTGATAAGTTCTATGCTGAGATGTTTTCTTGTGAGGTTGGGACGTTGCCTATGAAATATCTTGGACTCCCAGTGACTTATGCTATGCTCAAAACTGTTGACTAGGATTTTTTAGATGCCAAGTTGATCAAAAGACTTGATGCTTGGATTGCTTATGCGGCATCCTCTGGGGCTAGGCTAACCCTTTTGAATTCCAGCCTGGATGGAATTCCATCTTTCCTCATGTCCATGTTTCTGTTTAACAAAACTTTCATTGAGAAAATGAACTCCCATCGTAGGAAATTTTCTAGAGAAAGGGAAAGAAAAAACGTACCTATCATATGGTCAAATGGGCCAGGGTCTGTAGATCTAGGAAAAAAGGTGGATTGGGTGCTACAGATCTTCATAGACAAAATTGTTGGGGAACGTTGCATGGGAAACAAATTTTTTTCCTACGAACACCCAAGATCTATCCATGGAGATGTATATCTACGAGAGGGGAGTGCATCTACATACCCTTGTAGATCGCTAAGTGGAAGCGTTAAGAAACGCGGTTGATGTAGTCGTATGTCTTCGCGATCCAATCACGATCCGTCCTGATCTAGCGCTGAACGGACGACACCTCCGCATTCAGCACACGTGTGGCTCGCTGACGTCTCCTCCTTCTTGATCCAGCAAGCGAGGGAGGAGAAGTAGATGGGATCTCCACCAGCACGACGGTGTGGTGGAGATGGTGGTGGAGCAATCCCGGTAGGGCTTTGCCACGCACTACCGTAGATGCGATCCGAGGAGAAAACGGGGTAATGGGAGAGGGAGGGCTAACACCGGGGCGAGGGAATTGGTGTGTTAAGCCTCTCCCTCTCCCCCACTACATATGGGACGCAAGGGGGAGGGTTGGGTCACAGCCCTAGCCCCTCCTCCAAGGAGGGGGCGTGGGCCTAGGGAGGTTTCCTCCCTCCCGAAGGCACCTAGGAGGGTGCCTTCCCCTTTTAGGACAATTCCTCCTCCACCTCTCCTTGGCTCATGGGCCTCTTGGGGCCGGTGCCCCTGGCCCATATAGGCCAAGATGCACACCCTTCAACCCATGTGGGCCCTCGTGACACGTCTCCGTCGTATCTACTTTTCCTAACGCTTTTGCTCTTGTTTTGGACTCTAATTTGCATGATTTGAACGAAACTAACCCGGACTGACGCTGTTTTCAGCAGAACTACCATGGTGTTGTTTTTGTGCAGAAATAAAAGTTCTCGGAACTGGACAAAACATTTGGGAGAATTATTTTACAATAAATCAAAAATACTGGAGCCAAGAACCACCACAGGGGGTGCCCTGGCTGGGCACGATGCACCAGGGCGCGCCACCCCCTCCAGGTGCGCCCTGGTGGGTTATGCCCACCTCGTGGCCCCACTGGCCCTAATTCCAGCACTATAAACTCCTATTTTCAGAGAAAAAAATACGAGAGAAAATTTCATCGCGTTTTACGATACGTAGCCGCCGTCACCTCTTGTTCTTCACCGGGAGGCCAGATCTGAAGCCCGTTTGTTGCTCCGGAGAGGGGAATCTTCGGTCTTCGTCATCATCAACCCTTCTCCATCGCCAATTCCATGATGCTCCCCACCGGGAGTGAGTAATTCCTTTGTAGGCTTGCTGGTCGGTGAGGAGTTGGATGTGATTCATCATGTAATCGAGTTGGTTTTGTTAGGGCTTGATCCCTAGTATCCACTATGTTCAGAGATTGATGTTGCTATGACTTTGCCATGCTTAATGCATGTCACTAGGGCCCGAGTGCCATGATTTCAGATATGAACCATTTATGTTATCACCATTATATCTATGTGTTGGAAATATGCCCTAGAGGCAATAATAATTTAGTTATTATCATATTTCCTTGTTCATGATAATCGTTTATTATCCATGCTATAATTGTATTGATTGGAAACTCAAATACATGTGTGGGTACATAGACAACACTGTGTCCCTAGTATGCCTCTAATAGACTAGCTCGTTGATCTAAGATGGTCAAGGTTTCCTAGCCATAGACATGAGATGTCATTTGATAACGGGATCACATCATTAGGAGAATGATGTGATGGACAAGACCCAAACTATGAACATAGCATATGATCGTGTCAGTTTATTGCTATTGTTTTCTGCATGTCAAGTATCTGTTCCTATGACCATGAGATCATGCAACTCACTGACACCGGAGGAATACCTTGTGTGTATCAAATGTCACAACGTAACTGGGTGACTATAAAGATGCTCTACAGGTATCTCCGAGGGTGTCTGTTGAGTTGGCATGGATCAAGACTGGGATTTGTTACTCCATGTGACGGAGAGGTGTCTCAGGGCCCACTCGGTAATACAACATCACAATGAGCCTTGCAAGAAAAGTGACTAAAGAGTTAGCCACGGGATCTTGTATTACGGAACGAGTAAAGGACTTGCCGGTAACGAGATTGAACTAGGTATGGAGATACCGATGATCGAATCTCGGGCAAGTAACATACTGATGGACAAAGGGAACAACATACGGGATTAACTGAATCCTTGACATAGAGGTTTAACCGATAAAGATCTTCATAGAATATGTAGGAGCCAATATGGGCATCCAGGTCCCGCTATTGGTTATTGATCGTAGAGGTGTCTCGGTCATGTCTACATAGTTCTCGAACCCGCAGGGTCTACACACTTAACGTTTCGTGATGATATAAGTATAGTTGAGTTATTATGTTGGTGACCGAAAGTTGTTCGGAGTCACGGATGAGATCCCGGACATGACGAGGAGCTCCGGTATAGTCTGGAGGTAAAGATTGATATATGGGATAATAGTGTTTGGTCTCCGGAAGGGTTCCGGAATTCACCGGAAGGGGTTTCGGATGTTTCCCGAAATGTTTGGGTACGAGAACACTTTATTTGGGCCAAGGGGAAAAGCCCACGAGGCTTTAAGGAAGGTGCAAAAGGAGTTTTACGGAGGCCAGGGGCCAGACGCCAGGAACCCTGACGTCTGGGCTAGATGCTGAGGACCCTGGCGTCTGGTCCTAGAGTCCGAGGAGGACTCTTGCCTTGCGGGCCAAACCGACTTTGAGGACGCTCTTTCTCCAAGTTTCGACCCCAGGGCTCAACATATAAATAGAGGGGCAGGTATGGCACCCGGAACACATCAAGAATTCCCCAAGCCGTGTGCCGGCAACCCCGTCCCCTCTAGTTTATCCTCCGTCATAGTTTCCGTTGTGCTTGGCGAAGCCCTGCGGAGATTGTTCTTCACCACCACCGTCACCACGCCGTCGTGCTGCCGAAACTCATCTACTACTTCACCAGCGCTAGCTGGATCGAGGAGGTGAAGGCGTCATCATGCTGAACGTGTGTTGAACGCGGAGATTGTGATTGGATCGCGGGACGACTTGCGATTTGGATCGCGAAGACGTTCGACTACATCAACCGCGTTTCTTAACGCTTCCGCTTAGCGATCTACAAGGGTATGAAGATCCACTCTCCCTCTCGTAGATGCTCATCACCATGGATAGATCTTGTGTGTGCGTAGGAAAATTTGTGTTTCCCATGCAACGTTCCCCAACAGTGGCATCATGACCTAGGTCTATGCGTAGATGAAATCACGAGTAGAACACAAAGGAGTTTGTGGGCGTTGATATTCAGATTGCTTCCTCCCTTGGTCTTTTCTTGATTCTGCGGTATTGTGGGATGAAGCGGCCCGGACCAACCTTACTCGTACGCTTACGAGAGACCGGTTCCATCAACTGACATGTAACTTCGTTGCATAAAGATGGCTGGCAGGTGTCTGTCTCTCCTACTTTAGTTGGATCGGATTCGACAAAGGCGGTCCTTGAGAAGGTTGAATAGAAATTTGTGTATCACCGTTGTGGTTTTGCGTAGGTAAGAATTATTCTTGCTAGATACCCGTAGCAGCCACGTAAAACATGCAACAACAATTAGAGGACGTCTAACTTGTTTTTGCAGGGTATGTTGTGATGTGATATGGCCAATTACATGATGAGATATATGTGATGTATGAGATGATCATGTATTGTATAGAATATCACGACTTGCATGTCGATGAGTACGGCAACAGGCGGGAGCCATAGGGTTGTCTTTAATTTATTTTTGCCGTTTTGCTTTACTTTATCGCTATGAGTTAGCAATAGTCGTAGAAGCAACAATTGGTGCGACAACCTCATGGCGACACATTGATGGAGATCAAGATTATGGAGATCATGGTGTCATGCCGGTGACGATGGAGATCATGCCGGTGCTTTGGAGATGGAGATCAAAAGCACAAGTTCATGGCCATATCATGTCACTTATGATTTGCATGTGATGTTAATCCTTTTTATGCATCTTATTTTGCTTAGGACGACGGTAGCATTATAAGGTGATCCCTCACTAAAATTTCAAGATAAAATTGTGTTCTCCCCGAGTGTGCACCGTTGCGAAAATTCGTCGTTTTGAGACATCACGTGATGATCGGGTGTGATAGACTCTACGTTCGCATACAACGGGTGCAAGCCAGTGTTGCACAAGCGAAACACTCGGGTTAAAGTTGACGAGCCTAGCATGTACAGACATAGCCTCGGAACACAAGAGAACGAAAGGTCGAACGTGAGTCATATAGTAGATATGATCAACATGAAGATGTTCACCATTGAAACCACCTCATCTCACGTGATGATCGGACTTGAGTTGGTAGGATTTGGATCATGTGACACTCGAATGACCGGAGGAATGTCAATTTGAGTGGGAGTCTTTTAAGTAATATGATTAACTAAACTTATTATCATGAACATAGTCAAAATGCCTTTGCAAATTATGTTGTAGATTACTAGCTCGTGCTGTAGCTCCCTTGAATTTTTATATGTTCCTAGAGAAATAGAGTTGAAAGATGATGGTAGCAGTAATGCGGACTGGGTCCCTGATCTGAGGATTGTCCTCATTACTGCACAGAAGGCTTATGTCCTTAATGCACCGCTCGGTGCGCCACCCCCTCAAGCGTCGTCTGTAGATGTTGTGAACATCTGACAGGCATGTTCTGATGACTACTTGATAGTTCAGTGCGTTATGCATTACGGCTTAGAATTGAGGCTCCAAAACGTTTTGAACGTCACGGAACATATGAGATGTTCTAAGAGCTGAAATTGGGATCTCAGGCTCGTGCCCGTGTTGAGAGGTATGAGACCTCCAACAAGATTCTTTGCCTGCAAGATGAAGGAGAATAGCTCAATCGGTGAGCATGTGTTCAGATTGTCTGGGTGCTACAATCTCTTGAATCGAGTGGGAGTTGATCTTCCAGATAAGATAGTGATTGATATAGTTCTCCAAGTCACTGTCACTTAGCTACTAGAGCTTCATGATGAACTATAAAATGCCTGGGATGGAAATAATGATCCCTGAGCTATTCGCGATGTTTGACACCGCGAAGGTAGAAATCAAGAAGGAGCATCAAGTGTTGATGGTTAGTGAAACCACTAGTTTCGAGAAGGGCAAGGGCAAGGAGGGAAACTTCATGGAGGGCAAGTCAGTTGCTGCTCCAGTGAAAAAAAAAACCAAGGTTGAACCCAAACCCGAGACTAAGTGCTTCTATTATGAGGAGAATGGTCGCTGAAGCGGAACAACCCTAGATACTTGGTAGATAAGAAGGCTGGCAACGTCGACAGAAGTATATTTGATATACGTGTTATTGATGTGTACCTTACTAGTACTCCTAGTAGCACCTGGGTATTGTATACCGGTTCGGTTGCTAAATGTTAGTAACTCGAAATAAAAGCTACGGAATAAATGGTGGCTAGCTAAGGGTGAGGTGACGATTAGTGTTGGAAGTGTTTCCAAGGTTGATGTGATCACCATCGCACGCTCTCTCTACCTTCGGGATTAGTGATGAACCTAAATAAAGTTATTTGGTATTTGCGTTGAGCATGAACGTGATTAGATCATGTTTATTGCAATACGGTTATTCATGTAAGTTAGAGAATAATGGTTATTCTGTTTACATGAATAATACCTTCAATGGTCATGCACCCAATGAGAATGGTTTATTGAATCTGGATCGTAGTGATACACATGTTCATAATATTGATGCCAAAAGATACAAAGTTAATAATGATAGTACCACATACTTGTGGCACTGCCGCTAAATGTTATATTGGTGTAAAGCGCATGAAGAAACTCCATGCTGTTGGATCTTTGGACTCATTCGATTTCGAATCGGTTGAGACATGCGGACCAGGCCTCATGGGCAAGATGACTAAGACCCCGTTTTCCGGTATGATGGAGCGGGCAAGTGACTGATTGGAAATGATACATGTTGATGTATTCGGTCCAATAAGTGTTGTAGCGTGCGGTGGATATCGTTATTTATCTACCTTCACTGATGATTTGAGTAGATATGGGTATATTTACTTAATGAAACACAAGTCTGAAACGTTTGAAAAGTTCAAACAAATTCAGAGTGAAGTTTGAGATCATCGTGACAAGAAGATAAAATGTCTACGATATGATTGTGGAAGTGAATATCAGAGTTACGAGTTTGGTATGCAACTTAAGACAATGTGGAAGTTGTTTCACAACTCACGCCGCCTGGAACACCATAGTGTGATGGTGTGTCCGAACGTCATAGTCGTGCTCTATTGGATATGGTACGTACTATGATGTCTCTTATTGATTTGCCACTATCGTTTTGGGGTTATGCATTAGAGACAACTACATTCACTTTAAATAGGGCACCATCTAAGTCCATTGAGATGACGTCGTATGAATTTTGGTTTGGCAGAAACCTAAGCTGTCATTTCTCAGAGTTTGGGAATACGACGCTTATGTATGATAAGCTCGATCCCAAAGCGGAAAGGTGCATCTTCATAGAATACCCTAAGGAAATAGTTGGGTATACCTTCTATCTCAGATCCAAGGGCAAAGTGTTTGTTGCTAAAAATGGTTCCTTTCTCGAGAAAGAGTTTCTCTCGAAAGAATTGAGTGGGAGGAAGGTAGAACTTGATGAGGTTATTGAACCGTCACTTCATATGGATAGTAGTACGACGCAGAAAGATATTTCTATGGCACCTACACCGAATGAAGAGGAAGTTAATGATGATGATCATGACACTTCGGGTCAAGTTACTACCGAACCTCGTAGGCCGACAAGAAATCGTACCCCCTCTGAGTGGTACTTCAATCCTGCCTTGGAGGTCATGTTGTTAGACAACAGTGAACCTACGAGCTATGAAGAAGCGATGGTGGGCCCGGATTCTAACAAATGGCTAGGAGCCATGAAATCCGAGAAATGATCCATGTATGAAAACCAAGTATGGACTTTGGTAGACTTGCCCGTTGAACGGCAGGCCGTTGAGTACAAATGGACCTTTAAGAAGAAGACATACACTGATGGTAAATGTCACCATTTATAAAGCTCGACTTGTCGCAAAGAAGTTACCGACAAGTTCAAGGAGTTGACTACGATGAGACTTTCTCACCCGTAGCGATGCTAAAGTCTGTTGGAATTATGTTAGCAGTTGCTGCATTTTTCGATTATGAAATCTGGCAGATGGATGTCAAAACATCGTTTCCTTAACGGTATCCATGAGGAAAGGTTGTATGTGATACAACCAGAAGGTTTTGTCAGTCCTAAGGATGCTAAAATGTATGCAAACTCCAGCGATCCTTCTATGGACAGGAGCAAGCATCTCGGAGTTGGAATATACACTTTGATGAGGTGATCAAAGTTTTTGGGTCTATACAAAGTTTATGAGAAACTTG
This sequence comes from Elymus sibiricus, assembly GCA_039707655.1. Classification (NCBI taxonomy): domain Eukaryota; kingdom Viridiplantae; phylum Streptophyta; class Magnoliopsida; order Poales; family Poaceae; genus Elymus; species Elymus sibiricus. Next base: position 366,709,771 of record CM077673.1, on the reverse strand, counting down.
TATTTACAATAAAGTGAGTGGCAGCACTATAGAATTTATGATAAGTATATGTGGATGACATATTGTTGATCGGAAATGATGTAGAATTTCTGGAAAGCATAAAGGGTTGTTTGAAAAGGGGTTTTTCAAAGGAAAACCTGGAATGAAGCCACTTAAATATTGGGCATCAGGATCTATAGAGATAGTTCAAGACGTCCGATAAAACTTTCAATGAGTACATACCTTGACAAGATTTTGAAAGAGTTCAAATTGGATCAGTCAAAGAAAGAGTTCTTATCTGATTTGTAAGGTGTGGAGTTGAGTGAGACGCAAAGCTCGACCACGGCAGAAGAAAGAGAAAGGACGAAGGTCATCCCTTATGGCTTATCCATAGGCTCTATATAGTATGCCATGCTGTGTACCGCACCTGGTGTGTGCCTTGCCATAAGTCTGTCAAGGGGTACAAGAGTGGTCCAGGAGTGGATCACTGGACAGCGATCAAGATTATCCTTAGTAACTAGAGGACTAAGGAAATGTTTCTCGATTATGGGGGTGATAAAGAGTTCGTCGTAAAGGGTTACGTTGATGCAAGCTTTGACACCTATCCGGACGACTCTGAGTAGCAGTCCGGATACGTATAGTGGAGCAGTCATTTGGAATAGCTCCAAGTGGAGCGTGGTAGCATCTGTAGTATGACATATAGATTTGCAAAGAACACACGGATCTGAATGTTATAGACCATTGACTAGAACCTCTCTCACATGCAAAACATGATCGAACCCCAGAACTCATTGGGTGTTAGATTCATTACAATGTTAATCACATGGTGATGTGAGCTAGATTATTGACTCTGGTGCAAGTGGGAGACTGTTGGAAATATGCCCTAGAGGCAATAATAATTTAGTTATTATCATATTTCCTTGTTCATGATAATCGTTTATTATCCATGCTATAATTGTATTGATTGGAAACTCAAATACATGTGTGGGTACATAGACAACACTGTGTCCCTAGTATGCCTCTAATAGACTAGCTCGTTGATCAAAGATGGTCAAGGTTTCCTAGCCATAGACATGAGATGTCATTTGATAACTGGATCACATCATTAGGAGAATGATGTGATGGACAAGACCCAAACTATGAACATAGCATATGATCGTGTCAGTTTATTGCTATTGTTTTCTGCATGTCAAGTATCTGTTCCTATGACCATTAGATCATGCAACTCACTGACACCGGAGGAATACCTTGTGTCTATCAAACGTCACAACGTAACTGGGTCACTATAAAGATGCTCTACAGGTATCTCTGAGGGTGTCTGTTGAGTTGGCATGGATCAAGACTGGGATTTGTTACTCCGTGTGACGGAGAGGTGTCTCAGGGCCCACTTGGTAATACAACATCACAATGAGCCTTGCAAGCAAAGTGACTAAAGAGTTAGCCACGGGATCTTGTATTACGGAACGAGTAAAGAGACTTGCCGCTAACGAGATTGAACTAGGTATGGAGATACCGACGATCGAATCTCGGGCAAGTAACATACCGATGGACAAAGGGAACAGCATACATGATTAACTGAATCCTTGACATAGAGGTTCAACCGATAAAGATCTTCGTAGAATATGTAGGAGCCAATATGGGCATCCAGGTCCCGCTATTGGTTATTGACCGTAGAGGTGTCTCGGTCATGTCTACATAGTTCTCGAACCCGCAGGGTCTACACACTTAACGTTTGGTGACGATATAAGTATAGTTGAGTTATTATGTTGGTGACCGAAAGTTGTTCGGAGTCCCGGATGAGATCCCGGACATGACGAGGAGCTCCAGAATAGTCCGGAGGTAAAGATTGATATATGGGATAATAGTGTTTGGTCTCCGGAAGGGTTCCGGAATTCACCGGAAGGGGTTTCGGATGTTTCCCGAAATGTTCGGGTACGAGAACACTTTATTTGGGCCAAGGGGAAAAGCCCACGAGGCTTTAAGGAAGGTGCAAAAGGAGTTTTGCGAAGGCCAGGGGCCAGACGCCAGGAACCCTGGCGTCTGGGGCCAGACGCCGAGGACCCTGGCGTCCTGTCCTGGAGTCCGAGGAGGACTCTTGCCTTGCGGGCCAAACCGACTTTGAGGAGGCTCTTTCTCCAAGTTTCGACCCCAGGGCTCAACATATAAATAGAGGGGCAGGGCTAGCATCCGGAACACATCAAGAATTCCCCAAGCCGTGTGCCGACAACCCCGTCCCCTCTAGTTTATCCTCCATCATAGTTTCCGTTATGCTTGGCGAAGCCCTGCGGCGATTTTTCTTCACCACCACCGTCACCACGCCGTCGTGCTGCCTGAACTCATCTACTACTTCACCATCGCTCGCTGGATCGAGGAGGTGAAGGCGTCATCAAGCTGTACGTGTGTTGAACGCGGAGGTGCTGTCCGTTCGGCGCTAGATTGTGATTGGATCGCGGGACGACTTCGATTTGGATCGCGAAGATGTTCGACTACGTCAACCGCGTTTCTTAACGCTTCCGCTTAGCGATCTACAAGGGTATGTAGATCCACTCTCCCTCTCGTAGATGCTCATCACCATGGATAGATCTTGTGTGTGCGTAGGAAAATTTTATTTCCCATGCAATGTTCCCCAACACTATATTCTTGATCCGATCTTGCTAGTCATATGCACCTGCTATGTGTTATGATCCGTAAACCCCGTAGTGACAATAGTCGGGATACTTTCCGGTGATGACCGTAGTTTGAGGAGTTCATGTATTCACTATGTGTTAATGCTTTGTTCCGGTTCTCTATTAAAAGAAGGCCTTAATATCCCTTAGTTTCCTTATGGACCCTGCTGCCACAGGAGGGTAGGACAAAAGATGTCATCCAAGTTCTTTTCCATAAGCACGTATGACTATTTACGGAATACAAGCCTACATTACATTTATGAACTACACCTAGTTCTGTGTCGCCCTAGGTTATGACTGTTATATGATGAATATTATCCAACGAGTTCACCGATCTAGTGCCTACGAGTTTCCCATATATTGTTCTTGCTAAGTTACTACTGTTGCTGCTAATGTTCCAACTGCTATAAAATCATTGCTATCACTGTTACCGTTATTGTTACTGTTACTACTGCTATCAAAACTATCGTATTACTGTGCTACTGATCACTCTGCTGCAGATATTTAATCTCCAGGTGTGGTTGAATTGACAACTCAACTACTAATACTCACAAATATTCTTTGGCTCCCCTTGTGTCGAATCTATAAATTTGGGTTTAATACTCTACCCTTGAAAACTATTGCGATCCCCTATACTTGTGGGTTATTAAGACCTTTTTCTGGCGCCGTTGCCGGGGAGCATAGCTATATTTGTTGAGTCACTTGGAATTTATATCAATTGATCACTATGAAAAATCTGAAGGATACAAGAACCAAGATTTTTCCCTCTAAGACGAGCGGAGGTAAGGAATTGCCATCTAGCTCTGTACTTGATTCACCTTCGGTTATGAGTAAACTTGCAACACCACCACATGCTATTAATCCTGATATGTCGCAAGTTATTGATGATGCTACTTCTTCTATGAATGATGCTTATGATGATGCTAGTACCATGCTTGATGATAATGTGCCACCAGGTGAATTTCTTGATGAACAAATTGCTAGAGCTAAAGAGAATGAAATTACTGAAACTGATGAAGTCTTTGAAACTAATAACTATGAAACACCTATTAGACCTCGCTCTCCAAGATTTGAAATGCCTAGGATACATGAGGGTTACGTTATGGATGAGGAGATAGGTAGAGAAATCCTTGCTTGTAAGGATAGAGATGATCTTAAGAAGTTATTATGCAAGTATAAAGAAAAGACTTGGAATGCTAGAATGAAATGTGATCCTAAGTTTGCTACTTCACCTATCTTTGTTACCGATAAGGATTATGAATTCTCTATCGACCCATAGTTAATTAGTTTGGTTGAATCTGATCCTTTCCATGGCTATGAAACTGAAACTGTAGTGGCACATCTTACTAAGTTCAATGATATAGCTACCCTCTTTGCTCATGATGAGAAGATTCGCTACTACTATATTCTCAAATTATTTCCGTTCTCATTAAAGGGTGATGCTAAGATATGGTAGAATACTCTTGCTCTTGGTTGTGTGCGTAGTCCCCAGGATATGATTTACTAATTCTCTGAAAAATATTTTCCTGCTCACAAGAAACAAGCTGCCTTACAGGAAATATTTAACTTTGTGCAAATTGAAGAAGAGAGTCTCCCACAAGCTTGGGGGAGGCTTCTGCAATTGCTTAATGCTTTGCCTGATCACCCTCTTAAAAAATGAAATACTTGATATCTTCTATAATGGACTAACTGATGCTTCTAGGGACTTCCTAGATAGTTGTGCTGGTTGTGTTTTCAGGGAATGAACTGTTGAACAAGCTAAGGAACTATTGAATAATATATTGAAGAATTATGATGATTGGACTCTCCCTGAACCGCCACCTAAACGCACTCCGAAGAAGAGGGGTATCTTATTTCTCAGTCCTGAAGATATGCAAGAGGCAAAGAAATGTATGAAGGAAAAAGGTATTAAAGCTGAGGATGTTAAGAATTTACCACCTATTGAATAAATACATGGCCTTGACACACCACCACCACAACAGGTGGTAGAGGTAAATTCTTTATTAAAGTTTGACAAAAGTGATATCCCTTACAATAAACATCCTAGTCAATGATTATATGAGTTCAATAACTACATTAGGAAACAAGATCACTTCAATGCAAATGTTTTGAAACAATTGAAATATAATTCTGATATGATTGCTCGCTTGAGTGACTTGTTATTTAGAATCAGTAATGATATTAGAGGTGTAGGAAAACAAGCCTCTATGGTTCAAACCCAGTTAGAACAAGTTGCTAAATCTCAATGAGGATTGCTTAATGAAATGAATAATTATATGAATGATCATGCTATTAGAGTAGTGACTAGAGGAGGTAGAATGACCCAAGAACTTCTTTATCCTGAAGGTCATCCTAAAAGAATTGAACAAGACTCTCAAAGAATTAATGTTGATGCACCTAGTCCTTCTAAAAAGAAAAAGAAAAAGAAAAATGATAGGACTTTGCATACCTCTAGTGAACCTGAGATAGAAAAACCTCCTAAAGATAATGATGTCTCTCTTTCCGATGCTGAAACTCAATCTGGTAATGAACATTCACCTAGTGATAATAAAAATAATAATGACGATGTTCATGAAGATACTCAATCGAACAATGATAAAGAACCAGATAATGATGTTGAAATAGAACCTGCCGTTGATCTTGATAACCCACAACCTAAAAATAAATGATATGATAAAAGAGACTTTGTGGCTAGAAAACAAGGTAAAGAAAGAGATCCATGGGTTCAGAAACCCATGCCCTTTCCACCTAAACCATCTAAGAAAAAGGACGATGAAGAATTTGAACGCTTTGCTGAAATGATTAGGCCTGTCTTTTTGCGTACCCGCTTAACTGATATCTTAAAGATGGCCCCTTATGCAAAATACATGAAAGACATCATCACTAATAAAAGAAAGATATCAGAAGCTGAAATCTCCACCATGCTTGCTAATTATTCTTTTAAGTATGGAGTACCTAAAAAACTTGGAGATCCTGGAATACCAACTATACCTTGCTCCATTAAAAGAAATTATGTCAAAACTGCTTTGTGTGATTTGGGAGCTGGTGTTAGTGTTATGTCTTTCTCTTTATAAAAAAGACTTGATTTGAATAAACTCACGCCTACTGAAATATCATTGCAAATGGCCGACAAATCAACTGCCATACCTATCGGTATTTGTGAGGATGTTCCCGTTGTTGTTGCAAATATTACTATCTTTACAGACTTTGTTATTCTTGAGATCCTCGAGGACGACAACATGACGATTATCCTTGGTAGACCCATTTTGAATACTGCAGGGGCTGTTATTGATTGCAATAAAAGTAAAGTTACTTTTCATATCAATGGTAATGAGCATACATTACACTTTCCGAAGAAACAATTCCAAGTGAATGGTATAAATGTTATTGAAGAATCTCCGACACTCACTATTGGAAATTTTCAACTACCTATACCTACTGCCAAAAAGAAATATGACATACTTATTGTTGGGGATATGCATATCCCCATTAAGGTGACCTAGTGTTGTACGAAAGTTCTTCGGTTTCATGCTAATCGGAAGTGGTTGTTAATAAGAATTGATCAACCTTATTAATGGATCATTTTTGAGAGGTATAAAGTTGATGAATCTAGTAGGCACAACCTTCTGCTCCCACCTTTTGTTTTCTATTTTTCTTAGTCAAATAAAATAAAATGCCATGTTTATCCTGTTTTCTCCATGCAATAAAAAATGACCCAAAAATAAAAGTTCTCAGAATGTCCTAAAAATTTAACACAACTTTTTTCTGAATATTTCTGAATTTCTCATGCAAATAACATCAGAGGGGGGTGCACCTGGTGTCCACAAGACACCAGGGCGCGCCAGCAGCCCCAAGCGCGCACTAGTGGGTTGTGGTCCCCAGGTGGGTGTAGGATCGAAAGTATGTCTAGAGGGGGGTGATTAGACTACTTGACCAAATAAAAATTCTACCTTTTCCCAATTTTAAGTGTTGGCAGATTTTAGCAATGATAGCAATTCAAGTACACCCTACACATGCATGTCCAATATAGCAGCGGAAAGTAACAACAAGCATATGTAGTAGAGGGTAGGAAGGAAGATCAAACACAATTTGAAGACACGAAGATTTTTCCCGTGGTTCCGATAGGTGGTGCTATCGTACGTCCACGTTTATGGAGTCTTCAACCCACGGAGGGTAACGATCGCGAGAGTCCACGGAGGGCTCCACCCAGAAGGGTCCACGAAGTAGCAACCTTGACTATTCCATAACGGCTTCCGTCCACGAAGGACTAGCCTCACTATGGGTATATCTTCATGAAGTAGGCGATCTCCTTGCCCGTACAAACTTTTTGGTTCACTCCACAACACGAAGTAGGGGGCTCCCAAGCGACACCTAACCAATCTAGGAGGCACCACCCTCCAAAAGGTAATAGGCTCGGCAATGTCGATGAACTCCTTGCTCTTGTGCTTCAAGATGATAGACTCCTCAACACACAATCACTCTCTCACAGATTTGGCTATGGTGGAATAGATTGATTTGGTGGAAAGCAACTTGGGGAGGCTAGAGATCAAGATTCATATGGATAGAGTGGAATGGCTTGATCTCAACACATGAGTAGGTGGCTCTCTCTCAGAAAATTGGATGGGGCAAGTATGGAATAGTTCTGAGTGCTTCTCTTTCGAGTGGGTGGTGGTGAAGGGGTATATATAGGCATCCCCAAAAATCCAACCGTTACACCTAAAGTGACCAACTCGGTGACACCGAAGTATAAAACTCGGTGGTACCGAAGTGACTAAAAGGCAGTAACTTTTGAATCTCGGTGAGACCGATACATAACTCTCGGTGGTACCGATTAGATGACCAACGGTCAGAATGCACAACTCGGTGAGACCGATTCTCAAATTTTGGTGGTACCGATTCTTGACAACAGCTAACCAGAAAGTTGGTCCAAAACTCGGTGAGACCAATTCACAAAACTCGATGGTACCGATTCTTGAGAATGGGTAACCAGAAAGTTGGTCCAAATCTCGGTGAGACCGATTGGCAAAACTCGGTGGTACCGATGCTTGAAAATGGCTAACCAGAAAGTTAGCAACTGAACTCGGTGGCACCGAATGAAATGTTGGTAGTACCGAGGTGGGTTTGGCTTAGGATCTGTCTAGGGTTTGAATCTCGGTGAGATCGAATAGGAATTGTTGGTCTTACCGATTTGAGTGGTAGGGTTCTAGACAGAGTTTTGTGGAAGAGTTTGTGGGTGTTTTTGGTGACTATCACTTGTGCACGTGGAGCATCTTGTTCACCAACAATACCTTACCCCCTTTTAATAGTATTGGCTTTCCTATGGACTCAAAGTGATTTCTCACAAAGTAAAATGTAGAGTCCTCTTGCTTGAAGCTTTGCCAATCCATTTCCTTGCATCTTGGGGTTTCTCCACAATCCTTTTGCCAACCTATCATTGAACTTTTCCTGAAATATACTTAGTGGAAACATTAGTTCAATGATATATATGTTGTTATTAATTAACAAAACAACCAAGGGAGCAAATGTGCTTTCAATCTCCCCATTTCCGGTAATTGATGACAACATATAGATCAAAGCTTCGACATATGATATAATCAATGAATATAATCGTCGCTTTGAGAAGTATGTGATAAGCAAGAGTTCCCCCTAAATTTGTGCATTATTTTAAATTTGCGTTTGAATGCAAATGCACAATCGATTAGGTACATGGGGCACTCTTTCATGTCACATGCAACTTGGTGGTGTGCGAGAATAATAAGAATGAATATCATAGCACAACACAATCAAGTAAAAGTGAATGATCATTTCATAAGCATCACAAGGATAGGAAATAGTAGCAATACACATCAAGTGTATGATCAAACACCAACAAAGTTTAACACAAGCAAACCAACCAAAAGATATCAATGTTTTGAAAAGCGATAAAAAGCAACGCTCTCTCTCTCGAAGCCTAAAGATCTATATACATCTTCTCCCCCTTTGGCAACAAGTTACCAAAAAGTTCAAAGATATATATCTAAGCGCTCTTCTGGGGCTGATCTCCTCCGGTGGCTGATGAAGGAGTCGAGAGAACGGCATCAGCGAAGACTTCTGCAGACGTCATGGACGGAGTCGGAGTAGCAACTAGAGGTGCTGGAGGGGCTGAAGGAGCTGAAGGAGCTGCGGCAGGTGCTGACGAAGACGGTCTAGACTCTGGAACTGGCACTGTGGCAGATCTGGGTTGAGTCCTGAACTGAGTGGCTGTCCGGAGAGGTGGACTATCCTCATCATCATCAGTAGTGTGGGGAGTGGGCACGCCATCAACTTCCTTCTTGAGCTCATTCACAGTCACTGTGAGCTCATCCACCTTGTTGTTGAGAGTATGAAATTTGGTGTCAACAATCCTCGAGAGGCTCTCCTAGTTCTTCACAATGTTCCCAATGTCCTTCTGCATGCTGAGCACAGAGCTAAGTAGGAGATCCATCTGCTCACTCCTAGACCTTGGCACTTGAGAACTAGAGTCTCTGACTGCCTCTGCATGTGCCTGTGCTGTAGCTGAGGTGGGATGGTCTGGGTCCATCACCACAACGTTGTCTTCTAGCTCTGGCAAAAGTGGCAAATGTGGTCGGTCAAGTGCAAATATGTGCTTCTTCAACTTGGAGTTGATAAGCATCTGAATATAGGGTGCATAGCAACATGAGTGCTTCTGATCAGCAGCAACCCTCTTCACATTCTCCACAATCAGACCCATCACTCTGAATCTCGTATGTTGATCTAGATGGAGCAGCATGTTGATGGAGTAGCCTCTTATCATCTTCTCATCTCCATACTTAGGCATCAAGGTATGCCTCAAGATAGTGTTGATCGTGCGTAGACCAGCCTGGAGGAAGTAAATGGATCCTAGCTTGTGAGACTTCAGATGTGCAGCAGGGATCTCATTGTACATGTTCTTCATAGCATTGTGGCTTGCCTTGGGATCATTGTATACATCAATGTCACCATCTTCCACCTCTGGGACTCCTAAGATGGCAGCCCACTCCTCAACTGTGGATTCATACCTTGCACCTTCAGTCATCCATACAATTCTACCATCTCCATAGAAATGAGCAGTGGAGTAGAATTGTATGATCATTTCATCATTCCAGGCAGTAAACTCCTTACCAACAAACTCATCAAGACCAATGCAGTGGAAGTTGTCTTGCACACTTGGGAAGTAGTCCTCATTATCCTTGATGTACTTCCAGTCCACAAACCTCATATCACTCACAGCAGGGCTCTTGTCAAGAAAAATTGTTTCATAGAAGTCTTTTTGTTCTTTTGTATAGAACATGTAGTCCACAGCAGTCTTCCTCCTCTGTGGATATGGATCAACAGCTCTCCACTCTCTCAAACCTGAGTCCTTCCTCTTCTTCATGTCCTCAGCAACAGGATGGCTGGCATTATGCTCTGGAAGGTGTGGCCTTAGCTTCATCAAAGCAGACATAGCATCCTCCTCAGCATCTCTGGAGGTAGATCCCTTGTTCTTCACAGAAGCTGGAATCTCTCTAGATGTCCTCTTTGGTTTAGGGACTATGGGCTTCTTGGATCCAGCTGGCTTACCCTTGGGAGCTGCTTGGCTAGGCATAGCATCAGACATCAATTTCTTCTTCTTCTTGGGAGGAGCCTTTGCAGCTGGCTCTTCCTCCTCCTCCTCAGCAACAGCCTCTGTTGGGTCCTCATACATTGAGGTAGGCCTGCCCATGACATGAATGATCCTCTTCTTGGACTTCTTCTTCTCTCCTGCCTTCTTAGGCATGGACTTCTTGGAGGGCTCAACAGTCATTGTTGCCTTAGCACTCTCTGGTGCTCTCACTGACCCTGAGCTAGCATACTCTTTCCTTATAGCCTTCTTCGTGGAAGTAGTGGCAGCAACAGTGCTCTTGGCAGTATCATCTTTCTTGGATAGCTCCTCAGGTATAAAATCTTAATCTTCCTCATCTGAGTTGAGCTTCCTTCTTGCCCTAGTTGCAGCCTTGGGCAGATCAGGTGAGCTAGGAACATCATCATAGCTCCCTTCAGGACTAGTGCCTGAGCTCATGTCAACACTTTTCTCTCTGAAGTCATTTTGGCTATCATCAGACCCTGACATCTCTGACCCTGTGAAATAGAGTATAGAAGAGTGGATAGGTTGAGTCATCACAAAATTGCAGAAGATTTTCTCAAAGGTTTGAACTAAAATTTCTCAAGATTTGCATTCTGCCAAGTGAATTTCGGTACTACCGATGCAAACTTTTTGGACCCACCGAGACAAACAACCTGCTAAACAGAAACTTGGCAACACTTTCGGTGAGACCGAAAATGGGCACTCGGTTTCACCGAGGTTGTTCTCAGTTGACCAGAAAAGGGAATCGGTGCTACCGATTCTTTTGCTTCGGTGTTACCAAGATTCAAGTTGTGGACGGCAAACCCTAAAAAATCGTTCGTTCGCTAGTCTAATGAAATTTCTAGTGGATAGATCGATCTCAAACTTTGGCTTATCGATGGAAAAGTCCTAATGCGCAAGATTCCGACAAGGGAGCGCAAGAGGGGTCGAAATCGTACCCTAACTTGGTGACGATCTCGCTACGGCGGCGATGGGGGGGGAGAATCCGTCGGCGGTGTGGACTTCTAACGGCGGAGGCGCTCGGGAAGACGAAGGCGATGACCAGGGGTCTTGTTTGGCAGCTGGGGTTTTTGGAGGGGATGACGTTTGAGGAATTAATTTCAAAAGTCGGGTCCGCCTCTTTATATACCCGTGGCTATCGGTGACACCGGTTCTAACTTTTCGGTGTCACCGAGTATCTCTACTGTCAGCTGACAGGGAAATCGGTGTAACCGAGAAGATGGAATCGGTGATACCGAGTGTGAAAACCAGATCAACCCTAGGCATTCGGTGATACCGAGAATTTGGTATTGGTTCCACCGAGATGCACTTGGGAGGTTTTAATGGTCAGTCCTTTGTCGATACGGAACTCCGAGTGCTCCTCACACAGAGAGATCAAAAAGTCCTTGTTCAAATTGTGATGCAGCAACAATGGAATATGAGACGAGAAAGCATAGATAGCTAGAGAGTGGTCCTAGGCATTCTTGTCCATCCAATTGGCAAAAGAAAAATCAAAAGCCAAATAGCAACAACTGGATGTCCTCGAATGGTTAAGGAAATGCAGAGCAACATGCTCACACAATAAGATGTCAAATGAAATCATGGCAAGCATGCACATACATACTAGCATCTATCAAGCATTTTGGCGATGACGGAGTCATCTATATATGAGTATATTGACTTAGGAGCCAAGTAAGAATACTTGATCATAGGTCATACTCATCGTTTAAGCACAAGTGGGGTTACCGCTTTTACATAAAGCATTTAATGTTGTCACATTCTAAGAGATGCTTTAACTCAAGTCTTAGAGTAAAGCTCCCCCTTGATGTGACATCCCCCCATAGGAGGGATAAACTAACCTTGGGTTTTGTCGATGAAGACTTCATGTGGGTGATGTAGTGGTGGATGCTCAAGGTTGATGAAGATCACCAAGAGTTGGGAGCATCCTTGTTGTTTCCTTACTCTTCTCACCTACATGGGTTAGTCCCAACACACAAGAGACGAATACAAGGATATCTATGGACATGGAGTGAAAAGCATACATGATGATGTCCATGGATTTGTTGATTACCTTGTCCCTTGCTTACCTTTGAGGGAATATGTGACTCCTTGAACTATTGCATGATGTTGACATTGATTGCAACTAGTTCTTGTCAATAATGAATGTGAGTGAATTTCATTGGCGGAGTCACCCCTCAAGAACTTCTCTAGTTCTTCTTCTTGGGGACCCACATCAACTTGATGGGGATCCTTGGTGTTGAAGTGGCACTTGTAGAAGTTGAGCTTGAAGTAGCTTTGGGAACCCACTCCACCAAAGCTTGGGATTCATCTTCATATGAGTCAATGTCCTCTTGAAGCTTGTTCTTGCCCTTGAGCTTGTGGTCTTGTGGTGGAAGGTCATCTTGAGTGTTTGTTCCCTAGGAAAGAGTATGTTCATACTTCTCCCTTTGAGGAACAAACTTGGACTTGGGGTATTGACCTTCTTCCCATTCAACTCCATTAGCGTTGAAGTAGCCAATGCCATGGTTCTTCCGGTATCCTCCGTGCTTGCGTACAGTTTCCTCAAATTGCTTACACCCGGCAAGACTCTTGTAGATACCGTTCTCTATAATCCCTTTCAATAAATCGTTTTCTTGCTCAAGTGTAACTTGGCTAAGAGAATCATCATTAGTGGAATCAATAGAACTACTAGAAACAACATCGTTAGATTTAGCATTTTTATTGTTGCTACTAGATGAAGAACCTTTCTTGCCTTTGTTACTAGTTTGTCTAGGTTTAACTTGTGGCATGAATGTAGACAAGAGTAATCGTTTTGCTAGATAAGATGAAGTCTTCTTTCGGAGATCGTCATTGATAGCTTTAAGAAACTCATGTTCTTGCTCCAAGGTGAGCTTCTCGAAGCGTAGCTTCTCATGAGTCCTTACAAGTTCTCTATGATCTTCTAGAGTAGATTCATGGGCTAACTTAAGAATGTTTAATTCTTTAGTTAGTTGTTCTATTTTCATCTTATCATCATCAACCGACTTATCTTGACTAGCATGAAAATTATCAAGTTCATTTTGACTAACATCACTAGTTTTATCAAAGAGCAAGTCATCATCTCCAAGTAAATCATCTTCATCACTATTGAAATCAAGATACTCGGGGTGTGATACCTTGGGGCCTTTAGCCATGAAGCAACATCCACTCCCTTCATTTGGTGAATCAAATAGATCATAGGAGTTGGTAGTCACTAGTGCAATTCCGGCAACACCTTCATCTTGACTATAGTCGGAGTTGGAGTGATAGCTTCTCTCGGAGTTGTTGTCGGATTCGGAGCCGGAAACCCATTCACCAACGTGAGCTTGATGTCTTATTCTTGAGTAGCTCTTGGTGTACATGTCCTTCTTCTCCGAGTCCCTAATTCTCCTTGAGGGTCTTCGTTCATAACGATCATCTCTACTCCTTCTCTCTCTTTGAGGTGATTCATTCCTTGAGCTTCGTCTTCTAGGTGACTCTTCTCTTCGTTTGTAGGGAGCCGTGCACTCATTGGAGTAGTGTCCGGGCTTCCCACAATTGTAGCAGCTTCGGTCACGACTTGACGAACGCTTCTCTTCATATCTTGAGTTGGAGCTTCGTTCTTTGCCTCTATTCTTGTAGAACTTGTTGAATTTCTTGACCATGAGGCTTATCTCTTCATTGGTGACAAGGTTGTCGCTTGAAGTTGCAGGTGCATCACTTGTGGCTTTGTAAGCACCGCTAGACTTGTTGTGAAGCTCTTCTTTGTCCTTGAGTGTCATCTCATTAGCAACAATCCTTCCAATGACTTCCGTAGGCTTGAGATCTTTGTAGTTGGGCATCATTTGGATCAATGTGCACACGGTGTCGTATCTCTCATCCAAAGCTCGAAGTATATTCTTGATGATGAATTTGTCGGTCATTTCTTCGCTTCCTAAGCCGGCAATCTCATTAGTGATGAGAGCTAGCCTAGAGTACATCTCTACGACTCCTTCACCATCCTTCATCTTGAACTTGTCAAGCTGACTTTGAAGAACATCCAACTTGGATTCTCTCACGGATTTGGTACCTTCATGCATATCAACCAAAGTATCCCAAATTTCCTTGGCATTCTCAAGACGGCTGATTTTGTTGAATTCTTCGGGGCATAGGCAGTTGAAAAGAATGTCACATGCTTGAGCGTTGTATTGCAACATCTTCAATTCATCCTCGGTCGCTTCACGATCCGGTTCCTTTCCATCACCAAAGAATTCACCTTGCAAGCCAATACGAACAACAGCCCAAACGGCGGGGTTATGACCAAGAATATGCATTTCCATTTTGTGCTTCCAACAAGCAAAATTTGGGGCATCAAAGTACGGACCTCTACGATGATAATTTCCCTCACTAGACGCCATACTCTCCTAGGTTGTGAGACCAATGCAATGTAGACCAAAGCTCTGATACCACTTGTAGGATCGAAAGTATGTCTAGAGGGGGTGATTAGACTACTTGACCAAATAAAAATTCTACCATTTCCCAATTTTAAGTGTTGGCAGATTTTAGCAATGATAGCAATTCAAGTACACCCTACACATGCATGTCCAATATAGCAGCGGAAAGTAGCAACAAGCATATGTAGTAGAGGGTAGGAAGGAAGATCAAACGCAATTTGAAGACACGAAGATTTTTCCCGTGGTTCCGGTAGGTGGTGCGATCGTACGTCCACGTTTATGGAGTCTTCAACCCACGGAGGGTAACGGTCGCGAGAGTCCACGGAGGGCTCCACCCAGAAGGGTCCACGAAGTAGCAACCATGACTATTCCATAACAGCTTCCGTCCACAAAGGACTAGCCTCACTATGGGTAGATCTTCACGAAGTAGGCGATATCCTTGCCCGTACAAACTTCTTGGTTCAACTCCACAACACGAAGTAGGAGGCTCCCAAGCGACACCTAACCAATCTAGGAGGCACCACCATCCAAAAGGTAATAGGCTCGGCAATGTCGATGAACTCCTTGCTCTTGTGCTTCAAAATGATAGACTCCTCAACACACAATCACTCTCTCACAGATTTGGCTATGGTGGAAGAGATTGATTTGGTGGAAAGCAACTTGGGGAGGCTAGAGATCAAGGTTCATATGGATAGAGTGGAATGGCTTGATCTCAACACATGAGTAGGTGGCTCTCTCTCAGAAAATTGGATGGGGCAAGTATGGAATAGTTCTGAGTGCTTGGCTTTCGAGTGGGTGGTGGTGAAGGGGTATATATAGGCATCCACAAAAATCCAACCGTTACACCTAAAGTGACCAACTCGGTGACACCGAAGTATAAAACTCGGTGGTACCGAAGTGACTAAAAGGCAGTAACTTTTGAATCTCGGTGAGACCGATACATAGCTCTCGGTGGTACCGATTAGATGACCAACGGTCAGAATGCACAACTCGGTGAGACCGATTCTCAAATTTTGGTGGTACCGATTCTTGACAACAGCTAACCAGAAAGTTGGTCCAAAACTCGGTGAGACCAATTCACAAAACTCGGTGGTACCGATTCTTGAGAATGACTAACCAGAAAGTTGGTCCAAATTTCGGTGAGACCGATTTGCAAAACTCGATGGTACCTATGCTTGAAAATGGCTAACCAGAAAGTTGGCAACTGAACTCGGTGGCACCGAATGAAATGTTGGTAGTACCGAGGTGGGTTTGGCTTAGGATTTGTCTAGGGTTTGAATCTCGGTGAGACCGAATAGGAATTGTTGGTCTTACCGATTTGAGTGGTAGGGTTCTAGACAGAGTTTTGTGGAAGAGTTTGTGGGTGTTTTTGGTGACTATCACTTGTGCACGTGGAGCATCTTGTTCACCAACAGTACCTTACCCCCTTTTAATAGTATTGGCTTTCCTATGGACTCAATGTGATTTCCCACAAAGTAAAATGTAGAGTCCTCTTGCTTGAAGCTTTGCCAATCCATTTCCTTGCATCTTGGGGTTTCTCCACAATCCTTTTGCCAACCTATCATTGAACTTTTCCTGAAATATACTTAGTGGAAACATGAGTTCAATGATATATATGTTGTTATTAATTACCAAAACCACCAAGGGAGCAAATGTGCTTTCAGTGGGTCCCCTCACTTATCCCTTTAGCCCATGTCATCTCCTACCTCCAGAAAAAATCACCATAGCTCTCTCTCTCTCTCTCTCTCTCTCTCTCTCTCTCTCTCTCTCTCTCTCTCTCTCTCTCTCTCGTGTTCTTGCTCTCAAACCCGCGGATTTCGATCTCTTTGCTCGAAGCTCCGTTTCCGAAACTGTTTTGGGGGATTGCTACTTGGTATGTAACTGCTCCATTGCTCCAATTAGTTTTTGATTTAGTGGTTTATTTTTAGAAAAATTAGCTACTCTTGGTGCTACTGTAGATGGGCTTGCATGTTGAATTCTTAGAGTTCTAAGTAGTTTGAATGCTTAATATGGCCTCTATGCATCCTTAGGAGTAGTTGCTATCAATCTTACAAAGTTTTGTTGACAAAAATTTTGTAGACTAAAACTTTCAGAATTTTATTTATAGGAATAAGATGGATTTCTTTAGGAAGTTTTCCTAAAAGAAGAATGCTAAAGGAGTCATTGGGGAATCCTCGGATAATGACCTCCACACTCTGAGAACGGCGGAGGTGCGGCCGTGCGGATGGCCGCATAATGCCTTCATGGAGGAGGCCGGGTTCCATCAAGAGTTTGCCCAATTCGTTGCAAATGCTGGGCTGACTGACTTCCTCGCAGCTAAGAACGGATACATGGTCATGCCAGAGGACATTACTGCCTACCGGAACAACCTGGCAGCGGCTGACGAGGAGCTCCAGGAGTGGGACGCTCAGGTGCCGTCGCCGCATCACTTCCACTTAGGACCGGATGGCTATTACGGATGGTGATTACCAAGCTAGGCCAAAAGCCTAAGCTTGGGGGAGTACGTATTTCCACCGTATTATATTCATGTTTACACATTTCATTCCAGTTGTCGGTGTCTACACTTTTTCATTGTATTATCCATGCTAGATTTATTTTCTTGCTTTCTTCTTGCGTGTTTGAAAAACTTTGAGAAAATCCAAAAATATTTCTTGCTTCTTTTTGGTTTTTCTTTCTAGTTTAAATTAATTCTAGTAGCAAAAGAAAACCCAAAAACATTTATTGTTTCTTCTTTTACTTGTTGGGAGCTCTCCCGTGTAAATACTATTTCTCGTTCTTGTTTTTCCCTCTTTAATTTGCTTTCTTCAAGAAAAACTAAAAACTCTAAAAATATTTTAGTATGTTTCTCTGAAATTCTTTTCCTTTTATTTGAATCGTACCAAGGAGAAGACCACAATGAAAATGTTGAGTGGCTCTCATATGCATTATTGTTTATCTAACAAAGAGCCCATATTACTTTGTCTTCTCCTCTTGAATAAAAAGTTTGCAGATTGCAGCTTAGTCCATGGCACTCTTGCACTATTATTATTTTCATATCATTCAATCGTGCAAGTGAAAGGCAATAATGACGATATTTGATGAAGTGACTATGGCAGAGAGAAGCGGGTATGAACTCAACTTGTTTTTGTTTTTGTAAATATGTTTAACCTAGTATCCATGATTCAGCATATTATGATCAAACATGTTTTTGTTGTTGCTCATGCCATGCTTAAGTAGCTAGGAGTGGATAATGATTTATCTTGGATGTCAACATGCATTAAAATGGTTGTGATGTAGTATGATGATATGGTATCCTCCTCTGAATGTTTCAAGTGGCTTGACTTGACACATGTTCATGCATGTAGTTGAATCAAAACCAACATAGCCTTCACAATATTTATGTTCATGGTGTCCATATCCTACTCATGCTAGTATTCAATGTTTATTATTCATAATGCATGTTCATGACCGTTTTTGCTCTCGAGCTGGCCACTTCTCAACCTATTTGCTAGCCTTCGCCTGTACTAAGCGGGAATACTGCTTGTGCGTCAAAATCCTTAAACCAAAGTTATTCCAGATGAGTCCACTATATCTACCTATATGCGGTATTACCCTACCGTTCCAAGCAAATTTGCATGTGCCACCTCTAAAATTTCAAATGAACATCTGTTTTGTTTGCCTGGACCACTCATAGAGCTACAGGGGGCGGTCAGTATCTTCCATGTTAAGCGGGTTATTCTCATGATGAGTGTTTATTCACTAGTCCTTGCACGAGAGGGGCAGTAATAGGGATTCCCAGTCCCGAAATAAAAAATTGCAAATAATTAAACAAAACTCCCCCAGGAATGTTGTTGGTACGGACGGTACCCGTGGATTCGGCTAGCTGTGGAGTGTGTTTGTTGGTGGAGGGGGAGTAAATCTTTACTTTTACCGCTTGGGAACCGCCGCTAATGTGTTAGCATGGAAGATATTGATAACTCTTGGTCGTAACGTTGACAGGAAGGGTGTACCTCCCAAAATTATATTTATCTCTAATTTAAGCTTTGAGCTCTGGCACCTCTGCAAATCCCTGCTTCCCTCTGCGAAGGGACTATCTATTTACTTTTATGTTGAGTCATCACCTTCTCAAATAAGCGCCAGATCTGAGAGCACTATTGTCATCCTCATGCATTGTGTATAGTTAATGTTGGGTGCAGCATGACTGGATCTTTTCTACCATGAATTACAATGTTTAGTCGTTGCTTGAACTTTGGAGGTGCTCTGCATTTATGTTTTGCGGTCTCAGAAAGGGCTAGCGAGATAACACTGTTGTCATATTATATCACGATCATTTTGACAAAGTGTTGGCGCTTGAGATATTTTATTATTGCTCGCTAGTTGCTTATGTCATTGATATGAGCCAATACAATTTTTAAGAGTTATTGCTGACATGGTTAGTCATAATCTTTGCTGAAAACCTGGGTGCTACTTAAGCATATATATATATATATGTGTAAACAAGAACAAAAGAGTTCGTAAAAGTTTTTCTTTTTCACTTTCAGTTTGTCAACTGAATTGCTTGAAGACAAGCAATGGGTTAAGCTTGGGGGAGTTGATACGTCTCCGTCGTATCTACTTTTCCTAACGCTTTTGCTCTTGTTTCGGACTCTAATTTGCATGATTTGAATGAAACTAACCCTGACAGACGCTGTTTTCAGCAGAACTACCGTGGTGTTGTTTTTGTGCAGAAATAAAAGTTCTCGGAACTGGACGAAATTTTTTGGAGAATTATTTTACAATAAATAAAAAATACTGGAGCCAAGAACCACCAGAGGGGGTGCCCCGGCAAGGCACGATACACCAGAGCGTGCCACCCCCTCCAGGCGCACCCTGGTGGGTTGTGCCCACCTCGTGGCCCCACCGACCCTAATTCCAGCACTATAAATTCCTATTTTTGGAGAAAAAAATAGGAGAAAAAGTTTCATCGTGTTTTACGATACAGAGCCGCTGCCACCTCCTGTTCTTCATTGGGAGGCCAGATCTGGAGCCCGTTTGGGGCTCCGGAGAGGGGAATTTTCGGTCTTCATCATCATCAACCCTTCTTCATCGCCAATTCCATGATGCTCCCCACCGGAAGTGAGTAATTCCTTCGTAGGCTTGCTGGTCGGTGAGGAGTTGGATGAGATTCATCATGTAATCGAGTTAGTTTTGTTAGGGCTTGATCCCTAGTATCCACTATGTTCTGAGATTGATGTTGCTATGAAATTGCCATTCTTAATGCTTGTCACTAGGGCCCGATTGCCATGATTTCAGATCTGAACCGTTTATGTTATGACCATTATATATATGTTCTTGATACGATCTTGCTAGTCATATGCACCTGCTATGTGTTATGATCCGTAAACCCTGGAGTGACAATAGTCGGTGTTGACACCAGATTTTGGCATAGTCAAAAACATAATTAAGAAGGCCTCAAATGGAAAAGTGCTCAAAGTGAGGAAGTTCCATATCGTCGAAAGGAGAAACTTTGATATTTGGGCCATAGCCATCCGATCTCATCTCTAAGGCCGAAGTTGTGTTCGAAGTACTGAGATTTTGTATCCAGAACACTATTCGGCTTATTAAGCCCCCAAGACGACCTCATATGAGAAAATGATCTACATGGATTGTCTTCGTCTCGTCGAATCGGTCGATTTTGATATAAAAATTGTCTCAATCCGAGATCGTATGCAAAAGTTACAGCCGTTATAAGATGCTGCTATAGCAGAGGGCGGTAGTACCGCTCCAATAAGCGGTAGTACCGCTCGAGCGGTACTACCGCGCTTCTACTACCGCCCTACTACCGCTTAAAAACACTTCTGGACACCCGCGCGGAAGTGGCGCGGTACTAATACCCGGAAGTACCGCTTGGGCGGTACTACCGTGCCAAGAAGCGGTACTACCGCTTGCCGTTCACGCAGATTCGGACAGATTTTGAAGAGTCCGAGTTTGGCTAGTATTTTTGACCCTTTGGAGGGAAATTTGGGTCCGTGTCTTGTACGGGAAGTCCAACCCCCTCTTAAATAGAAGAGGTGATGGCCGATTGAAAGAACACACAGTCGAACAAACACATCTACATCTTTTTACCCTACTTTTATCCCTCTCCCTTGTATCTTTCTTCTCGTTCTTCGTTCGTTCTTCTTGTTGCAGGACGGCGAACCTCGAGGCCCTAGGGGCGAGCGAATCGACCTAGGGCAGCCCATCGTCCATCCGTGACTCCTGACGGGTTCCATCCTGGAGAAGCGGTGCGTCGGGTTTCAAAAGCGCCCGCCGGATTGCTTGCGTACCGCGCTTCCGGACGGGCCTCCTTCGACGTGAGCTGCGGTGCATCACCCCGGCGTCGAGGGTACGCGTGACGCGTTCGTGTGTCAACACACTTTTTGGCGACTCCGCTGGGGACGAAGCTTTGAACGGTCTCCGGCCCGTTCTTGCTATGAAGAGATCGTCATCTAGGGTTTGCAATCTACAAAGGTAATATGAATACTCAATCCCCTCATGTAGATGCAAATAATTCATATGGTGTTACTAGATCGTTCAATGAGTATGCTCTATCGGCCAACCCTAGTTTTGTCAATTATACATCTAATTATGTGCAAGGGCCGATTCAAAGTAATTTACAAGCTTCAACTTCTTATGATACTAGTAACATGCACCATATGTATTCCAACTCTCATGCATCGGTAACCCCAGAAATCCATATGCCGATGAACAACATGATGAGTTTGGTTAATCAAGTTGAAACACCTCATGTTGGAACTTTCAATAATATGCAAAAAAGTGTTTCACCTTTTTATTCATCGGCACCTAACTTGCAATATGTTAATTCAAATGTGCCGGTGGATAGTGGAATTGGCTATGCTACTACTAGTTATTCGGCCAATTACCATCAACCATCATATGCTACACCTCATACTAGTAATGTGTCAGCACCGTATGCAACTGTTGATATTCATAATTCGGCTTCACACCTTCATGGTCATAGCCGAATAAGTGATAAATTTGCAGGAGCATACATGCCTTCATCTAATGTTGTAGCATATAATGCATCCTCTACACAATTGCAAAATTTCGGCAACACCTCATTGCCGAAAGAATATGAAAATACTATGGAGCAATTCCTTACAGAAGTTGACGTGGCTTCGTTAAAAAAGAGGCTAGCCCAAAATAACAGGATTAGTGCTCTTTGCCTTGAACAACATGAAAAGGGGTTGTTTCCTGATTATGATGCAATAAAAGCTAGAGTTTTGTATGAAGGTGAATCATTGCCAATTGATAGACTATGCGAGGAAAAATATAGTTCTACACCAATGCATATGTCTTCATCTATTGTTGCAGCATGCTATATACCCCCTAAACAATTGCAAAGTTTCGGCAACACTCAAGTTTCATTGCCGAAAGAGTCTCAAAGCATTGGGGGGCAGTCTCATGAGGATTGGATAGAAATTGAGATGAAAAATTTTAAAGCTCGCCAAGCTGAGATGTGGGCTAAAATTAGACAAGAGCGAGAAGCCTTGCAAATTCAAAAAGAGAAAAGTATTGATTCAGGTAACAAAGTTATTTCGGTTATTGAAAAGGCCGAATCAAACATTACATGTACCGAATCAACTACAGAAGAAGTCTTGCCAATTATAGGAGCCAATGAAAAGAATGATGATTCGAAGAGTGAAAGTTCTTCGGCTGGAAAAGCCGAATCAACTAGTATGTATTCCGAATCCATCAAATCCAAAGAGGCAAGCACCATTGAGAAAGGGCATGGCAAGCACAAAACAGTTGTGCTTGATTCTTCTGAAGTTGAGGGAACCTATTTCCTGCCCTACGAGTTCCGTGCCAAGGAAATTGATGAGCATCAAGAACAAAGTAATATGGCCGAACAAAGTTTGGTTAATGATGAACATCAAGAACACAAGCGTGCAGCTGAGCAAAGTTCACTTGAAGATCATTCGAGTGATGAAGCACGGAATCAAGGAAAAGATGAGGATAAAGCGTTGGAGAGTCATTCAAAAGTGGATCAAAGTATTATTCAAGTGTTACAACCATCATACTCTCCCAACGTGTATGAAGAGGTATGTCTACCAAGTGATTTACCTATTTTTAGATTTGGTCACAACTTTATTGTTGATGCATCTATTGGAAAAATTATCATAAATACTTTTGAAAGACCAATGAAGGAGGGTGATTTACTTGTTAGCAACAAAATTGTTATAAAGCATATTGGTCAACCCATTGCACCATTTATAGAGACCGATAAAGATTTACTATCGCAGTCAAAGTACTTCCCATTGTCTTATTTAAAGTTTATATATGCATGGGTAGCTTTGCTTATTTCATACTTGGCTTGCATTTGGTCTCAAATGAGACATATATGTTATAACAGTTTTGATTTCAGAAACATAAAGACAAGGTTTGAATCTTTTGAGAAAACCGATGCTATTGCAATATCTTATCCAAAGTCATCGGCGATAGAGTGCGAGACACAATGCATAGCCGAATGGGGTGCCAAATCTGAACCATTCGTTTGCTTAACTCCAAAGCCGTTCTCACAGCAAGATCGGCTAGAAAATAAAAGGTTTACCTTCAATTCAAACATGTGTGATCAGATTTTTGATTTGTTGCTGAAGAATGATTATATTAGAATTCTTGATCACCGTGTAAAGCCATCAATCCAAGGACGAATGTATTGTAAGTTGCATGATTCGTTCAAGCATAATTTTGAGGACTGCAATATGTTTCGTCAAATAGTTAAATCGGCCATTGATAGCGGACGATTGAGACTTGTTAAAACACCAAGGGATGACCAGGCTATTCCTATTGGTCCTGATCGCAAAAAGATTTTGCATCGGCTGCTTCAAGCCGATCCATTTAAAGACAAGAAGGTAAAAGCTGCAGGTGATGGGATCAAGCTTTCAAGTGCAAAAATTATTCATGAGTACAATGATGATATTCTTGAAGGCAATGGTTCTATCAAAGTTACGGTGAAGACGCCAAGCACTGGGGGGCAACAAGAAAATCCAATGATCGATGCAAGCACAACCAAAGAAAGCAAAGGCCGAAGTAAACGCAAAGGTAAAAAGCCGAAAGTCACTTTCGCGCAGCTATTGGAAAAATATCAGAAGATAAGTGAGGAAAAGATTGCTTATCGGCCAAGTAATTCAAAAGCATCAAGATTACCCCCTAGGCGCGAATCTAAAGAACGGTATTGGCAGAAGGGAAATTTCAATGTGTCGTATTCATATCCATATTTTGGGACGTCAATGCCAATGCCATGGATACCTCCCTGTGCTTATACGAATCAATATCCACCACGGGACAGGTATAATTCAAGGGCACATTATTCATCTTATTTTGAACCATCTCATCAAGATTATGCAGCTCCAAGAAGATCAACATTTGATGAACAATTACATAACCAAGACCGTTTCACTCAAAAGGAATCGGTCCGGAGCTCAAGAAAGAAGAAAGAGGTGGTCAGGCAAGTATATCGAGTCAAAAAAGATGGTCGTACGTGTGCCACTTCAGATTTTATTTTAAATGATAAAGAGCCAATTAAAGTGTTAACATTGGCTACTAAAGGCAAAGAAGTCGAGCAAGCAAATGTTCAAAATCAAGATGCCAAATCTGAACAAAAGAAGATGAGAGTGCACAAGGTTAGAAAAGAATTGCCATTGCTTGAACAAGAATCACAGCTGAGGTGCCCACTCGGCTTATCGTATTGGCAAAAGAAGGAATTACAAAAGCTTAGTGCACATGAACTGAGAAAGAAGAACATGGCATGGGTTCCCAAGAAGAGCAGTCAAACAGAAAATAATGTGCAAGCTTCTATTGTAACAAGTACAACAAAAGTGAAGAAGGAGAAAGAATCTCATAAGAAATTAAGCCGAAGGTTTTCGTCCACAAAAAATAATCTTCGGTTAGCACATCATTCATATTCTTCAACCATTCCATTGATACCTTTACCATGGAATTCATCCCCAGGTTTGCCGAGTGGATTTCTAATATTGTGCCAGTGGAAAAGAAAGGCTCCGGCAAGTTGAGGGTGTGCATTGATTTCAGAGATTTGAATAGAGCTACGCCCAAAGATGAGTACCCTATGCCTATAGCCGACATGCTTATTAATGATGCTTCTGGACATCAGGTTATTAGCTTTCTTGATGGCAATGCGGGGTACAACCAAATTTTCATGGCCGAAGAGGACATGTCCAAAACGGCTTTTCGGTGCCCCGGTTTCCTTGGATTATTTGAGTGGACAGTGATGACCTTTGGATTGAAGAATGCCGGCGCCACATATCAAAGGGCTATGAATTTGATCTTTCATGATTTACTCGGTGTTATACTTGAAGTCTATATTGATGATATTGTTGTCAAATCGGATGCTTTTGAATCTCACTTAGCCGATTTGCGTTTAGCTTTTGAGAGGATGAAGAAATATGGGCTGAAGATGAATCCTTTGAAGTGTGCGTTTGGCGTGTCGGCTGGTAAGTTTTTGGGTTTCATTATTCATGAAGATGGCATAGAGATTGATCCCAAAAAGATAGAAGCTATACAAAAAGTGGAGGCTCCAACATGCAAGAGAGATATGCAAAAATTCCTTGGCAAGGTCAATTATTTGAGGAGGTTCATAGCTAATTTGTCAGGGAAGGTTGATGCATTTACTCATATTCTTCGGTTGAAGAATGATGTTGATTTTACTTGGGGGGCAAAACAGCAAGAAGCATTTGATATGATTAAGAATTATTTGTGCACTCCTCCGGTGATGAAGGCGCCCAAGCATAGAGAGCCCTTTAGACTTTACATTGCAGCCGAGGAAGGCGTTATTGGAGCTGTTTTGACTCAAGAAACCGAAGGAAAAGATCATGCTATCACTTATTTGAGCCGACGCCTATTGGATGCCGAAACAAGGTATACATTTATTGAAAAATTATGCCTATGCTTATACTATGCTTGCACAAAATTGAGACATTATCTAGTACCAAGTGCTTGCATAGTAGCTTGTCAAACCGATGTCATTAAATACATGTTGCATAGACCAATTCTTAGTGGTAGAATTGGTAAATGGGCTTATGCTTTAATTGAGTATGATTTGGCTTATGAGTCTCTAAAATCCATGAAAGGCCAAATTGTTGCTAATTTTATCGTTGAGCATCGGATTAATGACAAGCAAGATATTGATATAAACCTTGTCTCGTTAGTACCATGGAGATTATATTTTGATGGTTCAGTTTGTAGCAACGGCCAAGGTGTTGGTATTGCTTATATATCTCCTCATGGTGCTGTTTTTGAAGCCTCATGCCGCTTAGAATATTTTTTGCACAAATAATCAAGCCGAATATGAAGCATTGTTATTCGGCTTAGAGATGTTGCTTGCTATAGGTGCTACACATATTGAGGCTTTTGGTGATTCGTTATTAGTAGTACAACAAGTATCCAAAGTTTTTCAATGTTTAGATGAATCACTTAATGTTTATCTTGATAAATGTCTAGATATAATTTCTACTTTGGATCATTTTAGCATTGCTCATATATCTAGACATGATAATTGGAGAGCAAACGAGTTGGCACAACAAGCATCCGGCTATCATGTCGATCATGGCATGTTTCATGTCTCTCTAAAGCCGATGTCTTGTCTTGCTAACATAGGAGAGACCGAACCAGAGCCCACTGATTCGGTCACTAACAATAAATCTAGTGCAGATGAGAATCATGACTGGAGGAAGCCCATTATTGATTACTTGTGCAATCTGAGTGGACGGGTGGACAGGGCTGTTCGGCGCATGGCTTTCAAATATACAATGAGAGACGATGGTCTTTATCGCCGAACGGTTGAAGATGTTCTCTTGAAGTGTTTGGACGAAGACCAAGCGAGAATTGCTATGGGAGAGGTTCATGAAGGAATTTGTGGCACTCATCAGTCGGCCCCCAAGATGAAGTGGTTATTACGACGTGCTGGATTTTATTGGCCGACGATGATCAACGATTGCTTCAGGTATTATAAAGGATGTGAAGCTTGTCAAAAGTTTGGTGATATTCAGTTGGCTCCCGCTGCTATGTTACATCCTATTATCAAGCCGTGGCCTTTTAGAGGTTGGGGATTAGACTTTATTGGAGAAATTCATCCTTCCTCTTCAAAGGGGCATCGGTTCGTGTTGGTGGCAACTGATTATTTTACTAAATGGTCTGAAGCAGTACCTCTCAAGAATATGACACATACGGAGGTAATTCAATTCATAAGTGAGCACATTATTCATAGATTCGGTATTCCGCAAACATTAACTACGGATCAAGGTTCATCTTTCATGTCACATCAAGTTAGAGAATTTGCCGAATCATATAAGATAAAGTTGCTCAATTCCTCCCCGTATTATGCTCAAGCCAATGGACAAGCTGAGTCTAGCAATAAGATATTGATCAAGCTCATCAAGAAGAAGATTGAGGATAATCCAAGAAGATGGCATGAGCTATTGTCCGAGGCTTTGTGGGCGCATAGAATCTCAAGGCATGGTGCAACAAAGGTTGGCGACCTCGTGTGGAAGGTGATTCTACCAATTGGTTCGAAAGACAAAAAATTCGGGAAGTGGTCTCCAAGTTGGGAAGGTCCTTTCGGGATTGCAAGAATAGTTCCCGGAAATTCATATTTGGTGGAATCCATACAAGGAACATTGCTGCCTCGAGCTCTTAATGGCAAATATTTGAAGAAGTACCACCCGAGTGTGTGGCAAGAAGCCTAAATAGGCAATGGCCGATATATGATTATCGCCCTAAGAGCAAACATGGCCGATATATGATTATCGCCCTAAGAACATAAATGGCCGATGGAGTGTTGACATCGTCCTTAGAAAAAGCATTGTGCAAGTTATTTTTCGGCACACAAGTTTTGCCGAAAAACAGGGGGGCATGTGTTGACACCAGATTTTGGCATAGTCAAAAACATAATTAAGAAGGCCTCAAATGGAAAAGTGCTCAAAGTGAGGAAGTTCCGTATCGTCTAAAGTAGAAACTTTGATATTTGGGCCATAGCCATCCGATCTCATCTCTAAGGCCGAAGTTGTGTTCGAAGTACTGAGATTTTGTATCCAGAACACTATTCGGCTGATTAAGCGCCCAAGACGACCTCATATGAGAAAATGATCTACACGGATTGTCTTCGTCTCGTCGAATCGGTCGATTTTGATATAAAAATCGTCTCAATCCGAGATCGTATGCAAAAGTTACAGCCATTATAAGATGCTGCTATAGCATAGGGCGGTAGTACCGCTCGAGCGGTACTACCGCGCTTCTACTACCGCCCTACTACCGCTTAAAAAACACTTCTGGACACCCGCGCGGAAGTGGCGCGGTACTAATACCCGGAAGTACCGCTTGGGCGGTACTACCGTGCCAAGAAGCGGTACTACCGCTTGCCGTTCACGCAGATTCGGACAGATTTTGAAGAGTCCGAGTTTGGCTAGTATTTTTGACCCTTTGGACGGAAATTTGGGTCCGTGTCTTGTACGGGAAGTCCAACCCCCTCTTAAATAGAAGAGGTGATGGCCGATTGAAACAACACACAATCGAACAAACACATCTACATCTTTTTACCCTACTTTTATCCCTCTCCCTTGTATCTTTCTTCTCGTTCTTCGTTCGTTCTTCTTGTTGCAGGACGGCGAACCTCGAGGCCCTAGGGGCGAGCGAATCAACCTAGGGCAGCCCATCGTCCATCCATGACTCCTGACGGGTTCCATCCCGTAGAAGCGGTGCGTCGGGTTTCAAAAGCGCCCGCTGGATTGCTTGCGTACCGCGCTTCCGGACGGGCCTCCTTCGACGTGAGCTGCGGTGCATCACCCCCGGCGTCGAGGGTACGCGTGACGCGTTCGTGTGTCAACAGTCGGGATACTTTCCGGTGATGACCGTAGTTTGAGGAGTTCATGTATTCACTATGTGTTAATGCTTTGTTCCGGATCTCTATTAAAAGGAGACCTTAATATCCCTTAGTTTCCTTATGGACCCCGCTGCCACGGGAGGGTAGGACAAAAGATGCCATGCAAGTTCTTTTCCATAAGCACGTATGACTATTTACGGAATACATGCCTACATTACATTTATGAACTGGAGCTAGTTCTGTGTCGCCCTAGGTTATGACTGTTATATGATGAATATTATCCAACGAATTCACCGATCCAGTGCCTACGAGTTTCCCACATATTGTTCTTGCTAAGTTACTACTGCTGCTGCTACTGTTCCAACTGCTATAAAATCCTTGCTATCACTGTTACCGTTACTGTTACTGTTACTACTGCTATCAAAACTATCATATTACTGTGCTACTGATCACTCTGCTGCAGATATTTAATCTCCAGGTGTGGTTGAATTGACAACTCAACTGCTAATACTCGCAAATATTCTTTGGCTCCTCTTGTGTCGAATCTATAAATTTGGGTTGGATACTCTACCCTCGAAAACTTTTGCGATCCCCTATACTTGTGGGTTATCACCCCGGGGCAGGTGGACCCCCGGACCCCTTTTGGCACTCCTGGTACAATACTAATAATGCCCGAAACTTTTCCGGCGACCAAAACAGTACTTTTTATATGTAAACCTTTACCTCCGGACCATCCCGGAGCTCCTCGTGAGGTCCAGGATCTCATTCGGGACTCCGAACAACATTCGGTCACCAACGCACATATCCCAATACTACTGTAGCTTGACTGAACGTTACGCGTGCGGACCCTACGGGTTCGAGAATCGTGTAGACATGACCGAGACACCTCTCCGGTCAATAACCAATAGCGGGACCTGGATGCCCATATTGGTTCCTACATATTCCACGAAGATCTTTATCGATCGACCCACGATGCCAAGGATGAAATCTATCCCATATGCAGTTCCCTTTGTCCAGTGGTATGTTGCTTGCCCGAGATTCGATCGTCGGTATCTCCATACCTAGTTCAATCTCGTTACCGGCAAGTCTGTTTACTCGTTCCGTAATACAAGATCCCGTGACTAACTCCTTAGTCACATTGCTTGCAAGATTCTTGTGATGTTGTATTACCGAGAGGGCCCAGAGATACCTCTGTGTCATACGGAGTGACAAATCCCAGTCTCGATCCATGCCAACCCAATACATACCTTCGGAGATACCTGTAGAATACCTTTATGATCACCCAGTTACGGAGTGACATTTGATACACACAAGGCATTCCTCCGGTGTCAGGGAGTTGCATGATCTCATGGTCATAGGAATAGATACTTGACATGAAGAAAGCAATAGCAATAAACTAATACAATCAAATGCTATGCTTACGGTTGGGTCTTGTCCATCACATCATTCTCATAATGATGTGATCCCGTTATCAAATAACAACTCATGTCTATGGTCCGGAAACCTTGACCATCTTTGATTAACGAGCTAGTCTAGTAGAGGCTCACTAGGGACACGGTGTTGTCTATGTATCCACACATGTATCTGAGTTTCTGATCAATACAATTCTAGCATGGATAATAAACGATTATCATGAACAAGGAAATATGATAATAACCACTTTATTATTGCCTCTAGGGCATATTTCCAACAAAAATGTCAGTTTATTGGTGAAATGGTGGTCGAAACTCAAGACTGGGAATGGGCTTTGGCAAAGTATCATTCGGGCTCGCTATCTTAAGAACAAAACTGTAGCTTATGTGACAAGTAAGTTCTCTGATTCTCCTTGTTGGAAAGCTATTATGAAGGTGAAAGAGGTATATATGGTTGGAAGGAAAGTTAATGTTAATAGAGATAATGTTGCTAGAGTCTGGCATGACCCCTCCCTTTTTGAGCTGCCTTTAAAGCTCCATTTTCCGTATCTTTTTGGCATGTGTCAAGATCAGGATTGTACCCTTGAAAAGTTTGCTGCCAAGGATTTTAAGCTTGATTTTAGGCGCCGGTTGTTTTATACCTTGTTTGACCAGTGGGAGAGTATTGTTGCTGGGGCCATAAATTTTTATTGGGATGATACTCCTCATACTATATCTTGGGCCTTTAATGGCAAGGGGGGTTTTACTACAAAATCACTCTATGAGTGGTTGGAGAAAGACTTGGCTGAGCCTACTTATAAGTGGATCTGGAAAGCTAAGATTCCTCTTAATTTTTTTGTGGCGGCTCTTTCAAAATGTTGTTCTCACTAGAGATAACATGCGCAAAAGGAAATGGCATGGGAACCCTTGTTGCTCTTTCTATAGTAACATAGAGACAACTGGGCATCTCTTTTTTACCTGTTCTTTTGCGCGAACTGTTTGGGAGGCTTTCAGTCTTGCTATGGGCTCTTCCTGTTGCCCGAATTCCTTGTGGCAAAGTTGGGCTTGGCTATACAAACTCCTTCCTGGTGGGGAGAACTATTACATGATGATTATTGCTGCCATTTGTTATGGAGTTTGGTGCACTCGGAACAAAGTTACCTTTGATAAACAAGTCATGCACACTCCTTTGGAAGTTGTTTTCACTGCATGTTCTTTCCTGATGTATTGGGCAGATTTACTCAAGGCAGGTGACAGGGATGGTTTCCAGGCTGGTGTCAGGACGATAGTGCGGGTGGCGGCCATTCTTGCTGATAGATCTAACACTCGCGGCAAGCCAATGCTGGGTGACGGTGCTGGGATGAGGGCGGACTGAGCTCTGTGATAGAATCATGTGCTCACTGGGGTTTGATGCCCGTGCTGAGGATTGCTGTATCCTGGGATAGTTGGTGTTCCTTATCGACATATGGTGGATGTTTTTAGGTCTAGCTAGTACTTTTGAGCGGTGGTTAAGTGTCATTCGGTTTTCGCCCCGTGGTGGGTGCTCCGTTTCAGGGGCGCTCGCTGTGGGTTTCCTGATGATGCTCCAACCCGCTTCCCCCTTTCGGTTTCCTATTTGCTTTCTTTTGGGTAGTTTCCAGTTAAGTTCAAACTACTGTGAACCTTGTTATATTTCCGTTATGAAAGTAATGGAAAGGGGTGTGAGCCCGGTTGAAAAAAAAACAACCTCCGGACCGAAGCAAGATAGGTACAATACACCACAATGAATAACAGGCACGAGCCTAGAAAGCCCTGTGATATTAACATTTGTTTCAGTTCATCTACGTATCTATGTGACAGCCCTGAGTACTACTGTTAAAGGATAGAGAAATGTTCTTCAGTAAGACTGGTGAAATTACGCACAACACCGAGAAAACGACATTATCGAATCATAGTTAGGCCAACTCCAACTCACGACCCCAAATGGTCCGACCGCACCTGTTTGGGGTAAACGGACACAAAGCCCGGAACAACGCGTGGGAGCAAACGGACATTTGTTCGTTTTCCGTCCATTTTCGCCCCATTCCTGGTCCAAATTTGGGCCGTGGTTGCGTCGAAGCGGACACGTGCGGACGGGCGAGACGCGTGTCCATGTCCTCCCCTGGCCCATCCACCGAGGACACATGCTCCCCCGTTTTCTCACCCCCTTCCCGCGCTCGCCGCCCCTTGTGAGCAAACCCTCCTCATAGCGCCGCCGTTCATTTTTCCTGGCCACCTTGCTCTCCAGCCCCCCTCCCCCACTCCTCCTCATCGTAGCACGGCCACCTCCCTTGGCCCGGCACGGGCGGCCAACCGGTAGATCTGCGGCGGCGGGATTTGGTGCATCCTGCCGGCCGGATTTGCCGCATACGGCTGCCGACGACTGCGCCTTGCCATGGATTGGCCGGGTGCCGGACCACACAACCCTGGCAATGCCTCAGCGCCGGATGTAGTTGTTGAATCCG
Source organism: Elymus sibiricus (assembly GCA_039707655.1). Lineage (NCBI taxonomy): Eukaryota > Viridiplantae > Streptophyta > Magnoliopsida > Poales > Poaceae > Elymus > Elymus sibiricus. The sequence continues at coordinate 366,677,370 of CM077673.1, read as the reverse complement.
CCTCTAGCCATTCGGATCTATCCTTCGACAGTTCGTCGGCCAAGCCATGGCTGGCCGCGCCTTGGCTCGACGCTGGCCCAGAGACTTATTGGTGCACCATTGCCGCTCATAAAGTGCGATGACTGCCCACAACAGGTCGTGTGCCGCATTTCTACGTCTGAACATCCCGGATGGGTGTTCGTCAAGTGCAAAAATGATGGGGTATGTGCTTCTCTTGATTTGGTTTTGCTCTCGGATTCGACGCAATTTTGGTAACTTATTTGCTCAAATTTGTGTGTAGAATGGATGCAAATTTTGGTATTGGAAAGAAGAATGCATCGATCTTTTGATCGCATGAAATTTGCAAGATGTTCGTGCACTTGTAGCTAGAATTGAAGCTAGAGATGAGACTAAGAAAGAGCCTAAAGGGAAAGCAGCATCTACTTCTTTAGAATCGAAGAAAAAAGAAGTGGTCAAGTTCGAAAATCCGCAGATCAACAATGAAGACATAGAGAAGATATTAGTCCAACTAGCTGGAGCAGTTATGCAGTTGTATATCTTTTAAAATGTCTAATTGTGGTTCTTGTTTTCTTTTATCTTGCTCTCGTATCGATTTGTTTTTATGAATGTATGTATGAGAATGTGTGTGATGAAATAAAAGAAATGTTTCAATGCCAACAAAAAATATGTATATAGGATAACAACCGACTGTGACGTACTAGATGCGTCCGTCCGTATGTTGACCGACCAGCACATACACAAAAGAGGCCGGATGCCGTCCCCATTGCTACACCTAAACAAACAAAATTCAGACAAAACAGACCGTCGATGTGTGTTGAAGTTGGCCTTAGTCTTGCATACTGTTGATATGGATGCACAACGGTTTTAAACAGTGGGAAATGGTTACATCATAGTGTAGTTTCCAACCCCATATACCCATCACACTGATCAGGGCTGATTCAACAACAGAACACATAATTTAGCTTTGAGGAACATCAGTCCCTCCAAACAAGAATGCGACCAGGCGGTCAATGCCAAGAGTCGACGTCCCGCCGGCCTCTGCCGCCGCCACGGCCTTCTCCTTCCACATCGTCGCCTTGGCTCTCATGTCCTTGCCTTTCTCGCCGTCCGTGGCCTCGAGCACGAGCCTCGCCACCTCCTCCCTCCTCACGTCGCTGTCGATCTCCAGCCCGATGCCCCACTCGGCGCACACGTACCGGCAGTTGGTCGTCTGCTCGGCGAAGAAGGGCCAGCAGACCATCGGCACGCCGGCGCAGATGCTCTCCAGCGTCGAGTTCCACCCGGAGTGCGTCAGGAACAGCCCGGTCGCCGGATGCCTCAGGACTTCTTCCTGCGGGCACCAGCTCAGGAAGATCCCTCGGTCTCTCGTCTCGAGGGCGAACTCCTCCGGCAGCACGGCCTTCTCGCCGGCCACGAGGTCCGGCCTGATGACCCACAGGAACGGGCGGCCGCAGCGCGCCAGGCCCCACGCGAACTCCGCGAGGTGGGCCGGCGACATGACGGTGATGCTGCCGAAGTTGACGTACACGACTGAGCCGGGCTGCCGGTCGTTGAGCCACCGGAGGCAGCTCGCGTCCTCCTTCCAGAGGTTGCTGCCGATCGCGTCCAGCTCGGGCCGCGCCCTCGCCGCAGTGACCGCGAACGTCGGGAGCGGGCCGACCGTGTACACGCGCGGGAAGATGCGGCGGAGCGCGTCGACGACGTCCTGCTCCACCGCGTCGAACGTGTTGAGGATGACGCCCTGGGCGCGGTGCGCGTTCTGCGCCTCGCGGTCGTCGTAGTTGAGCATGACGTCGTCCCGGTCGGTCGTGCGGATGAAGCTGGGGAAGTCTCGCAGCCGTATGCCCGGCATCCCGGCCACCCAGTCGAGCGCCGTGTCGAGATATCCGTTGGTCAGACAGCTCTCATCTACGACATGTGCAGCGCAGATGTAATTTGCAGTCGATCACAAACTCCATGGAGCACGTAGGTGGTGTGGTACCTTTGAGTGGCACGTAGCCTCTCTCGATGAGCTCGAAGAAGTGGAGGTACCCCATGAACCCGCACGCGCTGGTGGTCCAGAACACCAAGGCCGGGATGCCCCTCTCGCCGGCCACCTCCAGCGCGAAGCTCATCACCCCGTCCGTTATCACGCAGCTCACCGGCGGCCTCTCGTCGTCGATCCTCACCAGGAAGTCCCTGAAGAGCGCGGCGCCGTGCGTGGCGAAGGACGTGCAGAGCGCGGGGACGTCCTGCGTGACGTCCTCGTTCTCGATCGGCGGCAGGCCGTCCGGGATGGTCTCGAACCGGAAGTCGTCGACGCCGGCAAGGGAGTCCTCGCCGCGTGACCGGAGCAGGCGGCGGTGGTTGTACTCGGAGTAGACGAAGGTGACGTAGAAGCCCCTGGAATGCAGCACTTTGGCGAGGTTCAGCAGCGGCGTGACGTGGCCCTGCGCCGGGTACGGGATGAGCACGGCGTGCGGGCGGCTCATGGCTGTTTTCTCCGCCTGGTGACGCCGCTGGCTACAAGATTATGGCCTGTTTGTTTCAGCTTTGGGAGCAGTTTTTGGACTGGAAAAAGCTGAAACTGAAACAATCAGCTATTTTAGAATAGTTGTGGAACCACAACCCAAAACTGTTTCGGGCTATTTTCAGTGTAACAGCTCAAAGCACGTCTCGGGGTACTTCACAGCCAAAGCTGTTTCCCTAGCCCCTCTGCTTTTGGCGTTTGGTCGTAATTATGTCATAAATATCGCCGCAGGCACGACCTATCTCTCCCTTCGCCCCTCCTCCTGAATCTGTCGAAACATGTGTCGTGGCTCGAAACGGCCGGGGCGAGAGGGTGATATATGTAGAGCCGTTCTTGATTGTAGTATATGTCAACATATAAGTTGGACCAAATCTAAAAGATATTCCGTGAAGAGCATACATATGCTCGCATTTTAAAATGCGAACCATGTACGCCCTTCAAACACATTTTAAAAGCATAATTTCCTTGGAAGATAAATATATGGTTGTGGTTTTTTTTTTTTTTTTGTGAATAATTTAAGTTGCTTACCACATATGTCATGTGGTACGATATGGTTGTGGACTTGTGGTTAATTCAGCATAATGCAATTGCCACCAAGAACTACGTAAAAAAGGAAGCTTGAAGGGTACTATACCTTGTCAATATTGACATTTGGATGCGTGGAACTAATAATTGTTTTTTTATTGTGTTGTCGCTGCCTATGTGTCACCATTTCAGATGACTCTCCAGCATGCATAAATTGCATTTAGAATTCAGATTACTCATTTTTAGAAACACAATACAGATGGAGGCACTCATGATACGCATGCACCTACACCCTACCGCTATGAGTATATCTGAGAGACTGAGCCGGTAGGCCTTGAGATTGATGTCGACGGACACGCCATTCCACTAAAAGGATAGCATCGAAAAAACTGAAATACATCCACGAAATACGCGAGCACCATGTTACTGGATTGGATGCCATCTGCTGGGCCATGTGAAAACATATAATCTGGACTAAATCTAAAATATATTTTATGGGGAGCATATATACAAGCTCGCATTTCTAGTTTTGAACTGACCCATCGATAAAATTCTACAAGACTAAGTCAATCTTCTCATTAATTAGACATATATTTTTGAACAGAGCCAAATCCTCTAAAAAGATATTTTATGGGGGACATATATATTTTCAACCACGCCGCACCGCAAATGTTTTCGTAAGGCAAGGACAAAACAACACGAGCTTGATACAAGCGACGGACTACCCTACCCCCTCTCAGTCAATACTAATGGCGTGTATCTACAATCTCAACACAGCACCATCAATAACACTACTTCTCGCATCCTACTATTTTCTTATGTCTGCGTCCAAGCGGCCATGTTCGCATAGAGAAGTGACAAGATTTGTAATTGCAGCAACCATAGGCAATCCGACCATCTGATTGGCTCTGGTGTTCTTGTCCCCCCCCCCCCCCCCCCCCCCCCCCCCTTCATGTTTATGTAGGTGCAAGTTGATCTCTTCTTCTATAGAACAAAATGCAATGGGAAAGAAAAGCTTTGTGACTTGTACGAGACACGTGTGATCATTTGATAGAGTTGCAATGGGAAATACAAGCTTCGTGATTTGGGTGAGACTTGTCATCATTTGATAGAGTTCCAACAAGATGAAAATATAGACCCAGTCTCATAGGATTTTTTTTTTCTGACACATCCTTCAAATAAATTTACAAAGAAAAATTCCCCGTACAAAGATATGGTTGTCCTTAATTTAGCATAACGGTATTGCCACCAAAAGCAATGTCAAAATAAAGTGAAGTAGGAAGGGTACTATATTTTGACAGTTTTATTCGGATGGAACTAGTTATTTCTTGTTCTTTGATTTGTGGTGTTGCTTCCTATGGGTCACTATTTTAGATGGCTCCCCCCAAAATGCACAAATTACTTTTAGTATTCAAATTACTTGCTTTGGCCATTGGTTGGCCCATGTGAAAAACTAGGAACAATCCATGTTCCAAGGAAAAATGGATTAGTTCCCATATTGACCTAATTTGTTTATGCCTACAAGTTTGTGAAATATTGGCACGTCTTCACAAGCAGGAGGGCGAGGATATATTGGTGGGAGGAGTGACCGGTCAGCGGCTAATGGCGCAAGCCGAGTGTTACGGATCAGAGATTTCTTATGCCGAGGAGCGTCCGGTGGTTCATGGATACGTGATTCTTGGGACATGGAGTTACGGGACATGAGTTTTATGTGGGACGGTTGGTGGTATATGCTTCTATTCGGCGAAGATGTTTTTACGCATGTTGCATGTTTGTCCATTGCACTATAATGCTCAAGGAGCAATATTGGAATTTGCATTTCTTTCATTTCTCTCATGTTTTTTTGTTTTTTTTTCGAACATGCAGGCATTGTACTATAATCTATTATTGTTATGTGTGTGGAACCCTAAGCATCTAGACGTAAATTTGGGGGCGTCGAAAAAGGGTTGTTATGCATAGTAGAGTTCAGAATTGTCCAATGGTATGAGGAGCGTCACATTCATGGACACATGATTCTAGGCACATGGAGTTGTGGGACGCGAGTCTTATGTGCAACAGTTGATGGTATATCCTTCTGTTCGGCTAAGGTTGTTCTTAGGCATGTTGCATGTTTGTATGTTGCACTATTTTGCTCAAGGAGTGATGTTGGAACTTTCCTTTCATTCATTTCTTGCATGTTTTTTTCCGAACATGCTTGGGTTGGACTATAATCTGTTCTTGTTAGGTGTCAATAGTGGAACCCTAAGCACCTAGCCATAAATTTGGGGGCGTCAAAAAGGTTGCTATGCATAGTAGAGTTCAAAATTGTCCAATGGTATGTATGTTTTTTCTAAATATATGTATCCTTATTTTGATTTTCAAGTAATATAATTATGTAGAAATAGTCGTACATCATCCTTTGTAACAACTCAAAATGAATGATCTTCCTAAACTTAAATGAAATTTATATAAAACTGGTCAATCCATAAGAAACATGTACAAAATCTGAAATTATGTTCACAAAAAAATATTAAATTGTGCTATAAATTGATGGAGAAATAAACTTACATGTTCACTCTAAAGGTTTTCAAATTTCTCATGGAGAGATTGTAATGTTTCATGAGTATTTGATTGTTTTACATACTCACATGATTGCACTCTTATTTTTGCACTCTCTAACCAAAATTAAAATTTAATAATGTAAATAGTAATAAGGAAATAAAATATCTAGCACAAAGGAAAATTTAATGGAATGTTACTCCAACTGGTGAATGTCATTGCCCAAATAAAATATCTAGCATAAATAAGTGGTGCATGTTTTGGGCAATGGCACATTTTTTTTAAGATGTAGCTTTGACCACCGACTCTAATTTTTTAGTCATGTTTAGTGGCAGTGTAGCAACTCTACTGCTTACCAAATAAAAAATCTTCGTCGTAACCGTTTCCCTTGCACAATTTTTTTAGAGAACTTTGAACGGCATATTTGTGTAGGATCGAAAGTATGGCTAGAGGGGGGGGGGTGATTAGACTACTTGACCAAATAAAAATTCTACCTTTTCCCAATTTTAAGTGTTGGCAGATTTTAGCAATGATAGCAAGTCAAGTACACCCTACACATGCATGTCTAAGAGTGTAGCAGCGGAAAGTAACAACAAGCATATGTAGTAGAGGGTAGGAAGGAAGATCAAACGCAATTTGAAGACAATAAGATTTTTCCCGTGGTTCCGATAGGTGGTGCTATCGTACGTCCACGTTTATGGAGTCTTCAACCCACGGAGGGTAACGGCCGCGAGAGTCCACGGAGGGTTCCACCCATAAGGGTCCACGAAGTAGCAACCTTGACTATTCCATAACGACTTCCGTCCACGAAGGACTAGCCTCACTATGGGTAGATCTTCACGAAGTAGGCGATCTCCTTGCCCGTACAAACTTCTTGGTTCAACTCCACAACACGAAGTAGGAGGCTCCCAAGCGACACCTAACCAATCTAGGAGGCACCACCCTCCAAAAGGTAATAGGCTCGGCAATGTCGATGAACTCCTTGCTCTTGTGCTTCAAGATGATAGACTCCTCAACACACAATCACTCTCTCACAGATTTGGCTTTGGTGGAAGAGATTGAATTGGTGGAAAGCAACTTGGGGAGGCTAGAGATCAAGATTCATATGGTAGGAATGGAATAGCTTGATCTCAACACATGAGTAGGTGGCTCTCTCTCAGAAAATTGGATGGGGCAAGTATGGAATAGTTTCGAGTGCTTCTCTTTCGAGTGGGTGGTGGTGAAGGGGCATATATAGGCATCCCAAAAATACAAAACGTTACACCTAAAGTGACCAACTCGGTGACACCGAAGTATAAAACTCGGTGGTACCGAAGTGACCAAAAGGCAGTAACTTTTGAATCTCGGTGAGACCGATACATAAATCTCAGTGGTACCGATTTGATGACCAATGGCCAGATTACACAACTCGGTGAGACCAATTCTCAAATCTCGGTGGTACCAATTCTTGACAACGGCTAAAGAGAGAGTTGGTCCAAAAACTTGGTGAGACCGATTCACAAAACTCGGTGGTACCGATTCTTGAGAATAGCTAACCAGGAAGTTGGTCCAAATCTCGGTGAGACCGATTGGCAAAACTCGGTGGTACCGATACTTGAAAATAGCTAACCAGAAAGTTGGCAACTGAACTCCGTGGCAACGAAGTGGAATATTGGTAGTACCGAGATGGATTTGGGTAAGGATCTGTCTAGGGTTTGAATCTCGGTGAGACCGAATAGGAATTGTTGGTCTTACCGATTTGAGTGGTAGGGTTCTAGACAGAGTATTTGTAGAAGAGCTTGTGGGTGTTTTTGGTGACTATCACTTGTGCACGTGGAGCATCTTGTTCACCAACAGTACCTTACCCCCTTTTAATAGTATTTGCTTTTCTATGGACTCAAAGTGATTTCTCACAAAGTAAAATGTAGAGTCCTCTTGCTTGGAGCTTTGCCAATCCATTTCCTTGCATCTTGGGGTTTCTCCACAATCCTTTTGCCAACCTATCATTGAACTTTTCCTGAAATATACTTAGTGGAACCATTAGTTCAATGATATGTATGTTGTTATTAATTACCAAAACCACCAAGGGAGCAAATGTGCTTTCAATCTCCCCCTTTTTGATAATTGATGACAACATATAGATCAAAGCTTCGACATATGATATAATCAATGAATATAATCGTCGCTTTGAGAAATATGTGATAAGAAAGAGCTCCCCCTAAATTTGTGCATTATTTTGAATTTTCGTTTGAATGCAAATGCACAATCGATTAGGTACATGAGGTACTATTTCATGTCATAGACAACTTGGTGGTGTGCGAGAATAATAAGAATGAATATCATAGCACAACACAATCAAGCAAAGGTGAATGATCATTTCATAAGCATCACAAGGATAGGAAATAGTAGCAATACACATCAAGTGTATGATCAAACACCAACAAAGTTTAACACAAGCAAACCAACCAAAAGTTATCAATGTTTTGAAAAGCGATAAAAAAGCAACGCTCTCTCTCTCTCGAAGCCTAAAGATCTATATACATCTTCTCCCCCTTTGGCAACAAGTTACCAAAAAAGTTCAAAGGTATATAACTAAGCGCTCTTCTGGGGCTGATCTCCTCCGGTGGCCGATGAAGGAGTCGAGAGAACGGCATCAGCGAAGATGTCTGCAGACGTCATGGACGGAGTCGGAGTAGCAATTGGAGGAGCTGATGGAGCTGAAGTAGCTATAGCAGGTGCTGATGAAGAAGGTCGCAACTCTGGAGCTGGCACTGTAGCTGATTTAGCCTGAGTAGTGAACTGAGTGCATGGCCTGAGCGGTGCATGATCCTCCTCCTCATCATCATCTGTAGAGTGAGGGCTAGGCACTGCGTCAACTTCCTTCTTGAGCTCATTCACAGTCACTGTGAGCTCATCCACCTTGTTGTTGAGAATATGAAATTTGTTGTCAACAATCCTCGAGAGGCTCGCCTGGTTCTTCAATATCTCGCTGATGTCCTTCTGCATGCTGAGCACAGAGCTAAGTAGGAGATCCACCTGCTCACTCCTAGACCTGGGCACCTGAGAACTGGAGTCTCTGGCTGCCTCTGCATGTGCATGTGTTGTAGCTGAAGTGGGATGATCTGGGTCCATCACCACAACGTTGTCTTCTAGCTCTGGCAATAGTGGCAAATGTGGTCGGTCAAGTGCAAATATGTGCTTCTCCAACTTGGAGTTGATAAGCATCTAGATATAGGGTGCATAGCAACATGAACGCTTCTGATCAGCAGCAACCCTCTTCACAGTCTCCACTATCAGATCCATCACTCTGAATCTCGTATGTTGATCTAGATGGAGCAGCATGTTGATGGAATAGCCTCTAATCATCTTCTCATCTCCAGACTTAGGCATCAAGGTATGCATCAATATAGTGTTGATAGTGCGTAGACCAGCCTGGAGGAAGTAAATGGATCCTAGCTTGTGAGACTTCACATGTGCAACAGGAATCTCATTGTACATGTTCTTCATGGCATTGTGGCTTGCCTTGGGCTCATTGTATACATTAATGTCACCATCTTCCACTTCTGGGACTCCTAAGACGGCAGCCCACTCCTCAACTGTGGATTCATATCGAGCACCTTCAGTCATCCACACAATTCTACCATCTCCATAGAAATGAGCAGTGGAGTACAATTGCATGATCATTTCATCATTCCAAGCAGTAAACTCCTTACCAACAAACTCATCAAGTCCAATGCAATGAAATTTTTCTTGCACGCTTGGGAAGTAATCCTCATTGTCCTTGATGTACTTCTAGTCCACATATCTCATATCACTTACAGCAGGGCTCTTGTCAAGCAAAATTGTTTCATAGAAGTCTTGTCATTCTTTTGTATAGAACCTGTAGTCCACAGCAGTCTTCCTCCTTTGTCAATATGGATCAACAGCTCTCCACTCTCTCAAACCTGAGTCCTTCCTTTTCTTGATATCCTCAGCAAGCAAGTGGCTGGCATTGTGCTCTGGAAGGTGTGGTCTTAGCTTCATCAAAGCTGACATAGCATCATCCTCAGCTTCCCTAAAGGTAGAAGTCTTGTTCTTGGAAGAAGCTGGGATGTCTCTGTTAGTCCTCTTGGATTTAGGAGCAGCAGCAGCCTTCTTGGGGGCAGTCTTGGTGCCTTTGGATGATGTACCCTTGGGCATAGCATCAGCCATTAGCTTCTTCTTCTTCTTAGGAGGAGCCTTGGCAGCTGGCTCTTCCTCCTCTTCGGCCTCAGCCTCTGGATCCTCATACATAGAGGTAGGCCTGCCCATAACATGACTGATCCTCTTCCTGGACTTCTTCGTCTCTCCTGCCTTCTTAGGCATGTACTTCTTTGGGGTGACTCAAGGTGAAGAGTCATTGTTGCCCTAGCACTCTCTGGTGTTCTCACTGACCCTGAGCTAGCATACTCTTTCCTTATAGCCTTCTTCTTCTTGGATGAAGTGGCAGCAGCAGTGTTCTTGGCAGTATCATCTTTCTTGGGCAGCTCATCTGGAACAAAATCTTCATCCTCCTCATCAGAATTGAGCTTTCTTCTTGCCCTGGTTGCAGCTTTGGGCAGATCTGGTGAGCTAGGAACATCATCATAGCTCCCTTCAGGACTAGTGCCTGAGCTCATGTCAACACTTCTCTCTCTGAAGTCATTCTGGCTATCATCTGAACCTGACATCTCTGACCCTGTGAAATAGAGTATAGAAGAGTGGAAGGGTTGAGTCATCACAAAATGCAGAGATTTTTCAAAGGTTTGAACAAAGAAATTCTTAGATATAGCTTTCAGCAAAAAGGGATTTCGATGTCACTGAGTCAAAAGTTTCGGTACCACCGAGACGCACATAACTCTTTACAGAAACTCGGCAGCAATTTCGGTCGTACCGAAATTTGCCACTCGGTTTCACCGAGACTGTCCTCAGTAGTCCAAAACAAAATTGGTAGAGCCGATTTTTCTAACTCGGTATCACTGAGATTCGGTTTTGCAGACGACTAGACCTAAAAATCTTTCGTTCGCTAAGCTAATGAGATTTCTAGAGGATTGAGAGGATTGCAATCAGTGGATTATCGATAAAAGTTACTCTAATGCGCATGAATCGGAAGGGGAGCGCAAAGAGGGCCAGATCCATACCCTAACTCGATGAAGGATCCGTTAAGGCGATGACAGCGGTGAAGATTCCGTCGGCGGCGACGAATCCCAACGGCGGAGGCGCACGGGGAAGCAGAGGCGACGACCAAGGGGTCCGGAGAGGCAGCTTAGGGTTGGAGGAAACAGACTTTTGCGGTTGAATTTCAAAAGTCGGGTCCGCCAGGTAATATACCCTTTGCTGTCGGTGACACCGATTCGAAATTGTCGGTGCCAGCGAGTTTCTCAATTGTTAGTTGACAGGGAAACTCGGTGTAACCGAGAATAAGGAATCGGTGTTACCGAGATTGAAAACCAGATCAACCCTAGGCATTCGGTGAGACCGAGATTTTGGTATTGGTTCCACCGAGATGCACTTGGGAGGTTTTAATGGTCAGTCCTTTGTCGATACGGAACTCCGAGTGCTCCTCACATAGAGAGATCGAAAAGTCCTTGTTCAAATTTTGTGATGCAGCAAGAATGGAATATGAGACGAGAAAGCATAGATAGCTAGAGAGTGGTCCTAGGCATTCTTGTCCATCCAATTGGCAAAAGAAAAATCAAAAGCCAAATAGCAACAATTGGATGTCCTTGAATGAATAAAGAAATGCAGACCAACATGCTCACATAATAAGATGTCAAATGAAATCATGGCAAACATGAACATACATACTAGCATCTATCAAGCATTTTGGCGATGACGGAGTCATCTATATATGAGTATATTGACTTAGGAGCCAAGTAAGAATACTTGATCATAGGTCATACTCGTCGTTTAAGCACAAGTGGGTTTACCACTTTTACATAAAGCATTTAATGTTGTCACATACTATGAGATGCTTTAGCTCAAGTCTTAGAGTAAAGCTCCCCCTTGATGTGACATCCCCCCATAGGAGGGATAAACTAACCTTGGGTTTGTCGTAGAAGACTTCATGTGGGTGATGTAGTGGTGGATGCTCAACGTTGATGAAGATCACCAAGAGTTGGGAGCATCCTTGTTGTTTCCTTACTCTTCTCACCTACATGGGTTAGTCCCAACACACAAGAGACAAATACAAGGATATCTGTGGACATGAAGTGCAAAGCATACATGATGATGTCCATGGATTTGTTGATTACCTTGTGCCTTGCTTACCTTTGAGGGAATGTGTGACTCCTTGAACTATTGCATGATGTTGACGTAGATTGCAACTAGTTCTTGCCAATAATGAATGTGAGTGAATTTCATTGGCGGAGTCACCCCTCAAGAACTTCTCTAGTTCTTCTTTTTGGGGACCCACATCAACTTGATGGGGATCCTTGGTGTTGAAGTGGTACTTGTAGAAGTTGAGCTTGAAGTAGCCTTGGGAACCCAGTCCACCAAAGCTTGGGATCCATCTTCATATGAGTCAATGTCCTCTTGAAGCTTGTCCTTGCACTTGAGCTTGTGGTCTTGTGGTGGAAGGTCATCTTGAGTGTTTGTTCCCTTGGGAAGAGTATGTTCATACTTCTCCCTTTGAGGAACAAACTTGGGCTTGGGGTATTGACCTTCTTCCCATTCAACTCCATTAGCGTTGAAATAGCCAATGCCATGGTTCTTCTGGTATCCTCCGTGCTTGCGTACAATTTCCTCAAATTGCTTACACCCGGCAAGACTCTTGTAGATACCTTTCTCTATAATTCCTTTAAATAAATCGTTTTCTTGCTCAAGTGTAACTTGGCTAAGAGAATCATCATTAGTGGAATCAATAGAACTACTAGAAACAACATCATTAGATTTAACATTTTTATTGCTACTAGTTGAAGAACCCTTCTTGTCTTTGTTACTAGTTTGTCTAGGTTTAACTTGTGGCATGAATGTCGACAAGAGTAATCGTTTGGCTAGATAAGATGAAGTCTTCTTTTGGAGATCGTCATTGATAACTTTAAGAAACTCATGTTCTTGCTCCAAGGTGAGCTTCTCGAAGCGTAGATTCTCATGAGTCCTTACAAGCTCTCTATGATCTTCTAGAGTAGATTCATGGGCTAACTTAAGAATGTTTAATTCTTTAGTTAGTTATTCTATTTTCATCTTATCATCATCAAGCGGCTTATCTTGACTAGCATGAAAAATATCAAGTTCATTTTGACTAACATCACTAGTTTTATCAAAGAGCAAGTCATCATCACCAAGTAAATCATCTTCATCACTATTGAAATCAAGATACTCGGGGTGTGATACCTTGGGGCCTTTAGCCATGAAGCAACTTCCACTCCCTTCATTTGGTGAATCAAATAGATCATAGGAGTCGATAGTCACTAGTGCAAGTCCGGCAACACCTTCATCTTGACTATAGTCGGAGTTGGAGTGATAGCTTCTCTCGGAGTTGTTGTCGGATTCGGAGCCGGAAACCCATTCACCAACATGAGCTTGATGTCTTCTTCTTGTGTAGCTCTTGGTGTACTTGTCCTTCTTCTCCGAGTCCCTACTTCTCCTTGAAGGTCTTCGTTCATAACGATCATCTCTACTCCTTCTCTCTCTTTGAGGTGATTCATTCCTTGAGCTTCGTCTTCTAGGTGACTCTTCTCTTCATTTGTAGGGAGACGTGCACTCATTGGGGTAGTGTCCGGGCTTCCCACAATTGTAGCAGTTTCGATCACGACTTGACGAACGCTTCTCTTCATATCTTGAGTTGGAGCTTCGTTCTTTGCCTCTATTCTTGTAGAACTTGTTGAATTTCTTGACCATGAGGCTTATCTCTTCATTGGTGACAAGGTTGTCGCTTGAAGTTGCGGGAGCCTCACTTGTGGCTTTGTAAGCACCGCTAGACTTGTTGTGAAGCTCTTCTTTGTCCTTGAGTGTCATCTCATGAGCAACAATCCTTCCAATGACTTCCGTAGGCTTGAGATCTTTGTAGTTGGGCATCATTTGGATCAATGTGCACACGGTGTCATATCTTTCATCCAAAGCTCGAAGTATCTTCTTGATGATGAATTTGTCGGTCATTTCTTCGCTTCCTAAGCCGGCAATCTCATTTGTGATGAGAGCTAGCCTAGAGTACATCTCTGCGACTCCTTCACCATCGTTCATCTTGAACTTGTCAAGCTGACTTTGAAGAACATCCAACTTGGATTCTCTCACGGATTCGGTACCTTCATGCATATCAACCAAAGTATCCCAAATCTCTTTTGCATGCTCAAGACGGCTGATTTTGTTGAATTCTTCGGGGCATAGGCAGTTGAAAAGGATGTCACATGCTTGAGCGTTGTATTGCAACATCTTCAATTCATTCGCGGTCGCTTCACGATCCGGTTCCTTTCCATCACCAAAGAATTCACCTTGCATGCCAACACAAACAACAGCCCAAATGGCGGGGTTATGACCAAGAATATGCATTTTCATTTTGTGCTTCCAACTAGCAAAATTTGTGCCATCAAAGTACAGACCTCTACGGTGATAATTTCCCTCACTAGATGCCATACTCTCCTAGGTTGTGAGACCAATGCAATGGAGACCAAAGCTTTGATACCACTTGTAGGATCGAAAGTATGTCTAGAGGGGCGGTGATTAGACTACTTGACCAAATAAAAATTCTACCTTTTCCCAATTTTAAGTGTTGGCAGATTTTAGCAATGATAGCAAGTCAAGTACACCCTACACATGCATGTCTAAGAGTATAGCAGCGGAAAGTAACAACAAGCATCTGTAATAGAGGGTAGGAAGGAAGATCAAACGCAATTTGAAGACATGAAGATTTTTCCCGTGGTTCCGATAGGTGGTGCTATCGTACGTCCACGTTTATGGAGTCTTCAACCCACGGAGGGTAACGGTCGCGAGAGTCCATGGAGGGATCCACCCATAAGGGTCCACGAAGTAGCAACCTTGACTATTCCATAACGGCTTCCGTCCACGAAGGACTAGCCTCACTATGGGTAGATCTTCACGAAGTAGGCGATCTCCTTGACCGTACAAACTTCTTGGTTCAACTCCACAACACGAAGTAGGAGGCTCCCAAGTGACACCTAACCAATCTAGGAGGCACCACCCTCCAAAAGGTAATAGGCTCGGCAATGTCGATGAACTCCTTGCTCTTGTGCTTCAAGATGATAGACTCCTCAACACACAATCACTCTCTCACAGATTTGGCTTTGGTGGAAGAGATTGAATTGGTGGAAAGCAACTTGGGGAGGCTAGAGATCAAGATTCATATGGTAGGAATGGAATAGCTTGATCTCAACACATGAGTAGGTAGCTCTCTCTCAGAAAATTGGATGCGGCAAGTATGGAATAGTTCTGAGTGCTTCTCTTTCGAGTGGGTGGTGGTGAAGGGGTATATATTGGCATCCCCAAAAATCCAACCGTTACACCTAAAGTGACCAACTCGGTGACACCGAAGTATAAAACTCAGTGGTACCGAAGTGACCAAAAGGCACTAACTTTTGAATCTCGGTGAGACCGATACATAAATCTCGGTGGTACCGATTTGATGACCAACGGTCAGATTACACAACTCGATGAGACAGATTCTCAAATCTCGGTGGTACCAATTCTTGACAACGGCTAACCAGAGAGTTGGTCCAAAAACTCGGTGAGACCGATTCACAAAACTCGGTGGTACCGATTCTTGAGAATAGCTAACCAGGAAGTTGGTCCAAATCTCGGTGAGACCGATTGGCAAAACTCGGTGGTACCGATACTTGAAAATAGCTAACCAGAAAGTTGGCAACTGAACACGGTGGCACCGAAGTGGAATATTGGTAGTACCGAGATGGGTTTGGCTAAGGATCTGTCTAGGGTTTGAATCTCGGTGAGACCGAATAGGAATTGTTGGTCTTACCGATTTGAGTGGTAGGGTTCTAGACAGAGTATTTGTAGAAGAGCTTGTGGGTGTTTTTGGTGACTATCACTTGTGCACGTGGAGCATCTTGTTCACCAACAGTACCTTACCACCTTTTAATAGTATTGGCTTTCCTATGGACTCAAAGTGATTTCTCACAAAGTAAAATGTAGAGTCCTCTTGCTTGAAGCTTTGCCAATCCATTTCCTTACATCTTGGGGTTTCTCCACAATCCTTTTGCCAACCTATCATTGAACTTTTCCTGAAATATATTTAGTGGAAACATTAGTTCAATGATATATATGTTGTTAGTAATTACCAAAACCACCAAGGGAGCAAATGTGCTTTCAATTTGCCACTACAACTAGCCCACAACGGATCATGTCACACCCGCAGCCCAAACAAAACCGATGCTAATTCTATAATATGGATATGAGATTTATAGAGCTGATATTCGCATTTGGGTTACATCTGAACCTATAGGGGTATTTGGCAATAATAATGCACCTTTTAAGTCTCAAAAAGATATAAAATAATTATGCGTGGATGTATATAAACATGTGCATGTAAAAATTGAAACTTAAACATTAACGTGTGCGACATGCACAAATATCACAAAGTGACCAAGAACCGGTCTCACATAATTGTAGTCATTCTACACATCCATGATTTTATTCGAAATTTTTCTAAACTTATATATATATATATATATTGGCAAAAAAAAACCTATTGGGACAAGCTGAGCATTTTCCCACGAGATTAAAAGCAGGTGGTGTGCACGCAACACACATAAATATGTTTCTTAACCTCTATTTTTATTACTTCCCATATTAGCTTTATCTAAAGCCAAACTTTGATCAACTTTACCATGCAATTTTTTTTGATGAACCTTAAAGAAAATGCATTAAAATCTACAATACCTAATCAATACTATTTGATTACTTGTTGAATATATTTTCACACTACAGATTCTTCTTTCTGTAAAGGAGGATGACCCCCGGCCTCTGCATCTGAGTGATGCATACAACAACTTTATTAATTATTCATAAAGCCTTTACAAAGTAATGCATCAATAAGTCTGAAGCCGTCATCTTGACAACATCTGTTGCTACTCCTATCCACTTGACGAAGGGGTGTAGATTGTCTGAGCCGAATACCCAGACCTTACACCACACCCTAACATCTAAAGTTGAAGGCCCCCACCAAACCGTATTGTCGGGTCTCGGGCACACATCGGTCCGGCGCATTCTGACGTGGCTTGAGACTGCGTCGGTATTTCTCGAAAGAGGAAGGGATGATGCAGCACAACGACGGTAAGTATTTCCCTCAGTTATGAAACCAAGGTATCGAACTAGTAGGAGGATCACACAACACTATGTAAACAGCACCTGCACACAAAGAACAAATACTTGCAACCCGACACGAAAGAGAGGTTGTCAATCTCTCCACGGTAAAAAGATAGATTAGGTTGTGATAGATTGGATAGATAGCTCTCGCAAGAACACACAAAAAAAGAGGCAAATAAAAAGTGCAGCAAGATATTTTTGGGTTTTTGGAATAATAGATCTGAAAACAAAAGCGGCAAAAAGATAGATCTGAAAGAAATATCTTGAAAAAGTAGACCTGGGGGCCGTAGGTTTCACTAGTGGCTTTTCTCATGAGTATAGCACACGGTGGTTGAACAAATTACTGTTGGGCAATTGATAGAAGATCAAATAATCATGACGATATCCAAGGCGATGATCGTTATATAGGCATAACGTCCAAGATTACTAGACCGAAACGATTCTGCATCTACTACTATTACTCCACACATCGACCGCTATCCAGCATGCATCTAGTGTATTAAGTTCATGGAAAAACGGAGTAATGCAATAAGAATGGTGACATGATGTAGACAAGATCTATTCATGTAGGAATAGACCACATCTTGTTATCCTTAATAGCAACGATACATGCGTGCCTCGCTGCCCCTTCTGTCACTGGGAGAGGACACCGCAAGATCGAACCCATCACAAAGCACCTCTTCCCATGGCAAGAAAAATCGATCTTGTTGGCCTAACTAAACCAAAGATTCGAAGAAGAAATACTATAAGTAATCATGCATATAAGAGATCAAAGAAGACTCAAATAATATTCATGGATAGAAACTGATCATGAACTCAAAATTCATCGGATGCCAACAAACACACCGCAAAAAGGCATTACATCAAATAGATCTCCAAGAGACCATTGTATTGAGAATCAAAAGAGAAAGAGGAAGCCATCTAGCTACTGCCTACGGACCCATAGGTCTATGATGGACTACTCACGCATCATCGGAGAGGCACCAATGAGGATGATGAAACCCTCCGTGATGGTGTTAGATTGGATCTCGCGGTTCAGGAACTTGCGGTGATTGGATGTATTTTTCGTCAACTCCTCTAAGGTTTCTGGAATATTTGGGTATTTATAGAGCTCAGAGGTAGTGGAGAAGGTTCCCGAGGCGGCCACAACCCACCAGGGCACGCCCGGGGCCCCTGGCGCTCCCTGGTGTCTTGTGGGCGGCCTGTGCTCCCTCCTGGTTACTTCTTTGGCCCACTCGCCTTCTTCTGGTCCAAAAAAAATTCCAAAAAGTTTCATCGTGATTGGACTCCGTGTGGTACTGATATTCTGCGAAGTAAAAAACAAGCAAAAAACAGCAACTGGCACTTGGCACTATGTCAATAGGTTAGTCCCAAAAAATGATATAAAGTTGCTACAAAATGATTGTAAAACATCGAAGAATGATAATATAACAGCATGGAACAAGCAAAAATTATAGATACGTTGGAGACGTATCAGCATCACCAAGCTCAATTCCGACTCGTCCTCGAGTAGGTAAATGATAAAAACAGAATTTTTGATGTGGAATGCTGCCTAACATGTTCATCACATATTCTTTTCTTTTGTAGCATGGACATTTGGACTTTTAGATGGTTCAAAGCAATAGTCTAGTTTTGACATAAAAACTTTAATACTCAAGCATGCTAACAAGCAACCATGTCTTTCAAAATATCAACACTAAAGAAAGTTATCCCTAGCCCATCATGCTCAATCATTGATCCATTCATGAAACACACTCAAATATTAACTACACCCAATGCACAAGTATGATCATAGTGCCCCCTAGTTGGTGCTTTATAAGAGAAGATGGAGACTCAAATAAAAATAAAAATTGCATAGTAAATAGATAGGCCCTTCGCAGAGGGAAGTAGGGATTTGTAGAAGTGCCAGAGCTCAAAGTTTAAATTGAGAGAGAAAAATATTTTGAGTGGCATGCCTTTCCTGTCAACAAAAATGACAAAGTAGTTCTCAATACTTTCCATGCTAAATACATCATAGGCGGTTCCCAAACATAAAGTAAAGCTTATTCCTTTTTTCACCATTCTTTCACAATCCATGGCTAGCCGTATCCACGGTTGCCTTCCATACCAACACTTTCCAAGGAATTTATTATTTGACAACATAAAGTAAATTCCTTTTTCATTTCGGGACTGGGCATCCCTATTACCGCCGTACTCTCATGCAATGACAAGTGAATAAACACTCATCTTGAGAATAACACATATAGCATGGAAATATATTGGACACCCCCTACCGTTTCATGAGCGGTACGGGCACACAAAAAGGAAGTTCATTTTGAAAATTAAAGATGGCACATACAAATTTGCTTAGAATGACACGGAAATACCGCATATAGGTAGGTGTGGTGGACTCATAAGGCAAAACTGGGTTTAAAGATTTTGGATGCACAAGTAGTATTTCTACTTAGTACAAGTGGAGGCTAGCAAATAGATTGAGAAGCAACCAACCAAGAAAAAAAATCACATAAACGAGCATTAAGCATAACTAACACCGAATAATGCACCATAAGTAGGATGTAATTTCATTGCATAACTATTGACTTTCGTGCTTGCACAGGGAATCACAAACCTTAACATCAATATTCTTACTAAAGCACAATTACTCACCAACATGACTCACATATCACTATCATCATGTCTCAAAACTATTACAAGGAATCAAGTTTAATTTGTCCAATGATCTTCATGAAAGTTTTTATTATATCCCTCTTGAATATTTATCACTTTGGGACTAGTTTCATATATTGCCATTGCTTTTGACAAGCTCAAATAAATTTAAGTGAAGAACATGAGCATAAAGATTTCATCTCTCAAATTAATATAAGTGAAGCATGAGAGAATTTCTTCAAAAGTTACTAACTCTCAAATTAATCTAAGTGAATCATGAGAGTATTTCTTCAAAATTTCAAAGCACACCGTGCTCAAAAATATATAAGTGAAGCACTAGAGCAATTCCATAGCTTCAATTTTTTTTAAGTGAAGCATATACAGCAATTCTAACAAATCATAGCATAATTTTTGGCTCTCTAAAATAGGTGTGTCCAGCAAGGATACTAGTGACGAACTAAAAAGAAAATCAAGCAAAGACTCAAATAATACAAGACGCTCCAAGCAAAACTCATGATATGTGACGAATAATAATATAGCTCCAAGTAAAATACCGATGGTCGTTAGAAGAAAGAGGGGATGCCACTCGGGGCATCCCCAAGCTTAGTTGCTTGTTTCTCCTTGGATATTATCTTGGGGGTGCTGTAGCATCACCAATCTTAGGCTCTTCTCACTCCTTATTCCTTCATCCATTGTGATCTCACCCAAAACTTGAACTTCAATCACACAAAACTCAACAAAACCTTCGTGGGATCCGTTAGTATAATAAAGCAAATCACCACTTTAAGTACTTTTGAAAACCCATTAAAATTTTATTATTGAATTATACCTACTGTATTTTAAATCTACCATGGCTTATACCCTTCAATACAAATCATAGATTCATCAAAACAAGCACACAATGCAACGAAAACAAAATCTGTCTTGAACAGAACAGTCTGTAGTAATCTGTACTCCAACCATACTTATGTAACTCTCAAAATTCTGGAAAATTAGGACAACGTAAATAATTTGTGTAGCAATACTGTGTTCAAATTTCATATCATTATCACGCTCCAGTAAAAAATGAAAATTCGCGCACTGGAGTCAAAGTTTCTGTTTCAGATTCAGCATTGTTTCTACTCATCTTATGAATCATCCTAAAGGCTTTACTTGGCATAAACACTAAATAAAACATAAAACCACAATCATAACAGTAGCATAATTGTGTAAACACTCAAGAATAGAAAGAAAAAGGCAGAAATAAATCTTATTCATTGGGTTGCCTCCCAACAAGCTCTTTCTTTATAGCCATTAAGATAGGCTTGAGATTTCAATGATGCCCTCATGAAAGATAATAATAGCAACACAAAGAGAGCATCATGAAGCATATGGAAAACACACTTAAGTCTAGCATACTTCCTATGCATAGGCATTTTATAAGAACACAAATTATCAAGGCAAGCAAAAACTAGCATATGGAAGGAAGAAGAAAGAGACAATAGCAATCTCAACATGAAGAGAGTTAATTTAGTATCATGAAAATTTCTACAACCATAATTTCCTCTCTCATAATAATTACATGTAGGATCATAATCAAATTCAACAATATATCTATCATAAACAATACTCTCTTTATGATCAACATGCATAAAGTTTTTATCATCTTCCAAAATAGTGGGATTATCATCAACTAAAGTTATGACCTCTCCAAACCCACTTTTATCAAAAAAAAATCATAAGATTGAACACTCTCCAAATATGTGGGATTCTTTTTACCTAAAGTTGACGCTCTTCCAAACCCACTTTCGATACTATTGCAAACATTATTATCAATAACATATTCAACATGAGGCTTAAATAAATTTTCAAGATCATAAGAAGCATTATCACCCCAATCATGATCATTGCAATAAGAAGTGGACATGACAAAATTATCATCCCTAAGCTTGTAGTTTTGCATATCATTAACATAATTGACATTAATAGAGTTTATAGTAACATCATTGCAATCATGCTTTTCAATCAAGGAGCTATCATGAATCACCTTATAATTTCTTATTTCAACACTTCATCAAAATTTTCAGATTCATGATTTTCAAACAAAAATTCATAGAGATAATCAAGTGCACTCAACTCACTAGCAATTGGTTCATCATAATTTGACCTTTTGAAAAGATTCGCAAGTGGATGAGGATCCATATCAATAGATTTTTAGCAATCGAAGATGCAAGCAAATAGAAGGCACATGGCAACACAAGCAAAGATAACAAACAAGCAAAAAGGCAAACGGAAAAAGAGGGCGAATAAAACTGCAAATTTTTGTGAAGTGGGGGAGAGGAAAACGAGAGGCAAATGGCAAATAATATAAATTGCAAGGAGATGAGATTGTGATTAAGAACCTGATAGGTGTTGATGATGTCTCCTCGGCGCCAGAGATTGGCACGTTGAAGAGACTACTTCATCCCCGACAACGGCGCCAGAAATTCCTTTGACGTGGCTTGAGACTGCATCGGTATTTCCCCAAAGAGGAAGGGATGATGCAGCACAACGACGGTAAGTATTTCCCTCAGTTATGAAACCAAGGTATCGAACGAGTAGGAGGATCATGCAACACTATTTAAACAGCACCTGCACACAAAGAACAAATACTTGCAACCCGACGCGAAAGAGAGGTTATCAATCTCTCCACGGTAAAAAGATAGATTAGGTTGTGATAGATTGGATAGATAGCTCTCGCAAGAACACAAAATAAAAGAGGCAAATAAGAAGTGCAGCAAGGTATTTTTGGGTTATCGGAATAATAGATCTGAAAACAAAAGCGTCAAAAAGATAGATCGGAAAGCAATATGTTGGAAAAGTAGACATCGGGGGCGTAGGTTTCACTAGTGGCTTCTCTCATGAGTATAGCACACGGTGGGTGAACAAATTACTGTTGGGAAATTGATAGAAGATCAAATAATCATGACGATATCCAAGGCGTTGATCCTTATATAGGCATCACGTCCAAGATTAGTAGACTAAAATGATTCTGCATCTACTACTATTACTCCACACATCGACCGCTATCCAGCATGCATCTAGTGTATTAAGTTCATGGAAAAACGGAGTAATGAAATAAGAACGGTGACATGATGTAGACAAGATCTATTCATGTAGGAATAGACCCCATCTTGTTATCCTTAATAGCAACGATACATGCGTGCCTCGCTGCCCCTTCTGTCACTTGGAGAGGACACCGCAAGATCGATCCCATCACAAAGCACCTCTTCCCGTGGCAAGAAAAATCGATCTAATTGGCCTAACTAAACCAAAGATTCGAAGAAGAAATACGAGGCTATAAGTAATCATGCATATAAGAGATCAAAGAAGACTCAAATAATATTCATGGATATAGAAACTGATCATGAACTCAAAATTCATCGGATCCCAACAAACACACCGCAAAAAGGCATTACATCAAATAGATCTCCAAGAGACCATTGTATTGAGAATCAAGAGAGAGAGAGAGAGAGAGAGAGAGAGAGAGAGAGAGAGAGAGAGAGGAAGCCATCTAGCTACTGCCTACGGACCCGTAGGTCTATGGTGGACTACTCACGCATCATCGGAGAGGCACCAATGAGGATGATGAACCCCTCCGGGATGGTGTTAGAATGGATCTCGCGGTTCTAGAACTTGCGGCGGCTGGATATATTTTTCGTCGACTCCTCTAGGGTTTCATGAATATTTGGGTATTTATAGAGATCAGAGGCGGTGGAGAAGGTTCCTGAGGCGGCCACAACCCACCAGGGCGTGCCCGGGGCCCCTGGCGCACCCTGGTCTCTTGTGGGTGGCATGTGCTCCCTCCTGGTTACTTATTTGGCCCACTGGCCTTCTTCTGGTCCAAAAAAAATCTCCAAAAAGTTTCGTCACGATTGGACTCCGTTTGGTACTGATATTCTGCGAAGTAAAAAACAAGCAAAAAATAGCAACTGGCACTTGGCACTATGTCAATAGGTTAGTCCCAAAAAATGATATAAAGTTGCTATAAAATGATTGTAAAACATCGAAGAATGATAATATAACAGCATGGAACAAGCAAAAATTATAGATACGTTGGAGACGTATCACATTCACAGTGGGCATCGCATGCGCACGATGCAAGGGTCGTCACCACCATCTTCCACCAATCCATCTTCAGAGCAGGTACTGATGCATCTACCTTGCCAGGTCTGTGGTCAACGCCGCCACAACGCCACACAACGCCTCCTCCCTGCACGCGTCCACCATCACGCATCTGTCGCCGAGACCCCGTTGCGCGACGCCGCCGAGACCTGTCAGCGTCGACGTGGCAGATGTCACACTGCACCACCTCTAGATCTAGATCGCCGCCAACGCCACAATGGTGCCCGACAGCCACAGATCTCCCAAGACGGCGCCTTCAAGAAGAGAGCGACGCCAAGGGCTTCGCCGCCGCACACCGCAGGTAGGGCTTTCACCCGGGAGACACAGGACCGAAGAGTGGTACAAGCAGACCAGACGAATGTCTCCAAGGATAAGAACGGCGCCCTCGGCCGCCGCTATCGTGGTCGACCAAGATCGGATGGGGATTTCTCCCGATCTAGATCCCACCGCCAGCTCCATCCGCAATCTAAGACGTACGGGGAGCCCACGATTCGAGAGAGGGAAGGAATCGATCTAATCTGGTGCCGCCGGCCGCCATGACAGCCAAGCCAGGCACAGGTCCCTTGGCGCCCCGTCGACCGCTCGGCCAGGACAACGCCCCCCTGCCTGCACCTCCGGTCGCGGCAGAGCAGGTGGTGCCTCACCGGACGGAGCCGCCGCTCCCAGTCTAGGGCCCTCCACGCTGAGACGCCGGGGCGGAGCAACACAAGCCCCGCTGTCCCCATCCTTGGATGCGGCTCAGGCTTGCCCGACGCCAGCCTCAAGCGGCAGCGAGGGAGGGGAGGAGGTTTAGGGAGCCATCGGCAATGGCGCACGAGTGAACCCTCGAGCCGCCAGGGAAGGGGCGACGCGGGGGTCGAATGCGATCGCGGGGCTAACCCACGAAGGCTGTTGATGAAGTGGTCGCTGCATGCTTAGATTTGTTATTGTAAATGTTTAAATATATTGTTTTCTATAATAAAATCGATGAATCTCTAAAAAGACTGACTTAGCACGGAGTTTTTTTTAGGGAACGCAAAGCTTTATAACTTAACGGTGCTCGGGTAAATCACCCGAAACACAAAGCGCCACTTGGGGCGGTACATCAGAATTCCAGACAACACTCTCATTATGTAAGCAAACATGCCCAGCCTGGGCCTGCTCATGCGCTACAGAATTAGCATTGCGAGGACACACCACCACTTGTTGTTTTGAAAACCACATCTTGAGCTGGAACTTGGAATCCTCGATGATTGCCGCATACGGTGAAGAGTCGACCTTGGCGAGGTCGAGGGCCTCTTGCAACAACTTGGAGTCTGTCTCGAACACCACTCGAAGCGCTCCCAAGTCGGCCACTGTGCCGATGGCTTCTATCATGGCTATGGCTTCGGCCCCAAAGGGGTCGGCAACATGCTCTTTTTCTTCCTGCGCGAGCCATGACAACATCTCCCGCCTCATCTCTGATGACAACGCCCCACGTAACAAAGGATTCGCCAGGTCTATGTGCCCCATCCAGATTTACCTTTAGCATGCCATCACTTGGAGGTTGCCATTTGAGCTTCGCCTTCCTCTTCTCCTCCATCTTGAAAAGCTGCAAGTATTCCATCGAGTTGCACAAAGTACGCTGCGTCAGCTAACCGTTCTGTACCGGCATCTCTCCCTCCCTTATTTTATTCCGGTTGTTCCACCAGTGCCACCACATGGTGAGAATCTGCACTCGCACTTCTTCATTTAGTCCCCACAGAAAGTCCAGCATTGCATGCACGAACGTGATACTTTCCAGTTCACTTCTTTCCTTCTCAAGCTCCAGCGCTCTCCACACCTCCTTCACCGATTTACACTTAATAAACAGGTGCGCGCCATCCTCATCGGCACAGCCACAGAACAGGCATTTCGTGCTCTCCACTTTAATACCTCTCTTCTCAAGATTTGTCCGAAAGGCCAAGGATTCATGCTTTATTCGCCAAGTGAACATTTGGATTTTACGAGGGCATGGTAGCTTCCATAATCGTTTCCAGGCCTGGTCATCACACCTTTCCAGGTTGCCAATCATTGTTCTACTGCTCCCTGCGTCCCCCTAGCTGCTACATTTGCCCAGTTGCATCTACAGCTTGTATGTACTCCTGACTGAATGGTGTCCTTTGCTATCATAATGCCAGACCGTGAAATCACTCACCCCCTAACGAAGAGGAATCTTCAGAATGTGTCGCGCATCATCTGGACAGAACGTATCCTTCACAAGTTGCTCGTCCCATGAGCCTGTCACGGGGCAGATCAACTCACTCACGTGTGTCACCAGGTTCTGGCCTCTGGGAGTGATCACTTGCCTTGGCCAAGCCCGTGGAATCCATGGATCAGACCATATTTTCACCTATGTGCCATCCCCAATCCGCCAAATATACCCATGTTTGACCAGCTCTAGGCCGTTCAAAATGCTCCTCCACGAATAGGATATGCCATCTCTCGGTTCAGCTTCAAGTATAGTGCAGTGAGGGAAGTATCGAGCCTTCAACGTACGGGCACACAGACTTCCAGGGTTTTGTAGGAACCGCCACCCTTGCCGAGAGAGCAGCGCCGTGTTGAAACCGTACATATCTCGGAACCCCAAGCCTCCCATTGCCTTGGGAAGGGTCAGAGTTTCCCAACTGATCCAGTGCATGGTCCTCTCTTTATCCTGTTGGCTCCACCAAAAGTTACCGATAAGTGTATTCAGGTCCTTGCAAAACCCCTTGGTCAGGTTAAAGCAGGACATGGCAAAGGTTGGGATCGCCTGGGCCACCGCCTTCACGAGGGTTTCCTTGCTGGTTTTTGCCAAAAGCCTTTCCCGTCATCCATGGACTCGGCCGCACATTCTCTTCTTGATGTACCCGAAAACCTTTCATCTCGATCTGCCAACATGGACCAGCAACCCAAGGTATCGGTCATTCCAATTCTTGTTGTGTATACCGAGAGCTCCCTTTACAAGAGTCTTTGCCTGCTCCACTGTGTTCTGTGAGAACATGAGCGCTGATTTTTCAAGATTAATACACTGCCCTGAGCAGTTTTCGTATTGGTCCAGTATCTCCCGAAGCGCCACCGCCTCACCCTGTTTTGCCTTTAACATTATCATCGAGTCATCGGCGAAAAACAGGTGTGATACACTTGGTGCAGTTTGGCAAATCTTGACTCCAATAATCCTTCGCATTATTTCGGCCTCATGCAATAGCGAGGACAGACCCTCCGCACAAAGAACAAAAAGATACGGAGAAAGCGGATCCCCTTGACGCAAACCTCGCGATGGGCTAAACTACTGAGCGAGGACCCCATTAACCTTTATCTAATATCTCACTGTTCTGACACATTTCATAATGAGGTTGACCCATCGTTGACTGAACCCCATCTTTGCCATCATTGCTTCCAGAAAGTTCCACTCGACCCTGTCATATGCTTTACTCATATCGGCCTTAACCGCAGCAACACCCTCCTGTCCACTTCTCTTGTTCTGCAAGAAATGCGAGATTTCATATGCTATCAACACATTATCCGTGATGAGATGGCCAGGGAGAAATGCACTTTGGTTTTCCGATATTAAGTCAGGGAGCACCACTTTCAGTCGATTTGCAAGCACCTTGGGGACCATCTTGTACACCACGTTGCATAAACTGATGGGTCTCAAATCCTTAATTCTATTTGGATTTTTGACCTTGGGAATTAGGACCACCAGCGTGTCATTCCATCCTTCCGGGATATCACCTCCATCGATAACTTTGAGCACATCTTCCACAATATAGCCCCCCATGAAATGCCAATGGCGTTTAAAGACAATTGACGGCATCCCATCCGGCCCCGGTGCCTTGAGGTCTCCAATATGGTCCAGGGCGGCTTTCACCTCTTCTCTTTTGAACTCAGCATTCAGTACATCATGCATGGCGGTGGTAACACGCGGAGTGACTGTATCGATAAGTTCCTCCACACGGTCCCCCGCTGTCGAGGTGAATAGATCCTGAAATAAAGAGCAAAAGTAATTGGTTAATTCTTCCTCCGCTACCATCGTCCCATCCTCCCTCCCGAGATCCTTAATCCTATTGGCCTTCTTCCTTCCCGACGCCACGAGGTGAAAATACCGTGTGTTTTTGTCTCCATCTACCAGCCACCATACATGGGCTCGTTGTTTCCACATAGTATTCTTCTTTTCTTCAAGCTCTTCTACCAAACATCTCAGCCTTGCTTGTTCATGTATTTTCTCTTGTGACACCCTTGAGGGAGTCCTGGATTAAGGGGTCCTCGAGAGGCCGACCTATTTCTTATGGGCCGGACTGTATGGGCCGTTGGCCGGACACTGGAATGATCGAATACCCTGTCTCCAGGAAGGAAGCTTCGAGGATCGTGGCGTATTCTCCACGTTTGGAGTAGTGAATAGGCATGTTTATCCCTTCGACGTGTAACCGACCATGTGTAAACCCTAGGTACCCTCGGCGTCTATATAAGCCGAAGGGTTTTAGGTTGTAGAACAACATAACTCATCTAGGGTTTTAGTCATACGATCTCGTGGTAGATCAACTCTGTAACACCTATATCATCAATATAATCAAGCAGGACGTAGGGTATTACCTCCATAGGAGGGCCCGAACCTGGGTAAAACATTGTCCCCTTCGTCCTCTGTTACCATCGATTCTAGTCTCACAGCTCGGGACCCCCTACCCGAGATCCGCCGGTTTTGACACCGACAACCCTATCCATCATACATGTTTCCAGCTCAGCCTTTGCTCTCTTAAGTCTACCCTCCAGAGCACCAACCACATATCTATCCCACACCCGCAACCTCTCAGCCACCGTTCTCAATGCCTCCACCACACCTCTGGTCTGCTCACCCAGCTTCGCTCCCACGCCTCCCGTATGACATCTTCACAGCCCTCCTCTTGCAGCCAACGGGCTTCAAATCTGAATCCTCTATCCCCCCTTGTCCACCCCCTATCATCACCTTGTGTCTGAATAATGATTGGTCTATGGTCAGAGTGACGGGGCAGCCCATTGACGTGGCTTGATACTACGTCAGTATTTCCCCAAAGAGGAAGGGATGATGCAACACAGCTACGGTAAGTATTTCCCTCAGTTATGAAACCAAGGTATCAATCCGTAGAGGAAGATCACGCACCCACGTAAACAACACCTGCACACAAACAACAAATACTTGCAACCCAACGCGAAAGAGAGGTTCTCACGCTCTCTACGGTAATAAGATAGATTAGGTAATGATAGTTTTGGCAAGTAGATCTCGCAAGAACACAAAATAAAATTAGTAAACAAAAATTGCAGCAAGGTATTTTTGGTTTTTTGGATTAATAGATCCGAAAACAAAAGATGCAAATAGTAGATCGGAAAGCAATATGATTGAAAATTAGACCCGGGGGCCGTACGTTTCACTAGTGGCTTCTCTCATGAGTATAGCACACGGTGGGTGAACAAATTACTGTTGGGCAATTGATAGAAGATCAAATAATCATGACGATATCCAGGCAATGATCATTATATAGGCATCACGTCCAAGACAAGTAGACCGAAACGATTCTGCATCTACTTCTATTACTCCACACATCGACTGCTATCCGACATGCATCTAGTGTATTAAGTTCATGAAGAAACGGAGTAATGCAATAAGAACGGTGACATGATGTAGACAAGATCTATTCATGTAGGAATAGACCCCATCTTGTTATCCTTAATGGCAATGATACATGCGTGTCTTGGTGCCCCTTCTGTCACTGGGAAAGAACACCGCAAGATCGAACCCATCACAAAGCACATCTTCCCATGGCAAGAAAAATTGATCTAGTTGGTCTAACTAAACCAAAGATTCGAAGAAGAAATAAGAGGGTATAAGTAATCATGCAAATAAGAGATCAAAGAAGACTCAAATCATATTCATGGATAGAAACTGATCATGAACTCAAAATTCATCGGATCCCAACAAACACACCGCAAAAGTCATTACATCAAATAGATCTCCAAGAGACCATTGTATTGAGAAACATAGAGAGAGAGGAAGCCATCTAGCTACTGCCTACGGACCCGTAGATCTATGGTGGACTACTCACGCATCATCGAAGAGGAACCTACGAGGAAGATGAACCCCTCCGTGATGGTGTTAGATTGGATCTCAAGGTTCTGGAACTTGCGACGGCTGGAATTGTGTTTCGTCGACTCCTTTAGGGTTTTCTGATTTTCTGGGAATTTATAGGCTCGATAGTCGATTGAGGGGGCACCCGAGGTGCCCACCCTCTACCAGGACGCGCCAGGGGCCTCTGGCGCGCCCTGGTGGAGGGTGACCACCCTGGGCCCCCTCTTCTGGTGATCTTTGGCCCATCTTCTTTCTTCTGGTCCATAAAGATTCCACAAAAATCCCCGCGGCGTTTGGGCTCCGTTTGGTACTGATTTTCTGCGAAGTAAAAAACAGCAACTGGCACTTTGGCACTAAGTCAATAGGTTAGTCCAAAAAAATGATATAAAGTTGTTATAAAATGATTGTAAAACATCCAAGATTGATAATATAACAGCATGGAACAAGCAAAAAATATAGATACCTTGGCGACG
Source organism: Elymus sibiricus (assembly GCA_039707655.1). NCBI lineage: Eukaryota > Viridiplantae > Streptophyta > Magnoliopsida > Poales > Poaceae > Elymus > Elymus sibiricus. The sequence continues at coordinate 366,647,207 of CM077673.1, read as the reverse complement.
TATCAGCATCCCCAAGCTTAATTCCTACTCGTCCTCGAGTAGGTAAATGATAAAAACAGAATTTTTGATGTGGAATGCTGCCTATCATGTTCATCATATATTCTTTTCTTTATAGCATGGACAATTGGACTTTTCATATGGTTCAAAGCAATAGTCTAGTTTTGACATAAAAACTTTAATACTCAAGCATATCAACAAGCAACCATGTCTTTCAAAATATCAACGCTAAAACAAGTTATCCCTAGCCCATCATGCTCAATCATTGATCCATTCACAATACACACTCAAATATTAGCTACTCCTAATGCTCAAGTACGATCTTAGTGCCCCCTAGTTAGTGCTTTTATGAGAGAAGATGGAGACTCAAATTGAAAAATAAAAATTGCATAAAGTAAATAGATAGGCCCTTCGCGGAGGGAAGTAGGGATTTGTAGAGGTGCCAGAGCTCAAGTGTTTAAATTGATAAAGAAAAATATTTTGAGTGGCATGCCTTTCCTGTCAACGAAAACGACCGAGAGATTTCAATATCTTTCCACACTAGATGCATCATAGGCGGTTCCCAAACAGAAAATTAAGTTTATTCCTTTTTCCACCATACTTTCACTTTCCATGGCTAGCCGAATCCATGGTTGCCTTCCATACCAACACTTTCCAAGGAATTTATTATTTGACAACATAAAGTAAAAAAAAATCATTTCATTTCGGGAATGGGTATCCCTATTACCGCCATACTCTCGTGCAATGACAAGTGAATAAACACTCATCTTGAGAATAACACATCTAGCATGGAAAAATATCGGTCACCCCCTACCGTTTCATGAGCGGTACGGGCACACAAAAAGGAAAATTTATTTTGAAATTTAGAGATGGCACATACAAATTTGCTAGGAACGGCATGGAAATACCGTATATAGGTAGGTATAGTGGACTCATGTGGCAAAACTGGTTTAAGGATTTTGGATGCACAAGTAGTATTTCTACTTAGTACAAGTGAAGGCTAGCAAAAGATTGGGAAGCATCCAACTAAGAAATGAAAAATCACATAAGCGAGCATTAAGCATAACTAACACCGAATAATGCACCATAAGTAGGATGTAATTTCGTAGCACAACTATTGACTTTCGTGCTTGCATAGGGAATCACAAACCTTAACATCAATATTCTTACTAAGCATAATTACTCATCAACATAACTCACATATTACTATTGTCATGTCTCAAAACTATTACAAGGAATCAAGTTTAATTTGTCCAATGATCTTCATGAAAGTTTTTATTATATCCCTCTTGAATAACTATCACTTTGGGACTAGTTTCGTATATTGCAATTGCTTTTGACAAGCTCACATGGATATAAGTGAAGAACATGAGCATACAAGTTTCATCTCTCAAAATAGTATAAGTGAAGCATGAGAGGATTTATTCAAAATTACTAACTCTCAAATTAATATAAGTGAAGCATGAGAGTATTTCTTCAAAAATGTAAAAGCACGCCGTGCTCAAAAAGATATAAGTGAAGCACTAGAGCAATTCCTTTGCTCAAAAGTTTTAAGTGAAGCATAAAGAGCAATTCTAACAAATCATAGCATATTTTTGGCTCTCTCAAATAGGTGTGTGCAGCAAGGATAAAATCAAACAAAGCAAAGATACAAGACGCTCCAAGCAAAACTCATGATATGTGACGAATAAAAATATAGTTCTAAGTAAAATACCGATGGTTGTTAGAAGAAAGAGGGGATGCCACCCTGGGCATCCCCAAGCTTAGTTGCTTGTTACTCTTTGGATGTTACCTTGGGGTGCTGTAGCATCCCCAAGCTTTGGCTCTTCTTACTCCTTGTTCCTTCCTCCATCGTGATCTCACCCAAAACTTGAAAACTTCAATCACACAAAACTTGACAAAATTCTCGTGAGATCCGTTAGTATAATAAAGCAAATTACCACTTTTAGGTACTGTTGTAAACCCATTCATATTTTATTATTGCATTATACCTATTGTATTTTAACTCTACCATGACTCATACCCCCCAATACAAGCCATAGATTCATCAAAACAAGCACACAATGCAACGAAAACAGAATATGTTTCAGATAGAACAGTCTGTAGTAATCTGAACTCTACCCATACTTCTGGAACTCTAAAAATTCTGAAAACTTAGGACAACTAACGAATTTGTATAGCCACACTGTGTTAAAATTTCAGCTCAAGATCATGTTCCAGCAAAAAATGAAAATTCATATACTGGACGCAAAGTTTCTGTTTCAGATTCAACATTGTTTCTACTCATCTTATGGATCATCCTAAAGGCATTACTTGGCACAAACACTAAATAAAACATAAAAAACACAATTATAACAGAATCATAATTTTGCAAAACACTCAAAAACAGAAAGCAAAAGATAAAAATAATTTATTCATTGGGTTGCCTCCCAACAAGCGCTATCGTTTTACGCCCCTAGCTAGGCATAACACATAGATTCAAGTATTGTCATCCTTCTTCTTTTTCTTCATAGATGAGTTTTCATGAAAGGGCTTCGTAAAAACAACTTGGAACATATTATCCACATAAATTTTTGGATTATCAAGTTTTCCATCTATATATCCCCTTTCATTACCGGCTACAATCCAAGAATACTGTTGATTAACATCATTAAAAGTTTGCTGGATCATATCTAAAACGGGGACTTCCTTACTAAGATTTTCATCAAAAATTTGATTATTTCCAAGCAAATGTCTCAACATATAATCGCTTTCGTAAAGGATTTCATCTATAACCGGTTTTTCATGACTCTTACAAAAATGATCAAAAATTTCCCTAGCTTCTCGTACTATGTGATCAAATTCATTCATGAGAACAAGGGTAGCCAACTTTTTAGCTTTAGGATCCTTTAAAACAGGTAGCTCATAAAACAATCTTTGCAAAGTAGGATGCGTGCGGATAAATCTATTTTCAAGTTTCAAGACTAGTGCTGAGATAGCTTCCGCATAAGTTTTAGTTCTTTTTAGTATAGGAGCATCGTCAAAAGTCAAATTCCCAACGCAATTGAAAAACTCTTGGATAATTGCTTTTCCTATAATGTTCCCTTGCCCCAAAACAAAAGTTTTAGAATCCAGATTACCAGAACGTCCAATTTTAGGAGTCCTGCCATCATCTGTTTCTGCCATACCAAAATCACTCATGATGACAAGCGAATAAGAGATCTGACGAGAAAAGGCAAACGGAAAAGAGAGGGCGAATAAAACTGCAAATTTGTGAAGTGGGGGAGAGGAAAACAAGAGGCAAATGGCAAATAATGTAAATTGCAAGGAGATGAGATTTGTGATTAGGAACCTGGTAGATTAGATTGCTTCCTCCCCGGCAACGGCGCCAGAAATTCCTTTGACGTGGCTTGAGACTGCGTCGGTATTTCCCCCAAAGAGGAAGGGATGATGCAGCACAGCGGCGGTAAGTATTTCCCTCAGTTATGAAACCAAGGTATCAATTCGTAGAGGAAGATCACACACCCACGTAAACAACACCTGCACACAAACAACAAATACTTGCAACCCGACGTGAAAGAGAGGTTGTCACGCTCTCTACGGTAATAAGATAGATTAGGTAATGATAGTTTTGGCAAATAGATCTCGCAAGAACTCAAAATAAAATTAGTAAACAAAAATTGCAGCAAGGTATTTTGGGGTTTTTTGGATTAATAGATCTGAAAACAAAAGATGCAAATAGTAGATCGGAAAACAATATGATGGAAAAGTAGACCCGGGGGCCGTAGGTTTCACTAGTGGCTTCTCTCATGAGTATAGCACACGGTGGCTGAACAAATTACTGTTGGGCAATTGATAGAAGATAAAATAATCATGATGATATCCAGGCAATGATCATTATATAGGCATCACGTCCAAGACAAGTAGACCGAAACGATTCTGCATCTACTTCTATTACTCCACACATCGACCGCTATCCAGCATGCATCTAGTGTATTAAGTTCATGAAGAAATGGAGTAATGCAATAAGAACGGTGACATGATGTAGACAAGATCTATTCATGTAGGAATAGACCTCATCTTGTTATCCTTAATGGTAACGATACATGCGTGTCTTGCTGCCCCTTCTATCACTGGGAAAGAACACCGCAAGATCGAACCCATCACAAAGCACCTCTTCCCATGGCAAGAAAAATCGATCTAGTGGGCCTAACTAAACCAAAGATTCGAAGAAGAAATACAAGGCTATAAGTAATCATGCAAATAAGAGATCAAAGAAGACTCAAATCATATTCATGGATAGAAACTAATCATGAACTCAAAATTCATCGGATCCCAACGAACACACCGCAAAAGTCATTACATCAAATAGATCTCCAAGAGACCATTGTATTGAGAAACATAGAGAGAGAGGAAGCCATCTAGCTACTGCCTACGAACCCGTAGGTCTATGGTGGACTACTCACGCATCATCGAAAAGGCACCTATGAGGAAGATGAACCCCCTCCGTGATGGTGTTAGATTGGATCTCGAGGTTCTGGAACTTGCGGCGGCTGGAATTGTGTTTCGTCGACTCCTTTAGGGTTTTTTGTTTTTCTGGGAATTTATAGGCTCGATAGTCGGTTGAGGGGGCACCCGAGGTGCCCACCCTCTACCAGGGGCCTCTGGCGCGCCCTGGTGGAGGGTGGCCACCCTGGGCCCCCTCTTCTGGTGATCTTTGGCCCATCTTCTTTCTTCTGATCCATAAAATTCCACAAAAATCACCGCAGCGTTTGGGCTCCATTTGGTACTGATTTTCTGCGAAGTAAAAAACAAGCAAAAATAGCAACTGCACTTTGGCACTAAGTCAATAGGTTAGTCCCAAAAAATGATATAAAGTTGTTACAAAATGATTGTAAAACATCCAAGATTGATAATATAACAACATGGAACAAGCAAAAATTATAGATACGTTGGAGACGTATCACCCATTCACAACTGTGTGCGCAGGGAACTTCATTCTCCATGCCTCATTTCTGGTAGCCTTGTCTAGTCTCTCGCAGATGTAGGTGTTCAGATTCTTGCTGTGGTTTCGCCATGTGAATATATCACCTTCAAAGCCCAGATCCAATAGCTCACACACCTCCAAAGCCTCCCTAAAACCATCTATCATGTGCTGCGCTCTAGGGGCGCCTCCCACTTTCTCCACTTCCGAGAGGATTTCGTTAAAGTCACCCAAACATAGCCACGGCCGCCCTTGTTGATGTTGTTGCTTGAGGAGTTTTAATGTCCTCCATGTTTCCTTCTTCCTCCCGGTATCTGATTCTCCATACATCCTTGTTAGTCGCCAAACCAAGCCATCTTCCTCCTTAACATCGACATCCACGTGTCTCCTTCCATACGATCTGAGTGTCACATCTATTCCCCGCCTCCAGAACATAGCAACTCCCCTGCTTCTGCCCACCGGGTTCCACACAGACATGTTAGCAAGCCCTAACTTCCACCTAAAACTCTCCAGTTCCTTCTCATACAACCTTGTCTCTAACAGAAACAAAATGTCGGGATCTTCCACTCTTCCCAGCTCGAGAAGAGAACGAACTGCCGGGCCATTCCCGAGTCCCCGGCAGTTCCATCCGACGATTTTCATTGCTCCCGGCGGGGCTGCATTTGCAGCCCGGCCGATATGCTATTGTCATCCTTGTTGTCGCTCTTCTCTGCAGCCTCCCCAACCACTGGTTCCTCCCCCTCCGTCTTCCCTCTTTTTGCCTCCGACATGAGATCATCCTCTCCTTCCTTGCTCCTCTTCTGACCAAGCACTTGTTCACGGTTTCGGTTGCTAGGCGTTCCATTCCCTCCCCCCTTGCGAATTTTCTTGTACCTCTTCATCTCCTGACCTTGCCTGCTACCATCGCTCCCCTGACCTTTCCCCTTCTCCAGCTTCTCAGACTAGCTCCCGTCCCCCTCCTGCTGCACCTCAGTCACCAATAGGCGGGTATTAGTATCTGTCGTAGCTTTGTTGTTGTTCCCAACCCATGCTCCTCCACTCTGCTCCGACTCCTCCCCTGTCATCTCCTGACCTACAACCTCCTTTAAAACCGCAGCCTCCATGTCGAGCTTTTTTGGATTCCCTGACCTGGTAGGTTCTATCACCAGTTTGGGAGGGCTTGTTACTTCTTCTCCTTTCTCTGTGACCCCCTCCTTTCCACTATTAATGCGTCCCCCCTCCTTACGCCATGATAAACTATCACTTCCACTACCAGGTTTACCACTCGATCGGCTGAACCCATACCTCCGATGGTATCAGCCTATCAAGTGATAGGTTGATTGCATCCGGATGGGCTGGCTTCTCTGACAACACCTTGCCAACAACTTGTGGTTCCGTGTTCTTCCCCTTCCCCTTTGTCAACATCCGGATCTTGACTCCCTTCATTTCCTCCTCCGACAGCTTCAGTCTACGCATCATATTCCTGACTCCCTCCATCCTCCTGTCCCCACGCCGCCTCCAGCCGCCGCCTAGGGTTCAAGGTGTATTACGACCGCGTGCCCTAGGATCGCGCAGAAGGCTGTGATGTGGATGGGTTGGGGTTGAAGCCGCTACTCAATTCTGGGATTAGTCGCTACTGTTACGAGATGGAGAGATTGATCGCAGATGGGAACGAGAACCAGACAACCAGAACCCTAATCGCCCCCGCAATCGTCGGAGCGGAACGCTAACCGTCACCCTGCGGGACGGGACTTAGCACAGAGTTAATATGCGGAGCAAATGGAGTAATTATTAATGGTGCCGATTTCTCAATTATTTCCTTCCGCTAGGCGGCAAGCGGGCGTACGTACGTACGCCGGCAACGTCGGCCTCGCGGCGAGATAGAGCGACGACAAAGCGGTCGCTGCATGCTTACACCATTGGCGACGTTTTTTTCCTGGTAGCATGTGGATTGAAGATTTGGATTGTACTCAGTGGCGGACCTACCACTGGGGCGAGCTGGGGCGGCCGCCCCGGGTCGTCGGCGGCCAAAGATAGACCCTGACCTATGTAACTTTCGTCCGGCGGCGGCGCTCCTGTTTCACGCATCGATCGATGGAGAGGAACGAAGGGGTAACTGACCTGGACGGCTGGGCCGGTGGAGTGGGCTTTGTTTGTACAGACTACCGGCCCAAACTCTCTCCTTTCCTCGTCTCGTCAAACGGAAAAAATCACCAATCGCTCTCGATCCAGAAACCCAGAACGCATCGCTCGTTCCCCTCCCTGACTCCCTCGACCTAGCTACTGCGGTGCTGCGCCGCCGCCGCCAGAGCCCAGAGGCGGAGAGGCCAGGGGTTCCCGGGCGGCCGGGCGCAGGGGGAGGCATCTGCATCGGCGGCCGGCAGGGGAGGGGCTGGTACTGCGGCGGCCGGCGTCGAGGGGCGGTGCTGGAGGTCGAGCCAGCGGTGGGGGCGGCAGTGGGGGGCGCCGGGGCGGTGCTGGCCGGAGTTAGCTGCGGCGGCCGGCGGCGAGCGGCGGTGCTGGTGCTGGAGGTCGAGCCAGCGGCGGGGGCGGCAGTGGGGGGCGGTGCTGGCCGGATTTAGCTGCTGCGGTGATGCCTGCTGCTGTCGAACTGCTGGTGATGGATTCCGGTGACAGTGAAGATGTGGATTGGATAGGGCTAGCTGCAGCTGTCGAACTCGAAGAAAATTTGAACATCAAATGTTCGCCCCGGCTAACTTCAATTCCTGGGTCCGCCACTGATTGTACTAGGATGGATCGATCAAATGCTTGTCTTGTTTTTCTACTGGGAGAAATGTGCGCTCGTTCGAGCGGCCACTCCTCGTACTGGTTCATTTCTGCCGTAGTTTATACGCGCACGTATCTTGCGAAAACTACCGCATCGTGCCCTCGTCGCGCATCCTTATCCATAAGATCTCTGCCAAACCGATCGAGGCGTAACAATTATCTGCTGGAGCTTTTGTGTATCAACAGATTGACAGGACATTGTGGAATTACGGTCTGCATCTCTGAGAAAAAAAAACATGTGATTGTGACAAACATATAATTACAGGATTTTATTTTTGAGCGGTTACCGTTACCAGAAAAGAATCAGCCCAGAAGTCAAAAGAAACAGAAAAAGAGGCTGTGGGTTCCAGCTTCTAACTCGCTGAAGGGCGAGCGAGATGGGCTGGCCCACACTCGCAGGAGGCCACAACATCCACTTCTGTTTTCTTTATGTTTTCTGATTTCGTTTTTTGCGTTATTTTTATAATTTTCTGTATAATTTAAAATGTTATAAATATATATTAGAAAAAACACGGTACGAAATATTTGAAATATATAGAACAAGTATTTGAAAACTTTTAATCAACCATTCGAAAAATATATTGAACGTGTCTAGGAAAATTATTGATCGTGTATTATAAAATGATGATTTATATATCATGTATACAAAAATGTTACTCAAACATTTAAAAAAAGTTGAATAATTATTTGAAAAATGTTAATCAAGTATTTCGAAATATTAAATGCGTATAAAAAAATGCTGACCATGTATTAAAAAAATGATGAAAAAATTTGATCGTGTACATAGAAATGTCAATCAAGCGTTTGAAAAATATTGAACAAGTGTTTGAATAATGTTAAATGTGTATAGAAAAAGTGTTGATGATGTATTGAAAAAATATTGCTCTTTTTATTTGAAAATTTTTAATCAATCATTTTAAAAAGTATAAAAAAATGTTGACCATTTATTCAAATAATGTTAATCTTGCATACAAAAAAATTAATCAATCATTTAAAAATGTGTATAGAATTTTGTTTGAGCATATATCGAAAAAGTGTCGAATTTGTATTGAAAAAGTGTTAAATGTGTATTAGAAAAATGGTGTTGACACATACAAAAAATTGTAATGAAAACTAGAAAATGAAAGCCAAAAAAGAAGCAATGTTAATAATAAAAAATAAAATGAAAAATAGAACCAAAGAAACAAATGCAAAAAAGAAATAGCAATAAAAAACCGGAGAAGAAAAAAATAAGAACAAAAAAAGAAAAGGAACTCGAATTGCCTCGAGAAGGACGCCACCTACTAAATAGCCATGAATGAGAAGCGGTCGGAGTGGACAGCAGCGCCGGACTTCTCCCCGGAGGTACAAGGATCAATCCTTGCGCATGTTCATTTTTCTCCTCTCTTTTCTTAAAACAGCGCTGATGGGCCGGCCCAGTTGAGAGCAGCTTCCGTCTCGCTTAATATGTGAACATGTTTGTCGTCGGCTCATTATTATTAGTGTAGATCCCGCTCACCGGAAAATTGGTCCATAAAATTAGTCCAATAGGTTAGTCGATGCCAGAAGCGAGAGCAAATGGGCCAACCCACTCACGTGAGCTACTTGAACTATTTTTTCTCATCCATAGTTCCCAACAATACTGGCCGTTGGATCTTTTTCTCTTCGGTTTTTATTCCAAGCATATAAGGTGTGTGTTTCAAGAAGTTTTCGTCCAGTTTAAAAAATGTTCAACGTATATTAAAAATTAGTTTGCCATACATTAAAAAAATAGTTGTGTAAAAAACGTTAACCAAAAATTTAAAACTTCACTATAAATTAAAAAAATAATCATTATACATAGGGGAAAATGTTCAGCATATGTTTAAAAAGTCCACCCAACATTCAAAATAGTTCAGTTTCAAAATGGTCAAAGTATATTATATTGAAAAATTGTTCAACATGTATTTAAAAAATGTTCTTTGCATAGGAAAAGAATTAACTGCACATTAAAAATCATCGTATGTAAAAAATGGTCAAAGAGAGAGATGCAAGAAACGACAAAAGAAAATCAGGAGAAAAAACAAACAAGAAAAATGGAAAATAATAAATAAGAACCAAAAAAAGAAAAAATTCAGATTAGAAACACAGAAAAACGAGCGAACAATAAAAATAGCAAGAAAGCTATATGAGTCAACGAAGGAAACACCATGAATGCACCGTCGACTGCGTCGACCCAATTTGGCCTCGTTGCAGGCGCTAGGGGCTCTATTTGATGCCTGCGATCCTAAAATAGGATTTACTATCATATTATGTTTTGTTCTTTCTTGGTCGCTAGAAAAGTTTGGGAGTCTTAAGTCAAGGGAGCACATAGGAGAGGAGTTACTGTCAAGGGCAAGACACAGACAGGGGCATGACATCCCCTGCGATGCCAAGCCAAAACCTTGTCGAAGAAAGGGATGCCATGACTGGTCGGCGAGGGCGATGACAAGGATTAACCAGTTTGTATGGGGGCTTTTTTGATTTCGCTGTCGCTTGGATTGGATAGCCCACGGAGGTCGAGCTAGGGGCACTAGGATGTCGTCGGAGGCGAAGACGACGCAACTTACCGTGACATTGCTGTTGAAGGAGAGGCATGAATGAGTTGAGGATATTCGGGGCGAAAAGTTGTGTGTGTGTGTGTGTGTTGGAATCATAACCATTGCAGGTCTAGGGACGAAGAAGAAAGGGCGATCGACGAACCGGTTCTAGGCAACAAACTTGTAGGTGCTCCCATCAAATAAAGGGAAAAGATTATACCCAAACGACTAATTCTCTGGAGAAACTAGTCACCTCACCCGTCAGACATTGTGTGGTCCTCATATCGCTTCCCCTGTCTGTGAGTATCTACCTTTTATCTTATTTGCCAAAACTTATCGGTCCCATCCTCTTCACCCATTTCCTATCTTCATCTTGTTTCCTCTGCTATCCTCCCCTCGTCTATACTCTGCGTCACTACCCGCAGTACTTCGCTAATTTTTTTTAAATATTATCTTTTTTTTATTAATTTTCTCACATATAACGTCGTTGGCAAAATTTACAGATTTGTGATTCAGTCAGCCAGGAGGAAGCCGACTGGATCCAGTCGGTTTTGCCATAGCCGATTAGTCCCAGTCGGCTTCTAATAGGCCGATAGGGCAGTCGGCCGCGCAGAAAGAGCTCCTGTCGGCTTTGTAGAGACCGATTAGTTCCTATCGGCCTAGCCGTGGCCGATTAGTACTAATTGGCCTAGCCGTGACCAATTAGTAGCATGTTCCTCATATTTTGATGCATAACTAACATTTTGTGATGTATAAAATGACACAATAACCCCTCCCGCCATATTTTCCCGCTTCTGAGTTCCCGCCAATATCTCCCGCCATCGTTTCCCGCTTCTTAGTTCCCGCCAATATCTCTCGCCATTGTCTCCCTCTTCTGAGTTCCCGCCTATTCTTCTCTTCTGAACCTATAAAACCCCCTCCACACTAAGTTGGGTAAGTTGTCCAGTATAGTATCGTAGTTTCGTGGAGATGTCCCATTATCCTTTTGATCGTAGTTTTCACTCTGGTATGTCCAATCGTCTTCTCCGTCTAGCCGCCAATTTCAAGATCGACGATAGAGTAGTTCCATGGGAGGAACTCATCAGTAGTGACACCATAATGAATGAGTTGGCTCACTCATTAGCTAGGAGTGGGTGGCCTCCCAGGACATTTGAGGAGATACGGAAAGAACTTCTCAGGTTGCATGGCAGATGGCAGAAGCAACTGCATAAGAGTGAATCTTACCTCAGGATTGCTGTAAATAATTCAGATTTATGGCAGCAGACAGTGAGGACGAAGACGACCTCTTCATGCCGAGCACCAAAGTCAAGACTACTGCATCGTCGAAGGGCAAGAGCTCTACATCGACGAAGGGCAAGAGATCTGCATCGACGGAGGAGGACGAAGATGACCTCTTCATGCCGAGCACCACGGTCAAGACTACCGCATCGTTGAAGGGCAAGAGCTCTGCATCGACGAAGGGCAAGAGCTCTGCATCGATAAAGGGCAAGATCTCTGCATCGACAAAGGGCAAGAGCCCTGCATGGACGGAGGAGGACGATGATGCATTCATGTAGTTTTTTAGCTATATTTTGTAATTTCAGTTGTATTGTTTAATTCGGCTGTATTTTATATTATCTTTGTGTATTGTCTTGTTTTGTGGGCATTATGTTTTATGTAAAGCGCGGCATTGGATGCATTTAGTTTGCAGTATAAGTGTTATCCCCTCTAAACCAATTGACCACTGAAATAGAACATGAATATGTCTCATACATAAGTAGATAGTAATTTGTCCCATACATGAATATGTCTCATACATAATTAGATAGTCATGTCTCTACCGAACAATGGAACCGTCAACGACGACGCCTCCCTCGGCGCTCAGGCGGTGTGCTAGGCGTACTCCAGCCAAACCTGTTGGGTGGCCTAATGTGACGAAGAGGAACCTCAGACCCGTCCTGGTCATCCTGTGTATCCTGGGTGGGTCCTGGTGGAGGAGTCGAAAATATGTCCATCCACGTGTGTAGCTGTGATAGTGGCTCACCCTCACTCCCCAACGCAGATCCGGACGCCGACCCCTGCTGATATGGATGTGGCTGAAACATGAAACCCGATGTGGGACTTTGCTGTTGTGGTGAAGGTTCAAACGCGAAGCTGGACGAGGGATAATGCTGTTCTGGGTGCTGCCACGCCGAACTGCCAGCCTGGTCAGGAGGTGGTGGAGGGGGCGTCGGCTGCTGTGTTAGGCGAGGACGTGGTTGTTGTCGTTGCGTGGATGGCAGCGGCTGCTGGTGCTGCTGCTGGTGGTGGTGGTGTTGCTGCTGCTGTTGGTGGTGGGGAACAACGTCCGAAGTGCGGGTGCATGTGATAGCCGTGTAGACAGATCGTAGCTTCTGCTCGAGGCGCGCGAACCATGGCCGGAGCTGAGATGTGGGAACCATAAGAGGTGCAGACGACAGCGATCGTGCATAGTCCCTGACCTCACTATGAAGATCGTATGCCAGCTCAACCTAAAATTGTCACGATGATTATTAATTATGGACGGCAAAGTATGTAACCAGAAGATGAATTAGATAAAGACAATAAATGTTACCGCGTACTGCCTAGAGCCAGAAGTATCATAGCTCGGGTATGTATCAGATGTAACGGGGTCCGGCATCTCCTCTGGATGAGGGTGTTCAACGATGCGTAACCTTGCCCCCCCCCCATGTACCGATGCAAATAGGCATTGAATTCACCGAGATCAAACATGCCATCCTCCTCCCAGAGACGTGTGGTCGCAGTATCCCAGTCTACCATGTACTGCTGAAGCCTTTGGAGCCATTGCGCCTGTGTCCTGTTTATCCCCTTCCTTGTGTTCCTGCAATTGAGGTGTGCGTGTAACAATCAACTAATGATTCACTATGAAAAATGTGAATGACAATGAAACATTGAATAAGTATACAATACATGTGGACTACTGCTGGCAGTGGGTTCTCTATAGGAGGGGGGTTGACCATCTGCCGAAGACCAAATTGTTAGAAATATGCCCTAGAGGCAATAATAAATTGGTTATTATTATATTTCCTTGTTCATGATAATCGTTTATTATCCATGCTATAATTGTATTGATTGGAAACTCAAATACATGTGTGGGTACATAGACAACACTGTGTCCCTAGTAAGCCTCTAGTTGACTAGCTTGTTGATCAAAGATGGTTAAGGTTTCCTAGCCATGGACATGAGATGTCATTTGATAACGGGATCACATCATTAGGAGAATGATGTGATGGACAAGACCCAAACTGTAAACGTAGCATTTGATCGTGTCAGTTTATTGCTATTGTTTTCTGCATGTCAAGTATCTGTTCCTTTGACCATGAGATCATGCAACTCACTGACACCGGAGGAATACCTTGTGTGTATCAAACGTCGCAACGTAACTGGGTGACTATAAAGGTGCTCTACAGGTATCTCCGAGGGTGTCTGTTGGGTTGGCATGGATCAAGACTGGGATTTGTTACTCCGTATGACGGAGAGGTATCTCAGGGCCCACTCGGTAATACAACATCACAATGAGCCTTGCAAGCAATGTGACTAAAGTGTTAGCCACGAGATCTTGTATTACGGAACGAGTAAAGAGACTTGCCGGTAACGAGATTGAACTAGGTATAGTGATACCGACGATCGAATCTCGGGCAAGTAACATACCGAAGAACAAAGGGAACAGCATACGGGATTAACTGAATCCTTGACATAGAGGTTCGACCGATAAAGATCTTCGTAGAATATGTAGGAGCCAATATGGGCATCCAGGTCCCGCTATTGGTTATTGATCGTAGAGGTGTCTCGGTCATGTCTACATAGTTCTCGAACCCGCAGGGTCTACACACTTAACGTTTGGTGACGATTAGTATAATTGAGTTATTATGTTGGTGACCGAAAGTTGTTCGGAGTCCCGGATAAGATCCCGGACATGACGAGGATCTCCGGAATAGTCCGGAGGTAAAGATTGATATATGTGATAATAGTGTTTTGATCTCCGGAAGAGTTCCGAAGTTCACCGGAAGAGGTTCCGGATGTTTACCGAAGTGTTCGGGTGCAGCAACACTTTATATGAGCCAAAGGGATAAAGCCCACAAGGTATTGGAAAGTGCAAAAGTAGTTTTGCTGCCGCGTAAGCGGTACTACCGCTTGTGTGAAGCGGTACTACCGCCCGAGCGGTACTACCGCTTGTGTGAAGCGGTACTACCGCTTGTGCGCGGCTGTGCACGGTTCGGCAGGGATCCGAGTTGGACTCTTTCCCTGCGGGCCAAACCGACCTTGTGCGGGCAAAACCGACCCGGAGGAGGCTTTTACTCCAAGTTTAGACCCCAAGGCTCAACATATAAATAGAGGGGCAGGGCTAGCACACGGGACACATCAGGATTTCCCAAGCCGTGTGCCGGCAACCCTAGCCCTCTAGTTCCTCCGTCATAATCTCCGTAGTGCTTGGCGAAGCCCTGCAGAGATTGTTCCTCACCACCATCACCACGCCGTCGTGCTGCTGGAACTCAACCACTACTTCACCATCGCTCGCTGGATCGAGGAGGTGAAGGCGTCATCAAGCCGTACGTGTGTTGAACGCGGAGGTGCCGTCCGTTCGGCACTAGATCGGAAGGATCGTGATTGGATCGCGGGACGCTCGGCGATTTGGATCGCGAAGACGTTCGACTACATCAACCGCGTTTCTTAAACGCTTCCGCTTAGCGATCTACAAGGGTATGTAGATTCACTCTCCCTCTCGTAGATGCTCATCACCATGGATAGATCTTATGTGTGCGTAGGAAAATTTTTGTTTCCCATGCAACGTTCCCCAACAGTGGCATCATGAGCTAGGTCTATGCGTAGATGAGATCTCGAGTAGAACACAAACGAGTTGTGGGCGTGGGTGTATACATATTGCTTGCCGTTACTAGTTGATACTTGATTCAGCGGTATTGTGAGATGAAGCGGCCCGGACCGACATTACGCGTACGCTTACGCGAGACTGGTTTTACCGCTGCGTGCACTTGTTGCATAAAGGTGACTGGCGGGTGTCTGTCTCTCTCACTTTAGTTGAATCGGTTCAATGAAGAGGGTTCTTTTAGAAGATCAAAAAGCAATCACTACACCACGTTGTGGTTTTGCGTAGGTAAGAACGGTTCTTGCAAACCCGTAGCAGCCACGTAAAATTTGCAACAACAATTAGAGGACGTCTAACTTGTTTTTGCAGGGTATGTTGTGATGTGATATGGCCAATTACATGATGAGATATATGTGATGTATGAGATGATCATGTGATGTATAGAATATCACGACTTGCATGTCGATGAGTACGGCAACTGGCAGGAGCCATAGAGTTGTCTTTAATTATTGTATGACCTGCGTGTCAATCATTAAGCGCTATGTAATGCTTTACTTTATCGCTAAACGTTAGCTATAGTCGTGGAAGCAACAGTCAGCGCGACAACCTTATGGCGACACGTTGATGGAGATCAAGATGATGGAGATCATGGTGTCATGCCGGTGACGATGGAGATCATGCCGGTGCTTTGGAGATGGAGATCAAAAGCACAAGTTCATGGCCATATCATGTCACTTATGATTTGCATGTGATGTTAATCCTTTTATGCATCTTATTTTGCTTAGGACGACGGTAGCATTATAAGGTGATCCCTCACTTAAATTTCAAGATAAATTGTGTTCTCCCCAAGTGTGCACCGTTGCGAAAGTTCGTCGTTTCGAGACACGCCGTGATGATCGGGTGTGATAGACTCTACGTTCGCATACAACGGGTGTAAGCCATGTTACACGTGCGGAACACTCGGGTTAAACTTGACGAGCCTAGCATGTACAGACATGGCCTCGGAACACAAGAGACCGAAAGGTCAAACATGAGTCATATAGTAGATATGATCAACATGAAGATGTTCACCATTGAAACCACCTCAACTCACGTGATGATCGGACTTGAGTTGGTGGATTTGGATCATGTTACACTCGAATGATCGGAGGGATGTCAATTTGAGTGGGAGTTTTTTAAATATGATTAACTAAACTCATTATCTAAGAACAATAGTCTAAGTTGTCTTTGCTATATTTATGTTGTAGATCATGGCTCGCGCAGTAGCACCCCTGAATTTTAATGCGTTCCTAGAGAAAGCTAAGTTGAAAGATGATGGAAGTAACTTTGTGGACTGGGCCCGTAATCTAAGGATTATCCTTACGGCTTCCCAGAAGGCTTATGTCCTTGATGCACCGCTTGGTGATCCACCCGCTCCAGTTGAGTCTCTAGACGTTGTGAACGCCTGGCAGGCTCGTTCTGATGATTACTCAATAGTTCAATGTGCAATGTTGTATGGCTTAGAACCGGGACTTCAAAGACGTTTTGAACGTCATGGAGCATATGAGATGTTCCAGGAGTTGAAGTTTATCTTTCAGAAGAATGCCCGGATCGAGAGATATGAGATCTCCGATAAGTTCTATGCTTGCAAGATGGAGGAGAACGGGTCTATCAGTGATCACGTGCTCAGAATGTCTGGGTACTCCACCCGTCTGGCTGAGTTAGGGATGCCCCTTCCGCCAGAGGCTATCACTGACAGAGTTCTTCAATCATTGCCACCTAGCTACAAGAGCTTCGTGTTGAACTATAACATGCACGGGATGAACAAGTCAATCGCCGAGCTGTTTGCGATGCTGAAAGCCGCTGAGTCTGAAATTCAGAAGGAGCATCAAGTGTTGATGGTCAATAAAACCACTAGTTTCAAGAAAAATGGCAAGGGTAAGAAGGGTAACTCCAAGAAGAGTGGCAAAGCAGTTGCTCCTCTCGTGAAGAAACCCAAGGCTGGACCCAAACCAGAAACTGTGTGTTTTCATTGCAAGGGAACTGGATACTGGAAGCGGAATTGCCCCAAGTATTTGGCTGACAAGAAGGCGGCCAACAACAAACAAGGTATATATGATATACATGTTATTGATGTGTACCTTACCAACTCTCGTTGTAGTGCCTGGGTATTTGATACCGGTGCGGTTGCTCATATTTGCAACTCAAAACAGGAACTGCGGAATAGACGGAGGCTGGCAAAGGACGAAGTGACGATGCGCGTGGGAAATGGTTCCAAGGTTGATGTGATCGCCGTCGGCACGCTCGCTCTTCGATTACCGTCGGGATTAGTGATGAACCTAAATAAGTGTTATTTGGTGCCTGCGTTAAGCATGAACATTATATCTGGATCTTGTTTATTGCGAGACGGTTACTCATTTAAATCAGAGAATAATGGTTGTTCTATTTATATGAGTAATATCTTTTATGGTCATGCACCCGATGTGAGGGGTTTATTCTTATTGAATCTCGATAGTAATGATACACATGTTCATAACATTGATGCCAAAAGATGTAGAATTGATAATGATAATACCACTTTCTTGTGGCACTGCCGTTTAGGTCATATTGGCGTAAAACGCATGAGGAAGCTCCATGCCGATGGACTTTTGGAGTCACTTGATTTTGAATCACTTGACACATGTGAACCATGCCTCATGGGCAAGATGACTAAAACGCCGTTCTCTGGAATAATGGAACGGGCAAGTGACTTATTGGAAATCATACATACTGATGTGTGCGGTCCAATGAGTATTGAGGCGCGCGGTGGTTATCGTTACTTTCTCACCTTCACTGATGACTTAAGTAGATATGGGTATATTTACTTAATGAAACACAAGTCTGAAACATTTGAAAAGTTCAAACAATTTCAGAGTGAAGTTGAGAATCATCGTAACAAGAAGATTAAATTCCTACGATCTGATCGAGGAGGAGAATATCTGAGTTATGAGTTTGGCAGTCACTTAAGACAGTGTGGAATTGTTTCACAATTGACACCGCCTGGAACACCACAGTGTAATGGTGTGTCCGAACGTCGTAATCGAACCTTATTAGATATGGTGCGATCTATGATGTCTCTTGCCGATTTGCCACTATCGTTTTGGGGTTATGCATTAGAGACAGCTGCATTCACTTTAAATAGGGCACCATCGAAATCCGTTGAGACAACGCCATATGAACTTTGGTTTGACAAGAAGCCAAAGCTGTCGTTTCTTAAAGTTTGGGGATGTGATGCTTATGTCAAAAAGCTTCAGCCTGAAAAGCTGGAACCCAAAGCGGAGAAATGCGTCTTCATAGGATACCCAAAAGAGACAGTTGGGTATACCTTCTATCTCAGATCCGAAGGCAAAGTGTTTGTCGCTAAAAACGGAACATTTCTTGAGAAAGAGTTTCTCTCGAAAGAATTGAGTGGGAGGAAGATAGAACTTGATGAGGTTGTTGAACCTTTACTTCAACCTGAGAGTAGCGCAGCGCAGAAAATTGTTTCTGTGGAGCCTACATTAGCTGAAGAGGAAGTTAATGATGATGATCATGAAGCTTTGGATCAAGTTGCTATCGAACCTCGTAGGTCGACAAGGACGCGTACTGCTCCCGAGTGGTACGGCAACCCTGTCTTAGACATCATGTTGTTAGACAACGATGAACCTACGAGCTATGGAGAAGCGATGATGAGCCCGGATTCCGAGAAGTGGTTAGAGGCCATGAAATCCGAGATGGGATCCATGTATGAAAACAAAGTATGGACTTTGGAAGTATTACCTGAAGGGCGTAAGGCCATTCAGAACAAATGGATCTTTAAGAGGAAGACGGACGCGGACGGTAATGTCACCGTCTATAAAGCTCGACTTGTGGCAAAGGGTTTTTCACAAGTTCAAGGAGTTGACTACGATGAGACCTTCTCACCCGTAGCGATGCTTAAGTCCGTCAGAATCATGTTAGCAATAGCTGCCTTTTTCGATTATGAAATTTGGCAGATGGATGTCAAAACAGCGTTCCTTAACGGTTTCCTTAAGGAAGAGTTGTATATGATGCAACCAGAAGGTTTTGTCGATCCAGAGAATGCTGACAAAGTTTGCAAACTCCAGCGATCCATTTATGGACTGGTGCAAGCATCTCGGAGTTGGAATCTTCGTTTTGATGAGGTGATCAAAGCGTTCGAGTTTATACAAGTTTACGGAGAAGCTTGTATTTACAAGAAAGTGAGTGGGAGCTCTATAGCGTTTCTAATATTATATGTGGATGACATATTGCTGATTGGAAACAATATAGAAATGCTGGAAAGCGTAAAGGAATATTTGAACAAGAGTTTTTCAATGAAGGACCTAGGAGAAGCTGCTTTCATATTAGGCATCAAGATCTATAGAGATAGATCAAGACGCTTAATAGGACTTTCACAAAGCACATACCTTGATAAGATTTTGAAGAAGTTCAAAATGGATCAGTCCAAGAAGGGGTTCTTGCCTGTTTTGCAAGGTGTGAAGTTGAGTAAGACTCAATGCCCAGTGACTGCAGAAGATAGAGAAAAGATGAGTGTCATCCCCTATGCTTCAGCCATAGGCTCTATCATGTATGCAATGCTGTGCACAAGACCCGATGTCAGCCTTGCCATAAGTATGGTCGGAAGGTTTCAAGGTGATCCAGGAATGGAACACTGGACGGCGGTCAAGAATATCCTGAAGTACCTGAAAAGGACTAAGGACATGTTTCTCGTTTATGGAGGTGATCAAGAGCTCGTCGTAAAGGGTTACGTCGATGCAAGCTTTGACACTGATCCGGATGACTCTAAGTCGCAAACCGGATACGTATTTATTCTTAATGGGGGTGCGGTTAGCTGGTGCAGTTCCAAGCAAAGCGTGGTAGCAGATTCTACATGCGAAGCGGAGTACATCGCTGCCTCGGAGGCGGCGAAGGAAGGTGTCTGGATGAAGGAGTTCATGACAGATCTTGGAGTAGTGCCTAGTGCGCTTAACCCAATGACTCTGTTTTGTGATAATACTGGTGCCATTGCTCTAGCCAAGAAACCAAGATTTCACAAGAGGACCAGACACATAAAGCGACGTTTCAATTCCATCCGCGATTACATCAAGGAGGACGACATAAATATTTGCAAAGTACACACGGATCTAAATGTTGCAGATCCGATGACTAAACCTCTTCCAAGGGCTAAACATGAACAACACCAGAACTGCATGGGTGTTCGATTCATTACAATGTAAATCACATAGTGATGTGAACTAGATTATTGACTCTAGTGCAAGTGGGAGACTGTTGGAAATATGCCCTAGAGGCAATAATAAATTGGTTATTATTATATTTCCTTGTTCATGATAATCGTTTATTATCCATGCTATAATTGTATTGATTGGAAACTCAAATACATGTGTGGGTACATAGACAACACTGTGTCCCTAGTAAGCCTCTAGTTGACTAGCTTGTTGATCAAAGATGGTTAAGGTTTCCTAGCCATGGACATGAGATGTCATTTGATAACGGGATCACATCATTAGGAGAATGATGTGATGGACAAGACCCAAACTGTAAACGTAGCATTTGATCGTGTCAGTTTATTGCTATTGTTTTCTGCATGTCAAGTATCTGTTCCTTTGACCATGAGATCATGCAACTCACTGACACCGGAGGAATACCTTGTGTGTATCAAACGTCGCAACGTAACTGGGTGACTATAAAGGTGCTCTACAGGTATCTCCGAGGGTGTCTGTTGGGTTGGCATGGATCAAGACTGGGATTTGTTACTCCGTATGACGGAGAGGTATCTCAGGGCCCACTCGGTAATACAACATCACAATGAGCCTTGCAAGCAATGTGACTAAAGTGTTAGCCACGAGATCTTGTATTACGGAACGAGTAAAGAGACTTGCCGGTAACGAGATTGAACTAGGTATAGTGATACCGACGATCGAATCTCGGGCAAGTAACATACCGAAGAACAAAGGGAACAGCATACGGGATTAACTGAATCCTTGACATAGAGGTTCGACCGATAAAGATCTTCGTAGAATATGTAGGAGCCAATATGGGCATCCAGGTCCCGCTATTGGTTATTGATCGTAGAGGTGTCTCGGTCATGTCTACATAGTTCTCGAACCCGCAGGGTCTACACACTTAACGTTTGGTGACGATTAGTATAATTGAGTTATTATGTTGGTGACCGAAAGTTGTTCGGAGTCCCGGATAAGATCCCGGACATGACGAGGATCTCCGGAATAGTCCGGAGGTAAAGATTGATATATGTGATAATAGTGTTTTGATCTCCGGAAGAGTTCCGAAGTTCACCGGAAGAGGTTCCGGATGTTTACCGAAGTGTTCGGGTGCAGCAACACTTTATATGAGCCAAAGGGATAAAGCCCACAAGGTATTGGAAAGTGCAAAAGTAGTTTTGCTGCCGCGTAAGCGGTACTACCGCTTGTGTGAAGCGGTACTACCGCCCGAGCGGTACTACCGCTTGTGTGAAGCGGTACTACCGCTTGTGCGCGGCTGTGCACGGTTCGGCAGGGATCCGAGTTGGACTCTTTCCCTGCGGGCCAAACCGACCTTGTGCGGGCAAAACCGACCCGGAGGAGGCTTTTACTCCAAGTTTAGACCCCAAGGCTCAACATATAAATAGAGGGGCAGGGCTAGCACACGGGACACATCAGGATTTCCCAAGCCGTGTGCCGGCAACCCTAGCCCTCTAGTTCCTCCGTCATAATCTCCGTAGTGCTTGGCGAAGCCCTGCAGAGATTGTTCCTCACCACCATCACCACGCCGTCGTGCTGCTGGAACTCAACCACTACTTCACCATCGCTCGCTGGATCGAGGAGGTGAAGGCGTCATCAAGCCGTACGTGTGTTGAACGCGGAGGTGCCGTCCGTTCGGCACTAGATCGGAAGGATCGTGATTGGATCGCGGGACGCTCGGCGATTTGGATCGCGAAGACGTTCGACTACATCAACCGCGTTTCTTAAACGCTTCCGCTTAGCGATCTACAAGGGTATGTAGATTCACTCTCCCTCTCGTAGATGCTCATCACCATGGATAGATCTTATGTGTGCGTAGGAAAATTTTTGTTTCCCATGCAACGTTCCCCAACACAAATTGCCTCATAACCCGCTGCTGAGCCATCTCCTCGACGCAGATATCGAAGATAATCTTCGATTTCGTCATCCAGTAACCCCGATCTCTTGTGCATAGCTGAGAAATACCGCCGGGGTACCTGGCATGTATGTTTGCTTGCGTGTACGGCTGCCATATCACCTCGGTGTACGTATCGAACTGCTCGTTTAATGCCGTGTACGCTTGTCTAGTCTGCTCAGCAGCATAGCGTCTCTGCACAGATTATAAGTGAGTTTTCAGCAGTAGTGCAGGCAAAGAACATGCATTAAATTATAACACGAGACATACCTTGCGACGCGTCCAGCACAGACCGAAAGTAGGCATGTCGATTCCGTTAGCATCGAACAAGTTTCCCGCAGGATAACCCTCCTAGACATCTATGTTCGGCCGTCCTATAGAGAACCTCTCCCAGGACCACAGCTATAAAAATAGAGGGCATCCAAGAAGGGCTGACTTATCCGCGGCAAGCTGGCAACCGTTGCACATACCTCGGTATGTAGCTGCTAAGACCGCTGATCCCCAACTCCTAGGTGTGATCTGATTCGGCATCTCAGCTCTCGCGATCTCTAGTGCAATAGGGATGTAGCATGCACTTACAGTGGTGACATGGTTCTCTATGAACATAACCTTACCGAGAAGCCACAGTAGGTACGCCTCCAGGCTACGAGTGATCTGTGTCGCATTCAGAGGGACATTTGGATACCCCAGGAAATTCTGGATCTGTATTGAGTAAAGAGAACGTATTAATAAACAACAAATTTAAAACCAGATGCACGACCAACGAAAGATATGTGGCTGAGGAACTAACTCTGAAATGATGCAGCCAATCATACTTAGGTCCGTGAGGCTCCGACGCAAGAACCGGAGCCCCATGATAAACACCCAAGAAACGTTGTGTCATAGATGCCTCCCAACCAGGCGGTGCATCCAACGGTCCTATGGCACGACCCGCCAAGGGTAGGCCCAGCAGCATCGAGACATCCTCTAGAGTAGGAGCCATCTCTCCCCAGCGGAAGTGGAATGTGTGGGTCTCAGGCCTCCATTGGTCCACTAAGCAGGTGAGCAGAGAGGAGTCAATGGCGACGCGTCTGGAGGTGTCAGTGTCCTCTACTAGACGCGCGAAAGGTAAAAGTCCAGCCCATTTCAACCTGCATATCAGAAAACATAACAATTCATTTAGTGTGACACATTAAATCCAGCTTGAAATAAATAAATAAGTAAAACACGTACCTGTCAACCCAATCCGGATGTATCTTCCAGTCCACCTTAGAAGTGCGAGTGCGAAGGGGGTCGAGCTTGCGCTCACATAATAGCGAGGCACGATGCTTACTATCAATCTCAGGATTTAGCAACGACGGTACCTCCATTCTACAATAGTGCATTTAAAACATAGTGCCACACACAATACTATTTAAAACATAGTGCCACACACAATACAAATATAAAACATATTGCCAAACACAATACAAATATAAAACATAGTGCCACACACAATACAAATTTGAAACATAGTGCCACACTTAATACAAATTTGAAACATAGTGCCACACAACATACTAATTTGAAACATAGTGCCTAGCTTCTTCATCTTGCTCTCCATCTTCCTCCTCTTCGTCCACGACTGCCTCGTCCACGCCTTGCGCCCCCCCCCCCCTTGTAGTGACGAACATGGGACATTCAGTGTCCCTATGTCCAAATTCATTGCATAGAATGCATTGCATGGTGCGCCCTCCGGCATCAGATTCATCCATATCATTCCGGGATGCGCTGACACTGTCGTCTACCTCTACTTGTACGCATAAACTCAGGGTGTGGAATGTATCTCCGTTCAACAAGGTCGACGGTGTTGAAGTTACCCATTGATCGAAAACCAACCAACTCACCTGTCCATGTATTGAGGACGGACTCTTTCAGAAAGTATGGAGATACGAATGAGATTGCGTCCAGTCCTAACTGCCCGCAAGCAGCAAGTACATGCGAGCAAGGTAGGTGAAGCAACTTCGGTTTGTTGCATGTGCACTCGCAAGTTGGCCGGACTTCGTTTCCAATTTTCACCTCGTGTTTCCTCGACACATTTGCACATCCGAATTTGTTGTTAGCTAACCGGACCTCATACCTTCGCTCTTGATTTCCGATGGCAACAACAGTATGTGACCGGGCTTTTTCCATCTTTTCATTCATGTACTTCATAACCCTTTCACAGTAACGTGTGTTCGGGTTGTTAATCATATGCAGGGCGGCTCTTTGACGTCTATCTCTGAAATACTTCACCGTACCATAGAAAATTCCCTCAACAATAGCTGTAAGGGGCAAAGCCCTATTTCCTCTGAGGACAAAGTTATATGTTTCAGCGAGGTTGGTAGTCATGACACCGTACCTTGCTCCATGTGTGTCATGCAGCAAAGACCACCTCTCAAGAGGCTCATGCTCTATCCACTGATCAAAGGTTTTAATTGTCCTACCAAGCCTTCTCCTAGTGCCAGGTGGATCAAATCCTGGCAAGTCACAAAGCCCAACAGGCTCCTCCTCCACGGCTGCTGATCCTGTTGCTAACTGTGCAGCTACTGCTTCAACATGTGCCCTCACAGCTGCATCTCGTGCAGCTCTCCTGTCCCTAACATGTCTCTTCGTGCAAGTATTTAGTCTGTCACGTATCAAAGTGTACTTCCATAGCTGGTTCTGCTTGCAGAGTTTCTTGAATAGATTCATGAGGTTCTTATTTCTGAACTGCGAGAAGAAATTGGCCCCAAGATGGCGCATGCACCAACGACTCTGCAAGTCCTGCCATGGAGTTTGTTCCTCAGGACCAGGGTTTGACAATGTCTTTATCGCACTGAGTATATCTGCATGTCTGTCATGAAGAATGCACACATTCGGCTTATCCTGCACAACAGCTATTTTCAATTGCCTGAAGAACCATGTCCAACTTTCAATGTTCTCGCTTTCCACAAAAGCAAATGCCAGAGGAACGACTTGATTTTGCCCATCTTGACCAATGGCGGTCAGGATCTGACCCTTGTACTTCCCTGTGAGAAAAGTGCCATCCACACATATGACTGGACGACAATGTCTGAAAGATTCAATGCACACACCGAAAGAGAAGAACAATCGATGCAACACCTTTACATTTGGGAACTCTGGCATGAAGAAGTCTTGAATATTGACATAGGTGCCCGGATTCCGGTCCTGCAGTGTGTGGAGGAGCCGGACAACAGAGTCATATGCATCAAAGTACGAACCAAATCTGCTCTCAAGTGCCCTCTTCTTAGCCCTCCAAGCCTGGCCATAAGATATTTTGTACTTGAACCTGACGAAGACTTTTGTCTGGATAGCCTTCACTTCCATCGCTTTGCCCTCCACTATCTCGCTATAAAGCAACCGAGCAATGAGGGTGGACGTAAGGTTAGGATGATCTTGAGGGATGCAGGGAATAACACAAGTGTGATGAACCAAGTCACTGATCAGCCAGTTTGTGCCATACTTAGGGAGATAGCCATGCACTCTCGCTGGACAACCAGTGTTCTTGCATACCATTGTCAAGTTTTTTGGACTTGACAAATCTGCTACAAAAACCCTTTGCGTGGACATTGCCCAACTAATTATTGCATCTTTCACAGCTTGCTTGTTTGGATACATGGCACCCGTCGCAATGTTGTTCTGGTGATATTGCCAGGCAGAATCATGACCATCATTCACGGTCATTGCAGTTGAGAAGTCCTGATTCCATGATGCAGGATTAGGCACCTGCTGGACGTTCTCTTCTTCGTCTGACTCGTCAGAATCATCAGCAATATCACCATCTCTATCTTCATTTTCCATCTGGTTTTGCATGTGTCCATCTACCTCGTCAGCATCCGCCTCGCCACTAGCATAATCATCGACATTACCTCCTTCTGCATGACTGCTCTGCCCTGATTCATAAACTTCATCTGCAGCATGGGACGCATAATTTGACATTGAATCATGCATTCCTTCATTGCTCTGGCCATAATCGTAACCACCGTCGGCTTTAGTTGCACTCACCTGCTTCACGACGGGAAGCACTAAAGCGACAGGATTAACACCCCTGCTAGAGCTAGCTTGTAACCAGCGCACCCACTGATCGTCCCGCGCTATTTCCTTCAAATAAAAGAAAATTTTCGAACTGGACCGGGTCCATAATGCATGAACACCCACGGTGTGTGTTTCAGTATTTAACCCTAAAGACCCGGTTATCCATTCTGTCAACTGACTACCAGACCATGTTTCAGGGGCAGTCATTGGCACTTCAATGTGCTCAAATTCACTCAGATCAGCTCCTGTCTCAGTTATTTGCACATTACCAGGGCCGTAGTAAAAAATTAACGTCACTAAATCAGACATATCTGTTGACCTAAAAAAAATTCAACAGGGATAAATATTAAGCAAAAGGCAAACTAATAATTTTACCGAACCAACTAAAATTACCACATCTACCCTAATATTACCCAAAGCTACCGGATAAACTAAAAATTACCACACAACTAAATATTTGACAACTACATATTCTATCGAATCCTAAACCAATTTTACCGAACCAACTACAAAATACCACAGCTACCCAAATTTTACCGCACCAAATAAAAAATGCAATACAACTTAATATTTGACATCTACATATTGTATCGAACCAACGCTATCGGATCAACTAAAATATTCTACACACATTAATATCCACACAACTTAACACTACGGGAATGGACGTTCGATATATTACCCTTGAAGCGTGTGAAGAAATGACGAACGGCGGGCTTCAAACACGCGAACGGATGACGAACACCGGAATGTCCACCTCCACTGCCTCCACCTCCACCTCCACCACCTCCACCTCCACCTCCACCTCCACCTCCACCTCCACTGCCTCCACCTCCACCACCTCCACCTCAACAATGGTCACCACCACCACTACGAGCTACCCCATCACGAGATCGAGGTTACACTAGCATCCCCTAGCACTCTAGAAGCAATCTACGGTGAAAAACTAGGAAGAAATCGGCTAAATATGCGGTAAGAAATCGGGGGGGTTCGGGTTGAGAGAGAGATGAGAAAGAACAGAGAAGAGAGGAAGAGAGGAGGAAGAAAGGGAGAAGGAGGCGCGGCCGAAGGTGGCTGGGTCCTATCGGCCTCGGCGTAGCCGATTGGGCCCAGTCGGCCTTGGCGCAGCCGACTAGACGGCCTCAGGCCGAGTGACGTGTTCGGGCCAGTAGTCGGCCGCCACGTGGCCGACAGCCCACTTATCGGCCTCCTAGTGGCCGACTGGACCCTGTCGGCTTCCCCGTGACCGACTGGACCCTGTCGGCTCCCTCGAGTCCGCCGGGATGACAGATTTGAAATATTTTGAACCGGCGTTATATGTGAGAAAATTAATAAAAAAAGATAGTATTTAAAAAAATTAGCCACTACTTCAACAACCTCAGAACTAATAGTTGGGGAGGCGTATGGATGAAGTTGTGTTCACTTGATCCAACGGTTACACAGAGGCCAATCAGACGGCTCGTTGAGCCTAGCGTCCTCCTTAAATTGATAGGGACTGTTAAACGTGACATTATTTGTATTAATCTTTCTATAGTCTCTAGCCTTGTATAGTTGACTCCTAGAGATATGGTAGGATTAGTGCCTTGTCATGCAAGACATCCCGTGTATATATTGTGACCAACTCCGAGGAATACAATTGAGTTGCATCCCATATTCTCTCTACATGGTATCAGTTTTCCATCGCGATCTCCTCGCTTCCGCCCCACGCAGCCGCCGCACCTCCCTGTAGCCGCTGCTGCCTCTCCTCTCCAAACCCTAAAACGCCGCCGCCGCTACCTCCTCTGTAGCCGCCGCCGCACCCTTCCCAAACCCTACAGCCGTCGCCATGTCTCGCTCCAAGGCCGATCCATCCGATGTCGGCTCCTTCGCTGGCGCCATGTTCACCTCCGACCGTCTCAACGAGCTGCACATCAAGGATCACGTGCCCATCGTCCTCGACCTCGACTCGCCATCCTACAACGCATGGCGCACCTACTTCGCGCTCTTGTTCCGCTCCTACCGTCTCATCGAGCACGTTGACGGGAGCGTCGACATCCGCGACATGAAGGACGACGACGAGTGGCTTGCCGTGGACGCTTGCATCGTCAAGTGGCTCTTCCTCACCATCTCACGGGGCCTTTTTGACATGGTGAACTCCCGTGACCCGTCGGCATATGCCATCTGGACACGGCTGTGCGATCTCTTCCTCGACAATCAACTCCAACGCCGCATCTTCCTCCAAGGGGAGTTCTTCACGATGCAGCAAAACGATCTCTCGATTGATGAGTACTGCACGCGGCTGAAGGTCCTCGCTGACGAGCTGCGCGACGTCGGCATGACCATCGACGACTCCGTCCTCCTCACCAACCTCCTTCGGGGCCTCCACCCTGACCTCGGCCAGTCCGCCGCCAACCTCCCCCTCGTCACGCCGACGTACGCCAAGGCCATCACGTATCTCCGCATGGAGGAGAAACGTCTTCGCCACTCCGCTCGGCAGGCGACCCATGCCGCTCTTCACGTCGGCCTCGCTGCTGGCCACGGCGCACCTACTCCGACGCCTGCGCCTCGTCCTCCAGCCCCGACCCCGCCAACCGCGCCCACCTCCTCTGGTGGTCGCAAGCAGAAGGGTCGCGGGGGTCGGCCTCGGAACTCCAACACGGCGCCGCGCCCTCCTGCGACTCCTGCGGCAGTCCCCACTCCACCGTGGCTGTCAGGGTACAATCCCTGGACGGGCGTAGTGCATGCTTACTCTATGCCCGTCCCCCGTCCCCCTGCTCCGGGCATCCTTGGTGCACACCCGACGTCTCATCAGGCCCTGATGGCCGCGCCTGCTCCCGGTCCTGCGGCTTATGGTGGCGCCGCGGCCTACGGTGGCGTTCCCGGTTACGGCGCGTATGGCGGTGGCCCTCCGGGCTACGGCGCATATGGCCGTGGCTCTCCGTCTTACGGCGCGCCTGGCGGCAACCACGGCGGTGGTTTGGACCCGGCACTTCTCTCCGCTCTTCACGCCACACCCTCGCCGAGCAACTACAACGGAGGAGGAGATTGGTACATGGACACCGGCGCCGCCGCTCACATGGCCACTAACCCCGGTATCCTCTCCCGTGCCTCTCCCTATCCCTTCAACTCTCGCATCGTGGTCGGTGATGGCTCTTCTCTTCCCATCACCCATCACGGTCCATCCTCCCTTCCGTTTCCTGGTTCATCCTTAACTCTTAATAATGTGCTTGTCTCACCATCTTTAGTCAAAAACCTATGTTCTGTTAAGACTCTTACTCGTGAAAATCCTATCACTGTCGAGTTTGACGCTCTTGGTTTCTCTGTTAAGGATGCTCACTCCCGGAGGGTTCTGCACCGCTGTGATTCCCCCGACGATCTCTACCCATGCGGTCCGACTACGACGAGCGGTGGTCCGGTTGCTCTCCATGCCGATGTCTCGCTTTGGCACGCTCGACTTGGTCATCCCGGCGCCGACGCTCTTCACAAAATTTTGTGCATTTTTTCCTTTTCATGTAATAAATCAGCGGCTCATACTTGTCATGCTTGCCGTATCGGAAAGCACGTTCGTTTGCCGTTTTCTTCATCTACATCAATTGCCACATTTCCCTTTGATGTTATTCATTGTGATGTTTGGACATCTCCAGTGCCTAGCAATTCGGGCTTATCATACTATCTTGTGATTTTAGATGATTTTTCTCACTTCACTTGGACTTTTCCGTTACGCCGTAAATCCGACGTCGTCTCCACCCTTCACTCCTTTTATGCTTATGTCAACACCCACTTTCATCGCACCATTGCTCACCTTCAAACAGATAACGGCAAAGAATTTGATAACCTCGCCATTCGCCATCTTCTATCCACCCACGGCACCATCTTTCGTCTTACATGTCCATACACATCCCAACAAAACGGCCGCGCCGAACGTGTCCTCCGCACCCTCAATGAGAGTGTTCGTGCGTTGCTCTTCCATGCACATATGCCCGCGCGGTTTTGGCCCGATGCTCTCGCTACCGCCACACTTCTCCTTAACATCCGGCCTTGCAAACCACGATGGAGCTATACACCCCATCATCTCTTGTTCGGGTCTCCTCCCTCCTATGACGATCTTCACGTTTTCGGTTGCTTATGTTACCCTAACACTACCGCCACCGCTCCACACAAGCTTGCTCCTCGGTCTCTCACTTGTGTTTTTCTTGGTTACCAACCCAACACCAAAGGCTTTCGCTGCTACGACCCCGTCTCTCGTCGTGTGTTCGTCTCGCGGCATGTTTACTTTGATGAGGTTGTTTTCCCTTTTGAGCAGGTCACGTCGCCGGCGGCTTCCCCTTCGGAGCCCTCTCCTCGTCGGTCACATGGAGCCCTTGCGCTTCCTGCGCTACGGCCACATGTCCCACCGGCAGCCCGTTCGGTTCCCTCGGCAAGAGCCCTCTCGCCGGCTGCAGTGGTACCGGCCTCGCCTCTGACGGCTCAGGAGGAACCGCGCCCATCTCCGCTGGTCTCGGCACCAGCTCCTGCAGGCGTGTTGGCTACCACTTCACCGACCACGGCCGAGCTCTCGGCTGCCTCTTCCACCGCGACGTCGCCCTCTTCAGCAACCCCGGCGCCTTCACCCGCGCCTACGCCGGCTGCGGCCTCGCCCGCCGACTCATCGTCGCCCTCCGCGGTCTCACCCGTGGACCCGTCTTCGTCACCCGCGGTCTCATCCGCGGACTCGCCATCGTCATCTTCCGCACCGGCGGTTGCTGTCCCGCCTCGACGACGGCCTCGACCCCCGCCTCCGCCGCCTCATCACTCTATGGTGACGCGTGCTAAAGACGGGATTCATCAGCCCAACCCCCGCTACCACAACCTCAGTGTGACGGTCATCTCTCCAGTACCGCGCTCGGTGCGTTCTGCCTTGAGCGATCCGCACTGGCTCGCGGCCATGCGTGCTGAGTATGATGCTCTCGTCGCCAACAGGACTTGGACGCTGGTCCCTCGTCCTCCCGGAGCCAACATCATCACCGGCAAGTGGGTCTTTCGGCATAAACTTCTTCCGGATGGCTCTCTGGACAGGTACAAGGCGCGTTGGGTTGTTCGCGGATTTGCACAACGTGCCGGTGTTGACTTCTCGGAGACCTTCTCCCCGGTTGTTAAACCCGCCACGATTCGTGTCATTCTTCAGCTCGCCGCCTCTCGTCACTGGCCCGTTCATCAGCTCGACATCAACAACGCCTTCCTCTATGGTCATCTTCAGGAGCGTGTTCTCTGTCAGCAGCCAGCTGGTTTTGTTGATCCCACTCGGCCCGATGACGTCTGCCTGCTCTCACGGTCTCTCTATGGCCTGAAACAGGCGCCCCGTGCGTGGTATCAATGCATTGCAGCATTCCTCACTGCTCTCGGGTTTCGCAGCACCACATCCGACACGTCGTTATTTGTGCTTCATCGAGCTGATCATGTCGCCATGCTTCTTCTGTATGTGGATGATATCGTCATCACGGCCTCTCGCATAGATCTTCTTCGCGACATTATTGGCCGCCTTGGTTCTGAGTTTCGGCTGAAGGACTTGGGCGCATTGCACTTCTTTCTCGGCATTAATGTGCGACGTGATGCCTCCGGATTTTTTCTTCATCAAGGACAGTATGCTCTTGATCTATTGGATCGTGCTGACATGACCAACTGCAAACCTGCTGCTACTCCTGCCGAGGCCAAGCCAAAGCTCTCTGCTACTGCTGGACAGCCTGCCACTGACGCCGTTCTCTACCGCAGTATTGTTGGTGCTCTTCAGTATCTCACGCTCACCCGACCAGACATCCAGTTTGCCGTACAGCAAGTCTGCTTGCACATGCACTCTCCTCGTGATGTTCACTGGTCTCTGGTCAAGCGCATTCTCCGGTATCTTCGCGGAACACCGACCTACGGCCTTCGTCTTCGTGCCTCCGCCTCCATTGAGCTTTTTGCCTACACTGATGCGGATTGGGCTGGTTGTCCTGACACTCGCCGATCCACGTCGGGTTATTGTGTCTTCTTTGGTGACTCTCTCATTTCATGGTCCTCTAAGCGGCAGCCCACCGTCTCCCGCTCGAGCGCTGAGGCCGAGTACCGTTCCGTCGCCAACGTTGTTGCCGAGACATGTTGGCTGCGTCAACTACTCGGTGAACTTCGGGTCGCCATCCCGAAAGCTACGGTGGTTTTCTGTGATAATGTTTCAGCCACCTACCTCGCGGCTAATCCAGTGCAGCATAAACGCACCAAGCACATTGAACTTGATGTTCACTTCGTCCGCGAGAAGGTCCAGTTGGGTCAGCTCCGTGTGCTTCATGTACCGACCACCCAACAGTTCGCTGACATTATGACCAAAGGGCTTCCAACCGCTGCATTCCAGGAGTTCCGTTCCAGTCTTTGCATCGCCGACGCCGACGCTTCGACTGCGGGGGGTGTTAAACGTGACATTATTTGTATTAATCTTTCTATAGTCTCTAGCCTTGTATAGTTGACTCCTAGAGATATGGTAGGATTAGTGCCTTGTCATGCAAGACATCCCGTGTATATATTGTGACCAACTCCGAGGAATACAATTGAGTTGTATCCCATATTCTCTCTACAGGGACAAGCGAGAGTGGCGATTGGCTCCCGAGCTCATCTGCTCCCGCAACGAACGTTAAAATAAATAAAAAATACTAGAACTTTAAAAAATCTGATGTTTTTTTGCATGGAAGATGTTTCAGTGCCACTTTTCATCGTATTTGGGCATTTGAGTAGCTTCAACTCTTTTTTTGCTGAGAGCTACCTAAATGTCCGAACGCGCTGAAAATTGACACGAATCTCATGCACTAAAACATCTTTCATGAAAAAATCAGTGTTTTTTTTTATATAATTAGTATTTTATTCAATTTAACTTTTTAGGCTTTTCAATTTAATGTTAGTAGGGCGCACATGAGATCGGGCTTAGAAATCGATATTCGTGGACCAGCCCAATTAATTTTCATCTAAAAAAAGGCTACTCCAAGCATCATTGCGGTGCAGAAACGTACTGACAAAATCACACTGCAGATTTTCAGCCCTTCATGTTGACTTGTTCCTTCCACGTTCCATCTCTGTGATGAAAGCAGTACTTCAGTGAAGCGAACTTTTTGTTTTTTTTTGCGAGTTCAGTGAAGCGAACTTAGCAAGGTGAAATGAGACATGAAACATCAAAGGACCGGGGAGAAAACAAACACGTACAATTGGTTCAGCTTGCACCATCACACCCGGCACGCAAGAACTCGACCAGCCGATCCATGTTCTCGGTGGACGAGCCACCCCCCTCCGTCGCCGCCCTGGCGCTCTTCCTCCACGCCGTCGCGCTCGCTCTCATCGCCTTGCCCTTCTCGCCGTCCATCGCCTCGCGCACTAGCCGCGCCACCTCCTCCCTCGCCACGTCGCCGCCGATCTCCGCCCCGATGCCCCAGTTGGCGCACGCGTACCGGCAGTTGGTCGGCTGCTCGGCGAAGAAGGGCCAGCAGACCATCGGCACGCCGGCGCACACGCTCTCCAGCGTCGAGTTCCACCCGCAGTGCGTCAGGAACAGCCCCACCGACGGGTGCGAGAGGACGCGCTCCTGCGGGCACCAGCTCGCCAGGAGTCCCCTGTCTTTCGTGTCGCGGACGAACTCCTCCGGCAGCACGGCCTTCTCACCGGCGACGAGGTCCGACCGGACGACCCACAGGAACGGCCGGCCGCAGCTCGCCAGCCCCCACGCGAACTCCGTGAGCTGCGCCGCGGTCACCACCGTGATGCTGCCGAAGTTGACGTACACGACCGAGCCGGGCTGCTTCTGGGCGTCCAGCCAGCGGAGGCAGCCCGCGTCTTCCTTCCAGAGGTTCCCGCCGATCGCGTCCAGCTCGTCGCCTCCCGCGGCGGCTTCTTTGGCGAACGCGGAGAGCGGGCCGACGGTGTAGAGGCGCGGGAACGTGCGGCGGAACGCGTCAACGACGTCCCGCTCCAGCGCGTTGTACGTGTTGAGGATGAGCCCGCGGGCGCCGCGCGCGTTCTGCGCCTCGCCGCCGTCGAAGTTGAGCATCACGTCGTCCGGGTCGGTCGTTCTGATGAAGCTGGGCATGTCCTTGAGACGGATGCCTTCCATTCCGGGGATCCAGTCGATGGCAGTGTCCAGGTACCCATTAGTCAGGTCACTCTCATCTGCACAATTTACAGAACAAGAACAATCATCTGCTGTCAGAACAGAGCTGGCTATCTGTAGTTCTGTACTAGCCAAGTAGTACGTGACACACACCTTTCAGTGGCACATAGCCTCTTCTGACGAGCTCGGCGAAGTGGAGGTAGCCCATGAAGCCACAGGCGCTGGTAGTCCAGAACACCAAGGCCGGGATGCCCATCTCCTCGGCGACCCTCTGCGCGAAGCTCATGACGCCGTCGGCTATGACGCAGCTCACCGGTGGCGCCCCCGGCATGCCGTTGTTAAGCCTGGCCAGCAGCTCCCTGAACGGCGCGGCGCTGTGCTTGGTGGTAGACAGGCAGAGCGCGGCGATGTCCTGCGTGACGTCGTCGCCGTGGCCGTCAGACGGCGGCGGCAGGCCGTCCGGGATGGCCTCGAAGCGGAAGCCGTCGGCGCCGTCCAGCGAGCCCGGGCCGCGGGACCGGAGCAGGCGGCGGCGGTTGTACTCGGAGTTGACGAAGGTGATGCGGAAGCCCCGGGCGTGCAGCGCCTTGGCGAGGTGCAGCATCGGCGTGACGTGGCCCTGCGCCGGCTGCGGGATCAGCACCGCGTGGGGCTGCCGCTGGTGCGCCGCCGAGCTCATTGCCGCGTCAAACAGGCGCAGCCCGACGGAGTGCTCGCGGTTCACCGGTGATCCGGGGACGCTGTTCTTGGAAGGTTGATTTCGGTGGTGTTGGGCGAGGAGGGGGGAAACCTACGCTTCGCCGGTGGATCTGTGCGTCGGCGAAGCAGTGGCGCGTGACGTTGATGGATTGATATGTTTATTATTGATCCTGGCGTGGAGAAAGACGACGGACACCTGCCCACCTGCGTGCAGACTGCAGAGATATGGGGTTTCTCGTCATCCTATCGGATGGACCAATTTTTTTTTTGGAGGAAGCGAATGGACCAATTATCACTCAGCTGCCCAACCCACTCACTTGTTCGGTATGCCTTTGATGTTGTGTGCTAGTGTACGAGTAGTGTAAAGTGTGCTAGTGTACGAGCGAGGTTGCTAGCGCAAAATTCAAACCATTGGAGCATCCAAAGAAATATATCGGCAAAACCATCGTCTATGTTGAAAAACTTTCGATGCCTATTTTTGGAGAAATGCCATATTAAATTTCCCGTTGCAACTTTTCACCTAAGCCAAATTAATTCTAGCATGTTTTAGGGGATGGATAAGGAATCCTTTCAAGTCAGCTTTCATCTAAAACAAACGGTGCGTCATTTAAGATCTTTAGTCAAAAGTTATCATCTTCGGTCAGACCTTTCAAACCCGTCTAAAACGGGCAAACAGGCCGTCCAGTCATAAAAAAATTGACCCAAACGGACCTCAAACGTTCGGAGTGACCGACACCCCTCATATCCAGCCCTAATATGGGGCAGATATGGGGGCGCTCCGGCACTCGGGCACGCCCGCCACGTTTGCCTGATGATGGGGTCCCATGCGGACTCGCCCGGTAACCCGGCGGTCCGACGGACGCCTCCTTCGTCACCGCGGTGTGAACACCGCATGACGCTGCTTCGGCTCGCCGCCCTAGGCCAAATCCGGCTATATAAGCCGGTCGACGTCCCCAGCCCTAGCACATCCACCTCCTCCCTCTTTACGCCGTCATCCGAGCCCGTTCGCCTCCTCTCCCACGCTCTCCAGCGTCGCCATGGTCCGGCGTAAGACCGCCACCTACGCGATGCTCACGCTGGATGCAGATCGAGGCGGAGATCGAGGCTAGGTGCCGCCCGCATCGCTGTGGGGTGCCTCCGGACTCGCCAGAGCCGGGGGAGGAGGAGGAGGAGCTGCCGAAGCCGATGGACGTGGCGAATCCGGAGGAGCACGTGGCGAAGCAGCCTGCTCCGGGGTTGAACATGGCGGAGGCGGACGCGGAGTTCGTCGTCGCCCAAGCCGAGGAGATGGCGGAGCAGCAGGCCATCCTGGAGTCCATCCAGGATGAAGCCTCTGTGGAGGCCAACCGCCAGTTTCTCCGACAGAAGCAGGCGGAGGCGGACGCGCTCTTCGACGAACGGGACGTAGAGATAGAGGCGGAGGAGGCCGGAGCGGAGCAGCCGGAGGCGCCGGAGCTGCAGCTCCCACTCATGTATCCGCCGAAGAGCAGAAAGATAGTCGACATCTCCGACGAGGAGTAGATACAGAGTATGTATGTTTTTTTATTTTGCATGCAGCTGTGCTAATTTGAGACTTGCCCGGTGACTTTCCGTGGACATGTCTGGGCGCGTCCACGGACGTTTGAGGGATCATATTTGTCATACGTGGTTGTAGATGCTCTAAGTTCTCGTACAAGCTATCTTGGACGTGGAGTTTCTACACCCAGGAGCAAATGCTCCTGGTGTGAACAGTAAAATCAAAAAACATTCAAAAAAATCTGAATTTTGTTTGTGGTATACTTTCACAAATGTTTGTTGTGCATGCAAAATTTCATCACAAAATCACATTGTTGGAAGGCATGATAAAAAAACAAAATTGATGCTCTGAAAATGTTACTTACAAAAGCATTTTGAAGCTCTGATTTTGTTTTTTAGCACGACTTCCACCAATGTGATTTCGTGATGAAATTTGGCATGCACATGAAACATTTGTGAAAGTATGCCACACAAAAAATTCAAATTTTTTTGAATTTGTTTTCTATTTTTTTTTATTTTACTATTCACACGAGGAGCATTTGCTCCTGGGTGTAGAAAGGCACTTTCGGATATTCTTCCCCTACTTCTACTCCTCTGCAAGCAGAGGCAGTTGCTCTTTCTTTGGCTTCTCAGCTCCAAATTGCTCATCCCGCTTTCCTCATGGACTGTCTCTCGCTAGCTTTGGTTGCAACCGCTGGGAACATCTCCGATTCTATGATTCCTTGGGATATTAGAAAGACTTTGGCTATTTTTTTCAAATGCACTGCTAATTTGCATTCTAATGTGTCCATATTTCTCGAGAAATCAATGGTATTGCTTATAATCTTGCTTAGCAGGTATTTCGGTCAAATGGGAGCACTCAGGTCAATTGTTTTGCGTCTACTCATTCACATCTTTCTTGTCCTGTGATGTTCCTTCTTTCAAATTTCCAGTTCCAAGGTGTCACGATACAGGTGGTGCATTGTTACTAGCAGATTTGCTGAATCTGAGGAGCACTTAAATCACTCCCAGGAAGTAGCACTCATTCAGACTTGCACTTGTTGATGGATGCCTGTTGGACTCTACGAAGTGCCTGGTCATGACATCTGATGTTAGAGCATCTCCACTCGCCCCCCCCCAACAGGCCCCCAGGCCACTTTTTTATCGCCGGCTGGGGAAAATCGGCCCAGTCGCGTCCCCAGGAGCCCAATTTTCGCCGGTTAGGGCCGAAATTGGCGCCGGCGGACCCAGGCCGAACCCGACGCGCTGGGGGCGCCGGGGGAAACGTTTTTGGCGCGAGTCAGCGACCGGGTGCTTCGTCGTCCTCATCGCCTTGGTTTCCCGAGGGAATCAATGCGAAGGCTGCCGCTGGCCAGCCTTTCATTGATTTCTCACGGGCGGCGCAGTGAACGCACGCCCACGCGCATCCAGACCTCTCCCGCCACGCGGCCACACGACTGTCGCCCACTCTCCGCCCCCTGCTATAAAAGCCGCCCTTCCTCGCCGGTGGCAGAACACTCCTCACCACATCCTCTCTCTCTCACTCTCACCGCCGACGCCCTTCTCTCCTTCTTCGCCACCGGTACTCTTTCTCTTCCCGTGACATGGCCTAGTGCTTCCCAGGTGCGGTGCGTCGGCCAACGGCTTTGGCCGCCGCCACCTGCATGAGGCGGAGTGATACGTCCATTTTGCATCATGATTTCCTACTGTTATTTACTTTGTTTTGTTGAATAATAATGCTTTGTGAAGTGATTCTAATGCCTTTTCTCTCATAATATGCAAGGTTTACACAAAGAGGGAGAATACCGGCAGCTGGAATTCTGGACCTAAGAAAAGCACGTCAGAGATACCTATTCTGCACAACTCCAATGAAGCTGAAATTTTACGGAGATTATTTTTGTATTTAATAAAAAATACTGGAGCGGAAAACTACCGGAGGGGGCCTGCCAGGTGGGCACAACCCACCAGGGCGTGCCAGGCCCCCCTGGGCGCGCCCTGATGGGTTGTGGCCACCTCGGCCCACATCCGGTGCCCATCTTCGGGTATATGGTCACATTTGACCTAGAAAAAATCAGAGGAGGACTTTCGGGACGAAGCGCCGCCGCCTCGAGGTGGAACTTGGGCAGGAGCACTTTTGCCCTCCGGCGGAGCGATTCCGCGGGGGGAACTTCCCTCCCGGAGGGGGAAATCGAAGCTATCGTCATCACCAACACCCCTCTCATCTTTGGGAGGCCAATCTTCATCAACATCTTCAACAGCACCATCTCCTCTCAAACCCTAGTTCATCTCTTGTGTTCAATCTTTGTACCGGAACCTCAGATTGGTACCTGTGGGTGACTAGTAGTGTTGATTACCTTGCGTAGTTGATTACTATATGGTTTATTTGGTGGAAGATTATATGTTCAGATCCATTATGCTATTTAATACTCCTCTGATCTTGAGCATGATTATTACTTGTGACTAGTTACCTTTGTTCTTGAGGTCACGGGAGAAGTCATGTCGTGAGTAATCATGTGAATTTGATATGTGTTCGATATTATGATGATATGTATGTTGTGATTCCCTTAGTGGTGTCATGTGAACGTCGACTACATGACACTTCACCATTCATGGGCCTAAGGGAATGCATTGTGGAGTAGTTATTAGATGATGGGTTGCTAGAGTGACAGAAGCTTAAACCCTAGTTTATGCGCTACTTCGTAAGGGGCTGATTTGGATCCAAACGTTTAATGCTATGGTTAGATTTTATCTTAATACTTTTATCGTAGTTACGGATGCTTGCGAGGGGGTTAATCATAAGTGGGAGGTTGTTCAAGTAAGAACAACACCCAAGCACCGGTCCACCCACATATAAATTATCAAAGTAGCAAACACGAATCAAACCAACATGATAAAAGTGACTAGATGAAATTCCCGTGTACCCTCAAGAACACTTTGCCTATTACTAGAGAATGTTTTGGCCTGTCCTTTGCCACAAAAGGATTGGGCTACCTTGCTGCACCTTGTTTACCGTTACCGTTACTTGCTTGTTACCCATTATCTTGCTATCAAACTATCTGTTACCTACGATTTCAGTGCTTGCAAAAATTACCTTGCTGAAAACCGCTTGTCATTTCCTTTTGCTCCTCGTTGGGTTCGACACTCTTACTTATCGAAAGGACTACGATTGATCCCCTATACTTGTGGGTCATCAAGACTCTATTCTCGCGCCGTTGCCTTGGAGTGAAGCGCTCTTGGTAAGTGGAAACCGGTAAGGAAAAAACTTATACTACGTGCTGAAATTTATTGCTACTTGCTACTATGGAAAACAATCCTTTGAGGGGTTTGTTCGGGGTATCTTCACCTCGACCAGAACCACAATTAGTTGCCGCTCAACCTACAACAGCTACTGAAAATGTTACTTATGAAATTCATTCGGGTATGTTAGAACAACAGCTTGCTAAACCTTATGCAGGAGATGGAACTGAACATCCTGATATGCACCTCTTATATGTGAACGAAATTTGTGGATTATTTAAGCTTGCAGGTTTACCCGGAGATGAAGTTAAGAAGAAGGTTTTCCCTTTATCTTTGGAGGGAAAAACATTGTCATGGTATAGGCTATGTGATGATCTTGGATCGTGGAACTGGAATCGTTTGCAATTGGAATTTCACCAAAAGTTTTATCCCATGCATCTAGTTCATCGTGATCGGAATTATATATATAATTTTTGGCCTCGTGAAGGAGAAAGTATTGCTTTAGCTTGGGGGAGGCTTAAGTCAATATTATATTCATGCCCCAATCATGACATTCCAAGAGAAGTTATCATTCAGAATTTTTATGCTCGGGTTTCTCATAGTGATCAATCCATGCTCGATACTTCTTGTGCTGGTTCTTATATGAAGAAGACTATTGAATTCAAGTGGGATCTTTTAGAAATAATTAAACGCAACTCTGAAGATTAGGAACTCGACGAAGGTAATGAGTCAGGTATAAAGCTTAAATTTGATTGTGTTAAATCTTTTATGAATACCGATACTTTTCATAAGTTTAGCACTAAATATGGACTTGACTCTGAGATAGTTGCATCTTTCTGCGAAGCATTTTCTACTCGCGTTGACCTCCCTAAGGAGAAGTGGTTTAAATAGCATCCCCCTATTAAAGAAGAAATTAAAGAACCGATCATAGCTAAAGAAGATACCATCTTTTACAATGTTGATCCAGTTGTGCCTACCGCTTATATTGAAAAACCACCTTTCCCACTAAGGATAAAGGAACATGCTAAGGTATCAATTGTGGTTCGTAAGAGTAATATAAGAGCACCTAAACCCCCTGAGCAAATTAAAGTAGAACCTAGTGTTGCTATGGTTAAAGATCTCTTGGTAGAAAATATTAATGGGCATGTTATCTACTTTTGTGATGAAGCGGCTAGAATTGCTAAACCCGATGAAAAAGATAAACATAGACCCATAGAAGGCATGCCTGTTGTCTCAGTCAAAATAGGAGATCATTGCTATCATGGTTTATGTGATTTGGGTGCTATTGTGAGTGCTATCCCTTTTACTCTATACCAAGAAATTATGGATGAGATAGCACCTGCTGAAATAGAACACATTGGCGTTACTATTAAACTTGCTAATAGAGATACTATTACACCACTTGGGATTGTTAGAGATGTTGAAGTCTTGTGCGGGAAAGTAAAATACCCTACTGATTTTCTAGTTCTTGGTTCCCCACAAGATGACTTTTGTCCCATTATCTTTGGTAGACCTTTCTTGAGCACCGTCAATGCTAAGATAGATTGTGAAAAACAAACTGTCGGTGTCAATTTTGGTAATGTGTCTCATGAGTTTAATTTTTCCAAGTTTAGTAGACAACCTCGTGATAAAGCATTATCTAGTAAGGATGAAATGATTGGTCTTGCGTCTATTGCTGTGCCTCCTACTGATCCATTAGAACAATATTTGCTTGACAATGAGAATGATATGCATTTGCGAGAAAGAAATGAGATAGATAAAATCTTCTTTGAACAACAACCTCTCCTGAAACACAATTTGCCTATTGAAACTCTTGGAGGTCCTCCTCCACCTAAAGGTGATCCTGTGTTTGAATTGAAACAATTGCCTCACACTTTTAAGTATGCTTATCTTGATGAGAAAAAGATATATCATGTTATTATTAGTGCTAACCTTTCAGAACATGAAGAGGAAAGATTATTGAAAGTTCTAAGGAAGCACCGGGCTGCTATTGGATATACTCTTCATGATCTTAAGGGCATTAGTCCCACTCTATGTCAGCACAAGATTAATATGGAACCTGATGCTAAACCCGTTGTTGATCACCAACGGCAATTGAATCCTAAGATGAAAGAAGTGGTAAGAACTGAAGTATTAAAGCTTCTGGAAGCAGGTATAATCTATCACATAGCTGATAGTAGATGGGTAAGTCCCGTTCATTGTGTCCCTAAGAAAGGAGGTATTACCGTTGTTCCCAATGATAAGAATGAACTCATTCCACAAAGAATTGTCACTGGCTATAGAATGGTAATTGATTTTAGAAAATTAAATAAAGCTACTAGGAAAGATCATCACCCTGTGCCGTTCATTGATCAAATGCTTGAAAGACTATCTAAGCACACACACTTTTGTTTCTTAGATGGATATTCTGGTTTCTCTCAAATACCCGTGTCACAATCCGATCAAGAGAAAACCACCTTTACTTGCCCTTTTGGAACCTATGCTTATAGACGTATGCCTTTTGGTTTATGCAATGCACCTACTACCTTTCAAAGATGTATGACTGCTATATTCTCTGATTTTTGTGAAAAGATTGTGGAGGTTTTCATGGATGATTTTTCCGTTTACGGAACTTCTTTTGATGATTGCTTAAGCAACCTTGATCGAGTTTTGCAGAGATGTGAACAAACTAATCTCGTCTTGAATTGGGAGAAGTGCCACTTTATGGTTAATGAAGGCATTGTCTTGGGGCATAAAATATCTGAACGAGGTATTGAGGTGGATAAAGCTAAAGTTGATGCAATTGAGAAAATGCCATGTCCTAAAGATATTAAAGATATTCGAAGTTTCCTTGGTCATGCCGGTTTTTATAGGAGGTACATTAAAGACTTCTCTAAAATTTCTAGGCCTCCTACTAATCTTTTGCAAAAGGATATTCCTTTTGTTTTTGATGATGATTATGTGGAAGCCTTTGAAACACTCAAGAAAGCCTTAACCTCTGCACCTATCGTACAACCACCTGATTGGAACTTGCCTTTTGAAATTATGTGTGATGCTAGTGATTATGTTGTTGGTGTTGTCCTAGGACAAAGAGTTGATAAGAAATTGAATGTTATCCATTATGCTAGAAAAACTCTAGACAGTGCCCAATGAAACCATGCTACCACTGAAAAAGAATTTTTAGCAGTTGTGTTTGCCTGCGATAAATTTAGATCCTATATTGTTGATTCTAAAGTTATTGTTCACACCGATCATGCTGCTATAAAATACCTTATGGAAAAGAAAGATGCTAAACCTAGGCTCGTTAGGTGGGTTCTCTTGCTTCAAGAATTTGACTTACACATCATTGATAAGAAGGGAGCTGAGAACCCCGTAGCTGATAACTTGTCTAGGTTAGAAAATATTCTTGATGACCCACTACCTATTGATGATAGTTTCCCTGACGAACAGTTTGCTGCAATAAATGTTTCTCAAAACACACCTTGGTATGCTGACTATTCTAACTACATTGTCGCTAAATATATACCACCTAGCTTCACTTACCAACAAAAGAGAAAAAAAATCTATGACTTGAGACATTACTTTTGGGATGACCCACATCTTTATAAAGAAGGAGTAGATGGTATTATTAGATGTTGTGTACCTGAGCATGAACAGGAACAAATCCTACGGAAATGTCATTCCGAAGCTTATGGAGGACATCATGCGGGAGATAGAACTGCTCATAAGGTATTGCAATCTGGTTTTTATTGGCCTACTCTCTTCAAGGATGCCCGTAAGTTTGTCTTGTCTTGTGATGAATGTCAAAGAATTGGTAATATCGGTAAGCGTCAGGAAATGCCTATGAATTATTCACTTGTTGTTGAACCATTTGACGTTTGGGGTTTTGATTATATGGGGCCTTTTCCTTCCTCCAACGGGTACACTCATATTTTAGTTGCGGTTGATTATGTCACTAAGTGGGTAGAAGCTATTCCAACTAGTAGTGCTGATCACCACACCTCTATTAAAATGCTTAAAGAGGTTATCTTCCCGAGGTTTGGAGTCCCTAGATATTTAATGACCGATGGTGGTTCACACTTTATTCATGGTGCTTTTCGTAAGATGCTTGCTAAATATGATGTTAACCATAGAATTGCATCACCCTATCATCCTCAATGTAGTGGTCAAGTTGAACTTAACAATAGAGAAAGAAAATTAATATTACAAAAAACTGTCAATAGGTCTCGTAAGAATTGGTCTAAGAAATTAGATGATGCACTTTGGGCCTATAGAACAGCTTATAAAAATCCTATGGGTATGTCTCCATATAAATGGTATATGGGAAAGCTTGTCATTTGCCTCTAGAATTAGAACACAAAGCATTTTGGGCAATTAAAGAACTTAACTATGATTTTAAACTTGCCAGTGAGAAGAGGCTATT
Source organism: Elymus sibiricus (assembly GCA_039707655.1). Lineage (NCBI taxonomy): Eukaryota > Viridiplantae > Streptophyta > Magnoliopsida > Poales > Poaceae > Elymus > Elymus sibiricus. Next base: position 366,603,005 of record CM077673.1, on the reverse strand, counting down.
TGATATTAGCTCACTAGATGAATGGAGAACCCAAGCCTATGAAAATGCCAAGCTATTCAAAGAAAAAGTAAAAAGATGGCATGACAAAAGAATCCAAAAGCGGGAATTCAAAATAGGAGATTATGTTCTTTTGTTCAACTCTTGTTTCAGATTTTTTGCAGGAAATCTTCTCTCCAAATGGGAAGGACCATATATTATCGAAAAGGTTTATCGTTCTGGAGCTTGATACGTCTCCAACGTATCTATAATTTTTGATTGTTCCATGCTATTATATTATCTGTTTTGGATGTTTTATATGCATTAATATGCTATTTTATATTATTTTTGGGACTAACCTATTAATCTAGAGCCTATTGCCAGTTTCTGTTTTTTCCTTGTTTTTGAGTATTGCAGATAAGGAATATTAAACGGTGTCCAAACGGAATAAAATCTTCGGAATGATTTTTCTTGGACCAGAAGAAACCCAGCAGACTTGGAGATGAAGGCAGGAGACCTGCCGTGGAGTCACAAGCCACCAGGGCGCGCCCTAGGGGGGGCGCCCCCTGGCTTGTGGCCCCACGGCAGCCCTCCTAACCCTATTCTTCGGCCTATAAATTCCCAAATATTCCCTGGATACCAAAGGGAGCCACGAAAATACTTTTCCGCCGCCGGAAGCCTCTGTTCCCGTGAGATCCAATCTTGGAGCCTTTTTCGGTAATCTGCCGGAGGGGGATTCGATCACGGAGGGCATCTACATCAACTCCATTGCCCCTACGATGATGCGTGAGTAGTTTACCACAGACCTTCGGGTCCATAGCTAGTAGCTAGATGGCTTCTTCTCTCTCTTTGTTCTTCAATACCATGATCTTCATGGAGATCTATCCGATGTAATACTCTTTTGCAGTGTATTTGTCGAGATCCAATGAATTGTGGGTTTATGATCAGCTTATCTATGAATATTATTTGAATCTTCTCTGAATTCTTATATGCATGATTTCATATCTTTGCAAGTCTCTTCGAGTTATTGGTTTGGTTTGGCCAACTAGATTGGTAATTCTTGCAATGGGAGAAGTGCTTAGTTTTGGGTTCAATCTTGCGTTGTCCTCACCCAGTGACAAAGTAGGGGTAGCGAGGCACGTATTTGTATTGTTGCCATCGAGGATAAAAAGATGGGGTTTTCATCATATTGCTTGAGTTTATCCCTCTACATCATGTCATCTTACCTAATGCGTTACTCTGTTCTTCATGAACTTAATACTCTAGATGCAGGCAGGAGTCGGTCGATGTGTGGAGTAATAGTAGTAGATGCAGAATCGTTTCGGTCTACTTGACACGGACGTGATGCCTATATGCATAATCATTGCCTTGGATATCATCATAACTATGCGCTTTTCTATCAATTGCTCGACAGTAATTTGTTCACCCACCGTATTATTTTCCTTCATGAGAGAAGCCTCTAGTGAAACCTATGGCCCCCGGGTCTATTTTCCATCTTATATTTTCAGATCTATAAACCAAAAATACCTCGCTGCATTATTTTTACTTTTGTTTTACTTTACGTTCTAGCGATCTTTTATATCTATCTCTATCAGATCTCATCCTTGCAAATAACCGTGAAGGGATTGACAACCCCTTTTAGCGTTGGGTGCAAGAGTTTGATTGTTTGTGTAGGTGCGAAGATTGGGGACTTGCTTGTGTCTCCTACTGGATTGATACCTTGGTTCTCAACAACTGAGGGAAATACTTATCTACTTTGCTGCATCACCCTTTCCTCTTCAAGGGAAAACCAACGCAAGCTCAAGAAGTAGCAAGAAGGATTTCTCGCGCCGTTGCCGGGGAGATCTACATGAAGCCTACCAAGTACCCATCACAAACTCATCTCTTGCATTTACATTATTTGCCATTTGCCTCTCGTTTTCCTCTCCCCCACTTCTAAAACGATTTTCAGAAGAAAAACACCAAAAAGATTTGCCTTTTTATTCGCCTTTTTCTCGCCGGATCTCTTTCTGTTTGCTTGTTGAAAGAACATGTGCTGCCCCCATGTTTGGTTTTGGTAATTGATGACAATCTCTATGGACTAATGGTTGCCTTGAGTTATATTTGAAGGGTTTGTCCTTAGGCATTGCTTGAAGACCATTTGTTGGTTTCAAGGTTATTAGAAGAAGAATGTGTGTTGACCAAGGTGCTATTCAAGGATTTATCCAAAGATTGGTCATGTGAGTGTTGAGCCTATTGCAAGCATGTCTTGAAGAAGAAGTTTGTGTGAACATTCGTGTTTACCTTCAAGACATCATCCTAATGAAGAGAGTTGGAAAGATTCAAGGTTGATCAAGACTAAATATGAAGAATGATTCAAGTTGATCAACACACAAAGCGTAGAAGATGTACCGAGTGGGATCAAGTGATCTCACGGTATGGTAAGCATTGTCCATTACGCTTTGTGTACTAACCCATGTTCTATGCGAGAGTTCTATGTGGGGTTAGGTATGTTTCCATGGGCTTGCGTCAAGAGGAAGATCTCATTCAACCCATGGAGGATGACATCAAGTGGTGATCGTCATCAAGATTGCGGTGTGCAAGTTCAAGTGGAGCATCACGAAGAGATCACATGCTTGAAGCTTGCCGTCCATTGTGGTGACAATGGACTTGTGAAGATGTGCCGAAGAGTGGCTCACCCATAGTGGAGTATGGGGGAGCAATCTACTAGTCTTCATCGAGCCGGCGCAATCAAGAAAGGTGGTCCAACTTGAGGAGGTCAAGATCGTCATCATCTAGCTCAAGTGGACTATGCGCAAGGCAAAGGTTTGCCCTTGATAGGTTTTCTATTTTACCGGTCTCATGGTAGTAGTTGGGAGACCGGGTTATAGGATCGATAGCCGTACTATCAAGGGGGGCTCTCAAGTGAGTAGCTTTATCGTATCTTCGTAGAGAGCTCAAACCATTGCATCCTTGCATCATCTTTCTTGGTTCGTGTTTGGTGTTTCTCTTTGTGAGTTTTTGAGCTTATGGTCATCTTCATGACAAGCTCTAGTTCATCGAAAACGGAGTTCATATATGCATCTTCTATGATGTTTTCGATGTTGGAGTTTATGCCGGTTCTTCATTCATAGAGGTTTCTCATCTCTATAGTGCTTGTCGTTATCTATCCAACAAGCTTGAGTTTGCTCAATTCGGAGCTCATTTGCAGAAGTTATGGCAGTTTCAGTCTCTGGGCAGTTTTCTTGTCACCCAAGCGGTAGTACCGCTCGGTACCACGGTAGTACCGCTTATGTGGTAGTACCGCTGTGGTCTACCGCAGCGAGTACCGCTTGTGGGATTTTCTTCTGGTATCCTGTTTTTGGTAAGCGGTAGTAGCACAGTAGTAGCACGGTAGTACCGCTATGCGGTACTTCCGCTTTCTACTACCGCTTCCAGTACCGCTTGTTGAAATTCTACTGGTATCCTGTTTTTCCTTAGCGGTAGTTGAGCGGCTGTTGGGCGGTAGTACCGCTTGCGGCGGTAGTACCGCTCCACTACCTCGTTTCTGAGCTGTTCTGCGAACCTTTGCGGTAGTACCGCTTGTGGGTGCGGTAGTACCGCTTCGTGCGGCACTACCGCGCTCCTGTGCTTACTATACTCACTGGCTTCGGCTGGTAGTACCGCTCTAAGCGGTAGTACCGCTCCTTGGAGCGGTAGTACCGCTTGAGTGCTTCCAGCACAGGTAACGGTTCGATTTGGTGGGGGCTATAAAAGGGGTCTTCTTCCCCAACGGTTATCTTATCCTTTGCAGTTCTCTCTCCTCCATTGTTGACCTTCTAGAGCTTTGCTATCTCTCAATCCCTCCAATGATTCTTGCTCCTTCTTGAGGGAAAAGAGAGAGGAGATCTAGATCCATCTTTCCACCAATCCATTTCTCCTCTATGTGAGGGAAACCTTGTGGATTTAGATCTTGGAGTTCTTGGTGTTCTCCTTGTTCTTCCTCTCACTTTCCTCCATAGCTTTTGTTGCTTTGGTGGGATTTGAGAGAGAGGGACTTGAGCACTTCGTGTGTTCTTGCCATTGCATTAGTTGCATCGGTTTGAGTTCTCCACGGTGATACGTGGAAGTTAGTAGTTGAGAAGCTTATTACTCTTGGGTGTTTGGGCACCCTAGAGCTTGTTCCTCTTGGGTGCCTTGGCGCCCTAGACGGCTTGGTGGTGCCTCGGAGCTCAATCATTGTGGTGTAAAGCTCTGGGCAAGCGTCGGGGTCTCCAATTAGGTTGTGGAGATCGCCCCGAGCAATTTGACGGGTACCGGTGACCGCCAAGGGTTGCCACCGCGGAAGCCATAGTCCATTGTGGTGAAGCTTCATGGTGTTGTTGGGAGCCTCCAATTAAGTTGTGGAGTTTGCCCCAACCTTGTTTGTACGGGTTCGGTGACCGCCCTCAAGGGTCCCTTAGTGGAATCACGGCATCTTGCATTGTGCGAGGGCGTGAGGAGATTACGGTGGCCCTAGTGGCTTCTTGGGGAGCATTGTGCCTCCACACCGCTCCAAACGGAGATTAGCATCCGCAAGGGTGTGAACTTCGGGATACATCATCGTCTCCGCGTGCCTCGGTTATCTCTTACCCGAGCCCTTTACTTATGCACTTTACTTTGTGATAGCCATATTGTTTCTAGTTATATATCTTGCTATCACTTAGTTGTTCATCTTGCTTAGCATAAGTTGTTGGTGCACATAGGTGAGCCTAGTCTATTTAGGTTTTGTGCTTGACAAATTAAACGCTAGTTTTATTCCGCATTTGTTCAAGCCTAAACCGTAATTATTTTAAAGCGCCTATTCACCCCCCCTCTAGGCGACATCCACGATCTTTCACTTGTGTTGCCATGTGCCTTCTATTTGCTTGCATCTTCGCTTGCTAAAAATCTATTGATATGGATCCTCATCCACTTGCTAATATTTTCAAAAGGCCAAATTATGATGAACCAATTGCTAGTGAGTTGAGTGCACTTGATTATCTCTATGAAGTTTTGTTTGAAAATCATGAATCTGAAAATTTTGATGAAGTGTTGAAAGAAGAAAATTATAAGGTGATTCATGATAGATCCTTGATTGAAAAACATGATTGCAATGTTGCTAGTATGAATTCTCTAAATATCCATGTTGCTAATGATATGCAAAGCCACAAGCTTGGGGATGCTATGTTTCATGAAGATGATATTTTTTGTTCCCCAAGTTTTGATGAGCAAATTCATTATGATGATTGCATGCTCGTGCATCATGAAAAGAATGATTTATGTGATAGTTATATTGTTGAATTCGTTCATGATGCCTCTGAAATTTATTATGAGGGAGGAACATATCCTTGTAGGAATTGCAATAATATCAAGTTTCCTCTCTATGTGTTCAAAGTTTTGAAGTTATGCTTGTTTTGCCTTCCTATGCTAGTTGATTCTTGTTCCCATAAATTGTTTGCTCACAAAATCCCTATGCATAGGAAGTGGGTTAGACTTAAATGTGCTTGTCATGAGATTCATGATGCTTTCTTGCATATTTCAATTACTACTTTTTATGTGAGCATCATTGAAATCGTTATGCCTAGCTAGGGGCGTTAAACAATAGCGCTTGTTGGGAGGCAACCCAATTTTATTTTCTGTTTTTTGTTTGTTTTTGTTTCTGTTTTTGAGTGTTTTACACATTATTACCTCGGTAGTAATTGTGTTTTATTGTTTTAATTAGTGTTTGAGCCAAGTAAGACCTTTGGGATGGTCTACGGTGATGGTGATTTGATTTTGCTGAAAAACAGAAACTTTTGCGCTCAGTCCAGGAATTTTATAAATTCACCAGAGCGTCGAATGAGTCTGAAATGTTTACACAAGATTTATATACAAATTTCCCTGATTGTCCTAATTTTTCAGAATTTTTGGAGTTATAGAAGTATTCGAAGTCTATAGATTGCTACAGACTGTTCTGTTTTAGACAGATTCTGTTTTTTTCTTTGTGTTGTTTGCTTATTTTGATGTATCTATGGGTTGTATCGGTGGGTATGAACCATGGAGAAGTTGGAATACAGTAGATATTACACCAATATAAATAAATAATGAGTTCACAACAGTACCTAAAGTGGTGATTTATTTTTCATATACTAACGGATCTCATGAGTTTTCTGTTGAGTTTTGTGTTGTGAAGTTTTCAAGTTTTGGGTAAAGATTTGATGGACTATGGAATAAGGAGTGGCAAGAGCCTAAGTTTGGGGATGCCCAAGGCACCCCAAGCCATATTCAAGGATACCAAAAAGCCTAAGCTTGGGGATGCCCCGGAAGGCATCCCCTCTTTCGTCTTCAATCCATCGGTAAATTTACTTGGGGCTATATTTTTATTCACCACATGATATGTGTTTTGCTTGGAGCGTCTTGTATGATATGAGTCTTTGCTTTTTAGTTTGCCACAATCATCCTTGCTGCACACATCTTTTTAGGGGGACACACATTAATCATGAATTTAATAGAATACTCTATGTGCTTCACTTATATCTTTTGAGCTAGGCAATGTTGCTCTAGTGCTTCACTTATATCTTTTTAGAGCACGGTCGTGTTTTGTTTTATAGAAATAATTGAACTCTCGTACTTCACTTATATTATTTTGAGAGTCTTTAAACAGCATGGTAATTGGTTTAGGTTATGAATTTAGTCCTAATATAATGGGCATCCAAGAGGGATATAATAAAAACTTTCATATTAGGTGCATTGAATACTATGAGAAGTTTGATTCCTTGCATATAGTTTTGAGATATGAAGATGGTAATATGAGAGTCATGCTAGTGAGTAATTGTGAATTGGAAGAAATACTTGTGTTAAAGTTTGTGATTCCCGTAGCATGCACGTATGGTGAACCGTTATGTAACGAAGTCGGAGCATGATTTGTTTAATGATTGTCAACCTTTGTGTGAGGGTCGGGAGCGCGCGATGGTTAACTCCTATCAACCTCTCCCCTAGGAGCATGCGTCTAATACTTTGCTTTGATAACTAATAGACTTTTGTAATAAGTATGTGAGTTCTTTATGACTAATGTTGAGTCCATGGATTATACGCACTCTCCCCCTTCCACCTTTGCTAGCCTCTCTAGTACCGCGCAACTTTTGCCGGTGCATTAAACCCACCTTCCTCAAAACAGCCACCATATACTTTCCTCAAAACAGCCACCATACCTACCTATCATGGCATTTCCATAGCCATTCCGAGATATATTGCCATGCAACTTCCACCGTTCCGTTTTTCATGACACGCACCATCACTTTCATATTGCATATAGAGTCATATTTTGTTCTAGGTATCGAGTTGTAATTTTTGAGTTCTAAGTAAATAAAAGTGTGATGATCTTCATTATTAGAGCATTGTCCCGTGAGAGAAAAGGATGATGGAAGCTATGACTCCCTCACAAGTTGGGATGAGTCTCCGGACTTTACAAATAATAAAAGAGGCCAGCGAAGCCCAAATAAAAAAAAGAGGCTAAAGATGCCCACCAAAATTAAAAAAAAAGAGAGAAAGAGAGAAGGGACAATGCTACTATCTTTTTACACACTTGTGCTTCAAAGTAGCACCATGATCTTCATGATAGAGAGTCTCCTATTTTGTCACTTTCATATAACTAGTGGAATTTTTCATCTTATGCACAACCACTTAGTTTTCTTTTTGAGCTTTCATACACTTATAGCTCTAGTGCATTCGTTGCATGGCAATCCCTACTCACTCACATTGATATCTATTGATGGGCATCTCCATAGCCCGTTGATACGCCTAGTTGATGTGAGACTATCTTCTCCTTTTTCCTCACAACCTCCACCATATTCTATTCCACCTATAGTGCTATATCCATGGCTCACGCTCATGTATTGCGTGAGAGTTGAAAAGGTTTGAGAACATAAAAGGTGTGAAACAATTGCTTGACTTGTCATCGGGGTTGTGCATGATTTAGATACTTTGTGTGGGGAAGATGGAGCATAGCCAGACCATATGATTTTGTAGGGATAACTTTCTAAGGCCATGCTATTTCGAAAGGACGCAATTGCCTTGTTAGTATGCTTGAAGTATTACTGTTTTTATGTCAATATTAGACTTTTGTTTTGAATCTTATGGATCTGAATATTCATGCCACAATAAAGAATATTACATGGATAAATATGTTAGGTAGCATTCCACATCAAAAATTCTGTTTTTATCATTTACCTACTCGAGGACGAGCAGGAATTAAGCTTGGGGATGCTTGATATGTCTCCAACGTATCTATAATTTTTGATTGTTCCATGCTATTATATTATCTATTTTGGATGTTTTATATGCATTAATATGCTATTTTATATTATTTTTGGGACTAACCTATTAATCTAGAGCCTAGTGCCAGTTTGTGTTTTTTCCTTGTTTTTGAGTATTGCAGGTAAGGAATATTAAACGGAGTCCAAACGGAATAAAATCTTCGGAATGATTTTTCTTGGACCAGAAGAAACCCAGCAGACTTGGAGATGAAGGCAGGAGACCTACCGTGGAGTCACAAGCCACCAGGGCGCGCCCTAGGGGGAGGGGGCGCCCCCTGGCTTGTGGCCCCACGGCAGCCCTCCTAACCCTATTCTTCGGCCTATAAATTCCCAAATATTACCTGGATACCAAAGGGAGCCACGAAAATACTTTTCCGCCGCCGGAAGCCTCTGTTCCCGTGAGATCCAATCTTGGAGCCTTTTTCGGTAATCTGCCGGAGGGGGATTCGATCACGGAGGGCATCTACATCAACTCCATTGCCCCTCCGATGATGCGTGAGTAGTTTACCACAGACCTTCGGGTCCATAGTTAGTAGCTAGATGGCTTCTTCTATCTCTTTGTTCTTCAATACCATGATCTTCATGGAGATCTATCCGATGTAATACTCTTTTGCGGTGTGTTTGTCGAGATCCGATGAATTGTGGGTTTATGATCAGCTTATCTATGAATATTATTTGAATCTTCTCTGAATTCTTATATGCATGATTTCATATCTTTGCAAGTCTCTTCGAGTTATTGGTTTGGTTTTGCCAACTAGATTGGTAATTCATGCAATGGGAGAAGTGCTTAGTTTTGGGTTCAATCTTGCGGTGTCCTCACCCAGTGACAAAGTAGGGGTAGCGAGGCACGTATTTGTATTGTTGCCATCGAGGATAAAAAGATGGGGTTTTCATCATATTGCTTGAGTTTATCCTCGCTGCATTATTTTTACTTTTGTTTTACTTTACGTTCTAGCGATCTTTTATATCTATCTCTATCAGATCTCATCCTTGCAAATAACCGTGAAGGGATTGACAACCCCTTTTAGCGTTGGGTGCAAGAGTTTGATTGTCTGTGTAGGTGCGAAGATTGGGGACTTACTTGTATCTCCTACTGGATTGATACCTTGGTTCTCAACAACTGAGGGAAATACTTATCTACTTTGCTGCATCACCCTTTCCTCTTCAAGGGAAAACCAACGCAAGCTCAAGAAGTAGCAGAGCTATCAAGATTAATAACGCCGAAGGTACTAATCCGAAGGTGGTCAATGGACAAAGAATTAAGCATTATATCTCAGGTACGCCTATTAACGTTGAAAGCAATGTTATCCAAACTATGACACTGGAGGAACACATAAAAGAAACCTTCCGGAATACTCCAGAATTCTGAAAAATAGGAGGTACGTGATACGGTAAGTAAACGGACTCCGAAAAATTCGCAAAAATATCTTTTGTCAGTTTTGGAATATTAGAAAATTTTGGAAATAAAAAATTAAACCGGAAGGTGATCGAGGTGAGCACGATACACCAGGGCGCGCCCTGGTGGGTTGTGCCCACCTCGTATGCCTTCCCGACTCCATTTTCCTTCCATATACTTGTTTCCCAAGAATAAAAATTCTCTATATATACCCCTGACTGTTTTGACAACCGCATCGCAGAAAGATCCTCTATTCTTGTTTCGTGCTGTTTCCCTGGCAGATCTGAAAATATGTCGTCTCAAGATTCGGAGGGGGAGAGCCATGTTGATCCCTATGTTTCAGACCCAAAGATATTTAGGGAAATTTACCCCTATCTATGGACCTCGGAGGAGGAAGAAGATGCTACCATGCAGGAAGCAAAAGATGACAGCTCTGAGGAAGAGGATGATCCATTGCCTCAACCCGGAGACATGCATGTGGAATTTAAAAAGGCAAGCCTCCCTAGAAGATACAAACCTAAGGTCCAATTTATCCCGTCTCATTTTCTGCAGGAGAGCAAGGAGGCCTTATGCCAAAGGATATTAAAGCTTGAGTTAGAGAATGATGATCTAAGGGAGGAAAACTTTATGCTTAAATATAAGTTGAAGAAGAAGGTTTCCTCGTAACCACCACCTTCTTCATCATCACCACCAAAGGAGATTTGAGCACACGGGTATGGGCACTCCCCTTGGCTTGAGCCAAGCTTGGGGGAGGTGTCCCGATATTGTATCACCACCACTTTTATTCACCTTTACCTATTTTAGTTCGATCCTTAGTTTTCCTTTACTTTAGTTGAATAAAAGTTTAGCATGATCTATTTTCGTGTGTTAGTTCCGTGGCCTATCTATCTATGTAATCGAGTGAAAGTTATATAATAAAGTTAGTTTGAGTTTTTGCCTCTCTACTTTCTTGTTGCAATCAAAATAAAGAAAAGAAGAAACAAATGAAAAGAATCATATGCTAATCTTATGGTGTGTAATGACATCACATAAGGAAAAGTATAAGTAGTAAAATTTATTGGAGATTGACAAACATAGCATTGGTCAATGATGCAATTCATGAAAGAATTAATAAGGGAAGAGAAGATTCACATGCAAATACACTATCTTGGACATCTTTTATGATTGTGAGCCCCCATCAAATATTATATGTCAAAATTGTTGACGTTGGACAAGGAAGACAACGTAATGATTTATGTTTGTTCATATCCACATAGAAGTTATATTGTCATAGATCCTTTAACATGTGGTGCTTGCTCAATATCTTTGCTAGCCAAAATTCCGCACTAAGTAGAGATACTACTTGTGCATCCAAAAACCCAAACCCAAACTCCTTCTTTAAGTGTCCACCATACCTACCTATGGATCGAGAAAGATCCCTCAAGTAAGTTGTCATCGGTGCAATAAGGCAATAAAAATTGCTCCTAAAAGTGTTTGATCAATTAGTGTAAGATAAAATTGAGCGCTATACGAACTTATGATGGCAAAGTAATAAAAGCGATGAACTGCATAATAAAGGTTGCTATCATAGGGGGCAATATAGTGTGACGTTCTTTTACATTAAGGGATTGGGCATACAAACCAACAAGCGCATGGCAACATCTGCTTCCCTCTGCGAAGGGCCTATCTTTTACTTTTATGTATTTAGTTTTATGCAAGAGTCAAAGTATTCTTCCCTATCCTTTTTACTTTTTCTTTTGCAAGCATCATGTGGTGATTAAAGATCTAGGCACATATATCCAGATGGATATGGGTGGGCATGAGTTATTATTGTTGACATCACCCTTGAGGTGAGTAAGTTGGGAGGCGAAACTATAAGCCCCTATCTTCCTATGTGTCCGGTTGAAACTTTTTGTTCATGGGTATGCCGTGAGTGTTAGCAATCATAGAAGACTAAATGATGGTTGAGTATGTGGACTTGCCAAAAGGCTCCGACATGAGACCCTTCCTGAAAATATGATGAATTGTAGTTGCAAAGTTGACTGAGAACATAGTTTGTTGGTTCCCAATAAGGTTTATGCTTCATACTTCTATGTTGTGATGAATTGTTACTTGTTCATGACAAGATATATGATAAAATTGTATTGAAATAAGTTTTTATGATAGAGTTTGTTGTTGTTATATTAATAAGCATGATCCTTCTATGTCCGTATTTTGTTTTTATCGACACCACTCTCTCAAACCATGTGGACATGCTTTTCAATATCGGCTTTCGCTTGAGGACAAGCGAGGTCTAAGCTTGGGGAAGTTGATACGTCCATTTTGCATCAGGATTTCCTACTGTTATTTACTTTGTTTTGTTGAATAATAATGCTTTGGGGAGTGATTCTAATGCCTTTTCTCTCATAATATGCAAGGTTTACACAAAGAGGGAGAATACCGGCAGCTGGAATTCTGGACCTAAGAAAAGCATGTCAAAGATACCTATTCTGCACAACTCCAATGAAGCTGAAATTTTACGGAGATTATTTTTGTATTTAATAAAAAATATTGGAGCGGAAAACTACCGGAGGGGCCCTGCCAGGTGGGCAAAACCCACCAGGGCGCGCCAGGCCCCCCTGGGCGCGCCCTGATGGGTTGTGGCCACCTCGGTCCACCTCCGGTGCCCATCTTCGGGTATATGGTCACATTTGACCTAGAAAAAAAATCAGAGGAGGACTTTCGGGACGAAGCACTGCCGCCTCGAGGTGGAACTTGGGCAGGAGCACTTTTGCCCTCCGGCGGAGCGATTCCGCGGGGGGAACTTCCCTCCCAGAGGGGGAAATCGAAGCTATCGTCATCACCAACACCCCTCTCATCTTTGGGAGGCCAATCTTCATCAACATCTTCAATAGCAGCATCTCCTCTCAAACACTAGTTCATCTCTTGTGTTCAATCTTTGTACCGGAACATCAGATTGGTACCTGTGGGTGACTAGTAGTGTTGATTACCTTGCGTAGTTGATTACTATATGGTTTATTTGGTGGAAGATTATATGTTCAGATCCATTATGCTATTTAATACTCCTCTGATCTTGATCATGATTATTACTTGTGAGTAGTTACGTTTGTTCTTGAGGTCACGAGAGAAGTCATGTTGCGAGTAATCATGTGAATTTGATATGTGTTCGATATTATGATGATATATATGTTGTGATTCCCTTAGTGGTGTTATGTGAACGTCGACTACATGACACTTCACCATTCATGGGCCTAAGGGAATGCATTGTGTAGTAGTTATTAGATGATGGGTTGCTAGAGTGACAGAAGCTTAAACCCTAGTTTATGCGCTACTTCGTAAGGGGTTGATTTGGATCCAAATGTTTAATGCTATGGTTAGATTTTATCTTAATACTTTTCTCGTAGTTGCGGATGCTTGCGAGGGGGTTAATCATAAGTGGGAGGTTGTTCAAGTAAGAACAGCACCCAAGCACCGGTCGACCCACATATAAATTATCAAAGTAGCGAACACGAATCAAACCAACATGATAAAAGTGACTAGATGAAATTCCCGTGTACCCTCAAGAACACTTTGCCTATTACTAGAGACTGTTTTGGCTGTCCTTTGCCACAAAAGGATTGGGCTACCTTGCTGCACCTTGTTTAGCGTTACCGTTACTTGCTCGTTACCAATTATCTTGCTATCAAACTATCTGTTACCTACAATTTCAGTGCTTGCACAAATTACCTTGCTGAAAACCGCTTGTCATTTCCTTCTGCTCCTCGTTGGGTTTGGCACTCTTATTTAGCAAAAGGACTACGATTGATACCCTATACTTGTGGGTCATCACGGAGGCTCGCCTCCTGTACGAGGCGGAGTACACGGTGCCGCCCGACATGCGGGTGCCGGGCTCGTGGAGGCTCAGCGCCGGCGGGGTCCCCGTGCCTCCGTCGCCCACTGACACTGAGCGGCGCGCCGAGATCGCCAGTATCCGGTCGTCGCTGTCGGAGACGGCGCGACAGCAGCCGAGGTACGGCTCGGACAGCCACAACTTGTGGACGGCATATTTCGAGCGCCGCCACGAGGAGCAGCTCGCCTCCACGAACGACACTCCGGCAAGCCGCGGGCGCCACAACTCCGAGGGGCGGCGGCGATGGTGGGGCGTCCCTGGACGCACCCTCGAAGCCGTCCTCGAGCACATCGAGGGCGGCAACTCGCCGCGTCTTGATTACCCGGCGCCGTCCATCTCGCGCCGGAGCGGCTCCTCGTGGCAGCCGAGGCGCATGGCGGGACGTCGTCGTCGTCGTCGGGCTCCCACTCCCACTCCTCCCGCGCACGGACGCCGCTCGTCGCCATGAAGGAAGAGGCCCGCGAGACGCCGCTTCGGCGTTGTGGTGGCATCATCATCAACGAGGGCCGCCGCCGCCAGCCTTCCCCCCCCTTCCCGCGACCACCTCCGCCTTGTCAGGCCGAAGACGGAGCCGGACGCGCCGGCGACGCCAGTCGCCGTCAAGCAGGAGCACCTCGACATGGCTGCCGCCGACGAGGCCGCCCTCAAATGGGCGCGGGACGACTACGTCCGCGAGGAAATGGAGCGTCAGCGCCGCGCCCTCGAGGAGATCGCCGCTTGTCGCCGCGGCCGCGAGGAGGGTGGCGTCGTCATCCTCGACGACAGCGACGAGGAGGCTCCCGGGCCAACCCCGAGCTGGATCGCCTCGGCTACCCAGGGCAGGGTTGCAGTAGGACGGCGGCGGCGCGCAGGACGGCGACGGCGACGACGGCCACAACGACGGCGGCGACTACACCACCTTCGACAGTCTCCTCGGCATGTAGAAGGCGACGGCGGCGGCGACGACGTAGTAGTAGTAGTAGTTTTAGTTTTTAAATTATGTTTTTATTTTAGTTTTTGTACAAATATCAATGAAATCGCTTGAACTTGTCGAAATTTCGTTCAAACTTGTGTCGTTTTGGCCAAAATTTGTCGGGCTTTTGTGTTCAAAAAGCGGCGTCGGGGGCCAGCTTGGGGAGGCGACTGGGAACCAGACCGCCCCCACGCCGTTTTTATCGCCGGTTGACCCTCAGGTGGCGCTATTTCATCCCCTGGGGGCGCCGAACGGCTGGAGATGCTCTTGGAGCATCTATAACCGGACGCCTCAAACGATCCCTCATACGCCCGCAGACGCGTCCGGTCAGTGACCGGACAGGAGAGAGAAGAAAAAAGAGTAACCCAACCGAACCCCTCATATCATCCCTATACGCCCGGGCTACCCGCGAACCCTCATATCCATCTCAAATATGGGAGGGTATGTGGGCTCGCGGACGCGCCCGGTCAGTCCGTCACGTAGGACGCGACCCCACCCCGGACCACCTTTTCTTTCTCTCTCTTCCTCTTCACCAATCACGTGCAAGTAACCGGACATATGAGAAAGAAAATAAGGAGTATGGCTGTACAAACGGATAAATAGGGGACACGCCCGGTCACTGACCGGGCGCGTTCACGGACGTTTACGGGGTCATATTTGCTATGTCCAGTTGTAGATGCTCTTAGTTCTTGCAGCAGATTCTCTCCAGCATCTTCGACTCTTTTTTGGGGGGCAGTGATCATGCTTTTCTTCTACTTTCCTGCTTACCGCCTGTTGTTCTGTACTTCCTGCTTCTGTAGCTCATCTACTTGGTGCTCAGCGCAACCTATTTGTACCATCTTTTCTTCAGCTCATCAACATTGGTTTGTGCTTCCTCTTCTCTATCTTTCTTCGGGCCATTGTAACCTCTGACGTACTACTCTTTTGAACTGAATGAAATTGACACCTTTTGATGCCTTGCTTTGCTCCTCCCCCCCCCCCCAAAAAAAATGAGGCTTGACCAATTTGTTACTGCAGCTTGGGACACATGAATTAACCTGTCTTTTGATTTGTTTTCACACCTAACTAGTAGGTGCCTCTAGTATAAGTACTCTCGAGAACCAGCGCCCATGTGGCCGCATTTCTGGGCCGACCCAACATCATGGCGATGTGATTGCTCCCACAGGATGCGCTTTGGTTCGCTCGGTCACAGTTGACCGGTCAATGGCTAAACATTTGATCGGTCATTGAGTTCGGAAAAAGTAAAAATAAAAAAATCACAAAAAAGAAAAAAGTTCGGAAATTCAAAAAAAATTATGGATATGAAAAAAGTTTATGAATTTTGAAAAAGTTCATGATGTTTAAAGAAATCATGATTTAGATTTTTTTTTGAGGTGATTTTTTAATTATGGTTTTGAAAAAAAGGTTCCTCAATTTTTTTTATTTTTCAGACATCAAAAACAAAATTACGAATTTTTAAAAAATCATCAATTTTGGAGAAAAAAAACACGGATTGGAAAAAAGTTTGCTGATTTGAGAGGCGTTCATGAAATTTTAACGAAAAAGACTAGAAAGTTAGCAAACACTGAAAAAGTTCACACATTTGAAAATAAATTCATGAAATTTGAAAAAACTTTGCGAAGTTGAAACAATTAACAAATCTGAGAGAAGTTCAAAATTTTGAAAAAAAGTTTAGATATTTTTTAAAGAAAAAGAAAACAAAGAAAAATCCAAATAGAAAATGTAATAAATATCAAAACAGGAAGAATATGGGCCAGCATGCTACTAGTTGTGCACGGGTGTGCGTCTGTAGAAAATTGCTTTAAGCAGCTTTAAGGCGCCTAATAGGCGTTGGCCTGTAAGCTACCCTCTCGCTTAGGGTTTACCTACTCCGGCGGCGGCGATGCCGGCGTTGAGTCTTTGTCCCCTGTCCCTTTACTGAGAGCCGATGGTGTTCACTCGGGCTTTCTGGCCTTGGTGTTACGTTGTTGGCTTTTTGCAAGGGGGGCTAGGGTTTTTGTTACGGACGAGATGGAATCGGCCTCGACGGATCACCATGGGTGGAGATGTGAGCTCAACTTCCGGTTTGGGCAAGAATTACGTTACCATGAAGAGTGGTCGGCAGGACGTGAGAAGAGAGGGCCTGGACGGCGGCAGGGTATAGCCGCCTGAACATTGCTATTGGGTGGATGAGGCACGTACCCATGCTGAAGTTAGAAGCATGCATGTGTTTCATGATGCCGAGATTACCCAGTTGGACATGTTCTGGTACTTGCTGAAAGTTTTGTCTCCTGGTGATGATGACCCTGGTGGGGAGATAAAGAAGCTAAGGAAAACAGTATCACAGAGCAAGGGTAGTCAGAAGGCAAGAGTTTCTGATGTGGTCAAGGGGACGGTTGATCCGTCCGTCTGGCATTGGTTTTGTGGTGGCGACGGAGCCGACGATGGTGTCAATTTTCATCGGAGTTTTACATCTTCGTGGTGTTTGGTCGCCATGATTGCGTCTGATTTGCGCCTAGCGGGGGATGCGAGGTGTATTGCTGACCAGGAACCAACTATGGAAAAGGAAACAACGGCATCAGGTGATATAGAACAGGACTTGGCAAAATCGGCGACCTCCAACTTGGAGGATCGCCGGACCTAATGTCGACCTTAAGCTAGAATTGTTGCGGGTTAGGCGACCCCGCGACAGTCAACGAACAGTGTGATCTTGCGTGGGAGTGTGCGCTGGCGATACTTTGCGTGGTGGAGACACAAATAGCGAAATATCGTGTGGAAGGTTTGGTGGGTTCTCTGGGTTTTGATGGTGCTTATGGTGTGGACAGTAGCGATAGGAGTGGTGGACTATGTATCTTTTGGAAGAAACCCTATGACTTGGAGCTTAGGAATTTTTCCAAATATCATATTGATATGGAGGTCAAAGAGGAAGGAAAAGAACCATGGCGTATCACATGCTGGTATGGCGAAGCAAATAGAAGTTTGCGCTATAAAACGTGGGAGATGATGAGATATCTTAAAGCTGATTGTAATTTGCCCTGGTTATGTATTGGGGATTTTAACGAGGTGCTGCGAAGAACAGAACAGTTCGGGCCAAACTTACGGGATATGGGTCAGATCAACCTATTTCGGGAGGCTGTAGATATCTGTCAACTGTGTGACATAGGGTACAAAGGCCTTGACTGGACTTTTGAGAGTAAGGTGCAGAACGGCGAGTTCTGCCGTGTGCGCCTAGATCGGGCACTGGCATCGAGTGAATGGTGTCAGATGCATGTTTCCCATGGCATCGGTAAGTCACTTAACAACAGTAAAATCTGATCACTCACCAATTTTTCTTATGAATCAGATGGAAGCACAGAATCAGCGCATAGCGAACCCAAAACTCTTTCGCTATGAATTGATGTGGGAACGACATGAACGGTTCATACCGATGCTGGAAGAGGTGTAGACGAAGAGCAGCGCTGGATCTGCAGGAGAGCTCAGCGAAAAACTAAAAAACATTGTTGAAACCTTTTTGAGCTGGGGGTCCGAGAAGTTTGGTGCTGCCCGTGTGCTTTGAGAAAACGTCTTGAGTTGCTTCGTGCAGATCCTCATCGAGTGGGGCCGGGATATGAAGAGATCAAAACTGAGCAGCGGATCATTGAGCTCCAGTTCCGGGAGGAGGTAATGTGGTGACAACGGGCCAGGGTTCAGTGGCTTGCCGAGGGGGACAAGAATACCTGTTTTTTCCAGCAAAAAGCCTCAAATAGAAATAAGAAGAACAAGATTACCCGTTTGATACGGGAAGATGGGACAACATGCCAGGACCCGGCTGGTATGGAAGAGATGACGGTGCAATTTTATGAAAAGTTATATGCGTCAGAGGGGGTGATAGACATGGAGTAAGTGTTATCGCATGTTCCTTGTAAGGCAACACATGATATGAATGAGATGCTCACATGTCCGTACACTGAAGACAAGGTAAAGGTGGCATTTGTTGGAAATATGCCCTAGAGGCAATAATAAATTGGTTATTATCATATTTCCTTGTTCATGATAATCTTTTATTATCCATGCTATAATTGTATTGATTGGAAACTCAAATACATGTGTGGGTACATAGACAACACTGTGTCCCTAGTAAGCCTCTAGTTAACTAGCTCGTTGATCAAAAGATGGTGAAGGTTTCCTAGCCATGGACATGAGATGTCATTTGATAACGGGATCACATCATTAGGAGAATGATGTGATGGACAAGACCCAAACTATAAACGTAGCATATGATCGTGTCAGTTTATTGCTATTGTTTTCTGCATGTCAAGTATCTGTTCCTATGACCATGAGATCATGCAACTCACTGACACCGGAGGAATACCTTGTGTGTATCAAACGTCGCAACGTAACTAGGTGACTATAAAGGTGCTCTACAGGTATCTCCGAGGGTGTCTGTTGGGTTGGCATGGATCAAGACTGGGATTTGTTACTCCGTGTGACGGAGAGGTATCTCAGGGCCCACTCGGTAATACAACATCACAATGAGCCTTGCAAGCAATGTGACTAAAGTGTTAGCCACGAGATCTTGTATTACGGAACGAGTAAAGAGACTTGCCGGTAACGAGATTGAACTAGGTATAGAGATACCGACGATCGAATCTCGGGCAAGTAACATACCGAAGAACAAAGGGAACAGCATACGGGATTAATTGAATCCTTGACATAGAGGTTCGACCGATATAGATCTTCGTAGAATATGTAGGAACCAATATGGGCATCCAGGTCCCGCTATTGGTTATTGGCCGTAGAGGTGTCTCGGTCATGTCTACATAGTTCTCGAACCCGCAGGGTCTGCACACTTAAGGTTCGGTGACGTTTCGGTAGAATTGAGTTATGTATGATTGGTGACCGAAGGTTGTTCGGAGTCCCGGATGAGATCCCGGACATCACGAGGAGCTCCGGAATGGTCCGGAGGTAAAGATTGATATATAGGAAGTCCCGTTTTGGCCACCGGAAAAGTTTCGGGTATTTCCGGTAGTGTACCGGGAGTACCGGAGGGCCATCGGGAGGGGCCACCCACGCCGGGAGGCCACATGGGCCTGAGGGGGGTTGCACCAGCCCTTAGTGGGCTGGGCAAACCAGCCCTACAAGGCCCATGCGGCTAGGAATAAGTGGGAAAGGAAAAACCCCAAAGAAAAGGGAAGGGAGACCAAATATGGAAGGTGTCCTATTTGGACTAGGATTGAAGTGGAGGAGTCCACCTCCTCCACCTCCAATTTCGGCCAGCCCTTGAGGGTTTGAGGCTGCCTCCTCCCCTCCCTCCCTCCTATATATACTAGAGGATTTAGAGGAGAAAAATAACCCTAATTGCCACGTGCTCCCTCTACTTCATCTAGATCGGTTTCTCCTCTAGTCTAGTTTCAGCGGTGCTTAGGCGAAGCCCTGCCGGAATTGTTCCACCACCATAGCCGCCGCGCCGTCGCGCCGCCAGAGAACTCTTCTACCTCTCCGCTCTCTCTCTTGCTGGATCAAGGAGGCGGAGATCGTCATCGAGCTGTACGTGTGCTGAACGCGGAGGTGCCGTCCGTTCGGCGCTAGATCGGAAGGACCGTGATCAGGATCGCGAGACGATTCATGATTTGATCGCGGGACGGATCGTGATGGGATCGTGGGATGGATCGAGATTGGATCGCGAGATGGATCGTGATGAGATCGCGGGACACTCGGCGATTTGGATCGCGAAGACGTTCGACTACATCAACCGCGTTTCTTAACGCTTCCGCTTAGCGATCTACAAGGGTATGTAGATTCACTCTCCCTCTCGTAGATGCTCATCACCATGGATAGATCTTGTGTGTGCGTAGGAAAATTTTTGTTTCCCATGCAACGTTCCCCTACAGTGGCATCTGAGCTAGGTCTATGCGTAGATGAGATCTCGAGTAGAACACAAAGGAGTTTGTGGGCGTTGATATTCAGATTGCTTCCCTCCTTAGTCTTTTCTTGATTCAGCGGTATTGTGGGATGAAGCGGCTCGGACCAACCTTACTCGTCCACGTACGAGAGACCGGTTCCATCGACTGACATGTAACTTTGTTGCATAAGATGGCTAGCGGGTGTCTGTCTCTCCCACTTTAGTTGAATCGGATTCGACAGAGGCGGTCCTTGTAGAAGGTGAAATAGCAACTTTTATATCACCGTTGTGGTTTTTGCGTAGGTAAGAATCGTTCTTGCTAGATACCCGTAGCAGCCACGTAAAACTTGCAACAACAATTAGAGGACGTCTAACTTGTTTTTGCAGGGTATGTTGTGATGTGATATGGCCAATTACATGATGAGATATATGTGATGTATGAGATGATCATGTGTTGTATAGAATATCACGACTTGCATGTCGATGAGTACGGCAACTGGCAGGAGCCATAGAGTTGTCTTTAATTATTGTACGACCTGCGTGTCAATCATTAAGCGCTATGTAATGCTTTACTTTATCGCTAAACATTAGCAATAGTCGTGGAAGCAACAGTCGGCGCGACAACCTCATGGCGACACGTTGATGGAGATCAAGATGATGGAGATCATGGTGTCATGCCGGTGACGATGGAGATCATGCCGGTGCTTTGGAGATGGAGATCAAAAGCACGAGTTCATGGCCATATCATGTCACTTATGATTTGCATGTGATCTTAATCCTTTTATGCATCTTATTTTGCTTAGGACGACGGTAGCATTATAAGGTGATCCCTCACTTAAATTTCAAGATAAATTGTGTTCTCCCCGAGTGTGCACCGTTGCGAAAGTTCGTCGTTTCGAGACACGCCGTGATGATCGGGTGTGATAGACTCTACGTTCACATACGACGGGTGTAAGCCATGTTGCACGTGCGGAACACTCGGGTTAAACTTGACGAGCCTAGCATGTACAGACATGGCCTCGGAACACAAGAGACCGAAAGGTCAAACATGAGTCATATAGTAGATATGATCAACATGAAGATGTTCACCATTGAAACCACCTCAACTCACGTGATGATCGGACTTGAGTTGGTGGATGTGGATCATGTGACACTCGAATGACCGGAGGGATGTCAATTTGAGTGGGAGTTTTAAGTAATATGATTAACTAAACTCATTATCATGAACATAGTCAAAGTGTCTTTGCAAATTATGTTGTAGATTACTAGATCGCGCTGTAGCTCCCTTGAATTTTTATATGTTCCTAGAGAAATAGATTTGAAAGATGATGGTAGCAATAATGCGGACTGGGTCCGTGATCTGAGGATTGTCCTCAAATTGCTGCACAGAAGGCTTATGTCCTTAATGCACCGCTCGGTGCACCACCCCCTCTAGCGTCGTCTGTAGATGTTGTGAACATCTGATAGGCACGTTCCTATGACTACTTAATAGTTCAGTGCGTCATGCATTACGGCTTAGAATTGAGGCTCCAAAACGTTTTGAACGTCATGAAACATATGAGATGTTTTAAGAGCTGAAATTGGGATCTCAGACTCGTGCCCATGTTGAGAGGTATGAGACCTCCAACAATATTCTTTGCCTGCAAGATGATGGAGAATAGCTCAATCGTTGAGCATGTGCTCAAATTGTTTGAGTGCTACAATCACTTGAATCGAGTGGGAGTTGATCTTCCAGATAAGATAGTGATTGATATAGCTCTCCAAGTCACTGTCACTAAGCTACTAGAGCTTCGTGATGAACTATAAAAGGCCAGAGATGGAAATAATGATCCCTGAGCTGTTCGCAATGTTTGACACCGCGAAGGTAGAAATCAAGAAGGAAGCATCAAGTGTTGATGGTTAGTGAAACCACTAGTCTCGAGAAGGGCAAGGGCAAGGAGGGATACTTCATGGATGGCAAGCCAGTTGCTGCTCCAGTGAAGAAACCCAAGGTTGAACCCAAACCCGAGACTAAGTGCTTCTATTATGAGGAGAACGGTCGCTGAAGTGGAACAACCCTAGATACTTGGTAGATAAGAAGGTTAGCAACGTCGACAGAAGTATATTTGATATACGTGTTATTGATGTGTACCTTACTAGTACTCCTAGTAGCACCTGGGTATTAGATACCGGTTCGGTTGCTAAATGTTAGTAACTCGAAATTAAAGCTACGGAATAAACGAAAGCTAGCTAAGGGTGAGGTGACGATGAGTGTTGGAAGTGTTTCCAAGGTTGATGTGATCACCATCGCACGCTCTCTCTACCTTCAGGATTAGTGATGAACCTAAATAAATGTTATTTGGTGTTTGCGTTAAGCATGAACGTGATTAGATCATGTTTATTGCAATACGGTTATTCATTTAAAAAGAAATAATGGTTATTCTTTTTACATGAATAATACCTTCAATGGTCATACACCCAATAAGAGTGGTTTATTGAATCTTGATCGTAGTGATACACATGTTCATAATATTGATGCCAAAAGATACAAAGTTAATAATGATAGTACCACATACTTGTGGCACTGCCGCTAAATGTCATATTGGTGTAAAACGCATGAAGAAACTCCATGCTGATGGATCTTTGGACTCATTCGACATGCGGACCATGCCTCATGGGCAAGATGACTAAAACCCCGTTTTCCGGTATGATGGAGCGGGCAATTGACTTATTGGAAATGATACATATTGATGTATGCGGTCCAGTGAGTATTATAGTGTGCGGTGAATATCGTTATTTTCCTACCTTCACTGATGATTTGAGTAGATATGGGTATATTTACTTAATGAAACACAAGTCTGAAACGTTTGAAAAGTTCAAACAAAATCAGAGTGAAGTTTGAGATCATCGTGACAAGAAGATAAAATGTCTACGATATGATCGTGGAGGTGAATATCTGAGTTACGAGTTTGGTATACAACTTAAGACAATGTGGAAGTTGTTTCACAACTCACACCACCTGGAACACCATAGTGTGATGGTGTGTCCGAACGTCGTAGTCATGCTCTATTGGATATGGTGCGAACTATGATGTCTCTTATCGATTTAGCACTATCGTTTTAGGGTTATGCATTAGAGACAACCACATTCACTTTAAAAGGGGCACCATCTAAATCCGTTGAGATGACACCGTATGAATTTTGGTTTGGCGGAAACCTAAGCTGTCATTTCTTAATGTTTGGGGCTGCGACGCTTATGTGAAAAAGGGTTTTCACCTAATGAGCTCGAACCCAAAGCGAACAAATGCATCTTCATAGAATACCCTAACGTAACAGTTGGGTAAACCTTCTATCTTAGATCCAAGCACAAAGTGTTTGTTGCTAAAACGGGTCTTTTCTCGAGAAAGAGTTTCTTTCGAAAGATTGAGTGGGAGGAAGATAGTACTTGATGAGGTTGTTGAACCTTTACTTCAACCTGAGAGTAGCGCAGCGCAGAAAGTTGTTTCTGTGGAGCCTACGTTAGTTGAAAAGGAAGTTAATGATGATGATCATGAAACTTCGGATCAAGTTACTATCGAACATCGTGGGTCGACAAGGACGCGTACTGCTCCTGAGTGGTACGACAACCCTGTCTTAGAGGTCATGTTGTTGGACAACACCGAACCTACGAGCTATGGAGAAGCGATGATGGGCCCGGATTCCGAGAAATGGTTAAGACCATGAAATCCGAGATGGGATCCATGTAAGAAAACAAAGTATGGGCTTTGGAAGTATTACCTGAAGGGCGAAAGGCCATTCAGAACAAATGGATCTTTAAAAGGAAGACGGACGCGGATGGTAATGTCACCGTCTATAAAGCTCGACTTGTGGCAAAGGGTTTATCACAAGTTCAAGGAGTTGACTACGATGAGACTTTCTCACCCGTAGCGATGCTCAAAGTCTGTTGGAATCATGTTAGCAGTTGCTGCATTTTTCAATTATGAAATCTGGCAGATGGATGTCAAAACATCGTTTCCTTAACGGTATCCGTAAGGAAAAGTTGTATGTGATACAACCGGAAGGTTTTGTCAGTCCTAAGGATGCTAAAATATATGCAAACTCCAGCGATCCTTCTATGGACTGGAGCAAGCATCTCGGAGATGGAATATACGCTTTGATGAGGTGATCAAAGTTTTTGAGTCTATACAAAGTTTATGAGAAACTTGTATTTACAATAAAGTGAGTGGGAGCACTATAGAATTTCTGATAAGTATATGTGGTTGACATATTGTTGATCGGAAATGATGTAGAATTTCTGGAAAGCATAAAGGGTCGTTTGAAAAGAGTTTTTCAAAGGAAGACCTAGAATGAAGCTACTTAAATATTGGGCATCAAGATCTATAGAGATAGATCAAGACGTCTGATAAGACTTTCAATGAGTACATACCTAGACAAGATTTTGAAAGAGTTCAAAATGGATCAGTCGAAGAAAGAGTTCTTGCCTAATTTGTAAGGTGTGTAGTTGAGTGAGACTCAAAGCTCGACCACGGCAGAAGAAAGAGAAAGGACGAAGGTCGTCCCCTATGCCTTATCCATAGGCTCTGTATAGTATGCCATGCTGTGTACCGCACCTGATGTGTGCCTTGCCATGATTCTGTCAAGGGGTACAAGAGTGATCCAGGAGTGGGTCATTAGACAGCGGTCAAGATTATCCTTAGTAACTAGAGGACTAAGGAAATATTTCTCGATTATGGAGGTGATAAAGAGTTCGTCGTAAAGGGTTACGTCGATGCAAGCTTTGACACCTATCCGGACGACTCTGAATAGTAGTCAGGATACATATAGTGGAGCAGCCATTTGGAATAGCTCCAAGTGGAGTGTGGTAGAAGTGTCTATAGTATGACATAGAGATTTGCAAAGTACACACGGATCTGAATGTCGTAGACCCGTTGACTAAAGACCTCTCTCACATGCAAAGCATGATCTGATCGAACCCCAGAACTCATTGGGTGTTAGATTCATAACAATGTAAATCACATGGTGATGTGAACTAGATTATTGACTCTAGTGCAAGTGGGAGACTGTTGGAAATATGCCCTAGAGGCAATAATAAATTGGTTATTATCATATTTCCTTGTTCATGATAATCGTTTATTATCCATGCTATAATTGTATTGATTGGAAACTCAAATACATGTGTGGGTACATAGACAACACTGTGTCCCTAGTAAGCCTCTAGTTAACTAGCTCGTTGATCAAAAGATGGTGAAGGTTTCCTAGCCATGGACATGAGATGTCATTTGATAACGGGATCACATCATTAGGAGAATGATGTGATGGACAAGACCCAAACTATAAACGTAGCATATGATCGTGTCAGTTTATTGCTATTGTTTTCTGCATGTCAAGTATCTGTTCCTATGACCATGAGATCATGCAACTCACTGACACCGGAGGAATACCTTGTGTGTATCAAACGTCGCAACGTAACTGGGTGACTATAAAGGTGCTCTACAGGTATCTCCGAGGGTGTCTGTTGGGTTGGCATGGATCAAGACTGGGATTTGTTACTCCGTGTGACGGAGAGGTATCTCAGGGCCCACTCGGTAATACAACATCACAATGAGCCTTGCAAGCAATGTGACTAAAGTGTTAGCCACGATATCTTGTATTACGGAACGAGTAAAGAGACTTGCCGGTAACGAGATTGAACTAGGTATAGAGATACCGACGATCGAATCTCAGGCAAGTAACATACCGAAGAACAAAGGGAACAGCATACGGGATTAATTGAATCCTTGACATAGAGGTTCGACCGATATAGATCTTCGTAGAATATGTAGGAACCAATATGGGCATCCAGGTCCCGCTATTGGTTATTGGCCGTAGAGGTGTCTCGGTCATGTCTACATAGTTCTCGAACCCGCAGGGTCTGCACACTTAAGGTTCGGTGACGTTTCGGTAGAATTGAGTTATGTATGATTGGTGACCGAAGGTTGTTCGGAGTCCCGGATGAGATCCCGGACATCACGAGGAGCTCCAGAATGGTCCGGAGGTAAAGATTGATATATAGGAAGTCCCGTTTTGGCCACCGGAAAAGTTTCGGGTATTTCCGGTAGTGTACCGGGAGTACCGGAGGGCCATCGGGAGGGGCCACCCATGCCGGGAGGCCACATGGGCCTGAGGGGGGTTGCACCAGCCCTTAGTGGGCTGGGCAAACCAGCCCTAAAAGGCCCATGCGGCTAGGAATAAGTGGGAAAGGAAAAACCCCAAAGAAAAGGGAAGGGAGACCAAATATGGAAGGTGTCCTATTTGGACTAGGATTGAAGTGGAGGAGTCCACCTCCTCCACCTCCAATTTCGGCCAGCCCTTGAGGGTTTGAGGCTGCCTCCTCCCCTCCCTCCCTCCTATATATACTAGAGGATTTAGAGGAGAAAAATAACCCTAATTGCCACGTGCTCCCTCTACTTCATCTAGATCGGTTTCTCCTCTAGTCTAGTTTCAGCGGTGCTTAGGCGAAGCCCTGCCGGAATTGTTCCACCACCATAGCCGCCGCGCCGTCACGCCGCCGGAGAACTCTTCTACCTCTCCGCTCTCTCTCTTGCTGGATCAAGGAGGCGGAGATCGTCATCGAGCTGTACGTGTGCTGAACGCGGAGGTGCCGTTCGTTCGGCGCTAGATCGGAAGGACCGTGATCAGGATCGCGAGACGATTCATGATTTGATCGCGGGACGGATCGTGATGGGATCGTGGGATGGATCGAGATTGGATCGCGAGATGGATCGTGATGAGATCGCGGGACACTCGGCGATTTGGATCGCGAAGACGTTCGACTACATCAACCGCGTTTCTTAACGCTTCCGCTTAGCGATCTACAAGGGTATGTAGATTCACTCTCCCTCTCGTAGATGCTCATCACCATGGATAGATCTTGTGTGTGCGTAGGAAAATTTTTGTTTCCCATGCAACGTTCCCCAACAGCATTGTTCCAAATGTTTCCAACCAAGGCTCCGGGACTGGATGGTTTTCCAGCTCACTTTTTCCAAAAGTACTGGCATTTGTGTGGTGGAGAGGTGACCAAGGCTGTCATCAGGATTCTGAAGGGAGAAAACTCCTCTGAGGAGATCAACCAAACGTTCATAGTAATTATTCCCAAGGTACAAAACCCAACCCTTCTGTCTCAGTTCCGACCAATTAGCTTGTGCAATGTGATCTTCAAGATTGCTTCAAAGGTACTAGCTAACACGCTGAAGCAGATTCTCCCTGAAATTATTTCTGAAGAACAGTCGGCATTTGTGCCTGGTCGACTTATTACGGACAATGTCATTACAGCATACGAGTGTTTGCACTTCATGAAGAGTAATAGGAGCAAGAGAAATTCCCATTGTGCCATAAAGCTAGACATGCAAAAGGCATATGACCGACTCGAATGGGTGTATCTTGAAGGAATAATGAAAAATATTGGGATAGCCCAAAGTTTTGTAGATGCTGCAATGAGAGGTGTTCGGTCTGTCACTTTCTCGGTCCTTGTTAATGGAAGACGAATGAGAGAGTTCACACCTACAAGAGGTATTCGACAAGGGGATCACATATCCCCTTACCTTTTTCTATTGGCGGGAGAAGGGCTGTCAAGTTTGATGCGCCATACTTGCGCAACAGGAGAGTTGGAAGGACTGCAAATAAATCCAAGTGCACCAAAAATTAGTATGCTACTGTCTGCGGATGACTGTTTACTATTTAGTAAGGCAACAAGTGAAAAGGCTGAAGTTCTCAAGGGAGTTCTAGACAGGTACTGTCAAGCCTCGGGACAAAAGCTGAATACCCAAAAGTCATCAATTTATTTTGGCAAAGGGTGCCCAGACTTGGTTAGAGCATCGGTTAAAGGTGTACCGGAGATAACAAATGAATCCTTGAATGAAAGATATCCCGGATTACCATCGGATGTTGGACGTGAGAAGAACGGAACTTTCTCTTATATAAAAGAACGGATATGGAAGCGTGTACAAGGATGGATGGAGAAGATGCTGGCAGGTAGTGGTAAAGAGGTCCTAATAATCAAGTCTATTGTGCAGGCCATTCCTACATATTCCATGTCAGTGTTCAAACTACCAAGGGGCATGTGCAAGTGCATTACGTCGATGATTCGGAAGTTTTGGTGGGGCAGCAAAGGGGGTGAGCGCAAAACAGCATGGGTATCTTGGGATTCCATGTGCATGACGAAATACAGAGGAGGCCTAGGCTTCCGCGACATAGAGTTGTTTAACCTCTCGTTGCTAGCCAGGCAGGCATGGAGAATAATGCAAGATCAAGAATCACTGAGTTCACGCATACTAAAGGCAGTTTATTTTCCGGCTGTTGATTTTCTTGATGCGGAGCTGGGCACACAACCTTCGCAGATTTAGCGTGCCATATATGAAGGAAAAGAAATTCTTAAACTTGGGTTGATCCGACGCATAGGAGATGGGGAAGATACTAATGCATGGGCGGACTGTTGGTTGCCTCGTGATTTTATGCTTCGGCCTATTTGTGCAGCGGCAACAAGCCCACCAGAGAAGGTAGCCGATTTCATAAAAGCAACAACAAAAGAATGGGATAATCAGAAGCTAAACACGTATATGCTGCCTATGGATGCAGAGGTGGTTAGACAGATTCCGTTAAGTCACTCAAACTCCAAGGATTTCTGGGCGTGGCATTATGTCCGCCATGGGATTTTCACTATTCGATCTTGTTACAAGCTCTTGGTTGACACTAAGCTAGAGAGAGAGTCTTGGCTCAATGGCGAAACTGGGAACTCAAATAGAGAAAAGGATGAGAAGGGTTGGAAGAAGTTGTGGCGCACAAGAGTCCCACCAAAGCTTCGCATGTTCGCATAGAGGTTGGCTAGAGCATCATTGCCTACTGGGGAGGTGCGAGCACACGGGCAAATGGCAACTACACCGGTATGTTCTCTGTGTAATGCAGCAAATGACACATGGATGCATTCCCTGCTTGATTGTAACATGGCAAAAAGTGTGTGGGCATTGCGAGATGATGATTCTTCTCTTCCAATATATGGGGATGAAACACCGGATGCAAAACTATGGTTATTCGGGATGAGCGAGACCTTGTCCAATGAGAAATTTGTCGAGGTACTGGTCACATTGTGGGCAATATGGTATGCAAGGCGTAGAGCTATTCATGAACACGAATTTCAAAGCCCGTTGTCAACGCATCTATTCATTAGCAGATATTTGGAGGAGATTAAGGGGCTAGAGGTGAAGGCTAAGCCGGGACATGCGCTAACCATGACAATGCCTCGGTGGATTTCGCCACCAACAGGACATTGCAAGATCAATGTTGGTGGAGCCATGGCAAAGACGCGGTTCAGAGGAGCCGTAGGGGCCGTGTGCCGTAATTAACATGGGCGCTTCCAGGGGGCCTCGGCAGTCGTGTTTGAGGGCATCACATATGCAGAAACCTTGGAGGCACTAGCTTGTCGAGAAGCACTAGCATTAAGCTCCTATCTAGGCATGGAAAGAATACATGTGGCTACTGACTGTCTGAGAGTCATCCGCGAAATAGAAGCGCGAAAGAACCTCGGTGGACATTGCATGGTGGTTCAAGAGATCAAAGAGCGAAGCAAATTATTTAGGGCATGTCGTTTTAGTCATGAACAACACGAATGTAACGGGGAGCCTCATAGACTAGCTCGTATGGCTACGTCTCTCGATGTAGGTCGGCATGTGTGGTTTGATACATCACCTGCTCATTTATGTATCCCTGTAAACATTGAACTTTTGCAAACATTGAACTTTTGCAATAAAGTGCGCTGTGATTCTCAAAAAATAAATAGGCGTTGGCCTTTTACGGATACGAGATATGTTGGAGTTGCTCTTACTCAAACTAATCTTCGCTTAATATTCCGCGCGACACAGGGACTCTATAGTCCGATCTGGACTCGAACCGGGAGCGTTCGTTCTGGAGTAGAAAGCAAGGGTGTTGATCCGATCTAGATAGCAAAGGGTTTTGGGTGCGCCTCTCTATGTGAGACAAGAGCAACGCCTGCTCCCCCAAGTCGAAACGCAGGGTTCAAAATCTGAAATCCCCAAATCGGGTGGTATCAAGCGGTGGCTGGCAAGGAGCTAGGGTCCCGTTCACCAGTAGTATGGCGGCGCAGGCGGCGGTGACCGGCCAGGATCTCCCTATGAAGAAGGTTTTGCCCAAGGACGGTAAGCTGCCCGCATCGGCCGGCTGTTCGGCGGGAGAGAAGGCCTCCGACGCGGCATTGACGACCGCCATAGCAGAGGAGGAGAATCCTGGTGCTGACGCGGCTGACGATGCCAGCTCCGAGAAGATCTTTTTGGTGATGCCACGGGACGAGATTGACTATGTCCTGTCCTGGCACTACGAGGTGGATTGGTCTCACAGATTCCGCCCCGAGGATGACGTGGGCGACTTCAGCAACGCCGCCTGGAAAGAGACCGAGCTGAAGTTCATGGAGTACCAGCAGAAGGTCCGTCGGGAGCTCGAGACCCATGGCTACGTCAAGGTCGAGGACCGCGGCGACGACTACGAGCCGAGGATGGCCGAGACGCATGCAGCTGCTTTCTTCGAAGCGTTCGGCTTCCATCCGGATCCGGGTAGCTCAGACTACTCCGACGATGGATGAAGCGGCGCGAGCCTCCGAGGAGGTGGCCGTCGATGCATAATGCTGCTGCTACTTGGAGATCAACCTCTAACCTGCATCTATTTTTATCGGTACCTACTATCCCATCCAATACTATGCTTGCACGGAGCTACCCACCGCTACTTCGTCCGTGGTTGACGGTGAGTTCATGCTAATTGGCAGACATCTTCGGCCATCCTCCCGCAATCTCCAACGCTTCAAATCTACGTGCACAACATGCAACGGTACACGCCGACGCGAATCAGGTGAGATCTGTAGCTCGTCGCATGCGACAGCAGACCGGTCATGGGTGCACGCGTGCATGCATGCATGCAGATGCAGCTCATGGCGGCACGGGTTTCACACGACCAGCGTGCAGACGGCCGGTGGGTGGGATGGTCAACGATGGAGCTAGCCAGCCTGAATGCCCAATCCCATCTTCTGGCGCACGTCGTCGGCGCCGTTTGTTATTTGACTTCAAATTAGCTTTCAATCAAGTCAACCCAACGGAACTGCATGCACGCCGCCACGCCCTTCCTCCGCTCCCTGCCTCCACATGCTCGTCGTCGAAGCAAATCAGAGCAAGAAGATACCGTGTGGATTACCGGCAGCTGAAAATAAGTTGTGGTGTCACAAGGCGAGATCGAGACGAAAGAGAATTAGGGCTAACTTCCACCCTAAATCGTCCGTCCACGTTCGTTTTAGATTTGTTTTAGGGTAAATCAACACAAATCGCGGTCCAACGCGCGTCCGCAAACGGACATCCGCTTTCGACCCAAGTTTGGGCCGTGTTTGTAGCCAAACGGACAAACGCGGACGGGTGCGACACGTGCCCTTGTCCTTCCTGGCCCGCCTGTCGGGGACACACCCGCTCCTTTTTCTATTCCCCCTCCCCCAACTCCAGCCGCACACCCCGCCTCACTCCCCTCTCGTCCCTCCCCGCCTTCGCCGTCATATCTCGGTCGTGTAGCTGCCAAGCACGACCGCATGCTCGGCCACGTTTTCTTCACGCCACGAGTTGTTCAATCCCCCGCCCGCCTTGGAGCGGGTCTCGCTGGATTTGAACGCGTCACGCCACTGGAGGCCGCGCCCTGCCATGGACTGGCCGGGTACCGGTCCGCACAGCCCCGACAATGGCCCCAGGACGCATGCAGGTATTGACTCCGTCTCTAGCCGCTCGGATCTACCCCATTACCGAATCAGCGGCAAATACACCACCGGTCGTCGTCCGGGCTCGGTGCTGGCCCAAATGCTCGTCGACGCTCCGATGCCGCTCATAAAGTGCGACGACTGTCCACTGAAGGCCGTGCGAAAAGTGTCTAACACGTCAGAACACCCCGGATGGGTGTTTGTCAAGTGCAAAAATGATGGGGTATGTGCTAGTTGCTTCGGTTGTGCTTTCGGATTCGGCTATTTTTTTTCTTACAATCAAATATTCATTCTGTAGGCTGGATACAACTTTTGGTTTTGGGAAGAAGAATACATCGATCTACTAATAGCACATAACTTGATAGATGTTTGTGCATTTCTTGTTAGAGTCGATACTAGAGATGAGCATAGATATGCTGAAGCAACGCCTACTTTTTTAGAATCGAAGAAGAAAGAAGCATTCAAGATCAAGACTTCGCAGATCAACAACAAATGCATCGAGAAGACACTAAACCAACTTACGGAAACAATTATGGAAGTTGGATATCTTTTAAAATGTCTTCTTGTGATTCTTGTTTCCTTTGGTCTTGCTATTTTAACCAACATTTGATGAATGCATTCCAATGTATCAAAAAAATCGTTGATGAAAATAATAAAA
Source organism: Elymus sibiricus (assembly GCA_039707655.1). Lineage (NCBI taxonomy): Eukaryota > Viridiplantae > Streptophyta > Magnoliopsida > Poales > Poaceae > Elymus > Elymus sibiricus. The sequence goes on along the minus strand of CM077673.1, from coordinate 366,570,271 downwards.
AAGAGGCAAAAAAAATCTATGCGGACGATATGCGGCCCAAGATGCGGCCGCGCGTTGGACACACGACCGACGCTAACGAAAATTCGGGCACACACAAGTCCATTCTCACTCTCAAACGAACGAAATCCGTACAAAACAAACTTCCATTTGGGTCGTGCTTTGGAATTGGCGTACGACCGTCTACAGTGGTTGAATCGGCTGGAGGGAGTCGAGACAAAGGCCGGCGTCGTGTTCGCGAAGGCGTTTGGGATGCAGTCCGTGCGACCACTTGTCGGAGAGCGACCGTCTACAGCGTTGGCTACGGCACACACACCTTGTCCGGCGGCCGTGCTTATCGTCGACGACGTGCAGCCGGTCGGTCGCCGGTACCGACCAGGCCAGGGCAATCTGCAGGATTCCTCACTTGTATCTCGTACACATTTCGGTATCGATGTTCTTTTGGCTGTTTATATGCACTGATTTTTGTCCCCGCGCGTGAAAGGTCGATGCTCATATAGCTACACACGGAGAAAATCACTGGTTATCCGCACGTCTCGCTGTCTGTATACACAGTGATCCACACGAGTCACAGTCTCAGTCTGCATATACGGTGCTGATGAACAGACGCATGGCTCTCTCTTAGCTACTCGCTCCGTTCCTAAGTATTTGTCTTTTTAAAGATTTTACTATAAACTACATATGGATATATATAGACATAATTTAGAATGTAGATTCATGCATTTTGCTTCGTATGTAATTCATAGTTTGAATTTCTAAAAAGACAAATATTTAGAAACGGAGGAAGTAGTTGTCACTGCTCTCGCAAATTGCACGATATATATCCAACTCAAGGACGATAAGTCCATGAATGACAGCGCTGCGCCTTAATTTCTCCATGGACCGGAGGTGCAGTCAGTGAGTCAGATCACCGAGAGACGGACGGAGTGCATTGAACCTGGGAGTGCACGGCTCGATCGGGACCGGGACAGCGTCCATAACAGCGCGATGATACGGGTGGCAATTTTGACAAATTTGATCTAAAGTCGCAACTAATTCACGAAGTGAACTGTTCGTCGAAAAAATCCACCGGCCTAACCCTTTTGTGTGGCGCCCGACAGAAAGGCGCCACACTGCACTATGTGGCGCCTTGGCATTGGGAGCCACACCCCGGCCACTCTGACGCCCCGTGGCACGGGCCCGACCCCACTACGCCGCAGTGTGGCGCCTAAGGGTAGGGCGCCACACATGTAATGTGTGGCGCCTTGCCGTTAGGCGCCACACTGCCACTTATCCAGCCGCGGGCCGACCCCCTCCCCCACCTCCCTCCCCCACTCCTCCTTCCATCCAGGGCGGCGGCGGCGGCAGGCTTCTCTCCTCCTCGAAATCCCCTCTTCGAAATTGGCCAGATCTGTGGATTTCTTCCGTGGATTTCTTCCCCAAAACGCTCTAGAAGGTAATCTCCTCCGTTCCCCATCTTTCTATGGATTTCTTCCGTGGTTTTGGGACACAAGCTCGCCATCAACCCTCTTGCCTCGACACAGGTGAGGTAGACAACTCACAATGTGCCATCCGGGGCCTCCTTTCCATGGTCTTGCACGCACAATTCATGGACATTGTGGATCCTCACACGCAACCGTGTAATGCACCTTGATGTCCGAATGAACAACTTTGTGTGGACGATAATGCGTAACCGAATAGTCATCCAACCACATCTTCAATTCCAAAAATGTTTCAAACTTTGACCCGGGCACAATACATTTCTTCCCATGTTTGTCCCGGTGAGAAGTTGGCCTAACTCCAAGCAATATGCCTTCGCCATCGTCAACAACGGCTTCATCTGCAAGACTAAGATCCTCGAACAATGATGTCCGATGATCCCGCTCTAATACCTTCTTGAAAGCTTCGGCCTCCTTGGCCGTGAACCCTTCCTCATCAACTTCTTCATCGGGACCGTCATCGTCCGACTCAGAGGCATAGCCACGAGAGTACGGAATGGAATGGTCCATGGTCTCTTGCAAATAATATTTGTCCAAATCACCAAGGTTGTTGTCATGGAGAACAACATCATCATTCTCATCATCCTCATGCTCATTATTCTCCTCTTGCAATGCTTCATCTTGGATCTTCGAAATCGGGGTCAATGTTGGCCTCACTTGTTGGGTCAAAAGTGGTTCAATCATCTCATCTTGATTCATTCGTGGAGGACTACTATCAACAATCGGAGAGGCAACCTGGTTCAAATCCAAGTGCAAGTTAGCATCAACCTTTTTTGTGGCAAATAACTCTAGAGCCTTGTCTAGTGATTCGGCCACCGTCTCCTTGTATGCAAGCCAACGTTGCTCGGAGTTCACACACATGGTCTTCCAGCGAATGTGCATTCCAAATCCCACATTATGCCTACCATCAAACTCAACAACATCACTTGGATCCATCCAATTCAAATCTTTTCTGACTTGTTCCAACAACTCCGCATAGCTAGGACTACACTCAAACACCATGTCAAGCTCATCCGGGTCTGGGTCAATATTGCCTTTCAAAAAGGCATCCTTGTCCATGTGATGAACATAAACACATGTTCTTCCCATCCCTAAAAAATTTAAACAACACAACATACAATAAATTCTATAAGAACTCATCCAAATATTACAACATTTGCGTAATCAAATGGACAACCCAAACCCCATCATAACCCTAACACCAACATAACATAACCCTAATCCTTAAATATACAAAGAATCCTAAGCCTAACATACAAAAAAGCATAACCCTAACCCTAACAAAGAACCCTAAGCCTAACCCTAGCATACAAACAAGCCTAACCCTAACAAAGTGTAACAAAATCATACACATCCCAAAATTCATGAAGACCTAGGGTTTGCTCAAACTTACAGAAAAATGACCAAATGGGAGCATTTTTCGTGGATGAAAGGGAGGGGATCGGGGGAGGTTACCTTCAGGGAGGGATTGGGGTCGAAATCCACGGACCAAACCTTCTCCTCTGCTTGATTTGAGGAGGGATTTGAGAAAGGGGGAGAGGGAAACTCGTGGGCGGACTGTTCTGTTCTTGCAATGTGGGGGTGAATGGGGAAGGGGTGGGGGAGGAGGGCGGGCTGCCCGCTGATAAGTCAATGTGTGGCGCCTAAGAGTCAGGCGCCACAAATAAGAAGTGTGGCGCCTTACCCTTAGGCGCCACACAGGTGGGTGGGGGCGGGCCCGTGCCACGGGGCGCCAGCGTGGCCGATGGTGTGGCGCCTGAGACAAAGGTGCCACATAGTGCAGTGTGGCGCCTTACTGTCGGGCGCCACACGAAAGGGTTAGGCCGGTGAATTTTTTCGACGAACGGTTCACTCTGTGAATTACTTGCGCCTTAAGTCAAATTTGTCAAAATTGCCGATACGGGTAGCTACCAAGCCAAGGCTGAAGAAAGTGCTGGCAGCTCTAGCCGCACGCGCCATGCCACAATTATTTCTTGCGCGTTCTGTAAACAGAAACTCTAGTAGTAGGAGGCTAGGAGCAGCAACATGGCCACATACAGGAAGATCAATGATCTACAGTGTTCGTCCCATGTACGGACGCGCCCAATAGGTCTTGCATAACACCACGGGACCCACGCATGTCTAGCTAGTAGGCCACGACGGGACTGCACGGAGCTGACTCCACAACTCTATTACTCTTCCGTCCGAAAATAACCCTTGTTCAAAAGGATGTACTCCCTGTGTTCCATAATATAATGCATCTGTACTTTTCGAGATCTAAGTTTAATCATACATTTAACTAGCGAGGCCGATTGTGGCAGGAACAAAAATTATATCACTGAATTCGTATAATTCAGTGATATAATTTTTTGCTTCCGCCACAGTCAGTCTCGTTGATTAAATGTATGGTCAAACTTAGATCTCGAAAAACACGGACGCCCACTAGTATCTTAAAGGAAGCACATTTTAGAATTCTTGGACTTAGGTGTCCAACACACTTGGACGAAGGGACTACATCGAATCCGGGTGTGATTCATGCAATCATGCGGCGACATTGCTCTCCAAAGTCATTGCTAGCCTAGGCTCGACACACTATAGTAGTACTGGACCACTGGGCTTAGTGACTTGTAGTCCAAACGCCGACTGGTTCATAGTCGTGAGGCACGATAACGATGATGTTGTACGTTGATGGCATCGATCCGAGTTGATAGGATTTAAAGTAGGTACGGTTTCACATTGAATGGAATTTGGATTATGCCACACTATAGATGAATAATGTGCCTCCAACGTTCGATTTTGCAAAATCTCATGTGCCTGATTTTTGTGTGCCGTTAGTCAATTCAACGCAACATGAGGCCGACGGTGGCAACGACGTGAGGAGCGGCAGTGACGACTGTCAGCCACACCGAGGCCGAGCTAGGACCTCGTCGGAGCCAGAGACGACGTTGCGAGTGATAGTGGGTTGCGGTGTCTCAGGTGGAGCCGAGGAAGAAATTTAATGAGGGAATGGGGAGTGCAGGGAAGCTGTTCATGGGGCCAGATTTAGAGGGGTGGCCACGACGGTGGGGTGAGGTCGTGGGGAGGGCGGGGCGGCGACAGCCGCCGTCCGTGGGAGTAGGGCTGGACCAAAAACTCGTAGCTCGCGAGCTTAATGAATGCTCGATAGCTCGGCTCGTTAGACTCAGAGCTCGCTTCTTGATGAACATGCCAATCAAAATTTTCAGCTTGTTAAGATTAACGAGCTTAACGAATGAGCTAATGAGTTTCACGGTCAGCTCGTTAAGCTCGTTATTACAACACAACACATAATTTTATCTTATGTGGGAACATTTTTGTAGCATCTCAGTGAATCTATTTAATCTAATCGGCCCAACATAGCCCATAGGAGGCATCAAACTAGCGCACCTCCTCGTGCAGTCACCGTCTTCTTTGTAAAAAACACACATACACTCTTATCACATAGGGTGTAATATGGTGTAGTATGTTAACGAGCACTCGCGAGCGCTAACAAGATTCTAATGAACAGATCCGAGTAGGTATTTTTTGCTTATTAAGCTTAATGAGCCGAGCCTTAACGAGCACAAGTTTAACGAGCTAAGCCTTAACGAGCACCAATTTAACGAGCCAAGCCTTAACAAGCCGAGCAACTCGTTAATTTACCCCTACGTGTGGGGCGGAGGAAGGCGGTTTGCCATGGGTAAGCCGACAATGGTGCGAGGTAGAAGATGAGAAAGACGATGGACAGTTGGCGGCGGTCTGCTAACCATCGGATGTTGATCGGACGGTCTAGATAGAAAGTGACTCATGCTGACGTATAGGCGGTCCCATGTATGTTGTATTTTTTTCTTCACATCCATGCATCCAAAGAGAGTCTTGGCTCAGTGGTTGGGTACGCGGTTGTGCAGCCTAACGACCCGAGTTCACTTCCTAGAATTGTCAGGTGATGTGAAGGGGTTCTCCCCCCCCCCCCACCCCCACCCCATTTATTGAGCATCAAGCTTGATGTGTGGTGCAACCACTCACTCATTAAAAAAATTCGAGGACCATTTTTATCTTGATACTCGTACTAAAATGGTTGTATGCATCCCTAGTTGGTGCAGAGGCCGAGAAGTGAAAGTCTCCTCATTTTAACGGATTTAGTGAGCAGGTTAGTGATGGAAATATGCCCTAGAGGCAATAATAAAGTTGTTATTATTTTATATTTCCTTGTTCATGATAAAGGTTTATTATTCATGCTAGAATTGTATTGACCGGAAACTTAAATACATGTGTGAATACATAAACAAATACCGTGTCCCGAGTGAGCCTCTACTAGACTAGCTCGTTGATCAAAGATGGTTAAGGTTTCCTAACCATAGACATGAGTTGTCATTTGATAACGGGATCACATCATTAGGAGAATGATGTGATGGACAAGACCCATCCGTTAGCTTAGCATATGATCGTTCTGTTTATTGCTACTGCTTTCTTGAATGTCAAATACATGTTCCTCAGACCATGAGATCATGCAACTCCCGGATACCGGAGGAATACCTTGTGTGCTATCAAACGTCACAACGTAACTGGGTGATCATAAAGATGCTCTACAGCTATCTCCGAAGGTGTCCGTTGAGTTGGCATGGATCGAGACTGGGATTTGTCACTCCGTGTTTCGGAGAGGTATCTCTGGGCCCTCTCGGTAATGCACATCATAAGAAGCTTGCAAGCAAAGTGACTAAGGAGTTAGTTACGGGATGATGTATTACGGCACGAGTAAAGAGACTTGCCGGTAACGAGATTGAACTAGGTATGGAGATACCGACGATCGAATCTCGGGCAAGTAACATACCGACGGACAAAGGGAATTACGTATGTTGTCATTGCGGTTCGACCGATAAGATCTTCGTGGAATATGTAGGAACCAATATGGGCATCCAGGTTCCGCTATTGGTTATTGACCGGAGAGGCGTCTCGGTCATGTCTACATCATTCCCGAACCCGTAGGGTCCGCACGCTTAACGTTCGTTGACGATATAGTGTTATATGAGTTATGTGAATTGGTAACCGAATGTTGTTCGGAGTCTCGGATGAGATCCCGGACGTCACGAGGAGTCTCGGAATGGTTGAGAGGTAAAGATTTATATATGGGAAGTCATATTTTGGGTTCCGGAAAAAGGTGCAGTTTTTTCCGGTATTGTACCGGGAAGCTTCCAGAAGGTTCCGGAGGAGTCCGGAGGAGTCCGGAAGTCCACAAGTGGGTCCACCACGTCCCAAGGGCTGGCATGGACTAAGGGGAGGCGCCCTGGCCTTATTGGGCCAGGCGCACCAAGTCCTCAAAAGCCCACGCAACTAGGGAAGGAAAAAGGGAGAGTCCTAGTAGGAATAGGATTGGACTTTGGAGTCCAAGTCCACGTGTGTACTATTCACGGTTACTGTTCACGTGGCACTATTCCTTCTACTTCAAGCCCCTACACATATATAAATAGAGGAGAGGGGGCGCCCCAAAGGAGAACACAACATTGTCTTAGCCGTGTGCGGCGCCCCCCTCCACAGTTCCGTCCCTCGGTCATATTTTCGCAGTGCTTGGGCGAAGCCCTGCGGAGATAGCATCACCATCACTGTCACCACGCCGTCGTGCTGCCGGAACTCATCCACTACCTCGCCGTCTTGCTGGATCAAGAAGTCGAGGACGTCACCGAGCTGAACGTGTGCTGAACGCGGAGGTGCCGTACGTTCGGTACTCGGTCGGTTGGATCGTGAAGTTGTTCGACGACATCAACCGCGTTGTTCTAACGCTTCCGCTTACGGTCTACGAGGGTACGTAGACACACTCCCCCTCTCGTAGCTATGCATCTCCATGGATAGATCTTGCGTGTGCGTAGAATTTTTTTTGTTTTCCATGCAACGTTCCCCAACAGTTAGGCTACCGGGGACACGAACGCACGGACTGCCTCTCGCCTCGCCCCCCTCGTGGACGACACGGGAGGTCCAGCCGCCGCCAGCTAGACCTCCCCCAACGCTCAACTCCCCCCTCCCCCGCCGCTGCCGGTGGTCTGCGCCGGGTAAAGCCCGTGCGTGCGATAGCGGCAGCGGAGGGCCTCTCCTCCCTCTCCCGAATCCGCGGGCGCCCAGATCCGCGGGGTGTGGCCCTCCTGATGGCGCGGCGATTCACGGCAGCGCTGGGCTTGCGGCGGTGCACGGGCGCCCAGATCCATGGGGCGAGAACCTTTTTTTTAGTCGACGAACATTTTTTGAATTTTAGTTTACTCATACTACGATGGGCCAAATTCACACTAAACACTTTATTCATATACTTTGATGTACTTAGATTAATTAGAGATTATATATAATAGATGCAATGTACATAAAAGATGTGTGATAGTTGATTCAAGAGGAATGTTGATTCATGAGTAAAGATATTTCATATTTTCAGGAAAGTTATCCTATACTTGTTTTGTTACGTTTGAAAGGTTAATTATGACGTTGCACGTGCATGCTTAAGGCATGTACAAGGATGCTATCTTAGGAGTGTCACGTAGGATAAATGATGAGGTGAAGAAGAGAGAACTCATATCTTTTAGCACAATATATGTCTCACCATTTTTTTAGAAATTGCTAGTTATTGAAGATAAGGCTAAGAGACGATCCATTATAAACATTTTTTTTGTTATTTTTAAATTACATGCAAGACTTAAGATAAGACTATATTATCAATCATTGTACATGCTCTAAGGACTAAGTAGGCCGGTTCTCTGTCGTTCTACACAACCACACTGATCATTCAGAGCCCGTCACTCTCGAAAGAAACGAAACTTCTTAACAGACAAATAAGATACAGTGTTTCTATAGTTACAAATGGATGTCGATCTGGAGCTAGTTCTTGGGCAGGAGCACGTCGCGGACCAGCTCGTCGAAGTTGATGTGAGACGAGCCGTCGGGCATGGCCGCCTTGACCGCGCTCTCCTTCAACTCCTCTGCTCTCTTCCTCATGCTCTTGCCCTTCTCCCCTTCCATGATCTCCGTGATAAGTCCGGCGACGGCGTCACGCCGGACGTTGCTGTCGATCTCCATGCCCACGCCCCACTCGTTGCACTGGTACCGGCAGTTGGTCTGCTGGTCGGCGAAGAATGGCCAGCTGATCACCGGCACGCCGCCGCACAAGCTCTCGAGCGCCGAGTTCCAGCCGCTGTGCGTCAGGAACGCTCCGACGGCGGGGTGGTTCAGCACCTCCTGCTGCGGGCACCAGGACGCCATGAGCCCGCGCCCCGCCGTCTCGGCCAGGAACTCCTCGGGGAGCACCGCGGCGTCGCCCTTCACCAGGTCTCGGCGGACGATCCACATGAACTGCTTCCCGCTCTGCGCCAGCCCCCACGCGAACTCCACCATCTGCGCGTTGGTCATGACGGTGATGCTGCCGAAGTTGACGTACACGACGGAGCCGGGCTCCCTGCCGTCCAGCCACTCGAGGCACTCCTCCTGCTCCTTCCACAGGCTGAGGTTGATGGCGGAGCGCGGCGTGGGCGGGTCCTCGTGCGCCAGCAGCGGGAGAGGCCCGAGCGTGTAGACCTTGGGCAGGCCGAGCGCCTCCATGGCCTCCACCGCCTCGCCCTCCAGGTCGCCGAAGCTGTTGAGGATGACGGCCGACGCGCCGGGCGTGCGCTCCGTCTCCCTCAGGACGTAGCGCACCATGTACTCGTCCGGGTCCGTCGTGCGTATGAAGGACGGGAAGTCCCTTAGCCTCATGTTCCTCAACCCCGGCACGTCCTCCACCGGCGTGTCAAGGTATTCATCATTCGTCTGCTGCTCGGCGTCTGCACGCGCGTAAAGACAGACGTTCAGATAAGAGCTTCGATCAGCAGCTGGCAATGGCCGCATCGAGCAGAAATGCTTGACGCGCGTGAAAACAAAACAAAAAGCAGCACGTACGTACCTTTGAATGGGGCGAGGCCACGGCTGATGAGGAGGCGGTAGTGGCGGTACCCGAGGTAGCTGATGGCGCTGGCGGTCCAGAGCTGGACGTAGGGGAGGCCGAGCTCGTTGGCGGCCTCCATGGAGAACCCCATGACGACGTCGGAGACGACGCAGGTGACGGGCGGGTGGCCGGTGGCGGGGTCGTTGAGGCGGGCGAGGAGGTCGCGGAAGGGGCCGAGGCAGGTCTCCGTGGTGGACTTGCAGAGCGCGGGGATGTCCTGCGTGACGTCGTCGTCGTCGGAAGGCGGCAGGCCGTCGGGGATGGTGGCGAAGCGGAAGCCCGGGAGGCCGGCCATGGCGGCGGGGCCGCGGGAACGGACGAGGCGCGCGTGGTTGTACTCGGTGTTAACGAAGGTGACGTCGAAGCCCCGGGCGTGGAGCAGCTTGGCCACGTTGAGCATCGGGGTGATGTGCCCCTGCGCCGGGTACGGCAGGCACACCGCGTGCGGTTTCCCGGCGGCAGGCCCCATCGAACCCATCTCCTCCGCAGACGACTTCTTCGAGCTGGTCAGGATCGGTCGATGGCAACAATGGCTTCCTCCTGGCTGAGCTCTCGTGGCCGGCACTTGCTTCGTTTCGGAACTTGGTTGGCTTGGGATCGATGTGAATTGGCTGCCTCGGCACGGACGGCTGTATTTATAGGCGCGGCGGCCTGCTCAGGTAGTCAGGTAGGAGACTACTCCATTTTGTATCTTGACAGTGAGAATCGCCATTTTGTTATGAATAACGCAAGTGATGACGTCCTAGGATCGTGTTGATTGGGTGAGTATATTGTTTGTTTATTGCAACATGGCTGCTTCGAGGATGGAGACTCCATGGTCCTACGTGCTCCTACCTCCACGGACAGCAGCCGCGTGTGATCATGTACGGGTCAGCGTGAGGTCGGTACGCGCGCAACGGCGCCGCATGGACAACAGCGGCCAAGCTGGCAGCCGCCCCGGCGATCCGGCATGATCTTCAGCACCGGCCATGTGATATATGTGCGCGCTGGAATCGTAGTAATGCGAAAACCAAATTAGAGTAGGCCCCTTACTGTTATGGCTTTGACCATGCTTCAGTCCAGCTGGTGATCGATATCAGTCATCCACAGTTGTTGTGTGCTCGCGTAATTTGTCCATCTCATTGACCCGTAATCTTGGGCTCTTGCCATGCAGTAGACATCAGTGTGGGCTCTCCTGTGGTCTGGGAACGAAAGAAAGAAGGCAACAACTCTCCCAACATAATGCAATTCGTTTTCATTGGATGAACTGGTGCATGCGGTGTGCAAGAGACAAGAAATGGGTCCAGAACGACGGCTGATGCATGCACGGTGTCATCGTTTCAGGTCAAAAGAAGCAAATTATTGCATTTGACATCCTCAGCACGTACCAAGCAGGATTTTGATGCATTTTTTTATTTAGAAAAGGAGGTAGATCCCCGGCCTCTGCATCTGGCACATTATTAATTATTCACAAATATCTTATAAAGTAATATATCAGTAAATTTGAAGTCATCATCTTGACAACATTTGTCGCTACTCCTACCCACTTGATGAAGGGGTGCCGATAGTCCGAACCGAATATCAAACAGACCTCGCACCATAGTCTAACATCTAAAACCGGAGGCCCCAACCAAGCCACATTGCCGGTTTGGGGCACACACCGGTCCGACGCACTCTCATAGGTCGCCGCCGTCGTCTTTCATCGGTCCATCTTTAGAGTTGTACTGACGCACCGACGTTGCCTGGTCTAGCTGTCGTCGAGGCCATCACGACGCCAGACAACGCCATCATCCTGCGCTCGTCCATCATCGAGCGCCCACCGCCGAGACCCGCTGCTACATGCCGCCGAGACCCGCTGTTGTCGATGTGCCAGATGTCACGTCGCTCCTCTTCCACGAACACCACCTGTTGCCACTGGTCCCTTCCCCTCCGCGTGCAGTTCCTCTAACCGAGCACCCGAACACCCAGGCGACGCCTCCAAGAAGGCACGACACACGCAGTGTCGCCGCCGCCCAATCTGAGGAGATTTTGGGTCTTCACCCGGGCATGGGGTCGGGGTGGAGGGAAGGAACCTCGACGGCGCCTGCAAGGAGGAGAACAACGACCTTGGTCGTCGCCACCGTCGGTATGAGCGAGCCATCCAAAGTTTCCTTCGGTCCGATGTCACCTCTACCAGTTAACGCCCTGGACACACCCGCCAGTGGTCGTTACACTGGCGGGATCTAGGCTGGCCCCACAAATCAACACTAGTCTTTCCTGCGCACTTTGTCCTCACTCGTGCACACCCGGAAACAACTTCCGGGTCGGTCACCCATCCTGAAACTACTCCAAGCTGAGCATGCTTAACTTGGGAGTTCTTTCCGAATGGGCTCCCGGAAAAGAATGAATTCCTTATTGATTTGAGTAGTCTATCATACCTAATAAGCCAGGCTATCACAACCAGCCCCCGCGAACGCACCGAGGACGACAGCCGGGACCGCAAGCCACCAAGTGCAGCAGGAGAGAGCTTTCAGCAGGGAGGAGATCCACCGTCCACACGGTCAAGATGCCGTCCATCCACCACCCGGGAGCGCCGCCAGCCGAGGGCGCCGTCGCCATGCCTACCGGGGCCGTCGCCCCAGGTCCAGATTCCTCCGTGATGACTGGAGTGATGAGATCCTCCGTTGCCCAAGCCTGTCGCCGCCCGATCCCGTCGCGGCCAGGAGCCGCCATGCTGCCGGAAGACCCCTATTCATAAAATGTTCATGAATTTGAAAATGGATCCTGGATTTCAAAAGCTGGTCCAAAATTAGAAAAAAAAAATCATGAATTCAAAAAAGTTCATGAGTTTGAAAACAAATTCGTGGATTTAAAAAAGGAAAAAAAGTTAAATAAAAAAGAAAAGGGAAAAAGGAAAGAAGCAAAAAAAGGTAAACCCGATTTAGGGAAGGTTCTAGAACTTTCCCAAAATTTGTAGGTGGAAAACTGGAACTGGGCTGGCCCAGTCGAAGCAGCGCTCGCGTCCAGCATAGGCGTTACAACTCTATCCCCCGATCTACGCGCTAAATAGGATCGTCCAGCTAAGTTAGAGAAGGGAATTGATAAGAGCAACACAACTACATTGGCTTAAAAATAGCCCAATTATGTGCCAAGCTTGATCTAGCAATAATGTACAATGCCGTAACTTGTGTGTTATAACAAACTCTCTTCTACCTTATTTAATACTAGTAAGCGTGCACGTGCAACGCACGATCTATTATCATGGGATGCCTAGAAAAATAGTCTATTCAATCCTCATTCATTTTGCAAAGTGTGTTAATATACTTCAAAAGTCAAATGTCCTTTTATTGACCAAATTACTCCATATCACATATTTATTCAGCTGCAATGCCAATCCTACTGAATGAAAACAATGCTAACTGACAGTTATCCTCGTTTTTTGCTACCGACTGCTCATATCCTATTTTTTACTGGGAGCCCATTGTCGATCATTCTACAAGATGAAAAAACTTCAGGAAAAAATTACTGCCAGCAAATTTTATCTTTCTTCAGAAACTACACTTCACAAAACAATTTCATCGAAAAGTATGGAAAACTTTTAGGAAATTACAGGAAAATGCATCATAGTGCATAATTATTAGCTTACACATTAAAGTGATACAAATTTAACAAATAAATTTCCTATCCAAATATCATGCCAGTCATATCAAACAAAAGTTGAATGGATGAACTAATGAAAAGATAATGTTACATCGCTATTCACCTTGCTAGTGTTATGATGTCGAACAAATATAGTTTTTTCACCTTGTGACGTTATCCTCAGTTTTCTTTTAATAGCCCCTTCAATCATTTGCTCCTCCCCTGTTGCTCTAATATTAAAGCTCTTATACTCGCTTCTCATATGCTTTCTTCAACTCATTTTGAACCTGCATGAGTTGTCATATACTCTAAAGCTAAAACTGAAACTCAACCATGTTACATGAAGATGCCATTCATTCACCATGATCTCGGCACATTGTGCTTTTATAGGGGTAGCAGATGAGTCAAAAATTACCACGTAAAGAAAATTCAGTTTTTCATGCAGCGATACTAATCCAGTAGCAGTACGAGAATAACAGCTGAAAAAATACGTCAACTCAAATTGCATAGGGATGCAATTATGCAAATCACATAGATGAAATTTTTATCTCAGTTACTTTACACAAACAAAATGAATGATGACTTGGGTTAAAAATATTGATATCATCTATAGCACAATGCGAACAAAGATAGTGTGTTGTATATGAATATTTCAATCAAAGGGAGGTCGTCTGCTCCATGGAGAATGATGGTCAACCCTCCATTCCCGATGATCCCCTTCTTCACCATTGCCACGAACTCTCCATAGTCAATTTGAACATCCTAATCAAATGTAGACATGATCAATTTGCATTTCAGATTTGTAGTAATTAGCATGATAGTACAGACTAATCGACAGAGTTAATTGAAACTAATTAAATTAATTTGAGATGGTGACTGCAATGAATATACATACGCATGTTCTCATTGCCGACCTCCCTGATGATGTCGCGATACCGAAGTCAGCTTGTGTTGTACTCCCAGCACACCTCTTCCAGCGGGTCAATGGTGATGTACCCGTTGTCGTCCTCGCGTCATCGTCGAAGTAGTCGAAGGCAGACAACAGGCAATGCTTGTTCATGTGCACTGTCGACCCGATGAACTCATTGTAGGTAATGCTTCTGCTACTCCATCTTTCCTTTCCCTCTGATAATCAGCCATACTTGACGTGAAAAATGCAAGTTGGCCCTATAGAACATAAATATGTCGTAGATATCAGAGATGGGACCTGGAAGCTGCCAGCACATACGCCCAGATCGAGCAAGAATAAGGACACCCTAGCTATTTCCATCGCCAACTCCTTCAAGAACATGACGAATAACTAATCAATCATAAATAAAACTGGAAAATAAAACTGAAACTTCTTACCCACCAATATTGATCTGATTTCTCATAATACTCGAGTTCACAGAAGCTGCAGAAATTTCTAGCGGTAGCTCGGCATGACTTTGTTCAAAATGTTTTATGTAGGAGAGTTGCACATTCCATGTTTTTTCTCCCTGTACTGGCCAAAAAGAAACTTATGGACGCTACTTACATCCTGATGGTGCTTGCATTGGTCAATAGATGCTACAATTGAACATCCAAAATAAACAGAGTAAGCATTAATCAAGGATTGTGCTTGTCATATATTTAAAATCTGAAAGTATCATCAAAGTATATAACATACTCCATGTATAACCATACTGAGCTTGGTAAGGTAGGAGTGGATTAACACCAGAGAATCAGATATGACCAAATAAAGTTAGCAGTTAGCAGGACTACGGTTCATACCATGCGTGTGTATTAAAGTCGGGGTAAGGAACACGTTTAAGTAGGCATAAGTAGTCCTTCTAACTGAATGTAGAAGTTTCTGTGATGGGGTACTGTTAATCCCGTCATGAATTACTACCATCCAAGCATATTGCTATGATAATAAGTAAGTCAATTACGACACTCTAATGTATCAAGATTAGTAACTCACACTGGGCTTGACCGACCAGAGCCGAGGCAGGCGCAATGCCTGCAGCTGGTTGGCGTTGGCCACATGGAGAACGGACGTCTCAAATGCCCCGAAGCTCCCGACGATCTTCTTTTTGGACTCCAGGCTAAGGCGCGCCTCCATGTTGAATAAAAACCCGAACTCCACTCAGGATGGAATCAAACCTGCATACTGATACTATGAGTGACCCGTTAACACGCACACGCACACGCACACGCACATAGACAAGGCAGGTCCATGTGGATACCATCTATGAACATGTGCGTATGTAAGTTTTTAATATTCCATCGCAATGATTTATGTACTCTCTTTCTAATCTATCTTGCATTATCATAACACGAGTCATTGTAAAGAATAGTTTTAGTCTAATATCAATTTAGAATCGTGTAAAAAACTTAGCAAGAACTACACCTAACTGAAATGCTACTAATAGCTATACATCAAATCTTAATCAGCCTGCAAAATTTCCTAGTCAAGAACATCCATTAGGGTGGAAGAACATACTATAGACACAGAGAAACAATTAGTTTTAGGCATACTGTTAGGAGGACCTACTATTTAACAAAGTTTAATGAGTACAGATTCACCTTTTGCATAACCAGATAGGAAGATTATAAGTAGTATGCCAGTGCTTGGTAGCCTACAAAAAATGTTGTGCGAAGTGGCAAAGAGAAACTAAAAGGTAAGATATAAGACACGACCGCAATATTTAGAGATTATGCAAGGTCAGAAAAAAAAATCATTTTTTTCCTCCTTACTGAAACAAGATAACTGTTATATCTATCTTGGCAGCATGAAGTTCAAATGAAAAGGTCTAGGATATACCAATATTAAGTATTTTTCCTTTAAAAGAAAACCCCAAAAAGTGAAATATGAGCCTGAAGTCCTGAACAATGGATATGCATCTGCAAATAGTGAATAAAATATGCAATCAACACCATGATTCGAACCAAGAGATCAAAGTTTGGGGGTATCATTCCTTGAGTATTTTCCTCGTCCAAACTGAAAATTCCAAACAACACAATGAACGAGGTCAGAACCTGAACATTATAAATTCATTCAGAAATTAGTGAGGAAATCATCTAATGCCCACCATGATTTTGTAATCAAGCGACTATGTACTCCTATATGTTGTCCACATTTTAGACGACGTGTTTCCTAAATGTAATAACTGACTTTGTAGAAAAATAATAATAACCCCGTAAATTCAACAATCTCATACCATGTTATTGCTATACTGTTATACTGTAACAGACTTCAAACCAGCCATTTCTAATGTGACCAAACCAAGAACTTCTAAATATACCATACTACATCAAGACAACAGGGATCTCCTTTTTGCACCTTGTCCACATTGCAGACGACGAAGGTGAGGGGGGTGGTGCCGATGAGCCTATTCTGCTGGGGCAGCCACACGGGCCACCTCAGCTCCAGTGACCTTCTACCATGACCTCCCACTCCTCCCCTTCTCCTCCGGCACCAACCGAATCTCCATGGTGCATACAAACCTGTCCCCTCCATCCCTGGAGGAGAACCCCATTGTTGTTGTAATCCCTCGAGGAGAACCTTGATCCTCCTTGCTGAATTTACTGGCCAATGTTCAGCTGTGGTAGCTGCTCTATTAGCCTCGTCCTCTGCAATTTTTCATAGTATAAAGAGTAGATAATTTCATTCAGAGCAAACAAAATGTGGGCAATGACTATATCAGAGATTAACCATAGCAAATATGTACTTGTCCTCAACTAGATATTGATTACGAGTATGTAAAGATGGGTAATGCTTGGATTGGAGACCTTATCTCCCTAGGAAGAGCACAAATACAAAACATTATAAATCACAATAAAAAACTGAGGTTTTGTCAAGAGAAAACATCAGAAATCACAAAGATATAGATACCATTTTGCCTGCATTTCACCAAACAGGTTGTGTGCGCTGAATTCATCCTTCTGATCCTGGTCGTCTCCTTACTCCAAATCTGATTCTTGTGATTCCTCTCTCCACCAAATCCATGTCCAATTAGAAAAATCAGTAGCAACAACAATTGTTTTCTCAAAAAGGTGTAAGATGTAGTGGATATATAGAGCACGGACACGAAACTGCTGCAGGGTACCTCGCTCACCTTGGGTGCAGATGCTGCGGTGAACATGGTGGGTCGAGGGGCAGGATGCAATGGTGGTGGCGACCGTAGACGGGGAGATGACTGTGGTGAGGCGTTCTGGATGTAGAGCAGCAGGGACGGGAGCTTCAGGCCAAGAAACTTGTCGTCGCATAAACTGGTGGTCATGGTCACGACCTCGCCTGCCCCGTGGAGGTAGGCCCGATGTAGAGAGCAGATGCGGGTTGAGGAGGCAGCACTCTAGCTGGGGTGAGGAGACGGCAAGCGGTGGGGAGGCGGCGGGCGGGGCGAGCAGGCGGAGGGCGGCCGCGAAGAGAACGTGCGAGGTGTAGCCGCTCGTGGGGCTTCGCGGTGTTAAAGAAGGATTTCGTTAACGACCAGTTTAGACCATTGATTATCCAATTAGATGGTCCAGATTTTAAGTTGGATTAGCCCTCTCTTCCTTTTATAGGGGTAGTAGATATGAGGCAAATCTTTTGCCTTCTTTAAAAAAAAACAATGTACGCTCGCATGCCGAAGCAGGTGGTCAATGACATTGATAGAGCTAGTCGAGGAGGGTATGCAGTTATCATTAGTGAGATCAAACAAAGAATATTATCTTTCAATTGTAATGTACTTCCGACGGCAGAGCTGCTAATAGCGATGTCGATAAGTTAGCCAAGTTTACCCATTCTCTGGATCACGTTTGGTGGGTCGAACCCATGATCCCTTTTGTATCCTACACCATGTGGATTTTGGGTAATAAAACTCGGTTTAATCCCTGAAAAAAAATACACTCGCATGCATCCATGTACCGTCGCTGCTAGCATATGCGGGCTACACACACATATCCTGTATCCATCCACCGCGCCATCGTTGTCCTCTCCTAGACGAACCAAGACCCCAAGGTGACAGGTAGGAATACCGACCACTATACTACAACCTCTTCGATGCTACGATATCCAATGTAATTGTAATTATCTACATTTTTTAAAGACTATTTGCTTCATAAACACATTACGGGATTCACTGTTTGCTCTATACGCACAGTACGACATTCACAATTCATATTCCCATGTAGAGATACTTCTCTAGTTCTACTACTCATCATTTGTATATCACAATAGTTAAACGTCAGTCGCCTGAAAATCCGATTTGGGTGAATCGATTTTCGCTAGAAGAAAGGAGGCACCGGAGGGAAGGAAGAAACAACTGCAACGGCCGAGGGGGGGGGGGGGGGGGGGGGGGGGGGGCTTACCGGAAAATCTTCCCAATGATCTAGCTTAGATTGGGGGTGGGGGCGGAAGAATGGCGGTGGTGTGAGTTCGTTGGAGGAAAAACCGGCGAGGGACGGGGCTACAGGGATGGCCAGCGGTGGGGGAGGTCGAGGGATGGGCGACCATGCATCTTAGAGAGAAAAAGATCACAATTTACTTGTCTTTTAGCAATGACAAAGTTCTAATGTGGCATTATTTTCGTCCTTATATACCATTACATTTTTGTGTGTGATTTTTCCACTTTTTACGTTGTTTTATTTAAATTAATATAGTATCATTTGTTCTTCATAGAAATTTTAGCATCTACACGATGGCAAAAAATCACCTTAAGTTTTTCAACATATAGGTTTTTTTTATCATGAATATGAAAATCTTTCTTCTGCCGGTTTATTAACATGGTAATTTTTGTGATTGCTTTTTTTTTTGTCATACAACCTATAGGTAATTGAAAGAAATATCACTCTGTTTTTTTTAACTAACAGTTTCTGCAAACCAGTTCTATTCCAGTTCCTCCCCTAGCAAACGCCAAGAGGAGACTTCCTCCCTGCCAAACGTCAAGCGTATATTGCGTTCCCAAATTAAAGGACCATGCATAGAGGAGACTTTCAGAGCATACACTCGATGAAGTTGGACTCAAGATTCCTGCAGCGTCTGGACTTGTGCCTAACCATACGGAGCCTATTACCGTTTATGTTGCCCTTGCCCTTGCCCTTCCCAGCCAACACCACCTCCAGACCAGTGAAGAGAGAATACCGTTCGTTCAAAAATACCTGCTCAGTATCGATGCCGGGTATCCAAGTTTCAAGGCACCTGATGATGCAAAACCTGCCAGAACCCAGGCTGACCGTTTTGGCGGGGTTCGTCGCGACGCAATGACGCCACTCCTTGGGCAGGTAATTATCCGCCCAAACCAAGCCCGGCTCCGGCCGCTGCCCCGCGAGGACAGGTGAGAGATCGGCCGCGCAAGGCAGGTGGTAGTCCTGATCGGAGATGCCAAACCAGAGGTTGAGCTCGGGAACATACTCGGCGGTGCCATCGCAGGGCAGCACCCAGTCACCGGCACGGCTCCATGACCGGCTCACCGTGTCAAAGCAGTAGGTGCCAAAGCCAGACGCAGAGATGCAGATGGCATTGCCCACCACCGCGCAGGAGCCGATGAACACGTCTTCTTCCAGGGGCGGCAGCGGGAGCTCCTCACACTGCCAGGTCCTACATGGATGGCACTCGTTGTAGTGCTGGCCGGAGACGAGGGCCTCGAATTGGAAGCTCTTGCCGGAACGGAGCTCCCTCTCGATGATGTAGAGGCTGCCTTCACCGCCCCCGGGGTGTGGAACGGAGACGGCCAAGGGATCGGCCTTGGGAGCATGGAGGCCGGGCATGGTCACGAAGCAGTCCGCGTCGGCGTCGTAGGTGAAGACGTGTCTATGGCGGTCCGCGAACACGATGCTGCGCTCCGAGAGAGCGAACGCGTCCATTCTGAGCTCGTCGGACTTAGGCCTCAGGTACGGCGCCGGGCGCGTGTTGAAGAGTGCTGGCGGCAACCGAATCGGCCTGATCTCCGAGGCCTGCTGCTTCTTGACCCTGCCGATGGCCTTTTTCAGGGATGAATGTGATGAAGATTCTCTCTGTATCCGCGGCAGGACTCGCCCGTGTAAGGATACTTCTTCCAGCGTCGTGTAGAAGAACTGGTTGCGCGACAGATCGAAGCGGCGTAGCGAATACATGCAGCCCGGGCGGTTCGCCACCAACAGATTCAGAAACCGTCGGACGCCCATGGCTCCAGGAAGAATTATCTTGTCCACGTCGCTGACGGATTAATGGAGGCGGATGTCCTGAGTAATTGATTTAAAAGAAATCAGAAAGTAGAAAAAAAATTACAGTAGAATTCAACTCATCGGCCTATCTTCTGTCAACTCATCGTACAGAGATGAAGCAGCAGATCCACGGGCGGCGGAGTTGTACTGGAGTCTGGAGATAGCACCAGGGCAGGGCGAGCTTGGGGCTGGGATCGGAACGTGCTATATATCGCTTCACGCGACAAGTAGGCGAGCATAGCTAGGTGAGAGCGTCACGCGCTCCTGGGCTAGGCTGGCCAATTGGCAGATCCGATCGCCAGCACGGTTTGCTATTTTCTTTTTCTATTGTTTGTTTTTCAACTTGTATTTTAATTCATTAGTTTTACTTATTAACCAATTCCAATTTCTTTCCAACTTATTTATGTAGTGATTTTTCCATTTTAAATTGATAAATGTTCATGAATTTAGAATATTTTATGAAATAAAAAATGTTTGGCAATTTAAAAACTGTTCATAAATCAGAAAAAAGTTTGCAAACTCAAAAAATGTTCGTGAGTTTCAAAATTCTCATCAATTCCAAAAAATAAGAATTTAAAAATATTCATGAATTCATAAAATATTCCTGAATTTAGGAAACAATAATCCAATAAAAATGTTTGTGAATTTGAAAAATATTCCGAACCAGTAAAAAGTTCATATATTCATAAAAAAAATGTGAGTTTGAATATTTATTCAATTCAATAAACTGCATATTCAAAAAATGATCATTAATTTGAAAATATATTTATGAAATTCAAACAAGTTAATGGACTAAGAAATGTTCATGAATTCAAAAAAGTTCATGAAAAACATGCTCATAACCCAAAAAATGTTCACATATTCAAAAAATGTTCGTCAATCTGAAAATATGTTCATAAGTTGTGCTTCACCGTGTAGAACACTTGTGCTTTTCACATTTTAGGAAGAATAACTGTGGAAGCACAGTTGTGATTTTTCCTGTTCAGAAGCACATCTGCTCTTTTCCTTTGTGGGAAGCACAACTGTGTTTTCTTCTCGTTTCGGAAAGCATAGTTGTGCTTCACTCTAGGAGAAGACACCCAAAAATTTTCTTCGAGAAAACCTAGAAAAAAATCAAGCATAATCCAACGATCAGAAGTATGGAGCATAATCCAATAATCATGGCATCTGACCTGCGGCATAAAGCAGCAAACATAAAGGAAAACACAACCACGGTAAGAAAAAGATGCATGAGCAACGAGACCACAAAGGCAACCAAGACGATTAAATCCACCACATAGGCTGAATCATGTGGACATAGGCCAGCAGTAGAGAAAGAACATCCAAAATTGATGTACAAACAACACATACAAACAATGTACCAAAGCAACACACAATGCACCCACTGGCTGGGCAATGCAACGGACTAGCATTGCCGGACGACCCGCCCATGAGGCACGTCCCACCGAACTCCGACTCGAACAAGCCGAATAACCTCCCCAACTATCCCATCAAGGGACCCTCCCTCTCACGAGGCACCGGGTCCGCCAAACGCCGAGAAATGGCCCAGCCCAGGATTCCGATTAGCGCAATCCGAGCACCATCCCCGCCATCTCTTCATGGGGCAGTTTTATTGGCCTGGGTCCGTGAAACGCTGAGATACCACAAATCGAGCAAGGTACACCCCGCATACCGGACCGGGGAAAAGTGACTCAACTCATGCCGAGCAGCCTCCTCCACTCATCCACCTCACAATCATCCTTAGGACAAAAAGACACCTGCTCTTACCAAACATAGAAAACGCAAACGCAATGGAAAGTCATAGTACTGTTAGGGAACGTTGCATGGGAAACAAAAAATTTCCTACGCACACGCAAGATCTATCCATGGTGATGAGCATCTACGAGAGGGACGGTGGATCTACATACCATTGTAGATCGCTAAGTGGGAAGCGTTAAGAAACGCGGTTGGTGTAGTCGAACGTCTTCACGATCCAAATCGCAGCCGTCCCGCGATCCGTCCCGATCTAGCGCCGAACGGACGGCACCTCCGCGTTCAGCACACGTATAGCTTGATGACGATATCCGCCTTCTTGATCCAGCAAGAGGGGCGAAGAGGTAGACGAGTTCTCCGGCAGCGCGACGGTGTGGCGGCGATGGTGGTGGAACTATTCCGGCAGGGCTTCGCCTAAGCACCGCCGAAAACTAGAGGAGTCGATCTATTGGGGAGAGAGGGCTGCACCGTGGCTTGGGGTCTTGGCCCTCTCTCCCCTCTAGTATATATAGGAGGGAGGGGAGGGGCTGGCGCCCCTAGGGTTTCCCCTAGGAGTCGGCCGAACCAGGAGGAGGTGGAGGAGTCCACCTCCAATCCTACTCCAAGTAGGATTCCTTTCCTACTTGGAGTTTCCCTTCCCCACTTGGGGTTTTTTCTTTTCCCCTCACCCTAGCCGCATGGGCCCTTAGGGGCTGGCTTCCCCAGCCCACTAAGGGCTGGTGCGCCACCCCTAAGGCCCACGTGGCCTCCCGGCGTGAGTGGCCCCTCCCGATGGCCCTCCGGAACCCTCCCGGCACCCCCGGTACATTACCAGAATTACCCGAAACTTTTCCGGTGACCAAAACGGGACTTCCTATATATCAATCTTTACCTCCGGACCATTCCGGAGCTCCTCGTGATGTTCGGGATCTCATCCGGGACTCCGAACAACCTTCGGTCACCAACATACATAACTCAACTATACCGAAATGTCACTGAACCTTAAGTGTGCAGACCCTGCGGGTTCGAGAACTATGTAGACATGACCGAGACACCTCTACGGTCAATAACCAATAGCGGGACCTGGATGCCCATATTGGTTCCTACATATTCTATGAAGATCTTTATCAGTTGAACCTCTATGTCAAGGATTCAGTTAATCCCTATGATGTTCCCTTTGTTCTTCGGTATGTTACTTGCCCTAGATTCGATCGTCGGTATCTCTATACCTAGTTCAATCTCGTTACCGGCAAGTCTCTTTACTCGCTCCGTAATAGAAGATCTCGTGGCTAACTCTTTAGTCACTTTGCTTGCAAGGCTTATTGTGATGTTGTATTACCGAGTGGGCCCTGAGATACCTCTCCATCACACGGAGTAACAAATCCCAGTCTTGATCCATGCCAACTCAATAGACACCCTCGGAGATACCTGTAGAGCATCTTTATAGTCACCCAGTTACGTTGCGATGTTTGATACACACAAGGTATTCCTCCGGTGTCAGTGAGTTGCATGATCTCATGGTCATAGGAACAGATACTTGACATGCAGAAAACAATAGCAATAAACTGACACGATCATATGCTACGTTCATAGTTTGGGTCTTGTCCATCACATCATTCTCCTAATGATGTGATCCTGTTATCAAATGACATATCATCTCTATGGCCAGGAAACCTTGACCATCTTTGATCAACAAGCTAGTCTACTAGAGGCATACTAGGGACACAGTGTTGTCTACGTATCCACACATGCAATTGAGTTTCCAATCAATACAATTATAGCATGGATAATAAACGATTATCATGAACAAGGAAATATAATAATAACCACTTTATTATTGCCTCTAGGGCATATTTCCAACAGTCTCCCACTTGCACTAGAGTCAATAATCTAGCTCACATCACTATGTAATTTACATTGTAATGAATCTAGCACCCATACAGTTTTGGTGTTGATCATGTTTAGCCCTTGGAAGAGGTTTAGTCATCGGGTCTGCGACATTCAGATCCGTTTGCACTTTGCAAATATTTATGTCCTCCTCCTTGATGTAATCGCGGATGGAATTGTAACATCGCTTTATGTGTCTGGTCCTCTTGTGAAACCTTGGTTCCTTGGCCAGAGCAATGGCACCAGTGTTGTCACAGAACAGAGTCATTGGGTTTAGTGCACTGGGCACTACTCCAAGATCTGTCATGAACTCCTTCATCCAGACACCTTACTTCGCCGCCTCCGAGGCAACGATGTATTCCGCTTCGCATGTAGAATCAGCTACCACGCTCTGCTTGGAACTGCACCAGCTTACCGCACCCCCATTGAGAATAAGTACGTCTCCGGTTTGAGACTTTGAGTCATCCGGATCAGTGTCAAAGCTTGCATCGACGTAACCCTTTACGACGAGCTCTTGATCACCTCCATAAACAAGAAACATGTCCTTAGTCCTTTTCAGATACTTAAGGATATTCTTGACCGCCGTCCAGTGTTCCATTCCTGGATCACTTTGAAACCTTTCGGCCATACTTATGGCAAGGCTGACATCGGGTCTTGTGCACAGCATTGCATACATGATAGAGCCTATGGCTGAAGCATAGGGGACGACACTTATCTTTTCTCTATCTTCTGCAGTCACTGGGTATTGAGTCTTACTCAACTTCACACCTTGCAATACAGGCAAGAACCCCTTCTTGGCCTGATCCATTTTGAACTTCTTCAAAACTTTGTCAAGGTATGTGCTCTGTGAAAGTCCTATTAAGCGTCTCGATCTATCTCTATAGATCTTGATGCCTAATATGAAAGCAGCTTCTCCTAGGTCCTTCATTGAAAAACTCTTGTTCAAATATTCCTTCACGCTTTCCAACATTTCTATATTGTTTTCAATCAGCAATATGTCATCCACATATAATATTAGAAACGCTATAGAGCTCCCACTCACTTTCTTGTAAATACAAGCTTCTCCGTAAACTTGTATAAACCCGAATGCTTTGATCACCTCATCAAAGCGAAGATTCCAACTCCGAGATGCTTGCACCAGTCCATAAATGGATCGCTGGAGTTTGCAAACTTTGTCAGCATTCTCTGGATTGACAAAACTTTCTGGTTGCATCATATACAACTCTTCCTTAAGGAAACCGTTAAGGAACGCTTTTTTGACATCCATCTGCCAAATTTCATAATCGAAAAATGCAGCTATTGCTAACATGATTCTGACGGACTTAAGCATCGCTACGGGTGAGAAGGTCTCATCGTAGTCAACTCCTTGAACTTGTGAAAAACCCTTTGCCAGAAGTCGAGCTTTATAGACGGTGACATTCCCGTCCGCGTCCGTCTTCTTCTTAAATATCCATTTGTTCTGAATGGCCTTTCGCCCTTCAGGTAATACTTCCAAATCCCATACTTTGTTTTCATACATGGATCCCATCTCGGATTTCATGGCCTCTAACCATTTCTCGGAATCCGAGCCCATCATCGCTTCTCCATAGCTCGTAGGTTCATCGTTGTCCAACAACATGACCTCTAGGACAGGATTGCCGTACCACTCAGGAGCAGTACGCGTCCTTGTCGACCTACGAGGTTCGATAGCAACTTGATCCGAAACTTCATGATCATCATAATTAACTTCCTCTTCAACCGATGTAGGTTCCACAGAAACAACTTTCTGTGCTGCGCTACTCTCTGGTTGAAACAAAGGTTCAACAACCTCATCAAATTCTATCTTCCTCCCACTCAATTCTTTCGAGAGAAACTCTTTCTCAAGAAATGTTCCGTTTTTAGCGACAAACACTTTGCCTTCGGATCTAAGATAGAAGGTATACCCAACTGTCTCTTTTGGGTATCCTATGAAGACGGATTTCTCCGCTTTGGGTTCCAGCTTTTCAGGCTGAAGCTTTTTGACATAAGCATCACATCCCCAAACTTTAAGAAACGACAACTTTGGCTTCTTGCCAAACCACAGTTCATATGGCGTCGTCTCAACGGATTTCGATGGTACCCTATTTAAAGTGAATGCAGTTGTCTCTAATGCATAACCATAAAACGATAGTGGCAAATCGGCAAGAGACATCATAGAACGCACCATATCCAATAAGGTTCGATTACGACGTTCGGACACACCATTACGCTGTGGTGTTCCAGGCGGTGTCAATTGTGAAACAATTCCACATTGTCTTAAGTGACTGCCAAACTCATAACTTAGATATTCTCCACCTTGATCAAATCGTAGGAATTTAATCTTCTTGTTACGATGATTCTCAACTTCACTCTGAAATTGCTTAAACTTTTCAAACGTTTCAGACTTGTGTTTCATTAAGTAAATATAACCATATCTACTTAAGTCATCAATGAAGGTGAGAAAATAACGATATCCACCGCACGCCTCAATACTCATCGGACCGCACACATCAGTATGTATGATTTCCAACAAGTCACTTGCCCGTTTCATTGTTCCAGAGAACGGGGTTTTAGTCATCTTGCCCATGAGGCGTGGTTCACATGTGTCAAGTGATTCAAAATCAAGTGACTCCAAAAGTCCATCAGCATGGAGCTTCTTCATGCGTTTTACACCAATATGACCTAAGCGGCAGTGCCACAAGAAAGTGGTGCTATCATTATCAATTCAACATCTTTTGGCATCAATGTTATGAACATGTGTATCATCGCTATCGAGATTCAATAAGAATAAACTCCTCACATTGGGTGCATGACCATAAAAGATATTACTCATAAAAATAGAACAACCATTATTCTCTGATTTAAATGAGTAACCGTATCGCAATAAACAAGATCCAGATATAATGTTCATGCTCAACGCAGGCACTAAATAACAATTATTCAGGTTCATCACTAATCCCGATGGTAATCGAAGAGCGAGCATGCCGACGGCGATCACATCAACCTTGGAACCATTTCCCACGCGCATCGTCACTTCGTCCTTTGCCAGCCTCTGTCTATTCCGCAGTTCCTGTTTTGAGTTGCAAATGTGAGCAACCGAACCGGTATCAAATACCCAGGCACTACTACGAGAGTTGGTAAGGTACACATCAATAACATGTATATCATATATACCTTGTTTGGTGTTGGCCGCCTTATTGTCACCAAGATACTTGGGGCAGTTCCGCTTCCAGTGACCAGTTCCCTTGCAATGAAAGCACTCAGTTTCTGGCTTGGGTCCAGCCTTGGATTTCTTCACGGGAGGGGCAACTGCTTTGCCACTCTTCTTGGAGTTACCCTTCTTACCCTTGCCATTCTTCTTGAAACTAGTGGTTTTATTGACCATCAACACTTGATGCTCCTTCTGAATCTCAGACTCAGCGACTTTCAACATCGCAAACAGCTCGGCGACTGACTTGTTCATCCCGTGCATGTTATAGTTCAACACGAAGCTCTTGTAGGTAGGTGGCAGTGATTGAAGAACTCTGTCAGTGATTGCCTCTGGCGGAAGGGGCATCCCCAATTCAGCCAGACAGGTGGAATACCCAGACATTTTGAGTATGGGTTCACTGACAGACCCATTCTCCTCCATCTTGCAAGCATAGAACTTATCGGAGGTCTCATACCTCTCGATCCGGACATTCTTCTGAAAGATAAACTTCAACTTCTGGAACATATCATATGCTCCATGACGTTCAAAACGTTTTTGAAGTCCCGGTTCTAAGCCATACAACATTGCACATTGAACTATTGAGTAATCAACAGAATGTGTCTGCCAGGCGTTCGCAACGTCTGCAGACTCTACTGGAGCGGGTGGTTCACCAAGCGGTGCATCAAGGACATAAGCCTTTTGGGAAGCCGTAAGGATAATCCTTAGATTATGGTCCCAGTCCACAAAGTTACTTCCATCATCTTTCAACTTAGCTTTCTCTAGGAACGCATTAAAATTCAGGGGTGCTACTGCGCGAGCCATTGATCTACAACATAAATTATGCAAAGGCAACTTAGACTATTGTTCAAGATAATGAGTTTAGTTAATCATATTACTTAAAATGTCCCACTCAAATTGACATCCCTCTGGTCATTCGAGTGACACATGATCCAAATTCACCAACTCAAGTCCGATCATCATGTGAGATGAGGTGGTTTCAATGGTGAACATCTTCAAGTTGATCATATCTACTATATGACTCATGTTCGACCTTTCGGTCTCTTGTGTTCCGAGGCCATGTCTGTACATGCTAGGCTCGTCAAGTTTAACCCGAGTGTTCCGCACGTGCAACACTGGCTTGCACCCGTTGTATGCGAACGTAGAGTCTATCACACCCGATCATCACGTGGTGTCTCGAAACGACGAACTTTCGCAACGGTGCACACTCGGGGAGAACACAATTTTATCTTGAAATTTTAGTGAGGGATCACCTTATAATGCTACCGTCGTCCTAAGCAAAATAAGATGCATAAAAGGATTAACATCACATGCAAATCATAAGTGACATGATATGGCCATGAACTTGTGCTTTTGATCTCCATCTTCAAAGCACCGGCATGATCTCCATCGTCACCGGCATGACACCATAATCTCCATCATCTTGATCTCCATCGACATGTCGCCATGATGTTGTCGCGCCAACTGTTGCTTCTACGACTATTGCTAACTCATAGCGATAAAGTAAAGTAAAACGGCGAAAATAAATTAAAGACAACCCTATGGGTCCTGCCGGTTGCCGTACTCATCGACATGCAAGTCGTGATATTCTATACAAAACATGATCATCTCATACATCACATATATCTCATCATGTAATTGGCCATATCACATCACAACATACCCTGCAAAAACAAGTTAGACGTCCTCTAATTGTTGTTGCATGTTTTACGTGGCTGCTACGGGTATCTAGCAAGAACGATTCTTACCTACGCAAAAACCACAACGGTGATACACAAATTGCTATTCAACCTTCTCAAGGACCGCCTTTGTCGAATCCGATCCAACTAAAGTGGGAGAGACAGACACCCGCCAGCCATCTTTATGCAACAAAGTCACATGTCAGTTGATGGAACCGGTCTCTCGTAAGCGTATGTGTAAGGTTGGTCCGGGCCGCTTCATCCCACAATACCGCTGAATCAAGAAAAGACCAAGGGAGGAAGCAATCTGAGCATCAACGCCCACAAACTCCTTTGTGTTCTACTCGTGATCTCATCTACGCATAGACCTAGCTCATGATGCCACTGTTGGGGAACGTTGCATGGGAAACAAAAAATTTCCTACGCACACGCAAGATCTATCCATGGTGATGAGCATCTATGAGAGGGAGAGTGGATCTACATACCCTTGTAGATCGCTAAGCGGGAAGCGTTAAGAAACGCGGTTGGTGTAGTCGAACGTCTTCGCGATCCAAATCGCAGCCGTCCCGCGATCCGTCCCGATCTAGCGCCGAACGGACGGCACCTCCGCGTTCAGCACACGTACAACTTGATGACGATCTTCGCCTTCTTGATTCAGCAAGAGGGGCGAAGAGGTAGACGAGTTCTCCGGTAGCGCGACGGCGTGGCGGCGATGGTGGTGGAACTATTCCGGCAGGGCTTCGCCTAAGCACCGCCGAAACTAGAGGAGTCGATCTATTGGGGAGAGAGGGCTGCACCGTGGCTTGGGGTCTTGGCCCTCTCTCCCCTCTAGTATATATAGGAGGGAGGGGAGGGGCTGGCGCCCCTAGGGTTTCCCCTAGGAGTCCGCCGAACCAGGAGGAGGTGGAGGAGTCCACCTCCAATCCTACTCCAAGTAGGATTCCTTTCCTACTTGGAGTTTCCCTTCCCCACTTGGGTTTTTTTCTTTTCCCCTCACCCTAGCCGCATGGGCCCTTAGGGGCTGTCTTGCCTAGCCCACTAAGGGCTGGTGCGCCACCCCTAAGGTCCACGTGGCCTCCCGGCGTGAGTGGCCCCTCCCGATGGCCCTCCGGAACCCTCCCGGCACCACCGGTACATTACCGGAATTACCCGAAACTTTTCCGGTGACCAAAACGGGACTTCCTATATATCAATCTTTACCTCCAGACCATTCTAGAGCTCCTCGTGACGTCTGGAATCTCATCCGGGACTCCGAACAACCTTCGGTCACCAACATACATAACTCAACTATACCGAATTGTCACCGAACCTTAAGTGTGCAGACCCTGCGGGTTAGAGAACTATGTAGACATGACCGAGACACCTCTACGGTCAATAACCAATAGCGGGACCTGGATGCCCATATTGGTTCCTACATATTCTGCGAAGATCTTTATCGGTTGAACCTCTATGTCAAGGATTCAGTTAATCCCTATGATGTTCCCTTTGTTCTTCGGTATGGTTCTTGCCCGAGATTCGATCGTCGGTATCTCTATACCTAGTTCAATCTCGTTACCGGCAAGTCTCTTTACTCGTTCCGTAATACAAGATCCCGTGGCTAACTCTTTAGTCACTTTGCTTGCAAGGCTTATTGTGATGTTGTATTACCGAGTGGGCCCTGAGATACCTCTCCGTCACACGGAGTAACAAATCCCAGTCTTGATCCATGCCAACTCAATAGACACCCTCGGAGATACCTGTAGAGCATCTTTATAGTCACCCAGTTACGTTGCGGCGTTTGATACACACAAGGTATTCCTCCGGTGTCAGTGAGTTGCATGATCTCATGGTCATAGGAACAGATACTTGACATGCAGAAAATAATAGCAATAAACTGACACGATCATATGCTACGTTCATAGTTTGGGTCTTGTCCATCACATCATTCTCCTAATGATGTGATCCTGTTATCAAATGACATCTCATGTCTATGGCTAGGAAACCTTGACCATCTTTGATCAACAAGCTAGTCTACTAGATGCATACTAGGGACACGGTGTTGTCTACGTATCCACACATGCAATTGAGTTTCCAATCAATACAATTATAGCATGGATAACAAACGATTATCATGAACAAGGAAATATAATAATAACCACTTTATTATTGCCTCTAGGGCATATTTCCAACAAGTACACCACAAAAATATGACCCCGAGTGCACACACGGCCCATGGGTCATGGATCCCTGGTGAGGCAAAGAATAACCTAATCGGGCGACGAGGAGGGCGCCAGACAGACATCGACGCGCATGGATCGAACGGAGTGGAGGGGCACACGCGGGCGATGATGCCCCCAAGGGATAGGTACTTTATCGTTTTTTATAGGAGTAAATGTTGCTGTAGAGACCATGTATAATTTGTATCATTTTTATATTAATATATATTACACTTTGTCGAATTTTTTCATCTAGTCCAGACTCCTTACTAGCGTAGTACTCCCTCTGTTCCTAAATATAAGGGAATGGCGTTGCAACGACCGAGCTCCATGGAGCTCGTTGTGCAAAAAAAATCAAAATATCTTTAGATGTTTCAAAAAATGTCAAACTTTTTCCTACAAACACATATGCATATCCTTGAACTATGTATAAAATTTCATTATCTAATTTGATTATTTGCATGCTACAAAAAAAAAGACAAATATCTAGCCCAAATACAACAAAGGAAAAGCCCATTTTGACATGTGTATTTGTCTTTTTTGTATACATCGCATATGAATATATATGTTCATGAAATTTTGTACATCTACACTACAAATATATGTCTATCTATATCCTTTTTTCAGATTTTTTTGAGGTGACAAAAAGGTATTTTCGCTGGAAAAAAAGTAATGAGCTCAGTGGAGCTCGGCCTCTGCAGGCACTTTTCGTAAATATAAGTCATTTTAGGGATCTATGGACGTGTATAGACATATTTTAAAGCTATATTCATTCATTTTGTTCCATATGTAGTTCATAATGAATTCTCTAGAATAACTTATATTTAGAAACCTTCGTAAAAAAAAATTATATTTAGAAACGGAGGGACTAGTTCGTAGCAGATCGTCTGCCCATTCCAAAGTCAACGAAGTGTCATAACTGGCAACGACTTCTCAATATCCAGTCCACGGTACATCGCAATTTACTCAATATTCAGTCCACGGTACATGATAATAACGGTAACTCAGAGCACATCCTGATGAACAGAATTAACTCAGATTACAACACCGCGCGACACAGAGTCACAAGGTCTGTGCAGCATAAACACGTGAGAGAGGCCGAGACGTCAGTCCTCAGAGGTAATAGAAGGCGAGCAGCGAAGTCGCCACGGTTGCCAATACAACGGTTGCGGAGCCGCCGGAAGACCTCGCCGCCACATTCGCCGCCTTTGGTGGTGAAGCGGTCGCGCCGCCACTGCCACTGGATGGTGAAGCCCCCGGAGCTGCGGTGACAAAAGAATTGTCAAGAGATTTATACGGGCATGTAAAACAGCTACGTACAATGTAAAAATTGTCTCGAGACACGTTTGATTGTAGGCTTGTAGCATTCGCGCGCTCTGTAATTTGCAGTTTGGACAAGTATCATTACTGTCAGAATAGCTGTAAACCACGCAGTTGTCAGCCTGCCCGGCTCTTCAATGAGACCGCGGAAGCAGACACCACGTAGGCAATAGAAATGTCTAGATCGGTGGCCTGATGGGGCATTCCTCAGAAACTAGTGGACTAGTGGACGAACTAGTGGTAATATCCGCATCTCAATTTGGTCCCACGAACAGTAATGGAGTATACCTACCAGATAGAAACGATCCGATTTCTGTACCACCAAAATAAAAATACGGTACACGAGGAAGGCCATGAAATTTCAATGCGTTTGTGCTTCCGAAAAACGGCTCGATGCCTCGATGTACATACAAGACCAGGAGTATGGGTTTTGTCTATCACAACATGTGACTGGCTCCTCCAAACTTCCTCTGGCTACTTGTGCTTTTTCCAAGCAAAAAAGTTTATTTTAGCCTATATGCTCTTGTCTGTATCTTTTGACTAACCAGACCTCAGGCTCAGGCTCAGAGCGCACATGCAATGGCTCGCAAAGATACAAGGCAACGGAAAAGTTCAGAAGGACATAGTATACAGCTGTGTTCACGGACGGCGAAACGCTGCGGCGGCCCCATTGTTATGCCATTCTTGTGAACCAAATGGAGAGTATATTTTTAAAATAACGATGCTCCTTTCTTGATTTTGTGGATCAACTTTTTGTAGAAACACAAGGGTTGGAGTCGATTTTTAGTAGAAAGACAACTAACAAAGATTTTTGCGGCTAAATTTCACATGTAACTAAAGAAGCTTTTGTTTGTTCTGACTGGAATGCAATACAGAGACGATGATGTGTAGGGAAGAGCTTTACCTTCAGCAGGAGCACCACCCGGCAGAGCTGCAAGCAAACAAGAGGTGGAGAAGGTCAAAACCCAACCAAAAATTTCTACAACACGAATCGAGATCTTCCATCGTAAATCTCACACAGGAGCCAAAGAAAATAAGAAATGATAAACTTGCTACTAGTAAAACAAGAAAGGTCTAGTTTCTTGGTGTAAAAAATGGGAGCAGATTCTAGCCAGGCCGAGGAAAAGAAGACCGTGGAGAAGGTGAGAAAAGGCGCGGCGCTCACCATGGCACTTGCTCAAGACGGAGGCGGGCTCGCCGCAGGCGGTGGGGAGAGCCAGCACCCGCGTCATGTTGATCGGTATCGGAGTCTGCTTGGCGGCCATGGCATCGCAGAGGCACTTCACGGTGGCGGGGGTGCCGACGGCGGTCTTCACCTCCCCGCAGCAGGCCTTGGTAGGTTTGGCCGACTTGGTGCCGGGCGTCACATAGTCGAGGCAGTCCGCGAGGCTAAGCAACGCCTCCGTGCAGTCCGGCGCTGGCGCCGGCGCCGGCGCGTGGGTGGCCGCCCCCGCGGCGTCGGCGAGTGCGAGGAGGACGAGGATGCAGGCTGCGGTGGTGGCGCCGCCGGTGAGAGCCATGGCTACTCTGGGTGGTGTGGTGTGCGCTCGAGTGTGAAAGGGGTGGGCTCGAGTGTGTGGCGATAGAGCTGGGAGACGATGCGGGGAGGGGAAGGAGGAATTAAGGAGGGGTGTAGGGGTCATTTTTTAAGCGGCGGACGGGCTACGGCGACTGTGGAGCCCAAGCATTTGATTTTTCATTTTAGTTGGACCGTTTGATTATCTTTTGTATGAAAAATCTTAGCACTAAAACGGTCCTACGTTGAAAAGCCCCGGCCGCCGACGACTAGGTTCGTGACTTTTGCTGTTGCTCATGGTCTTCAGTCGTCTTTTCGGCCTTTTAGAGGTGGGGAAACTATATATGAATAAACCCTTGTCAAAGAATTTAGACGACCCATAAATCAGCTTCAAATACTCGGCCTGACCGGCGTATTTCATATCTAATTTGAATATGAAAATAAGACCCGAGCGTGATCAAACGCGTCAGTTACGTCAGATCTAATAGCCCGACCCCAATAAAAATTACACCAAAACCCCTCTCTGACCCGCCCGATTTCACTTGCTCATCTCTTCTTTTCTTCTTCCTTTGTGCCGACTGTCTCCTAGCTCCGTCGTCACCCTTGCTTGGTCGTTGTTCTTAGCCTCAGCACCGGCACAACAGTCCTCCTATACGCGCTCGCCGCCGCGGACATCACCGCTCGGACGCCACCGTGGTACGTCTGGCAACTCTCGGACCGCACCTTGCCCTTTATGTGTTCGACGCATTGTCTGGCCGGATTTTTTTGATGATTTTTTCATAGGCAGACTGATGGACTCCGGTGATTCGTCGGACAAGCAGTATGGACCGATGGAGCTTGATGAAATGATTCAAAAAGAGTTCTTTGATTCATCGGATTCGAACGAAGAAGTCAAAATAATCATGCTCATGGCCATCCAACAGGAAATGGATCGGGGTGGTGGAGCACTGGAGCACATTCTCAACTTCAAGGGCTCGATAAAAGGTAGAAGAGTTATTAACCGGGATAGGGTCTATGGAGCACGACCGTTGTACTAATTTGCTTCGGACCCAACTTTTCTATATAATCCATGGTTATTTCGACGTTTTCGTATGCACAAACCATTGATTTTGCGCGTTGTGGAGGGTGTGGATGCACACGATGACTACTTATAACTCACGAGGGAATGTGGGACAACTTTATTTTATGCTAAGCAGAAATGCACGACTGCTCTGAGGATGATTGCACTTGGTATAGCCGTTGGTGCCTATGGTGAGATGGTGAGGGTGGGGGAAAGTGCATGCCTCAAAACCACTGTGAGGTTTGCCCGCGCCGTGGTGCAGGTGTTTGGAGCAGAGGATCTGAGAGAACCAACTATGCAAGACATAGAAAAGTTGTTGACTATTTGAGAGGCAAGAGGTTTTAAAGGTATACTCGGTTCAACTGATTGCATGCATTGATAATGGAAATATTGCCCCAAAGGTTTGCGCGAAATGCATCAAGGTCACACCAAAGAGGTCACCATCATACTAGAAGAAGTGACATCACATGACTTATGGATTTGGCATGCTTTCTTTTGAATGTGTATGGTTCTCATAACCATAGTAGTGTGCTTCAGCGATCTCCCATGTTCAGGAGACTTTGCAACGGGGAATCGTCGCCGTGCAACTACACTGTTAACGATCGGGACTACAACACGGGGTGCTATCTTGTCGATGGTATCTATCCTTGGTGGGCGACGTTTGTGAAGACCATATCCGAACCCCAAGTCAATAAACAAAGCCACTTTATAACATTATAGGAAACAACTAGGAACAATGTGGAGAGGGCTTTCGGAGTGCTTCAAGCTCGTTGAGGAATTGTTCGTGGAGCTGTAATGAGGTGGGGATCAGAGACTGTGGCAGCTGATGACATGGTGTGTCAGTTTCCACAATATGATTGTCGAGGACGAGGGTGATTGGGTAGCCTAAACCAATGATTTTGAAGCGCTTGGAGAACAACTCAACATGCCGAAAGATCAAGATGCAAATCAGCCTATGAATTTTCTACGGATGCATCAGAATCTTAAAGATCATCAGGTGTGCGCGCAGCTCCTCGGTCATCGTATGGAGCATGCGCGGACCCACAATG
Source organism: Elymus sibiricus (assembly GCA_039707655.1). Taxonomy (NCBI): domain Eukaryota; kingdom Viridiplantae; phylum Streptophyta; class Magnoliopsida; order Poales; family Poaceae; genus Elymus; species Elymus sibiricus. Next base: position 366,534,481 of record CM077673.1, on the reverse strand, counting down.
GAAACCAAAGAACCAAGAGCATCTACAACCGGACTTGGTAAATTCGGCCCCTCAAACGCCCGTGGACGCGCCCGGGCGCGTCCGTGGGTACTGACCAGTCACACCTCAAATTTCCCTTCTCACAACCGAACACCTCCATTAGCATACCTCCAATCCATACAAACTCATGCAACTACGTAAACGACGCAGCACACACCGTTCGGCTACTACATCAGGATATGTCATCAAACTACCAAAATTTGGCATGTTCTACCTACATACTAGTTATGGAGAAGATCATGCACGACCGTCTTTGCCCTTCCCGGCGCCCTTGAAGTAGCGGTTGAAAACGCAATATGGATCAAGTCTGATCTGCTCTTCGCCGGATCTGTCTGACCCGTCGCTCCACTCCTCCTCCTTGGAAGGGAGGCCAGACATGGCACAGACAACCTGATTCTGCTCTCACGTGAGGGGGCGCATGTTCCTTCGTTGTCACTTTTTTAAGATGCGGGCGCGTATGACTTCCTCCTCTACGGTAGCACGCGTCGCCGCATCTGTCGGCTCCGTCGCTACCATGTCGGCAGTGAGGCGGGCCTCGGCAACCCGCATGCTCTCCTCTCATGGCGGGCACACCAATCCCGATAGGACTCGTACTCCGGCGGGCCGGTGATGGGGAAAGAAAGATTGGAAGACTCCCCAGAGGGCCGCGATGTTCCAGCGCCGAAGAATCCAAGCGCCCTACACCGACTCAATGGACTCACGCCAGACAAATCACGTCGGGCAGATCTCGCCATCGGTCGGGCGCAATCCTCCCGGGAGTGGCGGAGTGCAATGCGAACGACCGTTGCACGACAACCCTGTAGATGAAACATGACTGGTCGGAGTCAGATCCGCTGCCCGCCATGTCGGGGAACGTTGAATATCGCCGGACGAGAGCTTGGGCCGGATGGAGTGGGTAGTGTTTGGTCCGGGGGCATATGGGGATGAGTATATGTGGGATCTAATGGGCTAGTGTGGGTCGGGTCCGACGTGGCGGGGGCGCCGGGGCGTGCTCGGGCCTTCCCATATTTGTGCTGGATATGAGAGATTTCAGTCACCCGGACGTTTGAGGCCATTTTGAGGTACCTGTGTGGGTCTTGTTTTTACCTTTAAGTGACCGGGGCATCCACTCGGGCGTATGAGAGGGGTTTGAGGGCCCCCATTGTAGATACTTTCATGTTTGAGTTTTGCATTTAAAATAAACTTTATGTTCGAACTATGTATTTGAGAGTATCCATGTACCAACGTTTGTTATTTATGCGCAACATTGGCGTGTATGATGGACATGCATGATTTTGCATGAATTTGAAAGGTCGAATTTGAGGTGTGTGGCTGTCGGGCACAACATATGAGGGACTATCTGGTTCCGTCCGCGGGTGTATAGGGGCCGGATTTGCCAAGTCCGTTTGTAGATGCTCTTAGAATTTAGTTTTTTATCTATGCATTTTTATGTATTTGGCGGCAAAGTTTATTTGAGAATTGGCGGCAAAGTTTCTAGGATTGAGGCGGTATCATGCAAAATACAAGTTCCATGGTTCTATCGCGTCCTCGTGTGGCTGTCGTGGCCGACGTGACTTATACTAGGGAGCCTATGATTTTTGCTCCCACATATCGATGGTTCCATTCTCACGGATTATCGTCCGGCTGCTTCAAACTATCTTGACGTTCGTGGCGGCGACAATATTCTCAGGCATGCTCCTGTCATTGAGCATATTGATTTTTTCTTTTGTGCACCCAATCTTCTTCCTTGATAATATGACGATGAAGCGTCAGTTCGACAACCTATTTGGCAAGGGATGTGTCCTCGCCACAGTGCGTTCGACAACCTTAAGTTGTTACCTGTTTGGGGTGACTGCGTCATGCGGCTCTTCGAAACCTTTGAGATTTGTCAAGCTTGTGGATGTTTGGTCTTCTGTAGTTTCTTCATCAGATGGACGGAGAAAAGTCCACATGCAAGAGATGGATCTAGGGTCAATGACCACAAAAGACTTTGATGTGACTTTATGTTTTATCTTGGTAATTTGTTAACTTGTTTTTGTTAGATTTGATGTACTTTATTGGATTTATCAATAAAGTCAAATCATTTACTAAATAAGTATGTGCAATGGTTATGTATCCAATGTGGGCCCCTATTTCACCCTCAAGTATTCAGGCCAGACGGTCCAAACACTTCTATTTTAGCCTCTAACACAGACCCTTACTTTTAGTCCGACATATCTCATAAAAAATCTCTCAAGTTGGCTCCAAATCAAGGGGTTGAGTAAGTTTTTTAGACTTTTGCTACATCGGACTCCAAACACCCGAATCAAAACTCCAGACCACACATTTTACACACTCCTCCATAGTCTTCCCGTGCCTGATCCCCTTCCCCTCCCACCGCCGCCAAATCCAGCTCGAACGTCACCGCCCTTGTTGCGACTTCGTCACCGTCGTCCGCCGGTATAATGGATCTCTCTGGCCCGACGAACCTTCAATATCTTCGAGGTCCCAGTATCGCCATCGAGCGTGTAGGCCGACTCCACGTCGAGCACGGTCTTCGTCAAACATACAAAGTCGTAAGAGGGAGAAGGTGCGGCGGCCCGAGCGCGAGCTCATCCTCCATGCCACATTGTCGTGTCGGTGGCACTTGGATACGCGTTGCCCCTGGCCCACCTAGTATGCACTGCCCTACTATTTTGTGTCTACCCAGTATGGGTCGGCCACCACATAGCTGTTTGGTTCTTCAACCCACTCTGGCGGGCCTCGACCATTCATCGGTGACCTCATCAGCTATTACAACTTCACCGAGTCATCGCAACCGGTATAGTCACGGATACCGTTGGAGAAGCCCTCATACGCAGGTGCCTGGACACTATTCTGTCAAACCTCCCACCCCACCTAGCTCGATGGCGACCGAACATGCGATGATGAATATCATCAACGAAGATGGAGAATTCTAAGAGTGGAAGATCAATACTCGCCAGTGCTCGATGTGCAATACTCGACAAAAGAGTGCAAGTTGTTGTGCTTGGCTTGGTTGGGCACAAGCATTTACATGTTTCTCGGTGCAGAGCAAAAGGCGAGGGGCGCCATTTTGGAGGAAGGGTGCATGCCTTCTTTCATGAGAACAAGCTCTACCCATCGTATAATACAAAAAAATACTCTTGATCGGAACGAGAGCTTGCTCAAACATCAAGGGTACACCATTTAAAAATCCACCAACAAGTTTTTTGATGCATATACACAAACCAAAAAATTGGGCATCAAGCAACATATGACTCGACGAACACTTAAGTCTTACTTCATTTGCCCTATGTTTTATGGTGCATGTGATTCTTCTGCTCTATGTTACAACATGTTGGTGATGCAATTGTTTTGCTTTGCTAGCCCACACAGCCGCAATCAAACAAGAATGAAGAAGGTTAAATCCAACCAAACCATCTAAGAGCATCTGCAATCGGACCCTCCACTTTCCTCCTAAAACATCCGGGCGAACAGCTCGGACACCGTTCGGACCTGCCCTCTTCTGTCTGGTCCATGCCATCCCTTCCCTTGCTCCACCGCCATTGTCACCCTAGCTCTGCCGCCTTCCCCAACCCACAACACCACCAGCAGCGGCCCCAAACCACCCATGATTGTCCTTGCCGCCCCAGACATGGCCGTCGCCTTGGATTTTAATTGCGTGATATACTCATTGGTATGTGTATTCGTATCGTTAAATGGTCGAGTGCATGTGGTTGCATGCATTTGAGAATTTTGCAAGTGAAGGATGTGGTTGCAGGGAAGACATGTAGGGGTTGGTTGGCACCTGTTCGCGGGCGCGTACATACAGGGAATCAGATATATGAACTGCAGTTGTAGATGCTCTAACATGAATCAAGGTCTTTCATTGTAAATCCCGTACGTGAATCAAAGAAATGATAAACTTCCTTGTAAAAACAACACGATTTAGCTCTAGTTTCTTGATGTAAAAAGGGGAAGCAGATTCTAGCCAAACTCAGGACAAGAAGATCATAGAAAAAGTGAGAAAGGGCACGGTGCTCACCATGGCACCTGTTCAAGACGGAGGCGGGTGTGCCGCAGGCCTTGGGGGGAGCGTACACCCGTGTCTTGTTGATCGGTAGCTGCGTTAGCTTCGAGAACATGGCGGCGCAGACGCAGTCCACGACGGCGGGGCTTCCGACGGAGGTCTTCACCTCCCGGCAGCAGGTCTTGGAAGGCTGGCTCGACTTGCTGCCGGGTGACACAAAGTCGAGGCAGTCCGCGAGGCCAGCCAACAATGCCGAGCAGTCCACCGGCGGCGGCGCCGAGAAGACTGCCTCCGCGGCCCCGGCAAGTGCGAGGAGGACGAGGATGCAGGCTGCGGTGGTGGCGCCGCCGGTGAGAGCCATGGCTACTCCGGGTGGTGTGGCGTGCGCTTGAGTTCGAGAGGAGTGGATTCGAGTGTGTGGCGTGCGCAGGTGCGCTTCAAGGACGTGTGGAGTCATTTTTTAAACGAGATCCTGGGACGTACGGCTCTAGGACGACAAGAAACACGCAGTCGACGCGCAGTGGAATTGACCCGCTGAAGTGGACGCGAGGTCGACGGAGCGAGGTCGACGCGCAGTGGAATCGATCCAACTGCCATCATCAGATTTGGTTTGAACTTGATCAAGCCTTTCCCTGTTCTCACGGAAAAAGCGGCTGGCTGAATTTGCAATCCTTTGTATTACTTCAGATGGAAGAGGAGACTAAGAGCATGAGCATCTCCAGTCGGACTGGGTTATTTTCACTCATCCTATGTCGAGGACCGTACTGCGAGCACATGTGGCTGGTCCCTGTTTGCCCGCCCCGTAGTTGTCGTCCTCATATCTGAACTCTCAAATCCATACAAACATGCAACATTGACCAGTAGATATATGTATATAACATAGTTCAAACAACAGAAAACATATGACAACGAAGGCCAATATCAAACTAAGACTAGACAGTTAGATAGCATCAACTAAGACTAGATAGCTCAGTAGCATAAACTAAACTAGGACTAGATATGGAAAGATCACCGACGACCGCCTTTGCCCTTGTCGTCATTGTCGAATAGTGCTCAAAGGCCACATAAGGGTCGAGGCGGATCTGCTCGCAGTCGGAGTTGGATGTGTCGGAGGAGGCACGTGACATTTTTCACGTCCGAGTTCCAGGGCATGCCAGCGAAGGAATGAATGGCTCGGGCTTGCTCCTTCACGAGGTCACAGACAGTCTTGGCTTGCCGCTTTACGAGGATTCGGACACTGGCATCCTCCTTTGCCTTCTTATCAGTGTCGAGGCGCGACACCTCAAGACCCTCCGCAAGGAACTTGGTCTTACCCAGCAGCAACACGCTTCTCACTCCTTGAAGATCAACGGCCGATGCTTGACCTTACACATGATCGGGTCCTCGTCGGATCCAGACCACACCAATATTGCAGCGGCCGAGCAGGAACCGCATCACCCCTTCAGATACTATGGTGGGCATGCCTTGCCTGGACGTTCCTGCAGCTGTCGCGTCCCTTGCATCCAAGACCATGGTTATTGTTGTTGGCCTCGAACTCCGAGGCCAACATCGTGGGGAAAAGCATCCATCGTCGGGGTGGCTCTTACTACAGGCTGCATGTGCCTGATGCGGCGACGGAATGGACACACACTGTGAGCTTCCATTGGACACGGCGTCGTTGCTGGATTACGCTTCCCAAACAAAGTGAAGCACACATATGCTTCCGGTTTCTTGGATTTTTCCCGGTTTCGGATATTTTTCTTTCCAATTTTCCATTTTTTTGGGGGGGGGGGGGGGGGGGGGGGGGGGTTCAAAAAGATAAAACGTCCAGACCTATTAACATGATATCTAGTTTATAAGATCGTAATTTTGAAATTTATGAATAAGTTTTATTATTAATTTTCAAAATAGTTTGAATAATTTTAATTTCGGAACAAAAATAGAAACGCGATGATGAAAACGGTTCATATTTTGCACACACAATTCAAGAGAAAAAATGATTTGACAATAAAATGTATGAAAAAAACATAAAACACTTGCAATGTGACAAGTGTCGTACATGGAGTGTGTCAATTGTCACTACTACAGGAAGTGGGAGTGATTTTTACAAGGATACCCCTTAACTAGTGATTTCGCAACTCGGCTGCCAATTGATGGTCAGGACTTTAGGCACTCACACGAGATACGTGGAGCAATATTTTTCTTGTTATTATTTTAAGCGGGGGCAGGGGTGGGGGTTCAGTTGGATTTTGACATGTTTATTTTAATAACATTACTTAAAATATTGAAACAAAATTAAAATTTTGAGAATATTTTTGTAAAAATATGAACATCTTATGCAAAATTCGTGAACAAATGTTGGGAAACACAAACATGTTTTGTAACTTCGTGAACATTGGTTAAAAAATTGAACATTTGTTAGGAACGCAAAAATCTTTAAAAACTTGTCAATATTTTAAATTTTTGTAGGATTATATTAAAAATGAAAAAGGAAAAATGAAGCCGGTAGAAAATGGTAGAGAAAAACAACATAAAAAGAAAACAGAAAAACCAAAACGAAACCTTCTAGAAGCTTCTGAAAGTCGAGGATCCTATATTTGAACCTTTCAAAACGAAAATTCCATTCGACTCCCGGGAGCACGTGCTCCTGCCCATGAAAAATGAATTTTGATATGTCAAAAAAATCCCAACAAAAATATTATGTGTTCTTTGTCACATCCAAATGCTACCTGGATTTTTTTAGGCAAAAAGGTTAAGCATTTTGGCTTGTACAAAAAAAGCAAATTAAACATCAATTGTTAACCCAAAATGCCACATCCAATTTGTTTTTTTACCGACGAGACACCACTACTCCGTTTCGAATGAAAATTGCCAGGCCTGCGCCTGCTTCAGACAGTAACACGAACATCTACAAAAAAAAGTCAGAATTTTTTAAAAACATTTACTATTATATTTTGTGTTACTGTTCATCCGGGTGCAAATTCACCCGGGAGCCAAAGCACCTCTCCCCCTTTCAAAACTCCAATCCTAATTTGGTCAGCCCATTAAGCTTCTCCTTCCGCATTTGCCCGATATCTCTTGGCGAAGTGAGTCAAATAACAAACATCCTGCATGGGTTGGTTGCTATTTAGCGCTTATAGCGCTATTTCTTACAACGACATCACTACTTATGAGATACCCTTGCAAAGGTTACTCCCCACCTTCTCTGATCTGACAAGTAATGCACTTCATGCCCCACTTGTCGCAATCTAAGAGTTTTTATTTTTTTCAGAACATTTTTCTCTTGAATCGCTTGGGAAAATCACGATCCGTTTTCATCATTGGATTTCTCTCGTCGAGATCCTCAAAACTAAATCACATGTTAATATGCTCCGATGATATTTTTAACAAAAAAACCAGAAATAAAAAAATATAAAAGAGGAAAAAACACCAAAAGCAACAAAAATCTAAACCGAAAAAACCAGTAAACCAGAAGCATGGTTGCACTTTTTTCAATTATTTTTGGAAAGCACAGTTGTGCTTTTTCCTTTTCGGAAAGCAAAATTTTGTTTCTTGTGAAGCATAGGTTGGGGTTTTCCTTTTTTAGGAAAGCACAACCGTGCTTCTCGTGGAAGCACAAGCATTGTTCTCCTTTCTTCAAGGAAGGAAAACTATTTGTTTCTCTTTTCGTAATGTACATATCTGTTTTTTTCGGAGAAGCACCGTTGTGCTTTCCTATTTTTCGAGAAACATAATTGTGCTTCTCGTGAAAGCACATGCTATGATTTTCTTTTTTTCAGCGAAGCACAGTTGTGCTTCTTGTAAACAGAACAACTTCCCAAAAAAATTATCCATTAAAACTTAGAGAAAACCAAATGATAAAATGAAATGAAAACAAAAAAAAAAGAAATCCTAAGGGTGCGCCCAACACGCGAGACGTGGTGTGGATGTGCCACTTAGCGCGCTCCTTGGACCCCCAAGAAGACTTATGCGGAAGCCCCGGAAGGGGTACCTGTTAGATTTTTTGAGTGGTGGGCTAAAAAGCACGTATACCACGACACGCATAAGGGGCACAAGATACGACACTTTCCAAAGAAACAGTCCATCGGAGACATGTCAAGTATATATAAAGATAAATAAAAATATGTCATGAGTTAAAGACAAAAAAAGATAACGAGAAAAAGATCGCCCCATTCAGCAGTAACTCTCTGAACATAAGCCCATTGTCAAGAGCTAAAAGAAGATGATCCATTAGTAGTTGGGCCGGCCCAGCTAATGCCATTTCAAGAGCCATTGGATGCTCCGGATTAATCTGCACCGTCAAAACTCAAGCCCTATCTCTCTCTGCCCTAACGCTTTGACCAAGCCGCCACTCTCTTGCCACCACCCCTTCTCCCTGCAATGAATCTCTCAACTCCCTCGCAGCAGCTCTTGCCACCGCTCCTCCTCCCAGCGTGCTCCTCTTGCCGCTGAGCAGCAGCAGCGGCGGCGGCGGCCAGCGCTTCAGCGGGGGATGCAGCATCAATGACGGTAGCGCCGGGGGTGCAGCAGGAGAAATGGTGGCAGTGGCTGCGGGGTCGGGGGCGCAGCAACAACGCGGTGGGGAGGGCGCAACAGCAGCAACACGGCGATGGGAGTGTGCTCGAGATCCATCTATGCGTCAAGTCGGACGAGGGTGCTACTCCGACCGGTCGATTAGTCGTCTAATTTTATTCTTTGCAAGTCCCCCACGTGTCCCCTACGTGTCCCAGACGTGTCCTACCTTTTCTTTCTTTTAATCCGTATTTCGAGAAATACGGCGGGATATGCATATCCCCGCGTGTCCGAGCGTGTCCCCGTGTCCGGTCGTATCAACACGAGGATTCTGCAACTTCTGCCGTGTCCATGCTTTATAGGTGGTGGGTACCTTATAGATTTTTTTAGGGTTGGTTACCCGTTAGGTTTTTCTTTTTTAAAAAAGGATACCCTTTAGGTAGTTGCTTCCTTCTAACCGTTTTTCCCAGTTGACACACACATCCTACATCTTGGGTTCAGGCAGCTTACCTTTTTTTCTTCCCATTCGTATCCCGGGTCAGCTGTACGCAACGCGCAACTTTCTAGAGGCTTTTTCGATATTGTAAGCTTCTAGACGCATCAAGTTTGGTTTTCTTGCGTTTTTTTTCTTTTTGATTTTCCTTCTGCTTTTTTCCTTTTACTTTAATTTTTCTTTATCTTTTTTTAATTTTCATTTACTCCAACATTTTGCAAATCTATGAACTTCTTTGTCAAATTCATTGTTTTTTTCTAATCATTAAATATTTAAAATTCTTGAAATTTTAAAATTGTAAACAAATTCAAATTGGTGTACTTTTTTTCAAATGAATGAACTTTTTACGAATTTGTACTAATTTTAATTCCCATTTTTTTTCAAACCGTGGATCTTTGTTCATCTGCGCTAATGTTTTTTAAATTTTTGATTATTTTTTCAAACGCGTGAACTGTTTTAAAATTCGTGAACTTTTTCCAAATTTACGATTTTTTTCATATTCGCAATCTTTTTAAATTTGGGAACTAGTTTCAGATTCGTGACTATGTGTTGAATATGTGAAGCTTTCTGAATCATGATTTCTTTTTCAAATTTATGGATTCTATACGAATTCGTAAACTTTTTTTAGAACCGGCAAATTATTTTCAAATTCATGAATTTATTCTTGCAGATCCATGGATATTTTGAAATTTATGAATTGTTTTTATATCCGCAAACAAATTTTCAAATTACTGAACAGATAATTATTTTTTATTTTTTTATTCATGAACTTTTGTTATTTCACTAATTCTTTTAATAAAAACGAAAGCAAAGCAGCAGCGAAAGCGAGGAAATTACGTACCAAATTTCCAATGTGCAACACATATTAAAAAAAACATGCAAGTGAGTGAGCGGGACGTTGGAGCCTGTGCACCTAATTGGCGCTTCAGGCGCTGACTTGGAGACACGGCGCTCGCACCTATCTCAATTGGGTTCGTCCAACCTCTCTGCTGCTCGCTCGCTCTAGCCATTTGTTCTGTCGCTCGCTGTGCCTCGCCCGCTCGTTAGTCCCGATCAATGTCCTAAAAAAAACTAGCTCCGGTCGGTTCAGATAAAAATAATACCTACTGTTTCAAAAAAGCAATTACCATGGTTTTAGGAGAAAAAACAACTTCCTGGCTTTGAAAAAAAGTTTGTAAATAAAAAAAACATTTTTTACCCTTAAAAAAAACACATCTGAAAAAAGTTCATGTATTTGAATAAAAGTTCATGACTTAAAAAAATCACAAATTGAAAAAAGGTCATGAATTTGGGAAAAAGATTACGGGTTTGGAAAAATTTCACAAATTTGAAATAGCATGGTGAAATTGAAAAAAGTTCATTGGATTTGAATAAAAGTTTGCATATTTTAAATGTTTATTTGAAAAATTTGACGGACTCGAATAAAAGTTCACGGATTTGAAAAAAGTTCATTGGTTTTGGGAAAGTTTCACAAATTTTAAAAATGTTCATTAATTCAAAAAAAAATCCACAAATTAGAAAAATCTTGACTTTGACAAAACAAATTCATCAATTCAAAAGACAAAATCACAAATTTGAGAAATTTCATGATTTTAAATTATTTTTTTCATGAATTTGGACAAAGTTTGTGAATTATTCCACGAGTGATGGAGTCCGAATCTCAAATGTCGCACTCGCACTCCTTTTTGTTGTTGGTTATAACAAAGAAAGAAAAAGCAAATTGACCGAGCCCACCTCGAATGGGGGTGTAAGCCAAGTTGCCAGAATAGCAGAAAATGGCGCGTACATTGAAAGCCCGGCTCAAGGGAGGGAGGGAGGGAGGGAGGGAGGGGGGGGGGGGGGTCGCGATAACAATGGTACCTACCTTGGAAGCTTGACACTGGTCAATAATGGCGTCGACGATCTTGCTACCTTAGAGGCGATGGCATGCCGGGAAGCGCTATGTTCAGCGGAAGACCTATTTCTACACAATTTATCGTGGCTTTTGACTCCAAATAGGTGTTAGGGGACATCACACAAGGGAACCAAGGTAGGTATCAAGCGATCATTAGCGAGATTAAATCCAGAACTACTCCTTTGACTTGTAATGTCATGATTGATGGTCGTGCTAGCAACGATGAAGCACATAGCTTAGTTAGATTTGCTATTTCTTTAGCTCCAGGGCGTAATGTGTGGTTTGGCCAACCACATGAAGAAAATACTATCCCCCATGTTATAGTTTTTGATGAATAAAGACTAGGCTTTACCCCCTAAAAAGTACAAAATGTTGCTTAAGGCGTCAAATGAGAATTGGTCGTGTGAGTGAGGACCAACCGATCGAGCGGGACGATCTGAGCAGCCAAGCGAGCAAGCGCCATTGGACCACAGCCCGTGTACATCCGTGCAAGCACCATTGCGCGTTTTTGACGCTTGAAGCACCGGATAATTATGTTATTTTTTTCTGGCGAGTGGCGTGAACTACCGTGTGGTCGATGGCTCGACGTGGTGGTGTACATCGGTACAGGTACGTGTCTAGTTTTTTTATGAGCACAGTACAGACGCAATCGCTCATATATATGCGCATACACTCACCCATATAAATGCATACGCGCACACTCTAACCCTATGAGCACCTCCGTAAGACTGAGCTGGCATATCATCTTGAGATTTACGAAGTCCCCGTAGGCATCTCGTCATCAACGGGAACGTCTCCTCCCATTGAAAGCATATCGCGGGAAATCTTGAAATAAATCCAAGAATAATGCAAGCACCAGGACTTGAACCCTGGTGGGTTTGGGATATCACTGTCCCTCTAACCAACCAACCTGGTTCACATATATGGGTCTAGTTGATAGCTTCACATGTGCTGTGGTGAAACCACCGCATGTTCGTAAACTCATAATGTTGAGCAGCACTCTGCAAACCCTCTCTTGACAGAATTTCATTTGCCGTCGAAGACTAGGGATGTAAACGGTGGCCTGTTATCGGTCTAACAGTTCAAGAAAAGGATTCCCAAGAAAATGAACTATCAAGCTAACAAAATGGGCCTTGCGGCACCGTTTATCGCACCATTTACATCCCTATGTACTCTAACCGAGTAGGGCATTTTGGAGACCGATACATATGCTAAAAAGCTCCGGGTTTGTCTTTTTTTGTGTAGCTCCCATTTTAAGGTATTTCGAAAACTTATACACACGTACATTATGTCTGTTCTTCAACTTCGATAAGCTTGCTGTCATTCTTGTCAAATGCTTGATGTTGTAAGTACTTCACAAATTCTGATCAACTTCCATACAAGGCTGTAAATGAAAAAAAGATAACTGTATTGTATTCCTCTCAAGAGATTGACGGGGGCACACATCGATAATGGTGCATGCGCATTTCACAGATCCTGATTTAGCAAACGACACTTTGTTAAGTATAAATGACACACGCGAGGCTTCCATCTTTCATGTCGCCATGATCTTGTGGGAGTTACAGATAGGAGAATTCTTCATGTGGCCGTATCATAAAGGGTAAGTTAAATATACAACCACGCATACATTGATCGTATTTCAGTTTTCGACATAGTTCGTTAGTTCAAGGTTTTCTTAAACTGTAGAGATCACTGGATTTTGGTGATCATTGTTTCAAAACGCAACACAGTTTACTACGTGGATTCTCTCAAAGAGTCAAATGCTCCTTAGGATCTGAGTCATCTTCAAGATTTCATGTATAGGTATTGAATTCTTTGATGTTAATATGTTGTGTTCATATCTGGCTCAAAAATTGAGTATGTGAAAATTCATCTTCATTCACAGTGTATTGTGTAAGACAATAACTTTAGGAGGGAGACGGTTCGACCCCCAACTACATCTGCAGCACGTGATTGTTTCTCCGGTGAGACAACGAAATCCGTTATTTTCAGAAAATGCTAGTGATAGTTCAAGTTTCTAAGTAAACCTCTTTCTATTTCTCTCCAAAGAAAAAAAAGAAACAACTTACACCGGTTAGGTTGTTCCTAACAGGGCAAATACATGATTAATACTGTACAAAAAATTGCAGTGCCCTCAACAACAACAAGGGACCAACCTATGTGGATACTACGGTTGCGCACACATGATGAACCTATGCAGACATGTTGAATGTGGTGCCGATGTTGACAAAATAGAACTAGTAAGTCTGTTTCTTAATTACTATCTTCAACTCCACACGGATGTCACATTTGAAAGGACGTGGATGTCGCCTAGAGGGGGGATGAATAGGCGCTTTAAAATAATTACGGTTTAGGCTTGAACAAATGCGGAATAAAACTAACGTTTAATATGTCAAGCACAAAACCTAAAATAACTAGGCTCACCTATGTGCACCAACAACTTATGCGAAGCAAGATAAACAACTAAGTGATAGCAAGATATATAACAAGAAACAATATGGCTATCACAAAGTAAAGTGCACAAGTAAAGGGCCCGGGTAAGAAATAACCGAGGCACGTGGAGACGATGATGTGTCCCGAAGTTCACACCCTTGCGGATGCTAATCTTCGGAGCGGTGTGGAGGCATAATGCTCCCCAAGAAGCCACTAGGGCCACCGTAATCTCCTCACGCCCTCGCACAATGCAAGATGCCGTGATTCCACTAAGGAACCCTTGAGGGCGGTCACTGAACCCGTACAAATGGCAACCCTTGGGGGCGGTCACCGGTACCCGTACACTTTGGCAACCCTTGGGGGCGGTCACCGGTACCCGTACAAATTGCTCGGGGCAATCTCCACAACCTAATTGGAGACCCCGACGCTTGCCCGGAGCTTTACACCACAATGATTGAGCTCCGAGGCACCACCAACCGTCTAGGGCGCCAAGGCACCCAAGAGGAACAAGCTCTAGGGTGCTCAAACACCCAAGAGTAATAAGCTTCTCAAACTTCACTTCCACGTATCACCGTGGAGAACTCAAACCTATGCACCAAATGCAATGGCAAGAGCACACGGAGTGCCCAAGTTCTTCTCTCCCAAATCCCACCAAAGCAACTAATGCTAGGGAGGAAAATGAGAGGAAGAACAAAGAAGAACACCAAGAACTCCAAGAACTAGATCCAAGGGGTTCCCCTCACATAGAGGAGAAAGTGATTGGTGGAAATGTGGATCTAGATCTCCTCTCTCTTTTCCCTCAAGAACTAGCAAGAATCATTGGAGGGATTGAGAGTTAGCAAGCTCAAAGAAGGTCAACAATGGGGGGCAAAAACGAGCTCAAAGGTTGGGGAACCATTGGGGAAGAAGACCCCCTTAAATAGGTCCCCACAAATCTGTCCGGTGGTAGAGCGGTACATGGCCGGTACAACCTTCGGACCAATTCTGGAGCGGTACAACCGCTCCATACACCGGTTGTACCGGTCAACCGGTACAACCTCTCTATGGGGCGGTACAACCTCTCTATGTAAAACAGGTAAGACTAAAACAGCCATAACTTTCGCATACGAGCTCCGATTTGAGCAAACTCAAGCTTGTTGGATAAAGGACAACAAGAGCTATCCAACAATGACTAGTTAAATTAAGAACAAGCAATGGAGAATAAATGCCACTAGGATAAGGAAGATGACCTTCCCAATAAATATCCGGCAAAATCTCCAACACCGAAAACACAATATGATGCATACGAAATCTGTTTTCGATGAGCTTGAACTTATCACGATGAAGACCATAAGCTCAAAAACTCACATAGAGAAAAACCAACCAAGAACCAAGAAAGATGATGATGCCAAGAATGCAATGGTTTGAGCTCTCAACGAACGATACGATCAAGCTACTCACTTGAGAGCCCCCCTTGATAGTACGGCTATCGATCATATAACCTGGTCTCCCAACTACCACCATGAGACCGGTAAAATAGAAAACCCTATCAAGGTCAAACCTTTGCCTTGCGCATAGTCCACTTGAGCTAGATGATGACGATCTTGTCCTTCTCAAGATGGACCACCTTTTTTGATTGCGTCGGCTCGATGAAGACTAGTAGATTGCTCCCCCATACTCCACTATGGGTGAGCCACTCTTCGGCACATCTTCACAAGTCCATTGTCACCACAATGGACGGCAAGCTTCAAGCATGATCTCTCCGTGATGCTTCACTTGAACTTGCACACCGCAACCTTGATGACGATCACCACTTGATGTCATCTTCCATGGGTTATATGGGATCTTCCTCTTGATGCAATCCCATGGAAATATATCTAACCCTACAAAGAACACTCACGTAGACCATGGGTTAGTACACAAAGCGTAATGGACAACGCTTACCATACCATGGGATCACTTGATCCCTCTCGGTGTATCTTGTACGCTTTGTGTGTTGATCAACTTGGTTCACTCTTTGACTTAGTCTTGATCAACCTTGTATCTTATCTTCTCTCTTCATAAACATGATGTCTTGAAGGTAAACATGAATGCTCACACAATCTTCTTCTTCAAGACATGCTTGCAATAGGCTCAACTCTCACATGACCAATCTTTGGATAAAACTTTGAATACCACCTTGGTCACCATATAAACTCCTTGAAACCAACAGATGGACTTCAAGAAGTACCTACGGACAAATCCTTCGAATATAACTCAAGGCAACCATTAGTCCATAGGGATTGTCATCAATTACCAAAACCACACATGAATAAATGTGCCCTTACAACATTCTAATCTAAAAGTCCTATAGTTGATCTTCGGACCGATGACCTCTGAACCGTTCGGCGCAGATGAATTGTTGTCTGTTAGGAAATTTATCAGCACCTTCTTTGTGAAACACTGTATCAAGCCCTTTAAAGACGTCGAAGATTTCAGAATTAGTATCCCCGGATATTAAGTACGCATTCATATAGTGTTATCAGCTAAACATATACGCATTGATGCATTGTTTTTCATGTGATCATGTCTTCGTATTACGTACACTATGATTATGTACTGCTTATGTCCGCCTTACATATGTAGAATTTAGCTAGTATTTGCTCAATTGCATATTGTTTCGAATTATGATGAATGTTCTTCCTGTGGACACTATTCGTTCAATTGCACATTGTGTCGAATTATGATGAATGTTTTTCATGTGGACACTATTTTTCGATTGCATATTGTGCCGAATTTGCTATTTGCAAGGTGATTCAAATGCGATATTTTACAATAAGCTGGCTTTTTTAACGCACACGGTTCAAGCAACTAAGCGTATGCGATACAAAACGAAAAGCACACATAACTCATAGTGGAACCGCATGTGATCAACAGAAAAAGCACACGCAAATCATAGCGCAACCGCCTGTGATCTATAGAAAAATCACATGAGATATAAACTGAAACGTTGTTGATACATAAAAAATCGCAAACAATTTGCAGCACTTGTGCGTGTGCTTAGGAGCTCCTCAATCGTTTGTTTTTCATGAGCAATTAGACGCGTTTAACTCGTGATAGACGTGTGTGATTGATCCCAAATCCCACACGTACGTCCAAAATAGAGCGTGTGCGATATATTCCTGCACCGCACACGATTACGTTTGGTAGATCATTTGCGCTCGTTGGTCACCATCGCCGACGGGTTTTCCGTGTCGTGTGGGATGGACCCCCCCTATCGCCCACACATGCAAGGCGACGGTTTACAACTACGTCACAGAAAGGGGTTAAAAACCGTTTGTATAACACGTCATTGCACCGGTGTACCTTGGAAGCTTGACACTGGTCAATAACAGCGTCGACGATCTTGCTACCTTCGAGGCGATGGCATGTCGGGAAGCGCTATGTTTAGCGGAAGACCTCCTTCTACACAATTTATCGTGGCTTTTGACACCAAATAGGTGTTAGGGGACATCACACAAGGGAATCAAGGTAGATATCGAGCGATCATTAGTGAGATTAAATCCAGAAGTGCTCCTTTCACTTGTAATGTCATGATCGATGGTCGTGCTAGCAACGATGAAGCACATAGCTTAGTTAGATTTGCTCTTTCTTTAGCTCCCGGGCGTAATGTGTGGTTTGGCCAACCACATGAAGAAAATACTATCCCACATGTTATAGTTTTTGATGAATAAAGACTAGGCTTTACCCCCTAAAAAGTACAAAATGTCGCTTAAGGCGTCAAATGAGGATTGGCTGTGTGAGTGAGGACCAACCGATCGAGCGGGACGATCTAAGCGGTCGAGCGAGCAAGCGACATTGGGCCATGACCCATGTACCCCCGTGCAAGCGCCATTGCATGTCGACGCTTGAAGCACCAGATAGTTATGTTTTTTTTCTGGCGAGTGGCGTGAACTACCGTGTGGTCGATGGCTCGACGTGGTGGTGTACATCGGTACAAGTATGGGTCTAGTTTTTTTAACACAAAACGGACGCAAACGCTCATATACACGTGCATACACTCACCCCTATGAACGGACACACGCACACCCTATCCCTATGAGCACCTCCGTGAGACCGAGCCGGCATATCATCTTGAGATTTACCAAGTCACCGTAGGCACCTCGTCATCGACGGGAACGTCTCCTCCCACTGAAAGCATTTCTCCGAAAATCCTGAAATAAATCCAGGAATAATGCGAGCACCACGACTTGAACCCTAATGGGCTAAGGATACCACTGTCCTTCTAACCATCCAACCATAGGTTGGTTCACATGTATGGGTCTAGTTGATAGCTTCACATGTGCTGCAGATGGTGCCGTGGTGAAACCACCGCATGTTCATAAACTCATAATGTTGAGCAGCACTCTGCAAACCCTCTCTTGATAGAATTTCAGTTGCCGCCGAAGGCTAGGGATGTAAACGGTGCCCTGTTATCGGTCTAGCAGTTCAAGAAAAGAATTCCCAAGAAAATGAACTATCAATCTAACAAAATGGGCCTTGCGGCACCGTTTATCGCACCATTTACATCCGTGTGTACTCTTACCGAGTAGGGCATTTTGGGGACCGATACATATGCTAAAAAGCTCCGGGTTTGTCTTTTTTGTGTAGCTCTTATTTTAAGGTATTTCGAAAACTTGTACACACATACATTATGCCTCTAGGTACTCCCTCCGGTTATGTTTACTCCACGTATTAGATTTCTGTCGAGTCAAACCTATCAAAAATTGATCAAATTTATATTAAAAAATATCAACATCTGTAATTTCAAATATGTATACTATGAAATTACATTTCATAATGAATCTAACAATATCGATTTGGCATTCTGAATGTTGATATTATTTTTTATAAGTTTGGTTAAAATAAAGATACTTTGACATCGTACAAAACGTATATGCAGACTAAAAAGGACCAGAAAAAGTATATGTTTTTTTTATAGTTTGTAAAACTGAAAATTTTGAATTTTGAATTCTGATTTGTCCAAATTAAGGCCTCCTTGGATTGGCATTTTCCACTCTTACGTCTCTTCAATTTATTTTATTTATTAAATACTGTCAGCAACACCTGCATCGTCGCTATAGCCGCTACCGGCGTGTCCGTACGTGCGCGGTGCGCCCACACCGCGCATCTGCCCAAGCCCGGACGCCGCTACACAGAGCGGGCGAGGGAGGCCCGACAAGCGACAAGAGCCACGTCCGAGCGGGTACTTCCAAGCGCGGCGAACCCCACACGCGCCACACCCCATATACGATACCAACCCAGCCCCAGCCCCAGGGCGAGGGAGGGAGACACCACCATAAATTAACACATGCCGATCCACCAGAGCCGTACCGAGGATAATGATGATCAGGCTAAAAAATCGCGCTAGACTCCATCCGCCTCGGCCCCACGCCTCATGAGACGAGAGTTTTTTTTTACGTACGCATGCAAGCGCAATTACTCCGATGACGGGGCCGGGGCCACCGCTCAGCGGCTCCTGGAAAACGTGTCGGAGACCCCGGTCAGTGGCGCTAATTGCTGGGCCGCGCGCAGCAACTCGGACTGGATCCACTCAGGATTTCAGATTCACATCAGAGGAGAGTCACGTGCAGCCATGCAGGCCTGCCTGGCCTTTAACCCGCCATCACCACAGCACTAGTACTGCTACTATTACTATTTCCCCTAAAAAAAATGCTACTATTACTATTACATCTACGCTACAGTACATAATTTACCGCTCGCTCGCTCGCTCCATCGATCCTAATCGCTCTTACATGTGTACGTAGTACACCGTAAAATGTTGGGATCGGCGTAGCAAGAAAGAACACAAGACAATCCGGCCTGCGAAGCCTGCGGTGCAGGACCAGGACGGTACACGGGAGGCCAAGGAATTTATGGGACCAAATGAACTAACCAAAACTAGACCGGGATCGATCGTGGCTCTCGAGCCTCGAGCCGCCGGCCGGCCGGCCAGCCGGAGCGTCTAGCGTACGTCCCGCCGTCAAGGAGTGCTGTGGTGAGCGACTTATCTAGTCGACGGTCTAGGGGTTGTAGAGGCGGCCGGCGCAGCGGCACTTCCACCCCAGCGGCTTGTAGTTGGAGTACTGAACGTTGGCCGCGACCTCGTCGTCGGCGGCGGCGGAGGAGCCGCGGGACGCCGTGGACGGGCCGCTAGACCCCACCGGGAGCGTCGTGGTCACCTGCACCGGCTTGCAGGGGTTGCACGCGTTGCACCGGTTGTGGCAGCTCGGCGGCGTCGACCCCAGCCGCGACTTGTCCTCCGCCAAGTTCTGCCCATGAACATCAGCGTCAGTGCGGTTTAGTTGGTTAGTCAGAGCCTCGTAAATCAATGGAGCTACAAGTGAGAGAGGGCGACGCTGTGCGTGCGTGCGTACCTGAAAAGCGGAGAGCATCGGCGGCGTGGTGCGGCTGGATGTCGTCGCAGCTCCGAGGAGGAAGCTGAGAAGCATGGCCGCCAGGAACGCCCGAAGAGGAGATGAGCTCATGGCCATCCGATCATCTCGGTGGTTACAGCCACAGATTGTGTGCCGGCGACGGCGAGAGTGAGGCTAAAGAGAAGAGAAGCTCTTCTAGCCTGGGGTGAGGCAGAGGCAGAGGTCGAAGAGGAAGCTAGCTTGCTGCTTGCCTTGTGTGTAGGTTCTTCGATCAGACTGGCCAGAGCTACGGATAAAGCTAGGGGAAACCTAGCTATTTTCTTGGAGCTAAAGCTGGCCGGCTAGAGCAGATAGCCGGGCAGTGATGGTGCCGAAGGGTCGGACATTGGAGGGTAAACGAAGGTGGTCAGTGGCCTATGAGCAGCGAAGTTGCAAAGCGGATGAGAGGTAGGAAAGAGACGAGACGGGCGTATATGTATGGGAGGGAGACTGAGATGCCGCTGCAGAATGGAGCCATGGAGGTCGCAAGAGACAGAGATGGTGACCACCCCTCGCTGCCACATGTGACATTGTACACGTACGTACCACTCCACTAGGTGCAAACCCACGGCGCCTAGTGTCACCCTCCCAGTCCTCTCTCCACACGCCCTTTTAGATTGAAGGATTTTTTTAACACAACACGACTTGTACATACGCATATACATCCATTTATTTGTACACAAACACACACGATTCTTTCTTTATGAGCACCTACGGAAGACTAAACCGGCACATCTTTTGAAATAGACAAAGTTGCCAAAGACGCCTTTATAGTCGATGAAAACGACTTCGTCCATTGAACGCACATCGCCAAAAGTTTTGAAATAAATTTAAAAAAATGCAAGTGTCGGTGTCAACTCAAGGATTTGAATCCTGATGAGCCGGTGATACGACCATCCTTCTAACCATCCAATTACATATTGATACGTAAATTGAAGGAGTTTCGTAGTAGTCTTTTAAGAAATTACTTTAAATCGCGGGGTTGGCATCATCAAACTTATATGCTTTCTATTCCATAGGAATGCGAACCTGAGCTTAGAGCATCTACGGCCTCATACTTCTAATTCCACCCCTTAAATGTTCGTCGACGCGTCCTGTCAGTGACCGGACGTATCCGTTTTGAGTCTCTATTTGTTCGTCCGCGCAACCACATTTTTTATTTTCTTTTTCATATGTCCGATCACTTACACGTGATTGATGAAGATGAGGAGAGAGAAATAAAAAAAATGAATAAAGAAAGAGAAAATGTAGTTCGGAATGGGGCCGCGATCTACGTCGCGGACTGATCGGACGTGTCCGGGCGCATCCTCGAATCGTGATATCCTGCCTACATTTGTCCTTAATATGAGGGTTCACGGACAGGCCAGACGTATATGGATGATATGAGGGGTCTGATTGCATCACTTTTTTCCATCTCTCATATCCGGTCACTAACCGGGTGCGTCCGCAGATGTTTTAGGACGACTTAGGATGCCGACTGTAGATGCTCTTAAATCTTATTTTCTTTTTCTTTTGAGAAATCCAATACACTCTAACCCACTGTACACTCTCTTCTCAGTCCTATAAATTTCTCTGTATTTTTCCGGTATGCCATTCAAAGCCACCCATTGCCGAATTCCGGTGTTTTGTAATCCTATTGGATTTTGCTGTAGGTGACATCCAAATCCTATGTTTTCCCTTCGTACATTTTTAGAATCCTGTAATCGACATAGGTCCTACAAAGTGTTAGAACATACACGGTTCATTGTCAAATTTCAACGTGGCGAAAAAACTCTTCCCTGAACTTTTCAAGGCTCCTTTGCTTCAAATGAATTTCATAGAATTTTGGAGTATTTGATTTTTTTTTTGAAAAGGAGGATATACCCCCGGCCTCTGCATCTGGACGATGCATGCGGCCATTTTATTAATTATTTACAAAGACCATACATAGTAATACATTATTAAGTATGAAGCCACCATCTAGACAACACATGTTGCTACTCCTATCCCTTTGATGAAGGGGTGTCGAATATCCGAGCAAAATACAAAGACATCGTACCAAAGCCTAAATTCTAAAGCCGGATGCCCCAGCCCAGCCACAAACCGGGACTGGGTCACACATCGGACCGGCGCACTCTCATAGGTTGCCGCCGCCATCTTCCATCGGTCCATCTCCAGAGCAGAAACTGACGCATCGACCTTGTCTGGCCTGCCATCGACGCCACCACGACGCCAGACAACGCCACCGTCCTGCATGTATCCGTCCACACGCGCCCGTCGCCCAACCTCTGCGGCGCCATGACGCCGGAATCCATCGTCGGCCTTGCGGTAGATGTAACACCGCTCCTCCTCTTGTCCCCTCCAGCCAGCACGTGCTCCAAAACGATGCCTCCAGGAGGGACAACGGCATCGAAGGTGCCATCATCGTCCGATCCTGTAGACCCAGATCAGGGTTTCCCCCGGAGCATCACAAGTGTGGTGCCACGACCTGCAACAACGATGCCTCGAGAAGGAAACGACGTCACAGACGCCGCCACCGTCCGCCATGACCGTAGTCGGCGCGATTTTCACCAGAAGTCACGCCCCCCGATCTCGCAGCTAACTGGAACCGTACGGAGCCTCGCCGTGAAGACTAGAGCCGCCGTCGGCACGCCGGCAGGGAGACTCCAGTCGCCCCTCACCGGTTCTGCACACGTCGCCGGTTGAAAAAAACCCACGCCGGGGCGGATCTGGACGGGAAGCCAGATCCGCGGCTTTCGTCCACCCATCTTCAGGCATAGACTCCACCGAGGGGAAGAGCACCATGCCGACCATGGATCTGGCCACCGCCGCACAGGCAAGGGGCGCCGCCCTACTTGCTGCTCGCGGATCGAACTCCGAAGTCGCCCCTGCCGCCTCCGGAAGATCCCGCGGCACACCACCCGCCTAGCGCTTTGGAGTCGGGCCGCCGCCACCGCGGACTAGGCTGGCGACAGCGGCGACAGGAAAGGAGACGGGAGGGACCTGACGGCGCTAGAGTTTGGGTCCCCTGGCGTCGCCCAGGGGAGGCGACGCGAGGGCGTGAGCCAACAGCTGTAACACCTGTTGTCTTTTGATTCGCATGATTAGAATCTTTGGAAAATTTCCACGCGCTCAATCCTCACAGTAAAATTCTTTTTTTGTTGTTGTTCTTAAACATTCTTCCATCCAAATTTCTAAGTCTTGTAATCTTGTAGTAATCCAAGAGGACACGTCACTCTATATTTGTGAATTTTCCTATTTCTCTGTTTTGAGAATCCTCCGAATCAAAGAGGGCATGCAAACTTGTGTACCCTAAATACAGTACTAGTAGCCATAGCAATTATTGCACGCGCAATTAAGTGAGTGTGACAGTTAATCTGGGCCTTTGCTTTAATTTATTTGATCTGATGAAAAGGAATTGGATGGCGCCACAACAATCGCTATCATTCCCGGAAACATGGCCGGGTTTGACGCCGCCCATCACTGGCCCGCATACGTGTCACAATGAATGAGTAGCCCACTAGCAGGCGATAGCGAAGGAACGGCGGACGCATCGCTTGTGGTTTCATGAGAGCATGCCAATGCTGGCTACTAGCTTTAGCCGTGGCAGAGAAGGAGACCGATACGTCCGGCCGGGAAGCCTGTGCGTCAGTGCAGTGCACGGCAGTTATCAAGAGGGCGTCGCGGTGAAAACAGCTCACGTCCACGCGTGGTCCAAGCTCTCCTCTCCGTGGCAGCGAAACCGAAGCACGGTGACGACGACGTTACACGAAACCGTGGTCAATCGGACTCCTTTTCGTTTACTCCTCAACGTACCACTAGCTACGTAGCGATAGAACTTGAGATTCAAGTGTAGGTGATGTACGGAGATGTAGTACTACTCCGTTCTCTATGTATCATCACTGCTGGTGCTGTTCTGGTCAAACCGGAGTAGGAGTACTGCTGGTGTAGGGCTGTAGATGTCTGTATCTGTATGCATGCACCAAGACTTCATGGTCCGGCAGTCTCTCCCATTGGTGGCTACTCCTATGTAGTATCGCCAGCCCTAGACGGTCAAACAGCCGTGGCAGTGGCACGCATAGTTCTTCGTGTAGGCTGGCTGGCACGCAGTGAGGAAGATCCCGGCGGCAGAGAGCCTGCCGAGAGCTGGAGAGCGTGGCGGAAACGAAGGAGAAAAGGGCATCACAGTCAGCCTACGTGCTACACTACTGCTTGACGGTTCATACGTACACCGGGCAATGTGCATGCAGGCCGTCGCCAGAAGACTGGCACGGGATCGATGCCTCGGGCTACTTTGACCCGTGCGTACGTGCCGCTCGTCGTCGTTACTGCTGTGCGTACGGTCGCAACAGTTCGCGGCAGCGGCTCGTGGCCTCGTGCAAGCGCCCAATGGGGTTTGCTCCTGTATGAATTGAAGCGGCCGCATGCGGGGTGGGAGCGTGGCAGGCCATAACGGTGGTGGTTGGTCGGGCATTGGTGCTGTCGGAGACGGCGAGCACGGCCGGGAAATGTCATTAACTTCGCTTCCTGTCCCTCGCACGGCGTTTCACTGTTCGGTGTTCAGTGGATCCTGTCGAGAGCTGGATTCGCTTCCGCAAAGCCGTTGTGCGGGGATGCCACTAGTGAAAACCGAACTTGACAAAATACCACCAAATGCACTAAACTTGTCGCAGATGTAACTGCAAAGATAGTATCCCCTGTACTTTTTTTCTTCCTACTCCAAGGCTTGGTGATGGCCTGCTGCACACTCTGTGCAACGCTAACATCACCTTGATGTAATTGACCATGGTCATTTCGGTTCAGGCCCGTTTTTGTATGCACAATGTTGATTGTGATCTACCTTTTCTTTCAAAAGAAAAAAGGCTTGTCGCAGAGGGCTAGAAGCAGTAGTTTTGCTGCTTGTAGATGCATTAGAAGGTGTACAAGCAATTGCAATAGCTACTGCCCGCTGCCTTGTCACTGGACTTGTAGGAGTGTTAAGTTAAGTACCTTGATTAGTTGGTGTCTTAGGAGAAGTACCTGCAATGTTTGCTTCAACCTTTTTTTTTTTCCTTCACAACAATACTATTAGCAATTAACATGCAAGGCATTTGGTAACAATGTGAGGAGTGGCATCATGAAAGAAATACTATAGAGGAGGAGTAGTATCATGAAATTAGTATACAGGTGAAAGAAATTAGACTCGTCAAAGACATACCACACAGGAGGAGTAGCATGTCGGTCTGCGTCACTTTCCATCTCTTGCTACTTGCATGTCTTTCGAAGATGGCCTAATGCTCCATTTATTTTGCGTTTATGCTTTCTGCCGGTTCCACATTCGGTGTAATTCTTTACCCTCCTAGTTCTTGGACGTCCAACACTCTTGGTAAGTTTGGGAGGAATCATACCAAATCCAGGATTTACTTTGGTCCATCGAAGGTTAGCTCTGGCTCTTGTAAGGACAAGATATCATGTATCACTATGTTTACATTAACAACTAGTTCATTGTGTAGCATTACTCTGCACCTTGTTAGATACATATTTCCTCCAAATTATCAGATATATATTTACTCTTACCAAAATGTTGAATACACACAATGCCACTGTGGAAGTGTAGCGATGTTTCTCTTATCAACTTCAAGCAGAAAGGCATGCTACAGCTCATCTCCGACTTGAAGTCCAATCTCCATGGAAGATCACAGAGAACTCCAGTGAGAACTTCATTGCTAAACAGCTAGAGCTGGAAGATATGAGTGACATGCTAGGGCAGTCTCATCATCTTGCTCAGTAGCTTGCGCAGCAACTCCCAGGCAAAGCTAACGTTTCATGAACTGTGTTGAAGTGGTCTCGATTCTATATTATTTTGTTGCATGTTTATTTGCACTGGCGGCGACCTTTGATGCCCGGTGTATGTAATCTCCTACTTGGTTACGCTTTTTGATCACTGGTGGCGAACTTTGATGCCCAATGGATGTCATATGTCGTAATTTCTTTATTGTATAGAGTAGGTTTCTTCTGTTGCTATACAACAATTTCTTTATTGTGTAGTGTAGGTCAATTCCTAGTTACCGTATATGCTATCATTTGCTATCCGAAAATGTTGAAAGCTCTGATTGAGACGAACGAGCCAAAACATGCGACCCTAATGGGCCAGTAGGTACAGCGTGCCATAATTGGGCCGGGCCGCAACAAGCTGTAGTTGGTCCTAAGTGTACCTATGGTATGGGCCCCACATGAACACAATCGGCCCACCGTAATTCCTTTGGTCCATAACTTTCATGGGCCATTAGTAGGCCCAACCTTTTGGTCGCCCATGTATCTTCGGGCTATTAATAGGTTGAATATACTGCTGGCCGAAATTGGCCCAGAAGATCATGGGCCTTCGGCATGGACTGTTAGCAGGCCGAAATATACATCGGGCCATGATTGGCCCAATTACATGACAGGTCGTGAACATGCCAAAATATTCACCGGGACTTGGTTGCCCAATCACATAATCGGCTGAAAGCTTAGTCGGGCCACCAATGGGCCGAAGTATACCACATGCCTTTAACAGGCCCAAAGTGAGGTTGGGCTGGAATGTTGCCACCTAGACCACAAGCCGTTAATAGGTAGAAAGTAACGTCATACCATAAATGGGCCCAATTGTAGCACGGACCGTTACCAGGCTGAAAGACACACCGGGTTGGAATTGGGCTTAATTCTACAATGGGCCGCTATCAGGCTGAAAGACACACTGGGTTGTAATTGGGCCCAGCGACATAGCAAAAGGTTAACATGCCGGAACTTGTTCTTCGGGAACAAGTTCCGCAAGGTTCATGCCTGGAAACTCAAGGAGGGTGACTTTGTTCTTCACAGGATTCGGTCCTCGAAGGGAGCAAACAAGTTGACACCTAAGTGGGAAGGCCCTTACCGGGTAGTTCAAGTCACTAGGCCTGGATCAGTCTGGCTAGAGACCGAGGATGGAGCTCAAGTGCAAAATTCAAGGAACGTTGAGAATCTTCCACAAGTTCTACCCGTGAGACGCGGTCGTTGGCCATGCCAGCAAGCTTTTGTATAAGTTGGCCTCTGTCGGTGTCAAAACCGGCGGATCTCGGGTAGGGGGTCCCAAACTATGAATCTAGGATCGATGGTTAACAGGGGACGAAGGGGACGATGTTTACCCAGGTTCAGGCCCTCGTGAGGAGGTAAAACCCTACGTCCTGGTTGATTGTATTGATGAGTATGATGGTTACAGAGTTGATCTACCTCGAGATCAAATGAGCTAAACCCTAGATGAGTTGACTTGTCCCTCTACGAACTAAGCCCCCTGGTTTATATAGACACCAGGGGTACCTAGGGTTACACATGCATGGTAGGTTTTCATCTGGGCATGGATACGCCCATTCTTACTTGGAGGACACACCAAGTCTTCGGAACCTTCCCCCCTAAGCACTGGGTCATTATGTAGTCCGGCCTTCCTGCAGATGCCACAAGGCGGCCCACCGGGATGGTCCACAGAAGATAAGCCAACGGCCCGATGACCCCTTAATCCCAGACTCCCTCAGTAGCCCCCGAACTAGCCTCCAACACCGGTCTTCATGATATTTAGCTGCTGCACGTCCAGAGTGTCCGGCTTGCGGGGTGAGTTCTTTTCTTCCCTTTATGCTCGGTCACCCTTATTTCGGCCACCGATGACACCCTATTTTCCGAACATACCTTGCTTAGCCTCGAAGGCCGAACGCCTGAGTATGAACAGTGCCTTTCCTGACAACCTTTCTGACGAAAGGCTAAGACAGGCCGCGGCCACTTAACCAGTTACACAAACTCGATTCGCGGTTCGAGGCCGCCCTTTTATTGGCACGTCTAATCGACATGAAGATCGTGCTCCATTTTTTACGGGATATGATTAATTATTTGGGTTATCCCACGCGCGCATAACAGCGTTGTTGCCTTGGGAAACGACGCAATCCGTGGCGCAGTAAGAGGACCCTTGGTATTACAGTCTTCCATAGAAGGGAGGAAAATCTCCAAAGCCTCCCCACGCTCTTTAGATTCGCTCCTCTCAATCTCCTTCGCTCCAAGCGCACAGATCTAATTTTCTTCCAGCTCCTTCCAAGCCACCCTGCTCCTTTCCCTAAGCTCGACCATGGCCGGCTTACGCTCGCAAGGCAAGTGGGAGATCTCGTGTGTCACCGAGGACGACAACCAGGAGCTGAAGCGCGCCGGCGACCTCCCAGTTGATGTCGCCCACCGCACCCCCGAGGAGGGCCAAGTAGTTCCCACGCCAAAGCCCGAAGAGCGAGTGGTGTTCGTTCCCCATTTCACCCGGGGACTGAGCTTCCCGCTGCACCCCTTTGTACGGGGCCTAATGTTCTTCTACGGGTTAGGTTTCCACAATCTTCCCCCGAACTCCATTATGCATATATCTGCCTTCATCATCGTCTGCGAGGCCTTTTTGCGGGTTCAGCCGCACTTCGGTTTATGGCTGAAGGTTTTCAATGTCAAGCCGAAGACCGTAAATAGCCAGCACGCGGATTGTGGAGGGGCTGTGATCAGCAAGCTTCCGTGGGTAGAGTGGCCGGAAGGCACCTTCATCGACACTGTCAAAGTCTGGCAGAAAGAGTGGTTCTACATCACCGAACCACGAGGCGCAGACTGGGCGGTGCCTTCCGAGTTCAGATCCGGACCCCCTGCGAGGCTGACCTCGTGGATCAAGAAAGGCTTGGACTGGGGGTCGGCCACGGAAGTGAAAGCGCCGCAGAATCGCATCACGCAGATGCTAGAAGCGAACGTCGGGCTAACCAACGTGATCCAGGTCATGCTCCGCCGCCGTCTCCTCCCCTGCCAGCTCCGGGCTACGCCAATGTGGGCCTACAAGTCTGACGACCCTCCCACCGTGCGCAAGCTTTATCGGACTACCCGGGAGAACCTGTGGAAGGCATTGTTCAATCCCCAGGAGGAATGGCCAGCCAAGGAGGAAGACACCGGCCAGGACGCCGAAAACCCTCCTCTCAAGGTATAGTTTCTATTTTTATCCTCGGGTCCAATCTCTTAGCAAGGATTTTAACCTCTCCCTCTCTATCTCCATAGGGCTGGCTGGCCAAGGCCTTGCGGATCAATGGTCCTGCCCCGCTGCCCGAAGCCGCCAGATCGTCCCTTTTGATGGCGACGCTGGTCGTGGCGCCGTATTCGATGCCAGAGAAGAAGGAGGAGAAGAAGAAAGGCGAGAATAAGGAGACCCGAGAAGGCCTCCGCCCAAGAGGCCCTTCGGACGCTAGGTCCGGGGAGACCCAGGCCTCCTCTGCTCACGAGGAGGAGCACATGGAGGAAGGGGGGAAGTGGATTCCCCCTAGACAAGGAAGAGGGCGGCATCTGTGGATGTCAAGGAGGATCCGGTTCCCCCCTCTCCAAAGAGATCCTGCAGGGCCAAAGTGGTCCTGCCCGATGTCAGCCCGGATTTCGATGAGGAATCCGAGGCCTCCGAGAGTATCTCTCGGAGGACCCCCAGGGCCAAGCCCCCAGCCCAGAGGTACCGAATCCAAATACTTTAAGTCGTACTTATACGAAGTTTTCTATTACTGACCGGACAAACGTCCTTCGCATTGCAGCCCGGCCCGCGATCTCTCGACCGAACAGGTCTCAGAGGGAGATCCCCCGCCTACCGAGCTGGCGGAGAGCGGAAACGCGTCCCACACCTCTCCCCCTCAGGCCGCTAAAGAGGCCATGGAGGTGGTATCCCGCCGTTCCCCTCCCAGGCTGAACAGTGGAGGTGAGGAGGTCATGACCGAGGCTCATACCTCGGTGACCAAAGAGCAGGAGGTCGAGCTCCTCCTGGCGAGCAAAGAGGGAGACCGTGAATCATCGGAGCTCCCTCCGAAGATGGCTCTCGAGACCTCCAAGCCTCCGGTGTCGACGACTCTGCCTTCTCAGGAAGGGGGAGCAGAAGTGCCACCACCGGTGCCACCCGTGGCGGGGCATGCCGCAACCGGGTGGCCAACCATGATGGAGGAGGCTTTGCATAGCTCCTCCATCGCCGAAGATCACCGCACCCTTATGGGTGCGGTTTTGCAAGGTATTCAGTCCGTTGATAGCGGACTGAAGGAGGCCTTCGGCGGTCTATTGGCGGGCTTCAAGGTAAGCCATGTAATGCTCTTTTCTCAAGGAGAAATTTATTTGTGAGGTTTATATATCCCGTATAGGTGTAGTAGCCCCCGAGCCATGGGTGAGTTTGAAAAACTTACCCGGGGATCAGAGAACCTAAGGCCACGAGCAAAGCAATTCGTGTCCCTTGAAAATTGGTTGGTTCCGGATATAATTTGGCGGAGGGGTCTAGGACCAACAGCTCGAAGTGTGTTTCACACAAGTTTGCTTTGCAGGCCTCGTCTTCAGCGGCGGCGGCCAATGACATGGAACTGGCCGAGCTGAACCGGAAACTCAAGAGTTCCGACGAGGAGCATGACTGCCTGAACAAACGGTTTGATGAAATGCAAAGTAAGTTTGAACTATACTGCGAAGACCTTTATCATCCTCATTAATTGAGGTTTCCGGGTTTTCATTCCTGAGATCTGGCTTCCCATTGTATCTGCAGCCATGAATTCCGAGTTTGAGAACCTCAAGGCTGAGCTGGAGAGGGCCAAGCGGGAGGCCGCCGATCATAAGATGGTGGCCGAACGAGCGGCTGCCGAATTGAGCTCCCTGAAGGTTGCCAGCGGCAAGCACGAAGCTCGGGTGACCGAGGTGTAGCAGGAGCTCCAAGATGCAAGCACTAAGTGCGAGGCCCTCGAGCAAAAGATGAAGGACCAAGCGGCCGAGCAGTCCTCGCTGTCCTCCGAGCTTAAATCAGAGCGTGTAGATATTTGGTCCTTTGAAGAAGAACTTCACCAAGTCAGGATGATCGCGGATGGTAAGCCGTACTTACTGCAATGTGCCTTTGGTGGTAACAGGTTTGCTCGTCTCACACGGCTGTGGCGTTCCTCAGGCGCCTTTACGGATCTCCCGAGGAGTGCAGCGGACGAGGCCAAGCACTTTGCGACTCGGGATGGGGATGCGGAACAGAGACTGTTCAGGGCGCAATTTCAGACCCCCGAGCCCCGTCCCCTTCTCAGCTATCAAATGAAGCAGCTAATGGAGCTGCATAGGATGTCGGAGCCAGCCCTGAAGGACCTCTGCATTCGATTGTGTCCTACGGAGCCGCTACCGAGCAGCTATTTTGGCCTGGTGCAGAAGCTTTGCGACGCCTCATCCCGAATTGAGGTCCTGAAGCGCTCCGTATGCATTGAGGGAGCGCGGATGGCCTTTGCGAGGACCATGATGTACTGGCCAGGGATGAAGCCGTTCGAGATGGCTACTGCGCCCCCGCCTCCTGGGAAGGAGCATAGGCGCCCCGAGCTTTACTTTACTGCTGCGATGGAGGGTGCTCGGTCGATAGAGACCCAGTGCCCCAAGGATGTAATTTACGAATGGACACATTTATTGTATGCCCAATGAACATTTCGTTTTATAATGCGTATGCATGGTTTATCATGCTTTTGAGATTTGAATTATTTTGACTCCTGTGTGGCTGTTTGGAACTGAAAGTTGCCAGTCATCGGCTTTAGCCCCCATGTAAATATTACAAGAGGTGTTCCGACCTCCGCAACTTTACCCTTAGCCGAATTATCGAAGCCCGGAGGCGGTGGTGCGAGAGGGGGGAACAAGGCAATCGGTCTATGTGGCTTTAGTGCTTTCACTTAGCCGTAGGAGCTTGACTGCGGGGGCTGGTTACTAGCCCCCAGTGTTTTGTGATATTCGGATATACCGAGGTTAAAAACCATTACCACATAGTTTGTGAAGATACAAACCCCTCGTATGGCACGGAATAACCTCCATCGATTTTTAGTTTGACACTTGTGCTCGGATTGCAGAATGGTTCTCGCTTATTATGACAGTCGATTTTCGGCTTTCTCCACTGAGGTACTTGACCAGGCGAGCTGGAAATACAATCGCAGTGGTTTTCCCTTTTACCCTTTTAGCTGAACGAGCGGAACGTAAGAGGGTAAGCACAGGAGCCGAGCAACCCAACCTTTGACCTAAGACATAATTCGGAACCAATTCATATAACGTGAAATCCGAGACGCCGGACATATAGATGATAATGCCGGGACGATGCTTGGGGCGAGTTTTGTTGTCAAGCCCACGGTCTATTAGCCGATTGCATCTAACATGTATCGAACAGTTTTGTTTCCGGAGGCGGGGAGTGGGAAACACTTTATAAAATGCCATAAATGGATCGTAAAAGATGATCTTATATATGATGAATTTTTACAATTCATACGGCGGACACAACTGTTTACAGGTATTTTGTTTAGAAACAAACTTCTACAATGGGAAGGTTCACTCGGGGTCCTCGATAGGTGGCTTGATGTCCTTGGCGTGTCCTGATACTACTACAAAATGGTCCAAAGACGACACATCAATCAGAGACCCTTC
This sequence comes from Elymus sibiricus, assembly GCA_039707655.1. Taxonomy (NCBI): domain Eukaryota; kingdom Viridiplantae; phylum Streptophyta; class Magnoliopsida; order Poales; family Poaceae; genus Elymus; species Elymus sibiricus. Next base: position 366,502,322 of record CM077673.1, on the reverse strand, counting down.
GTGGAAACTGTGTGCGATCCATCAATCGCAAACAGTATAGTTCAAGCTCCATCGCTAATGACACGAACTGTGTGCGATGGCGGATCCATCAAATACGATTCAGAAAATAGTTGCGTGTGTGATGCTGGGCATACAGTTGGTGCTTATGAACTATTTGCGATTAGACAAGATAACACAAACGGTTCTCAAAATACATATGTGTGTGAAGTACGACATACAGTTCATTCAGACAAACTGTTTGCGTTGATCGAGCTAGAACACAAACGAGTTACCATAACAAAGTGTGTGTGATACCAGGCAAATAGTTCATTCATCAGAATTGTATGGGAAGACCAATAATAACCCAAACGATTCATACTGACAAGCTGTGTGGGTTGTTGGCAGACGGTTGCTGCCAAACAATTGTCCGCGATGGATGCAATCATTACCGACGCTTCGTTGGGAAGTGCCATTTGCCTGTATTAATATCGCAGACGTTTTATAATTATGACCCGTGTGCCTGCGCATCACCCCGTCCTCCTCTCTCGCGTCTTGTCACCGCGTTGCCACCCGAGGATTCAAGTGCACGCTTCGGCACCGCTTTTGGCCACGCGTCTGCTCGATGAGCCCGTTCCCGCGCACATCCGCGCAGGTTCCCGCGCACAAAACCGTCCTACGGCTCTAGATTCCCGCCCGGCTCGGTGAAATCCCCAATGCTTGCCGGCCTGCTATATAAACCCTCATGGCCGGCGATTCCACATTGCCTTCATCCCCTCCCTCCCCGTAGCTTGTCTAGTTTGATTCTCCCCCAATCGCCAATGGCAGCGGCCGTTCGTCGTCGCCCATCCACTCCGCTAGAGGATAGCTCCAACTGGGAGGCTTCACCGTGTCGGCGCGGCAGTCCTCTGAAACGTGTGGTGCACGTGGCGTCCCTGGTGGGTGTGCGCACGCCACCAACTACACGCTCAACCACCGCTACCCGAAGGCAGCTGCTGTCGATGGCTGCCGTGGCCGCCAACACGCCGGCAGTCGCCGAGGCCGCCACCCCACCGTCGTCCGTCTTTGCCACGACCCCGCCGTCAGGCGGCGGGGTCATCACCCGCTCCGCCACCAAGGCCCGAATGCGGGAGGTGGAGGCCACCAAAGGCCCGCCGCTGGGCTTCTGTGTCGCAACCCTTGCGCGCTACATCTACTTCCTAGAGAAGGAGGTGGAGCGCCAGGTCGCGCACGCGAAGAAGCTCACCGACGCCTTGGCCGCAGGAGAAGCCGCAGCGGCGGCGCGGAATGCAGAGATCTACGCCGAGTCCCGTCGTTTCGAGGAGGGGCGTCCTGAGCGCCGAAGGGCAGCACCGGCAGGCAATGGACACGACTCCAGCAACTCGCCGACAGGCTCCTCCTCCACTTGCTCTTACCGAGCGCGCTCGATTCTGCTGGAAGTGGTACAAAGCCCCTCCGTAGTACTAGTATTTAGGGGCTATTTTGTTCAGTTCATCTAACTATAGATATGGTTGAACTGTACCACGTACTTTAAATTAGCTAGTATATATAGTTGAACTAGCTATTTCAGTACGTGGTTGGCAACAATTGGGGCAAAGTTTGTTCGATTCAGCTGTCAAGTTGAACTATTTTGTACAAAGACCAATGGTTAATCTATGAATGAAATCCATGTTTGCTGAATTTCAGTTGCAAAAGTGCATCGTAACAGTGATTTTGTTCCTGCGAAATTCGAAAAATGCCAGTGCTACAATGTTGACAAATGCCAATGTTACTAGATCGACAGATGCCAATGCTTCCGATTTGACACATGGCAATTTACCCAATATGATAGGTGCAAATCTTCCTGGATTGTGTGTACTAGGCACACGGGTCATATTAGAGAAACGTTTGCGATGACGCATTGCACCAATCCCGTGTTGGGTAACGCAGCAGAAAACAAAAATTTTCCGACCTACGTACCAGCCCAGGATCACTATGGAGACTGCATACAAGGTTTGATCTTTTTCGTTACCGACTCGTAGCGCAGCGGAAGTAGAGTCGATGACGATCAGCGGTGCAGATCCCCGCAGCTAGGATTTACAACCTCCCAACCGCGAGGATGTACTCCCACGTCAGCTCACCGGACGGATCTCCGGGCAGCCCTTCGGGAGGCATCGGGACAGTCCCTCGGATAGTCCCACCGGACGGATCCTCGGACAGCCCTCCGGGAGGCCTCTGGACAGTCCTTCGGATAGTCCCACCGGACGGATCCTCGGACAGCCCTCCGGGAGGCCTCTGGACAGTCCTTCGGATAGTCCCACCGGACGGATCCTCGGACAGCCCTCCGGGAGGCCTCTGGACAGTCCTTCGGATAGTCCCACCGGACGGATCCTCGGACAGCCCTCCGGGAGGCCTCACGGACAGCCCTTCGGGCGGGTCACTCGGACAGCCCTTCGGGAGGACACCCGAAACTCAAACTGTAACTCGGACAGCCCTTCGGGAGGCACTCTCGAACTAAGACCGAAACTACGATCTCTCTACAGAGTTGCACACATACGGTGTCATCTATCCGGCAGGGCTTCGCCGTCCAGAACTAGTTCCCACCGGAACCCAGACAGCCTTTCGGCTCTACGAAACTATTTCGCTGGGAGGGAGAGAGAAGCCAGAAATGTCATGGCATGTGTATGTGAGAGCAAGGATGTTGCATATGGGGCTGCCTCCTCCCCTCTATTTATAGGAAAAACAAGGGGTAGGATGGGCATATCCAAAATGCCATGTCATCCCAAAATATCTTGGGAAGATATTTGTGGAAAGCCAACTTCCAACCATATCCATAAATCTGATTTCACTATTCACGACGACATTTTTCAGCGTCTGATCGAACTGAAAATATTCATGTGGGCTTAGAAAATTTCCAGTACCCACCAAAATAATTTTCAACGCGAGCCGGAACAATTCCGGTTTAGTGATTTTCATCTGCGAAAAGCATCTGAAGCGGTTTCGGCAGCTCCGGAACATTTCCGGTTTTCATTCCGGAAAATTCCAGAAAGTTTCCAGAATGATTCTGGCACCCTCCAAGAATTATCAGGCATGTGCCGAAACCAATTTGACTTTATGGTGTACTCCGAAACAACTTTTCGGCTTAGTGATTTTCATCTGTGAAAAGCAACTAAAGTGGTTCCGGCAGTCCGGAACATTTCCGGTTTTCGTCTCTGAAAAATCTCAGAAGTTACCGGAACAATTCTGGTACCTTCCAATAATTTCCAGGCATGTGCCGAAACCAATTTGACTTTATGGAATACCCTGAAACAACTTTTTAGTTTCACCGGAACTATTCCGATATCCTCTCCGGAACGTTTCCGTTTCGTCCGAAACTTTTTCGGTGAATTTCTCTCAGACTCCCCGTCTAGTATTCAGCAGATAGATGACCCTTAAGCGTGTGACCCTATAGGTTCGGTGATGTATAGACATGACCCGGAACACTTTCCGATCAATGATCAACATCGGAGCCGTGGACACCCATATTGACCCCTATACCCACACGAATGAATATTCGAGTGAACCTCCAGTTGCCGTGTGCTATTCCTGTTGCTTCGCGATATGTTACAAATACCCGAGGTGAGACATGTAGGCATCCCCGTGGATCAACAACTTGTCCACTATGCCAGTTACCTCGTTACCGGTATTGTTCTCTTTTCTCGTTCCCGTGTTCCGGCATCCCCGTGATCAAATCACAAAGTGTCTGGCCAGACGATGATGGATACCGTAACACCGAGAGGGCCCAGAGATATCTCTCCATCGTCGGCGGAGCAAATCCCAATCTTGAGCTATCAAGTTACTTGACATACTTTTCCATGAACCCGTAAGCCGCCGTAATAGCCACCCATTTACGGATGACGTTTAACAAACCCCAAAGTTCATGAAGCAAGCATGAAGAAACTCGATACTCTCATGGTCTAAGGAATCATGCAAACATTAACCATCTCTGTGTTATTAACCATTAACTAATGACGAATGTATCTCATAGCATAACATCAATTCGGGTCGATTCAACACAAGTGTTCTACCAACAATTGTGCCCTCAAAATTGCCGGCGTAGTCATGCCCATGATCAGGAAAACAGGATCATCATGCAATACTTGAGCCAGTCATAGAGGCTTGACTAGGAATACTTTTTACCGTTTATTATCCCACACGTGCACATGAGTTTCCCTCCAAGCCTCGTTTTATTTGCAGACTCGAGAATCATTGCAGTTATAGCATGGAACATAAACATAATTATGAACAGGGAGATAATCAATAACATTTATTATTGCCTCTAGGGCATATCTCCTACAGACTCCCACTTGCACTAGAGTCAATAATCTAGTCAATGCTAATGCACTTTACACCTATGGCATACTGGTGTAAAATATGCTTCGCATGTGGTATAGCCTGATGTCCAACGGATCTGACGACTTCAGCTCCGTGTGTAACTTTGCATATCCCCGCGTTTTCACGCTTTCACAAAATTCATATTTTGTGTGGACTTGGCTTTGCATATGTGTGAATCATTGGTCGAAACCTGATTCCTCAGACTGAGCTATGGAGCAGCTATCTGCAATAGTGTCCCATAGACCAAAGCCATCTTGGAACCATACTAAGTTCATGAATGAACTATATGATTCAACAACTTCTTTGTCGCTTCTTAAGCGTCAACATACTTAGCCTTTGTTATAGAATTCGCCACAGTATCTTGTTTGGAACAATTTGCAACCACCGTGCCACCATATTGTGTATCACACAAAACCCTCAATTTAAATCGAAAATCGCATGGAGCATTGATGAAGACTGTATCGATGTAATCACTTACAACGAGCACTTCATAATCTCTACTTGCGAGAAAACATGTCATCAGCACTACTCTTAGCACTTAATGACATCTTTCACTGTTGTCCCATGATCAGTACTTTGATCACTATGGTATCTATACTCGCAACAACTTTGGAGTATTGGACATATCTGTTTGTTTTTACATACCATGGAATACATGGTTAATCCAAACACAAGAGTGTGTGGAATCTCCATCATGTATTTTACTCATCAGTGTTTTGGGACACCGAGTCTTGCAAAAACTCTTTCCATGTGACTTCGGCAAGAATCACTCCTTGGCGTTTTAAATGCTAAAAGGTTTTAGCATCTTGTCAATATGTATTCATTGCTTAGCCCCATTAGGTAAATCTATCTCCATAGATCATCATGCCTAATATTGAGGCTATTTAGCCTAAGCACTTCATTGAAAAACTATTTTCAAATGAAGTCCTAATTCGTGTCAAGAAATTTATTTCCAATTAACAATGTGTTAAGTACACAAGGTTTTTAGAAATATTATTATGCTCCCACTTACTTTCTTGAATCACAAGCATCTTCGATACCCATTTGATGAAGTCAAACCCCCTTGACCATTTCATCAAAAACGAAGATTCCAACTCCACTTTGCTCTCTTCTGTCCATCGCTGGAACTCTGAAGTTTGCATACTTACTAGCATCCTCTGGATCGACAAATTACTTTGGACTGTATCACATACAAGTCCTAGGTTTCATTTCCATCAGATGGAAATCTTTTTGTCATCCATGTTTCATATCTCATGATTGAAATATGTATTAATTGCTAGTTCAACCCGAACCGACTTCAAGCATCGCTACGGTGAGACAATCTCATCGTAGTCAACTCCTTGAACTTGTTATGGCAACAAGTCGAGCTTTATGGATAAAACATTTTATCCGTATCAGTTTTTAGTTCCATAAATATTCGTTAGACTCTAAGTCTTCCGAAAGGTGTATTAAGATTTTAATCTCGAATCACTTATATGGAAACTATCTCGGATTGTATTGGCATTTAGCCAATTCCGGAGTCAGGGCCCATCAACGCTTCCTTGTGTATTGTAGGTATACTGTTGTCTAACAACAATATCTCGTTTGCGCACCTGATAGGTTTGCACGAGCTTTGCCTACGTGGTTCAGCTGCAAGTTCGACCGAAGTCCATACATCTCATGTAGAGGCTTCCGTATCAGTCGCAGTAGGAAACTCCGGAATCACTTCCAAGGTTCCTTTCCTTTGACCTGATGACGAAGATACTGGTTATCTCGTCGAGTTGCACTGTCCTCCCACTCACCTTTTGTAAGAACTATTCTCTTTAAAAGCATACCGTTTTGCGGCAAAAATCCTTTGCCTCGGTATAGTGGTGGGGAAATACCCAATGACTTGGGATAACCTTACAAAGTAGCACTTGTCTGATTTGGAATAGGTTTGTAACTTTTTACACAAGCCCCATATTCCAAATGTTAAGAAAAGTTTTAACATGGTTGGGCGTACCATACCATGACGTCATTTCAACTGACCTGATGGATCTCTTTTCAGTGTAAAAACCGCAGTCTCTAAAGCATTACTTTAAAAGGGATAATGGCAATTTTATTTATGTCATCTTTGATCTTACCATGTCATAAATGGTTCGATTACATCTTCACGGACTTTCCACTTGCAGTGGTGTTCTGGGAGGTGTAAGTTATGAAACTCTTTTCACAACTCATCAGACATTCGCTAAACTTGTAACTCAAATATTCCTTTCTGCAATCGAATTGTAGAAACATAATTTTCTTGTTACAATATTTTCTTCTTCATTTTGAAAACCTTTCGAATGATTTCAAAAGATCCAGACTCATGTCTCATCAAGTAAATATCCATATATCTACTTGAGTCATTTCTGAAGATAGATAAATCCACTACTTGCAACAACATTTATTGGACTACACATCATAATGTATGATCACCAATATGTTCTATGCTCGTTCCTTATGGCCTGGGAACGGTATTTCAGTCACTTCACTTTTCAGAGGAAATTTGCAAGTGTCAGATGATTCAAAATCAAACGACTTCAAAATCCATCATAATGGAATTTCCATGCGGGTTTCTCCAATGTGACCAAATGCAGTGCCACACTTGTGTGGTATTCTTTTAGTCTTGCGACATTTAGCGTCAGTGTTTATGGATGTATCATATTACCATCAATATTCATAGCATACATCCCATCCTGTATGGAAGCATGGCCCTTCATGTTATTCATAACACCGAACATCATAAGTTCTCTTATGAACAACCTTCTTGCAAGATACCTTATGCAAAGGGCTAGAGTGTGAAACACTAAAATGAATTATGAAAGTAAACCCAGAGGTAATGTATTAATATCAATATTCATAACATACATCTCATTCATAATGAAAATATGGCCCTTATGTTATTCATAACATCGAACATCAAAAGTTCTCTTATGAATAACCTTCTTGCAAGATACTTTATGCAATGGGCTAGAGTGTAAAACTCTAAAATGAATTATGAAAGTAAATACATAGGGAATACACCGTTGGAAGGTATAGTAACATTTACTATGTTCCCTGCGTGTATCTAAACCTCATTCCTGGCTAGTCTTTCAGGCCATAGTAGTTCTTCAATCGAGCTGCAACAGAATGCAATCGAGCGGGTATCTTTGTGATTTACTCACAATACCCAAGAATTAGTGATTAACATGTTTAACCATAATTCCTAAGAACTATATCTTTGACCAGCCTTCTTTACATCAAAAACTTGTATGACATTCATACATGAGCTGGATATTCCAGTCTTCTTTCCTTTTGCCATTATACTTCTAACAGTTTAACTTTCAGTATTTCTCCTACTCTCAGAAGAAGCACCCAACTTAAGAGTGGCGATAGCCCCGAACTTCCTAGGCGTGAAAGTTTCACTAACACCCTTCGGACACTTCCTTTCTCTTTAAGTTGTTGTTTTATTCACCATCATCATATGACTGGCGTTCTTCTGGATCCCTCTCTTATCAGTCTAATGCATAGTAAACTCCTTTGCTAACAGTTTGCAAACAAATATTGCTTTGGATATCTCATATCTTTTAGCTTTTGTCTGTCTCTGAAAATGATTTTCAGATTCCATGAATATCACATAACTATCCAAACTTTTGAAGTTCGGGTCTCATGGAAGCAAACGCATTGCACTTGACTAAAACAGAATTCTAGCTTTTGGATCGAAGGACGAGAGTCACATGATCCATAGCATTAGCGGGAGAATACCGAAAGTATGCGATAGGACAAAGTCCTTCTCGGCACTCTAGAGGACAATCCTCACATTACGTTACCAACCGTAAAGTTTTAACCAGATATTTAACAGCTATTCAATTTTAATAGGGAAGGTGGAAACGCGAGCCATTATTCTACAACTATTATGCAAACCACACTTAGACAGTGTTCAAAATTAATTGCACTGAGAATTAAACAAGTTAATTCTATAATGCGCTCCCACTCAAATCAATATCTCTCATAATTGATTGTGAGCGATTCAAGATCCAAATTACAATTCAACGCCAAGGATGTATCCATCTCAAGTGACGAGAATTGCAATCGGTAGGCCAACTTGCCAATCACATCTCTATGTGACTCTTGTTCATCTTTCGATGCGTGTGTTCTGAGCTCATGACTTTCATGCCTGAACGTCAAGACAACCAAGTGATCTCGCTGCGAGGTCTCAACTCACCCGCCTCACACATCCCTAATCGTTCGTACCCATGTATCCATGTGATACCCCGAAAAGTTAGGTGCCGTGACGGTGCTACACTTGGGAGAACACTAACTACTTGATATTTTTGTGAGAGATCACCCTAATAAAAGCGACTACCGCGCAATCAAAAGGGTGCATCATAAGGGATAAACATCTCAGGCAATTCATAATAGCATGATATGGTATAGCCCTTTCTGACGGAGAAGTCTTGTATTTCTTCGTCTTCGGCATTCGCGTTGGTGTTCACCTTCGCGAAGATTGCCACACCTTGTCGATGCACCAGATAATATTGCTATCTCTATAGCTAATAAAATAAGTGCATTACATAAGGTTGACACGCAGGTCATTAAAGTGCAATCATATGGCTCCAGCCATCATGCCGAATCATGACACGCAGGTCATGTTAATCAATTTACATCATATAGTCATCTCATACATAATCAAATTATTATGAACACTGCTATACCACATTACATGCACATGCAAACCATCCTGCAAAACCAAGTTAGACGCCTCTAATCGGTTCATGCAAAATTTTATTTTACGTGGCTTCTAAGGTTTCGAAACAAACCGAAGCTACCAACGTATTATCATCAAGTGTGATAATTCAAGTCGCTAGATTAACATCGCGGGGTGTATGAAACACGAGATAATTAAATCTTGAGCCCCATACTAAACTTCGTCATACGCATGACCCCCATGCAGATCATATCTGCAATGCCCTTTCATCTGCGAATTTCATCTTTCTTTTGACTATGGCGGAACCCAAAGAACTGAAGCACTTCGTTGATCAATCAGGATCGCGGATTGCCAGAACTTTGTCAAATTCCACCATACTGTCTCGAGATTGAGCAAACGCAAATTCTAGGGAAGCAACAAGAACATCGGGTAACAGACTTCATCTGTCACCCGCACAAATAATTTTCAGCAATAGATCTCATCTACTACCTAATTATATTGTGCAACACCCATACATCTCTATGTATTCTAGATCGCAACCTGCATCTACGCATAGCACGGCTCTTGATGCCACTGTTGGGTAACGCAGCAGAAAACAAAAATTTTCCGACCTACGTACCAGCCCAGGATCACTATGGAGACTGCATACAAGGTTTGATCTTTTTCGTTACCGACTCGTAGCGCAGCGGAAGTAGAGTCGATGACGATCGGCGGTGCAGATCCCCGCAGCTAGGATTTACAACCTCCCAACCGCGAGGATGTACTCCCACGTCAGCTCACCGGACGGATCTCCGGGCAGCCCTTCGGGAGGCATCGGGACAGTCCCTCGGATAGTCCCACCGGACGGATCCTCGGACAGCCCTCCGGGAGGCCTCTGGACAGTCCTTCGGATAGTCCCACCGGACGGATCCTCGGACAGCCCTCTGGGAGGCCTCTGGACAGTCCTTCGGATAGTCCCACCGGACGGATCCTCGGACAGCCCTCCGGGAGGCCTCTGGACAGTCCTTCGGATAGTCCCACCGGACGGATCCTCGGACAGCCCTCCGGGAGGCCTCACGGACAGCCCTTCGGGCGGGTCACTCGGACAGCCCTTCGGGAGGACACCCGAAACTCAAACTGTAACTCGGACAGCCCTTCGGGAGGCACTCTCGAACTAAGACCGAAACTACGATCTCTCTACAGAGTTGCACACATACGGTGTCATCTATCCGGCAGGGCTTCGCCGTCCAGAACTAGTTCCCACCGGAACCCAGACAGCCTTTCGGCTCTACGAAACTATTTCGCTGGGAGGGAGAGAGAAGCCAGAAATGTCATGGCATGTGTATGTGAGAGCAAGGATGTTGCATATGGGGCTGCCTCCTCCCCTCTATTTATAGGAAAAACAAGGGGTAGGATGGGCATATCCAAAATGCCATGTCATCCCAAAATATCTTGGGAAGATATTTGTGGAAAGCCAACTTCCAACCATATCCATAAATCTGATTTCACTATTCACGACGACATTTTTCAGCGTCTGATCGAACTGAAAATATTCATGTGGGCTTAGAACATTTCCAGTACCCACCAAAATAATTTTCAACGCGAGCCGGAACAATTCCGGTTTAGTGATTTTCATCTGCGAAAAGCATCTGAAGCGGTTTCGGCAGCTCCGGAACATTTCCGGTTTTCATTCCGGAAAATTCCAGAAAGTTTCCAGAATGATTCTGGCACCCTCCAAGAATTATCAGGCATGTGCCGAAACCAATTTGACTTTATGGTGTACTCCGAAACAACTTTTCGGTTTAGTGATTTTCATCTGTGAAAAGCAACTAAAGTGGTTCCGGCAGTCCGGAACATTTCCGGTTTTCGTCTCTGAAAAATCTCAGAAGTTACCGAAACAATTCTGGTACCTTCCAATAATTTCCAGGCATGTGCCGAAACCAATTTGACTTTATGGAATACCCTGAAACAACTTTTTAGTTTCACCGGAACTATTCCGATATCCTCTCCGGAACGTTTCCGTTTCGTCCGAAACTTTTTCGGTGAATTTCTCTCAGACTCCCCATCTAGTATTCAGCAGATAGATGACCCTTAAGCGTGTGACCCTATAGGTTCGGTGAAGTATAGACATGACCCGGAACACTTTCCGATCAATGATCAACATCGGAGCCGTGGACACCCATATTGACCCCTATACCCACACGAATGAATATTCGAGTGAACCTCCAGTTGCCGTGTGCTATTCCTGTTGCTTCGCGATATGTTACAAATACCCGAGGTGAGACATGTAGGCATCCCCGTGGATCAACAACTTGTCCACTATGCCAGTTACCTCGTTACCGGTATTGTTCTCTTTTCTCGTTCCCGTGTTCCGGCATCCCCGTGATCAAATCACAAAGTGTCTGGCCAGACGATGATGGATACCGTAACACCGAGAGGGCCCAGAGATATCTCTCCATCGTCGGAGGAGCAAATCCCAATCTTGAGCTATCAAGTTACTTGACATACTTTTCCATGAACCCGTAAGCCGCCGTAATAGCCACCCATTTACGGATGACGTTTAACAAACCCCAAAGTTCATGAAGCAAGCATGAAGAAACTCGATACTCTCATGGTCTAAGGAATCATGCAAACATTAACCATCTCTGTGTTATTAACCATTAACTAATGACGAATGTATCTCATAGCATAACATCAATTCGGGTCGATTCAACACAAGTGTTCTACCAACAATTGTGCCCTCAAAATTGCCGGCGTAGTCATGCCCATGATCAGGAAAACAGGATCATCATGCAATACTTGAGCCAGTCATAGAGGCTTGACTAGGAATACTTTTTACCGTTTATTATCCCACACGTGCACATGAGTTTCCCTCCAAGCCTCGTTTTATTTGCAGACTCGAGAATCATTGCAGTTATAGCATGGAACATAAACATAATTATGAACAGGGAGATAATCAATAACATTTATTATTGCCTCTAGGGCATATCTCCTACATCCCGCGCGCCAATATTTTCACTTGGCTTACGGGCGAAGGAAAGATAGTTGTCGATCTATATACGGGTATTCAACCTGAACTGTTTGTGATGAGTGTTTATTCAGAGAAAACGATGATGGTTTTTTGTTTGCTATGTGAATTTAGAGATAAATACTTAGTTCATCAAACCATAGATTTCATTCAACCAAGCTTTGACTTACCATTCATACAATCGAGATACAATATAAAGAAAACTAGTTGCGGCGGCGGCGGCGGCTGCGGCAGCCTGTGGTGGCGTTCTCGTGCTCCGGGGCGAAGTTGTACAGTTCTTCAAATGAGACCAGAATGTTATGGACTTCACAATCAAAGAGCTGGTCGTCGCGCGATCGACGGGCGCGGGGCCGGGGGCGGCGACTAGCGGCGCTGCAAGGAAGCTGTCGATGGCGGCATCCCAATCCGCTGAGGGGCCCGTGACGGGTGCAGGCGCGCGCACAGGGTCGGGCCGTGGGTGCGGGCACACGCACTGGTACTGATGTAGCGTGTGTAGGGGCGCACACAAGCACGGGCGAGGGAGGAGGCGCTGGCGCTTGCACGTACACGAGCTGACGCGGGTCCGCGGGGACCTCCATGACGCCCGTGGTTTCCAGCGTTGTGATGATGCTCGGCGACCAGCCCGTCAATGCCACGGGGATGATTGCTGGCGCAGGCGCGGGGATGGTTGCTGGCGAGTGCGTCGGGGCAGCATCCGCTACGGCATGCAGCTCTTCCAGGGCCATGTCCATGGCGTCCCATTCGTCTTTATGTTCTATCTCTTCCGGCTCGGTGTCTACTTCACCAAACCGGAAGACTAGTGGCATATGATCCTTGTGCACCATGGCGTAGGTCGCCGTGGAGGTCTGAATGATGGAGGGGAATGGGAGGCGAAGATGTAGAGAGGATTGTGAGTGAGTGGGAAGTAAAGCCGCCTATTAAACAGCGGCTCGGGCGCCATTGATGGACAGGTTGGTAGCGAGGAGGGCGGATACGGGGGTCAAAGGGCTCGCTTCCCGATGAGCCTGCGGCGTACATCCCGCACGCCTCCCGGTGAGCCTGCGCAGCGGAGGCCAGCTCGCACGCCTCCTGTCAACTCTAGCAGCTGCTCGCACGGCACCTCCTAAGCCCTAGCCAATAGAAGAGTGCGACGCTTGGCAGCACGTAAGGGCAGTAGAACGCCCACAGTTTGAAAATAATGCAACCGTTTCCGTGGAAACGTGTCAGTTCTTTGTTCCAGAAAGATTTTGTTAGCTATTAATGTGTCCGTCTTTTTCCAAAATGGACACGAAAAATACCACAACATATTTGTGCTATATCATGACGCCATGCCCAATTTCTTGAATTTTGTGTCAGTTCTAGATTTACTATGATTTAACGTAATATTCTCAATGTTGTCTCTAAAAGAAAAAATATATTAAAAAATGAATCTCAAATAGGAAAACAAAATGATATGACGCCTTTATGTGCCATGTTCATGACAGCAAGCCAAGTTTCATGAATCTTCTGCGAGTTTTTTGATTTACATGATTTAAAACTCGAGTTTCTCAATGTTTCTCTCGCCTAGCCAAATTCATTCCCATATCTTGCATGGGACCTAAAGATGCATGCACATTAATATGGTTTTCTAACCATCTTGATGCACCGGACCTTGTGTTAGTAGTTCAAATTTGAATTATGCATATTAAATAATGCATATAAAAGTCAGTTAATGTATAAAAAGTCCAAATGAACCATGTATATTTTCATATTTTGGCACGACACTCATTGGTATATGTTGCCTCTGGAAATATATAGTTCTAGATGAGAAGGTGCAGCGGATGTCGATTCGCCCACATAAGGTGACATGTTCCATATCGAAACCACAAAAGCTTCCCGTGAGAAGCTTAGGTTTATTAGAGGCTTGTGCCAAAACTTGTCCCAAATTGGATATTATTTTACTAGGGCACATATGATCCATGCATGTTATGACACCATGCCAAGTTTCATGACTTTCCTCACGAGTTTTTGATTTATACATGATTTAAAACCCGAGTTTATCAATGTATGTGTGTGATACGTCCATTTTGCATCATGATTTCCTACTATTATTTATTATGTTTTGTTGAATAATAATGCTTTAGGGAGTGATTCTAATTCCTTTTCTCTCATAATATGCAAGGTTTACACAAAGAGGGAGAATACCGACAGCTGGAATTCTGGACCTAAAAAAAGCACATCAGAGATACCTATTCTGCACAACTCCAATGAAGCTGAAATTTTACGGAGATTATTTTTGGAATAAATAAAAAATACTGGAGCAAAAAACTACCGGAGGGGGCCACCCTGGTGGGCACAAGACACCAGGGCGCGCCAGGCGCCCCTGGGCGCGCCCTGGTGGGTTGTGCCCTCCTCGGCCCACCTCCGGTGCCCATCTTCTGGTATATATTCACTTTTGACGTAGAAAAAAATAAGAGGAGGACTTTCAGGATGAAGCACCGCTGCCTCGAGGTGGAACTTGGGCAGGAGCACTTTTGCTCTCCGACGGAGCGATTCTGCCGGGGGAACTTCCCTCCCAGAGGGGGAAATCGAAGCCATCATCATCACCAACACCCCTCTCATCTTTGGGAGGCCAATCTTCATCAACATATTCAACAGCACCATCTCCTCTCAAACCCTAGTTCATCTCTTGTGTTCAATCTTTGTACCGGAACCTCACATTGGTACCTGTGGGTGACTAGTAGTGTTGATTACCTTGCGTAGTTGATTACTATATGGTTTATTTGGTGGAAGATTATATGTTTAGATCCATTATGCTATTCAATACCTCTCTGATCTTGAGCATGTTTAATATTTGTGAGTAGTTACTTTTGTTCTTGAGGTCACGGGAGAAGTCATGTTGCAAGTAATCATGTGAATTCGATATGTGTTCGATATTTTGATGATATGTATGTTGTGATCCCCTTAGTGGTGTCATGTGAACGTCGACTACATGACACTTCACCATTCATGGGCCTAAGGGAATGCATTGTGGAGTAGTTATTAGATGATGGGTTGCTAGAGTGACAGAAGCTTAAACCCTAGTTTATGCGCTACTTCGTAAGGGGCTGATTTGGATCCAAACGTTTAATGCTATGGTTAGATTTTATCTTAATACTTTTCTCGTAGTTGCGGATGCTTGCGAGGGGGTTAATCACAAGTGGGAGGTTGTTCAAGTAAGAATAACACCCAAGCACCGGTCCACCCACATATCAAATTATCAAAGTAGCGAACACGAATCAAACTAACATGATAAAAGTGACTAGATGAAATTCCCGTGTACCCTCAGGAACACTTTGCTTATTACTAGAGACTGTTCTGGACTATCCTTTGCCACAAAAGGATTGGGCTACCTTGCTGCACCTTATTTGCCGTTACCATTACTTGTTCGTTACCAATTATCTTGCTATCAAACTATTTGTTACCTACAATTTCAGTGCTTGCAGAAATTACCTTGCTGAAAACCGCTTGTCATTTCCTTGTGCTCCTCGTTGGGTTTGACACTCTTACTTATCGAAAGGACGACGATTGATCCCCTATACTTGGGGGTCATCAGTGTGCCCGAGCCAAGACCGTGTGAGATGTTTGAAATTCATTCCCATATCTTGCATGGGATCCTAAAGATGCATGCACACTTATATTATTTTCAACCTATTTTGATGCACCAGACCTTGTGATTGTAGTTCAAATTTTAACTATGCATGTTAAATAATGCATATAAAAGTCAATTAATGTATAAAAAGGCCAAACGAACCATGTATATTTTTCATATTTTTGGAACGACACTCATTTTGGTATATGTTGCCTCTAGAAATATATAGTTCAAGACAAGAAGATGCAACGGATGTCGATTCGCCCACATAATGTGACGCATTCCATATCAAAACCACAAACGCTTCCTATGAGAAGCTCAGGTTTGTAAGGGGCTTGTTGCAAAACTTGTCCCAAATCGGACATTTTTTCACCAGGGCGCGTATGAGCCATGTCATGACTCCATGCCAAGTTTCATGAAATTATGACAAGTTTTTGATTTATACATGAATGTAAAACCAAGCTTCTCAATGTATGTGGCCGAGCCAAGACCCTGAGATGTTTGAAATCCATTCACATATCTTGCATGGGGCCCAAAGTAGATATGGACACTTATATGTTTTTTCAACCCATTTTGATGCACCAGACCTTGTGATTTTGTTCAAATTTTAATTATCCACATTAAATGCCTAGAGAACTCAATTAACGTATGAAAATGCAAAAAGAACCCTAAATAATTCCATATTTTAACAAGACACTCTTACTGGTCTATGATGCCTCTAACAAAAGTTCAAGGCGAGAAGATGAGCGGATGTTGTTTTGCCCACGTAATTAAGGTGACGTGTTCCTTATCGGAACCACAAAGCTTGCAGTGAGAAGCTCCGGTTTGTAAGGGACCTGTGCCTATAATTGTCCCAAGTTGGACAATTTTTTTTCAATGGCACATATGTGCCATGCCATGACAACATGCCAAGTTTTTAGAATTTTTGACGCGTTTTGGTTTTACAGTAATTTAAAAACCAAGTTTCTCAACGTTTGAGGCCGAGCCAAGACCCCGATATGTTTGAAATTCATTCCCATTTCTTCCCGTGACCTAAAGATGAAGCCATGGACACTAATATGACTTTCATCCCATTTTGACGCACCGGACATTGGGACGATAGTTCAAATTTGAATTATACACATTAAATGCCTAGAAAACTCAATTAATGCATAAAAATGCCAAACGAACCCTGAATAATTCCATATTTTAGCACGACGCAGATATTGGTAAGTGTTCACTTCAGATAAATCTTATTGCAATCCAAACACCGTCCTTTGTCGAAGTAACCTCATTTTTTGTTTTAAAAACATTTTGAAAATCAAGTCTTTCACAAACAGTTCAAGTTCATGAATCGTGTGTGATGCAGTACAAAACATCTTGGGCCAATCCTCATAAAGTCATAATGCATGGCTTAGGAAGGAAGCTTCGTCGGCTACAGTACACCGCCGGCTAGTTTACCGCACGGACTCCCCAGAGCATTTTACTTTTCAATCGTCGCCGGTGAAAGATGGGGACGTGGATCCCCATCGTGAGGGCAACTTTGGCAACCCACTCCGGCCCGAGCACAGCCGCATCAGCCATGAGCGCACTCTCAAGATGCTTGAACGCGGTCGCTACCTCCGACATGGCGGCTGCTGCAACCGAAAGGGCAGCTGCTGCAGCTGAGAGGGCGGCAGCAACAACCGCGACGGGGATAACAAATGGCGAGAACAACACATCAGCTGTTGATACGTCTCCATCGTATCTACTTTTCCAAACTCTTTTGCCCTTGTTTTGGACTCTAATTTGCATGATTTGAATGGAACTAACCCGGACTGACGCTGTTTTCAGCAGAATTGCCTTGGTGTTATTTTTGTGCAGAAATAAAAGTTCTCGGATTGACCTGAAAATTTACGGAGAATATTTTTGGAATTAATAAAAAATACTGGCGAAAGAATCAACCGGAGGGGGTCCACCACCTGGCCACAAGCCAGGGGCGCCCCCCCCTAGGGCGCGCCTTGTAGGCTTGTGGGCCCCTTGAAGCTCCTCCGACCTCAATTCCAATTCTATATATTCCTATTCGGGGAGAAAAAAAATCAGGGAGAAGAGTTCATCGCGTTTTACTATACGGAGCCGCCGCCACCTCCTGTTCTTCCTCGGGAGGGCAGATCTGGGGTCCGTTTTGGGCTCCGGAGAGGGGAAATCGACGCCGTCGTCATCACCAACCATCCTTCATCACCAATTTCATGATGCTCTCCGCCGTTCGTGAGTAATCCCATCGTATGCTTGCTGGACGGTGATGGGTTGGATGAGATTTACCATGTAATCGAGTTAGTTTTGTTAGGGTTTGATCCCTAGTATCCACTATGTTCTGAGATTGATGTTGCTATGACTTTGCTATGCTTAATGCTTGTCACTAGGGCCCGAGTGCCATGATTTCAGATCTGAACCTATTATGTTTTCATGAATATATATGTGTTCTTGATCCTATCTTGCAAGTTGTAGACACCTATTACGAGTTATGATCCGCATCCCCCATGGTGACAATAGCTGGGATTCTTTCCGGTGAGTACCGTAGTTTGAGGAGTTCATGTATTCACTAAGTGTTAATGCTTTGTTCCGGTTCTCTATTAAAAGGAGGCCTTAATATCCCTTAGTTTCCATTAGGACCCCGCTGCCACGGGAGGGTAGGACAAAAGATGTCATGCAAGTTCTTTTCCATAAGCACGTATGACTATATATGGAATACATGCCTACATTATATTGATGAATTGGAGCTAGTTCTGTGTCACCCTATGTTATAACCATTGCATGATGAATGCCATCCGACATAATTATCCATCACCAATCCATTGCCTACGAGCTTTTCACATATTGATCTTCGCTAAGTTAGTTTTCCGTTGCTACTGTTACAATCACTACAAAACTGTTCCTGTCACGTTTGCCATCGTTACCGTTACTTCCATACTACTTTGCTACTGAATACTTTGCTGCAGATACTAAGTCTTTCAGTTGTGGTTGAATTGACAACTCAGCTGCTAATACTCGAGAATATTCTTTGGCTCCCCTTGTGTCGAATCAAGAAATTTGGGTTGAATACTCTACCATCGAAAACTGTTGCGATCCCCTATACTTGTGGGTTATCAAGACCTTTTTCTGGCGCCGTTGCCGGGGAGCATAGCTCTATTCTTTGAGTCACTTGGGATTTATATCTGTTGATCACTATGAAGAATCTGAAAGATGCTAAAACCAAGATCTATCCCTCAACTACGAGGAGAGGTAAGGAACTGCCATCTAGCTCTGCACTTGATTCACCTTCTGTTTTGAGTAAACTTGCGACACCACCACCTGCTATTGATTCTGATATGTCGCAAGTGATTGATGATGCCACTTCTGCTATGCATGATGCTTATGATGATACTTTGCTTGATACTACTGTGCCACTGGGTGAATTTCTTGATGAACAATTTGCTAGAGTCAATGCTGCAACTGATGATATCTCTGAAACTGATGAAATTATTGAAACTGAACACTATGAGACACCTGCTAGGCCTAGCTCTCCTAGATATGAATTGCCTAATATACCTAAGGGTTATGTTATGGAGGGAGAGGTAGCTAGGGACTTTCTTGCTTGTAAGGATAGAGATGATCTTAAGAAATTACTATGCAAGTGGAAAGAATTTTTTTTGAATGCTAGAATGCAATATGATCCTAAGTTTGCTAGTTCACCTATCTTTGTTACTGATAAGGATTATGAATTCTCTGTCGATCCTGAGTTAATTACTTTGATTGAATCTGATCCTTTCCATGGTTATGAATTTGAAACTGTTGTGGCACATCTTACTAAATTGAATGATATAGCCACCCTATTTACTCATGAGGAAAAAATTCGTTATTACTATATTCTTAAGTTGTTTCCTTTCTCATTAAAGGGTGATGCTAAGATATGGTTTAATTCTCTTGCTCCTGGTTGTGTGCATAGTCCCCAGGATATGATATATTACTTCTTTGAAAAATATTTTCCTGCCCATAAGAAACAAGCTGCCTTGCAGGAAATATTTAACTTTGTGCAACTTGAAGAAAAGAGTCTCCCTCAAGCTTGGGGGAGGCTTCTCCAATTAATTAACGCTTTGCCTGATCATCCTCTCAAGAAAAACGAAATACTTGATATCTTTTATAATGGACTAACCGATGCTTCTAGGGACCACCTAGATAGTTGTGCTGGTTGTGTTTTCAGGGAATGAACTGTTGAACAAGCTGAACTACTATTGAATAATATATTGAGCAATGATAATGATTGGTCTATTCCCGAACCACCTCTGTCGTGGATTTGTCACGGCAGATGTCCTAGTGTAAGGACTTAGTCGTGAGGTCCGGCGCACGTAACTGGTAGCTTGAGAGGGGTTGAGCGGGACGAGAGACGCGGAGTTTTACCCAGGTTCGGCCCCTCAAGTAGAGGTAAAAGCCTACGTCCTGCTTTGTGTCTTATATTGATGACGATGACGATCTCGGTTACAAGGGTGCAGAGTCAGCACCTCTAATCTCGAGACCCTCTAATCTGACTATCTTTCTGACCTGTCTATGAGACCTGTCTATGAGACCTGTCTATGAGACGTCTAACCTGACCCTCTTGGGGTGACCCGCCCCTCCTTATAAAGGCTGAAGGGGCGGTTTACATATAGAGTCTAAGTCGGATTGATGTCTTCCCATCGCGGGCTTCTCTTCATGGGCTTCCGAGTCCTGGGCTTGTAACCCGTCCCGGGCGGCTTACACCGGGCGGGTTACAACCAGGGCTTATCCACTGAGACTCGTCTCCGTGACTGTCTGATAACACTGTTCACCTCCTGGCACTGTAGCATCCGGGTTAGCCTCCTGACACTGTAGCCGGGTTAGCCTCCTGACACTGTAGCCGGGTTACCATCCTGACACTGTAGCTGCCGGGTTACACCCTGACACTGTAGCTGCCGGGTTACACCCTGTCAATGTAACTGCCGGGTTACACCCTGACACTGTAGCTGCCGGGTTACACCCTGACACTGTAGCTGCCGGGTTACCGTTGTCTGCCGGGTTAGAACTGTAACCAGGTCTGTACTGTTTGCCGGGTCAGCATGTCTGCCGGGTCAGTACTGTTCTCCGGGTCAGTACTGTTTGCCGGGTCAGCATGTCTGCCGGGTTATACCGTGGGGTAATATCCCCGTCATTAGCCCCCAGGTTAGCTTGAATTTATTCATGGTAAGCTCCATCGTCTTGCAGGTATATGTCCTTTGAAATAAAATATTGGGATAC
Source organism: Elymus sibiricus (assembly GCA_039707655.1). Lineage (NCBI taxonomy): Eukaryota > Viridiplantae > Streptophyta > Magnoliopsida > Poales > Poaceae > Elymus > Elymus sibiricus. The sequence goes on along the minus strand of CM077673.1, from coordinate 366,481,463 downwards.
AACACACATATGCCGTTGAGTCGGCTTTCAACGCTCTTGGCGGGTCTCCTCCGCCGGGTTATAATCATTGATGGTGCCGGTTTATGATTGTTGGTGACGCCGGGTCAAATAACTGAACTCCCGCTGAAATTGATATCTTGAAAACTTCTCCAATTTTTTGATATATTCATATTACCTGTAGCCCCCAAGCTCCAAGTTGATCCATGATGACTTGGCGCTTTGCAACAATATCTTTGATTGTGTAGCCCCCAAGGGCCAGGTTGTCTTGCCTGCAGCAGCCTGGGACTTATAACTGTCTTATACCTTATAAAACTTCAGCTGGTGTAGCCCCCAAGGGCCGGCTCATCAATATGTGATGCGCCGGGTCTTCAATTTGTACCTTATAATCTGTTTTGAGCAACTGAATACTGTAGCCCCCAAGTGCCGGGTCGCACGCCTGTGGCGACTTGGGACTTTAGAAAAATTTGATCTGAGCGGTGTAGCCCCCAAGTGCCAGGTCAGTAAGAAGTACTGGGCTGGGACTTAGAAAAATATTGAAAGGCTTTGCTTATCTCCTTGATATAACAGGGTCTTGCTGACAATATAATGATTTGAAAACCAGCTTGCATTAGCCCCCAAGTGCCGTGATGCATGCTTGCAGCGACATGGGACTTGCATACTTGATATAAACTGTCCTTGAATAATGTAGCCCCCAAGTGCCGGGTCGTCTGCCTGCGGCGACTCGGGACTATTGTGATAATAATATGACTCATCATAATTGTTGGATGAATCCTTGACCGTGGTTGTAATATAACCCGGAATGAATATCCTGGAATAATTCCTGTCTTTGATATGAAATCCCTGCTCGTAGTTGCGGTGCAACCCGGCGAGTATGTGAGAAATCCATGATGAAGATCCAGCCATGTTGGCTATTAAAGATCTATTTGTTCTGGCGGCTTATCTTATAAGATAAGACCTGCAAAAATAAACAAAACAGAATATATTCTGCATTGTTGTAAGGGCGGCTTGAAAAAGCACAACCAGGAGATGTTAAAATCTCGTATAGCCTTGCTTCCTCTTTCACAATCTTGCTCTGACCCGGTTTGGCAAACCGGCATGATATGTAAATATGATGCAATGTATGATGTAATGTATGATGCAATGCAATGTATGATGCGATGTATGATGTTTCTTGCTTTGCCTTCCAAAAAATTCTTATGATGGTTCTTCTGGGTGGACTCGATGCTTGAACTCATACCAGTGCAAGGTCTCTAACGAGATTGACCGTCAACTCCTTTGAACGGCTCAGGGTCTCTAGGCGAGATTAACTGATAAGAGCGCAACGAACCAGAGAGAGACACAGCAGGTGGGAGAGTTTACCTCGCCGCTGTAAGAGGCCCTTGCAGGGGGTAAGTTTTAGAACTCGCTGCACCCCTGACAAAGCGGCATCAACTTACAGGCAGGTATAACTCGGATTTGCGGATGTAAGGGTTTGCCTCGCCGCTGTAAGAGGCCTTTGTAGAGGGTGAGTTTTAGAACTCGCTGCACCCCTGACAAAGCGCATCTACTTACAGGCAGGTATAACCCGGAATCGTAGATCGAAAAGAGGGTAAGTTTGTAACTTGCTGCACCCCTAGTGATCTTTGTTGACGGAGTCAACATTTGGGTCCACGACCCGCCTTATATTGGCTGAAGAGCCTGACCGAGAGGGTTGAAGCTTAACCCGGCGGATTGAAAGCCCCCAAACGACCTTGTTGAAGTATCAACATTGTGGCAGCATCTTGTAAGCCGCCATCTTGTATGAAGAAAAATAGCAGAAGCCCCCAAGTTAAACGGTGCATCATGGCGACTCGTCTTCTTGAGTAACTTTTAATCTTTCCGCCAATAATGTAGTATCCCCCGAGATCGGGTTAACTTCCTTGCCATGATCTGTGGCTCTCGTTGAAAACGGCCAAGTGTATCGAGCCATGTCTGTAGCCCCCGAGTTCTTAAGTTGACTCGAAGAGGCGGCATGAGAATCTCCACTGAAGGTTGAGGTTGACCGTGGCGGGTTATGGATGATCCCGCATGAATTGTTTCAATCATCCGGTCGATGGTTCATCCCGACTGGTTGTTGAAGATTTAACCACTGTAATAGTGGCGACTTGTGCGCCTGTCCGTCGGGCGGCTTGTGCAGGCGATCAGTGCACCGATATGCTGATGTAGATCGTACTGCAGCCGGCGGCTTGCGCTCGTCAATTAGGCGGCTCGTACAGGCGAGCATCGCACTGATATGCTGATGTAGATCAGACCACGGGCGGCGTCTTGCGCTCGTCCGCTGGGCGACTTGAACCAGCAAGCACATCCCCCGTATGTTGATGTGGATGTAGGAGTCAGCCGCGCGTTTGAAGACGGCGCGGTTGCAAAGACGGCTGTGGCGTTGTAATCCGGCACGGTGGCGAGAAACAGCCGCAGTGTTATAAACCGGTGCAGACGGGTGACTCGGCCGCGGGCGTTTGTAAGCCGCCGTATAAACCACGTTTGTAGTGGAGAGTTGTCCTGATGTCTCACTGATAGACGACTCATAGCATCTGTTGGATAACCTCCAGTAATTTCAACACCGTTTGAAACACTCTCTCGAGGCCACAGCGGAGCTGGCGACTTGGTCATGGCAGCTGAGATACAGTGCTGGGCTGTAGCAGCGCAGCGGTGACGGCGAAGACAATGGCGTAAAGCGCGACCGTGGCCGAGCCAGAGCTGGGCGGCTTAGAACACATCTTCCGGGTTTTTTTTTTTTTTTTTTTTTTTTAACTGGCCTGCCAGCCTCTCTTATCCTCTTCTTCAGCTATTGCAGGAACAGAGGCAGGCCAACGAGGTAGAGGCATGGCGAAAGCCGTGGCGGCTCAGGAGGATGCGGCGGCCGACGGAGGCGGCTTACACCGGGCGCGCTGAGGGAACGGCCCGGCGGCTCGGGCCAGCACCGACGGGTTGCGGGGGAGGCTCGCCACGGCGGCTCGGGCCAGCGCCGGCGGGTTGCGGGGCGGCTCAGGCGAGGCGGCATGGCGGCGGCGACTCACGGCTCGGACCGCAGGAGGGGAAAGGCGGAGCCAGTGCGGGGCGCGGCTGTGGCCGGCCGGTTCGGCGAGGGGATGCCGGCTCAAGGCGCGAGCAGGGGGTGAGCGCCGCGGCGGCTCACGGCGCGGCAGAGGCAACCAAGTGAGGCCGCGGCTGTGAGGGGAGCGCCGGGGCGAGTCCGGCAAACAGCGGGGCTGGCGCTCAGTGGTTGAGCCGCGATGATTGTGGCGGCTTGCAGCAGCGGGAGCGGCCCGGCGGATGGAGCTTCGACGCAGCAGAGGAGGCCCCCGGCTTGCAGCTTGACGCGATGGTGAGCGCAGCAGAACCGGCGAGGCGGGTCGACGAAGGCGGCCCGGGGCGCGGTGAGGAGAGCAGCGCGTCCCTGATGGCGAGAACTGGCGGCTCGGCAAGGGTGCGGTAGCTCGTGGAGGCAGGGCCGAAGCGACTTGGAATGAGGCCGGGACGGCTTCAACGACGGCGGCTCAACACCAAGCCCAGCTCAGGGGCGGAGTTGTGCGGCCGGCTCACCCGTGGCGGGTCGCAGCTATGGAGGAGGCGGAAGCAGCGGCTCGCCGGCAGCGGCAGAGGCGGTTCGGCGACGGCGCAAGGCGCAGCGGGCACAAACCGGCCCTGCTCGGAGACGTGGAGTCCCGTGAGGTGGAGGCGAGATGGCGTAGTGCCAGCAAACGCGCGCACCCCGGCGAGTCAAGGCGGAGCCGGCTTAAGGCGCGTCCGCGGCCACGCAGCGACGGCTCAGAGGTGACGCCGTAACGGCGGGGCGAGGGGGAGAGCGGCCAAGCCGGTCGGTGCACGAGCCGGCACGCGGTCGTGGCTGGCGCGGTGAGGCGGCAACAGCGGGTCGACGGGGCTGCGGCGACTGGTCGTCGGGCGCGACCGCGGGTCGATGGGCGCGGCGGCGTCTCGGAACGAGGCCAAGGCGGGAGAGGCGACTTGCGGGAGAGGTGAGATGTGGTGACACCTCCTGACCGGGGCGGCTCACGGTGGTAAGCAGTATGCAGCCGTGGATGCATCAGGGGGGCTACTCGGCGGTGCGGCAACTGAGTCAAAGGCAGCGCGCCGAAGGCGGCAGGGTCGCGGAACGGCGACTCAACACGAGGGGAAGCCAGCTTCGTGAGCGCGGCGGCGCAACAGTCAGCAGGCGGCTCGGAGATCACTCGGAGGCCGGCTGTGGTGACAGGGACGGGCCACAACAAGTAGTAGCAGCGCATTGGCTAAGGCCTGTTGACCCGATCCATGGGGATCTAGTGTTCGAATCACGGCGTCCCCAATTTCCTACAGGTAATCATTGTAACAGAAGTTGTCGGACAGCCCCACAGCACTGATTCGAGGGCGCAACGGCGGAGGGGCGCCGGTTTGGCTCAACCGTAGCAGTAGAGGCCGCCGGAGCTGACGGCGGCTTGAATCCGCGGGGGCGACTCCGTGGCTTGGTCGGAGTCATCCTTCGAGTTGTTGTGGGGTTGACTGATCTCCGTCCGCGTATCTTTTTTTTTTTTGCTGATGTATGACGCCTCGTACTATTGTTGGCACGGCAGCAGAAGCACGATGCTGATATGGTTTCGGGACTTGTTCCATTGTAAGCTATGAGCAGCTGATGTTTCTGCGGCGGAAAACACTTCGGTTGGTCTCGGCGACTTGAAAACAGTCAAACCGGTTACAAAAACGGCAGCTGACCCAAACTGTAACCCTGATTTTTCCTCGACATTAAACCCCACAGGTTGCAAATCTGAACTGACGAACTTGAAGCTGATGCTGATCCTTCCGAGCTAAAAATTGCGAACTTCTCGATTCCTGGGAGAGATCCCTCCAAAAACTCAACACCACCGTGCGCGGCGCCCCACGGTGGGCGCCAACTGTCGTGGATTTGTCACGGCAGATGTCCTAGTGTAAGGACTTAGTCGTGAGGTCCGGCGCACGTAACTGGTAGCTTGAGAGGGGTTGAGCGGGACGAGAGACGCGGAGTTTTACCCAGGTTCGGCCCCTCAAGTAGAGGTAAAAGCCTACGTCCTGCTTTGTGTCTTATATTGATGACGATGACGATCTCGGTTACAAGGGTGCAGAGTCAGCACCTCTAATCTCGAGACCCTCTAATCTGACTATCTTTCTGACCTGTCTATGAGACCTGTCTATGAGACCTGTCTATGAGACGTCTAACCTGACCCTCTTGGGGTGACCCGCCCCTCCTTATAAAGGCTGAAGGGGCGGTTTACATATAGAGTCTAAGTCGGATTGATGTCTTCCCATCGCGGGCTTCTCTTCATGGGCTTCCGAGTCCTGGGCTTGTAACCCGTCCCGGGCGGCTTACACCGGGCGGGTTACAACCAGGGCTTATCCACTGAGACTCGTCTCCGTGACTGTCTGATAACACTGTTCACCTCCTGGCACTGTAGCATCCGGGTTAGCCTCCTGACACTGTAGCCGGGTTAGCCTCCTGACACTGTAGCCGGGTTACCATCCTGACACTGTAGCTGCCGGGTTACACCCTGACACTGTAGCTGCCGGGTTACACCCTGTCAATGTAACTGCCGGGTTACACCCTGACACTGTAGCTGCCGGGTTACACCCTGACACTGTAGCTGCCGGGTTACCGTTGTCTGCCGGGTTAGAACTGTAACCAGGTCTGTACTGTTTGCCGGGTCAGCATGTCTGCCGGGTCAGTACTGTTCTCCGGGTCAGTACTGTTTGCCGGGTCAGCATGTCTGCCGGGTTATACCGTGGGGTAATATCCCCGTCAACCTCCAAAGCCAATTCCGAAGAAAAGAGGTATTCTATTTCTCAGTCCTGAAGATATGCAAGAGGCAAAGAAATCTATGAAATAAAAAGGCATTAAAGCTGAAGATGTTAAGAATCTACCACCTATTGAAGAATTACATGGTCTTGACAACCCGACACAGGTAGTAGAGGTAAATTCCCACCGAAGATTTGATGAAGGTGATATTCCTTATAATAAGTCTGCTAGCCAATGCTTGGATGAGTTTGATAACTTTATTGTTAAGCAAGAAAATGTCAATGCTTATGTTAGTAGGCAATTGAAACATAATGCTTACATGCTTGATCGCTTAGGTGATTATATGAGTAGAACTGTTAATGATCTTAAGCTTATCAGTAAACATGCTTCCATGGTAACTACTCAAGTAGAACAAGTACTTAAGGCACAAAATGATTTGCTTAATGAGATGATTGGTAAGAACAATGATCATTCTGTTAGAGTTGTGACTAGAGGTGGTAAAATGACTCAGGAACCTTTGTATCCTGAGGGCCATCCTAAGAGAATTGAGAAAGATTCTTAGAGAATTAATACTGATGCACCTAGTCATTCTAGTAATAAGAGGAAAAATAATGATGATAGAACTTTGCATGCTGCTAGTGAACCTGGTATAGATTCACATGAAAACCCAAATGATATTTCTATTACTGATGCTGAGACACAATCTGGTAATGAACATGAGCCTAGTGATAATATTAATGATGATGTTCATGTTGATGCTCAACCTAGTAATGATAATGATGTGGAGGTTGAACCTGCTGTTGAGCTTGATAACCCACAACCTAAGAATAAAAGATATGATAAAAGAGACTTCGTTGCTAGGAAGCATGGTAGAGAAAGAGAACCTTGGGTTCAGAAACCCATGCCTTTTCCTCCTAAGCCATCCAAGAAAAAGGATGATGAGGTTTTGAGCGCTTTGTTGAAATGCTTAGACCTGTCTTTTTGCGTATGCGCTTGACTGATATTCTGAAGATGTCTCCTTATGCTAAGTATATGAAAGATATTGTGACAAATAAAAGAAAGATACCGGAAGCTGAGATTTCCACCATGCTTGCTAATTATACCTTTAAGGGTGGAATACCAAAGAAACTAGGAGATCCCGGAGTACCTACTATACCATGCTCTATTAAAAGAAATTATGTTAAAACTGCTTTATGTGACCTTGGAGCTGGTGTTAGTGTTATGCCTTTCTCTTTGTATCGTAGACTTGATTTGAATAAGTTGACACCTATTGAAATCTCTTTGCAAATGGCTGATAAATCAACTGCTTTACCCATCGGTATTTGTGAGGATGTGCCTGTCGTAGTTGCAAATGTTACTATCCTAACGGACTTTGTTATTCTTGATATCCCCGAGGACGACAATATGTCGATCATCCTTTTTGAATACCGCAGGGGTTGTTATTGATTGCAACAAGGGCAATGTCACTTTTGATGTTAACGGTAATTAGCATACGGTACACTTTCCGAAGAAACAACCTCAAGTTCATAGTATCAACTCCATTAAAAAAATCAACTATTATTATTGGAGACTATGAATTCCCTCTCCCTACTGTCAAAAAGAAATATGATATACTTATTGTTGGGGACATGCATATCCCCATTGAGGTAACCTAGTGTTATTCGAAAATTCTCGGGTTTCGTGTCATTCGAAAAAAGTTTGTCAATAAGACTTGATCAACCTTATTGATGGATTCTTTTTGATGAGCATGAGATGGATGAATTGAGGAGGCACAACCTTCTGTACCCAACTTTTATTTTCTGTTCTTTAGATTTAATTTAGTAAAAATGCTTTTATTTTCCTGTTTTCTGATTTATCCGTGTGTTGACACACGAACACGTCACCGTGTACCCTCGACGCCAGGGGTGATGCACCGCAGCTCACGTCGAAGGAGGTCCGTCCGGCAGCGCGATACGCAAGACAGCCGGCGGACGCTTTTGCAGACCCGAAGCCCCGCACGCCCGGGAGGGACCCCGTCAGGGATTGCAGCGGCTATGGGCTGCCCTAGGTCGATTCGCTCGCCGCTAGAGCCTCGATATTCGCAGCTCTCAACCACGAAGAACAGCGAAGAACGAGAGAGAAAAACGATGGAGAGATAAAACGTAGATGAAAAAGTAGTATATTGATTTGTTCGATTGTGTGTTGTTCAATCGGCCGTCACCCCCAACATATATAAGAGGCGGCTGGACTTCCCGTACAAGCAAAGGATTCATCTAGGCTTTCCTTACAAGAAAATTACATCAATTCACGTCCTAGAGTCCTAGCTCTAGTCTAACTCGGATTCAACCCGAATCTGGCCCAAATTTCGGTCTTGCTCCTTGCGCGGACTATAGAATCTGCATACGACGTTCGATTGAGACGTTTTTTATATCCAAATCAATCGTTTCGATGAGACGAACAATTCTTCTGTTGATCACTTTCCAAATAAGGCCATCTTCAATACTCCAGAAGGTCATCTTCAACTTCCAGTCGGATTTGGTCCTGTGGCTGACTAGGCTGTTCGAGTTTTGTAGAGATTTTGCAGGCCGTATATTATATCAAATGATGATGACTCCAAAAGCAAAGTGGACCGTTTCGACGATACGCACAACTTTCATGTAGAATACTTTTCCATACGAGGCCATCTAGATAATCGTTCGAGCCCGTCTTTAGCTTCTGGTCGGATTGCCCAAAATTGACTTTTTCCACTCGGCCGGCAAGCTTTCACCCGGCAACCCGGCAAGCTCTTTGCCCGGCAAGCTTTTCACCCGGCAAGCTCTTTACCCGGCAAGCTTTTCACCTGGCAAGCTCTTTGCCCGGCAAGCTTTTCACCCGGCAAGCTCTTTGCCCGGCAAGCTTTTCACCCGGCAAGCTTTTCACCTGGCAAGCTCTTTGCCCGGCAAGCTTTTCACCCGGCAAGATCTTTGCCCGGCAAGCTTTTCCCGCGGCCGGCAACCACTTTGCCGGCAAGCCATTTTATTCGGATTTTCCGACTCAAACTTCAGTCTGATCTCATTTTGTCTCTCCAGGTTGCATACGACCTCGGATTTGGACGATTTATATATCAAAATCGACCGATTCGACAAGACGAAACTTTTCCGTGTTGAAGATTTTTCAATTCAAGACCGTCTTGAGGGCCTAATTGCTTGCGCGACCCATCAAACACCATCCAGGTGGGTGTCTGGTCCCTCGCGCCATACTTTTGCTCAGGGTCGGTCCGCAGTGTTTTGCTTCTAACTTTTGTATACGAACTCAGATTGAGATGATTTATATATCAAAATCAATTAGCCCGACGAGACGAAGACAATCCATGTAGAGCCTTCCTTCATCCGAGGTTGTCTTGGAGGCGTAATCGACCAAAAAGCACTCAGAACATCTAAATATGACGTTCCAAGTGTAATTTTGGCCCTTGATATGATGCCGAATGGTGATGGCCTAAACATCAAAGTTGTTTCACTCGGCAATATGAACTTTCTCATATAGAAAACCTTTTCGTTTGAGTCCATCTTTACTGCATTTTGCATCGTGCCAAAATCAGGTGTCAACACATGCCCCCTTGTTTTTCGGCAAAGCTTGTATGCCGAAAAATAATTTGCACCATGTTTGTTCTAAGGACGATGTCAACACTCCATCGGCCATCTATATTTCTCAGGGCGATAATTATGTATCGGCCATGTTTATGCTAAGGGCGCCAAATATGAATTTCCAGGAACTATTTTTGCAATCCTAAAAGGACCTTCCCAGTTTGGAGACCACTTCCCGAATTTTCTATGTCTAGAACCAATCGGCAGAATCACTTTCCACACAAGATCGCCAACTTGAAAATTCTTCAACTTGACCTTTTTATTGTAAGCTCTTGCTACCCTCAACTTGTCCCTCTCTATGGCCTTTAATGCAGCCAAACGTTTATCGGCAACCTCATCAATATTGTCCATCATCAAATCATAAAAGTCCACTGCCGATAAATCATTTTGTTTGGCTATTCTCAAAGCACTCAAGTTTACTTCCACTGGTAAAACAGCCTCTTGACCGTACACTAGCTCATACGAAGTTACCTTCGTAGCACCATGCCTTGAGATTCTATGTGCCCATAAAGCCTCAGACAACAACTCATGCCATTTTCTTGGATTATCCTCAATCTTCTTCTTGATGAGCTTAATCAATATTTTGTTGCTAGACTCAGCTTGTCCATTAGCTTGGGCATAATACGGAGATGAATTGAGCAACTTTATGTTATATGATTCGGCAAATTCTCTAACTTGATGTGACATGAAAGATGAACCTTGATCTGTAGTCAACGTCTGAGGAATGTCGAATCTATGAATAATGTGTTCGGTTAAGAATTGAATTAACTCCGTATGTGTCATGTTCTTGAGAGGTACTGCTTCAGACCATTTAGTGAAATAATCGGTTGCCACCAACACGAACCGATGCCCCTTTGAAGAAGATGGATGAATTTGTCCAATGAAGTCTAAACCCCATCCTCTAAAAGGCCACGGGCTTGATAATAGGATGTAACATAGTAGCAGGAGCCAACTGAATATCACCAAATTTTTGACAAGCTTCACACCCTTTATAATACCTGAAGCAATCATTGATCATAGTCGGCCAATAAAATCCAGCACGTCGTACGAGCCATTTCATCTTGGGTGCCAACTGATGAGTACCACAAATGCCTTCATGTACCTCTCCCATAGAAACTCTTGCTTGGTCCTCGTCCAAACACTTCAAAAGAACATCTTCAACCGTTCGGCGATAAAGACCATCACCTCTCATTGTATATTTGAAAGCCATACGCCGAACAGCCTTGTCCACCCTTTCACTCGGATTGCACAACTAATCAATAATGGGCTTCCTCCAGTCATGATTTTCACCTGCACTAGATTTATTGTTAGTGGCCGAATCAGTGGGCTCTGGTTCGGCCTCTCCCATATTAGCAAGACAAGACATCGGCTTTTGAGAAATGTGAAACATGCCATGATCAACATGATAGCCGGATGCTTGTTGTGCCAACTCATTTGCTCTCCAATTGTCATGTCTAGATATATGAGGAATGCTAAAATAATCCAAAGTAGAAATCGTATCTAGACACTTATCAAGATAAACATTAAGTGATTCGTCTAAACATTGAAAGACTTTGGACACTTGCTGCACTACTAATAACGAATCACCAAAAGCCTCAACATGTGTAGCACCTATAGCGAGCAACGTCTCTAAACCGAATAACAATGCTTCATATTCGGCTTGATTATTTGTGCAAAAATATTCCAGTCGGCATGAGGCTTCAAAAACAGCACCATGAGGAGATATATAAACAATACCAACACCTTGGCCATTGCTACAAACTGAACCATCAAAATATAACCTCCATGGCACTAATGAGACAAGGTTTATATCAACATCATGCTTGTCATTAATCCGATGCTCAACAATAAAATTAGCAACAATTTGGCCTTTCATGGATTTTAGAGATTCATAAACCAAATCATACTCAATTAAATCATAAGCCCACTTGCCAATTCTACCACTAAGAATTGGCCTATGCAACATGTACTTAATGACGTCGGTTTGACAAGCTACTATGCAGGCACTCGACACTAGGTAATGTCTCAGTTTTGTGCAAGCATAATATAAACAGAGGCATAATTTTTCAATAAATGTATACCTTGTCTCGGCGTCCAATAAGCGTCGGCTCAGATATGTAATAGTATGCTCTCTTCCTTCGGTTTCTTGAGTCAATACAGCACCAATAACACCTTCCTCCGCCGCAATGTAAAGCCTAAAGGGCTCTTTATGTTTGGGTGCTTTCATCACCGGAGGAGTGCTCAAATAAGTCTTGATCATGTCGAATGCCTCTTGCTGTTTTGCCCCCCAAGTAAAATCAGCATCATTCTTTAACCGAAGGATAGGAGTGAATGCATCAACCTTCCTTGACAAATTAGCTATGAACCTTCTCAAATAATTGACCTTGCCAAGGAATTTTTGCATATCTCTCTTGCATGTTGGAGCCTCCACTTTTTGTATAGCTTCTATCTTTTTGGGATCAATTTCTACGCCATTCTCATGAATAATGAAACCGAAAAACTTTCCAGCCGACACGCCGAATGCACACTTCAAAGGATTCATCTTCAGTCCATATTTTTTCATTCTTTCAAAAGCTAAAGGCAAATCGGCCAAATGAGACTTAAAAGCATCCGATTTGATAACAATATCATCAATATAGACTTCAAGTATAATACCGAGTAAATCATGGAAAATTAAATTCATAGCCCTTTGATATGTGGCACCAACATTTTTTAATCCGAATGTCATCACTGTCCACTCGAATAAACCAAGGAAACCAGGGCAACGAAAGGCTGTCTTGGACATGTCCTCTTCGGCCATAAAAATTTGATTGTAACCCGCATTACCATCAAGAAAGCTAATAACCTTATGTCCAGAAGCATCATTAATAAGCATGTCGGCTATTGGCATGGGATACTCATCTTTGGGTGTAGCTCTATTCAAATCTCTGAAATCAATGCACACCCTTAACTTGTCGGATCCTTTCTTCTCCACCGGCACAATGTTAGAGATCCACTCGGCATACCTGCAAGGCCGAATGAAATTAGCTTTGAGCAACCGACCGATCTCCTCCTTGATCCGGTCATATGTTTTTGAATTAAATTTTCTGGCCGATTGTTTGTAAGGTCTAAAACCAGCCTTTATAGGTAACTGATGCTCCACTAGCTCTTGGCTTAAACCTGGCATCTCATGATATTCCCATGCAAAGCAACAAACATATTCTTTCAATAGCCCGATCAACTTAGCTTTATGATCTGCTTTCAAATTCTTGTTTACAAAAGTCGGTCGAGTGACTGAACCATCTCCTATATCTACCTCTTCTAATGGATCGGCCGACATAAAACCTTGTCCTAATTTATCCATGTCATCCAACTCCTCTATAGATTCATACATATCGTTCTCGCTGGACCGATATTTTGCAAGACGTTTCTGCAACCACTCGGAATTAGAATCCATTTAAACATATCATACCTTGGAGCCGATTGCCACCAATCGGCTTTAAAGAGACGGGCACAAAGCCATTCTTCGTTGCGCTGAGGAAATCAAACTCTGACAAGTCACGTCCCGTCAAGCAAGTAGCATTGGGATGTTGCCAATCCACCGATGCATCGGCCAAAGCAACACAAGCCGAGTTATCCGCATGAATGACTTCCACCTCATCATCAACCCACTGGATCAAAAACTGGTGCATAGTAGATGGCACACATTGGTTTGCATGAACCCAATCACGGCCTACTATGACGTTGTAGTTACCTTGCACTTCAGCGACAAAGAATGGAGTAGCCAAAGTTTTGCTCCCGACTGTAAGCTCCACATACATCACACCTTTGGCTTCAGTTTTCTCTTTGCCTTCAAACCCATTAAGCACCATATTGTTCTTGATTAATTCATCATCGGGCAAACCCAATTTCTTGAAGACCGAATAGGGCATGAGATTCACCACATCACCACCATCAACAAGCATCCGAGTGAGTGGTGATCCATTGATATGACCTCTGATGTACAATGGTTTGAAGTGCATCACTGGTTCTTTTGGCTTCTCGAATATTGCATTTTTGGGGCCAAAATCCAGCTGAGCCACTTCCCCTCCTTCATTTACAACACGGAATTCAGCGGGTAAGTAATACACCATGTTGATATCCATACCTTCATGAACCGGTGTAGACTCATAGTCCAACAGATCGTCTTCCTCCTCGTGCGCGTCCACCAAATCTGAATTCTGTCCGAGTGAAGGAGAAGTAATAGGTGACATGGACGATGTGAGAACGGTTGCATCATCCTCCTTTGGCGGTGTACGTGCCACTGTGATAGATGTAGAAGCCACTATATCTTGTATTGGTTTAGGCTTCCACACTTGCTTTGCTGGTACCATGGGCCGAGTGACATTGAACAAATTGTTCCTTTGCTTCTCGGCCTCTTGTTCTGCCATCTCTTGATTTCTCAACCTCTGTAGTTTCCACTTTTGTGTCTTTGTTAGCCCTGGAGGACACCACCTTGGCTGAGTGTATTTAGGATCAATTGGCTTCACTTGGCTGGTACTTGCTTCATGATCATTAGCCGAGTGCTTTGGCGCGATAACAAGTATCGGCTCAGTTGGGTTGCTATGCACAGTCGGCTGTTGCGTGGTGAATGTTTCAGTGCCCAAGATGAGTGAGTCGGCATTGATATTTTTCTTACCTTTTCCTGACTCCACTGCTGCAACACTTGGCAACTTGACACGCCACTCTTGTTGACTTTTCTGGCCTACGAAGTTTTCACTCGGGCACACCTTTTTACTCGGATGAAATCCAATCGGACGTTCAACTGAGTAGAATCCATTCAGCCGTATTCTTTCATTCAGATAACTTCCACCCGGGTGCATTCTTACACTCGGATAGTTTCCACTCGGCGGTATATTTTGACCAACCGAGTGATGGACACCAATGTTCAATCGGTTTTCATACGAGCATCCAAGTCGATCCCAAACAGGTTGCCGTTGTTCTTGTGGAAACGGCACCCTTGATCCACTCGATTTTGCATACCGACTGAACATATCAGCTGATGGTGACCTTGGTCGCTTTAGGCACGATGACCGATTAGAGCTAGAACCGGCCGACTGATTTGCATATTTGGACAGCAGCATATCAAAAGTTGGCTTGATTCGCTTACGCTGTACCTTAGCTTCATTCCTCTTCCACTTGCCAACTTCTGGACTCTTGGGCTTAACAAATTTAACACGAGTGTCTTGTTGCACCTGTGGTTGCCCCCCGAGTGCAGGATTCTTGATGGTGATCTTGATTACTTCCTTGCCATCGGGTTGCTTGTCAAGCACAACCTGCCTCCCCAAGACCTTGCTGTCCTCCTTGCTTTTCCTGGGCTCACCAACAATGACATTAGTTTTATTAGCAGATTCGGCTACCTCCGGCCTAATGAGCAACTTTTTCCCCTCCAAATCCAGAGTGTTCATTGGGAAGGGCTGCTTATCAACTTGCATCTCAGAAAAGTTCAATCGCCCGTCATTAATGGCTGATTGTATCTGTCGTCGGAAAACATTGCAATCATTAGTAGCATGAGAAAAAGAATTATGATATTTGCAATAAGCACGCCGTTTCAGCTCTTCAAACGACGGTAAAGTATGAGATATCCTAATGATCTTAGCTTGCAGCAAAGCATCAAATATTTTGTCACACTTAGCAATGTTAAAAGTAAACTTCATCTCTTCATCACGATTCTTATGAATCGGTTTCAGATCATTGCAAGTAAATGGTTTGGCCTTAGATGGCCAAACAAATTCAGCAGCATACATATCACCTTCATCGTCCGAGTGATCACTACCATACTCAACCATATTCATCTTAGGACGATCAGTTTTATATCTATGCACCTCCTTGAGATCTTTGCTTCGGCTCTCCTGAGCCAAAGCTCTTTGCAAGACTTGGTTGATACTTAAGAACTCATAGCCTTCTAGCTTTTCCCTAATGTGAGTTTTCAAACCACTAAGCACAAGGTCAGCCAAGTCCCTCTCGGTTATTACCAAACTATAGCACCGGTTCTTTGTATCTCTAAATCTCTTGACGTAATCAGAGACCGATTCATCATTTTTCTGCTTAACCGATGTAAGATGTGATAACTTAAGTTCATTGTCACCGCTGTAAAAGTGATCATGAAATTTCGGCTCTAGCTGCGACCACACACGAATGGAACCATGTGGTAGAGAAGAGAACCATGAGAATGCAGTACCAGTTAAGGATAAAGGAAACAAACGCACTTTCAATTCATTCAGCGAGCCTGCCTCACCCAATTGTGCTAAGTATTGACTAACATGCTCCCATGTGGTTTTTGTGCCCTCTCCATTGAACTTAACAAAATCTGGAATTTTACATCCCGGAGGGCACTGGACAGCGTCAAAGTACTCGGGGTACGGTTTTTGGTAAATCCGATTCCGAGGTAACTCAACTCCAAAATTCTCTCGAAGCATCTTAGCCATCTCCTCTCTAAAATTAGCAAAAGCATCGTCCGTAGTATACGATGAAGCTTGCTGCTGTGGGATGGGAGGAGTAGAATTACTAGCAGTAGGTAGGAACTGTGGCACATATGCCGAACCATAGTTCGGATGTGGCCGAGTGTTTGCACCTATAGGTAAAGCTTGGTTCGGTATTGGCACCGAACTTGGCATGCTCATGATGGGATTAGCAGGTGCAGCCACGATCTGCTTCTTGTGGGTAGGATAAAAATTCATCGGCATGGGAGGTGCCGATGAAAGAGGTAAAGACAGATTAGGGTTTTCTACACTAGCAGCCACACCAACATTACCACTAGACGATTGAGGCATATTTTTCTGAGCATTGGTATTTTCTATGAAAGTTTGATAGACCAAATTATTATCATCAGCAATACGACTCTCAATCTCAGCCCACTGCTCGGGAGAAAAGGTAGTACTTACAGAGGGTTTAACCTGCTCATCGTGAAGAGGAGGGAACTTGATTTCTCCAATCGGAGTAATGTTGCCTTGGCGATCCTTCTTGAATTTCGCCAGGAATTCCTGCAGCTCCTTCTCCTCACGTGCCTTCTTGTACTCCTCATAAGCTTGGCGATGATCGTCCGATAACTCATCAAGACTGGGCTTAATGATGTTATCGGCGTCTACTTCACTCGGCTTGGGAAGATCAGACATAATGGATGGTGATGATGATGGATCTTCGAGTCCCCAGCGGAGTCGCCAAAAAGTGTGTTGACACACGAACACGTCACCGTGTACCCTCGACGCCGGGGGTGATGCACCGCAGCTCACGTCGAAGGAGGTCCGTCCGGCAGCGCGATACGCAAGACAGCCGGCGGACGCTTTTGCAGACCCGAAGCCCCGCACGCCCGGGAGGGACTCCGTCAGGGATTGCGGCGGCTATGGGCTGCCCTAGATCGATTCGCTCGCCCCTAGAGCCTCGATATTCACAGCTCTCAAACACGAAGAACAACGAAGAACGAGAGAGAAAAACGATGGAGAGATAAAACGTAGATGAAAAAGTAGTATATTGATTTGTTCGATTGTGTGTTGTTCAATCGGCCGTCACCCCCAACATATATAAGAGGCGGCTGGACTTCCCGTACAAGCAAAGGATTCACCTAGGCTTTCCTTACAAGAAAATACATCAATTCACGTCCTAGAGTCCTAGCTCTAGTCTAACTCGGATTCAACCCGAATCTGGCCCAAATTTCGGTCTTGCTCCTTGCGCGGACTATAGAATCTGCATACGACGTTCGATTGAGACGTTTTTTATATCCAAATCAATCGTTTCGATGAGACGAACAATTATTCTGTTGATCACTTTTCCAAATAAGGCCATCTTCAATACTCCAGAAGGTCATCTTCAAGTTCCAGTCGGATTTGGTCCTGTGGCTGACTAGGCTGTCCGAGTTTTGTAGAGATTTTGCAGGCCGTATATTATATCAAATGATGATGAATCCAAAAGAAAAGTGGACCGTTTCGATGATACGCACAACTTTCATGTAGAATACTTTTCCATACGAGGCCATCTAGATAATCGTTTGAGCCCGTCTTTAGCTTCTGGTCGGATTGCCCAAAATTGACATTTTCCACTCGGCCGGCAAGCTTTCACCCGGCAAGCTTTTCACCCGGCAAGCTCTTTGCCCCGCAAGCTTTTCTCCCGGCAAGATTTTCACCCGGCAAGCTCTTTGCCCGGCAAGCTTTTCACCCAGCAAGCTCTTTGCCCGGCAAGCTTTTCACCCGGCAAGCTTTTCACCCAGCAAGCTCTTTGCCCGGCAAGCTTTTCACCCGGCAAGCTTTTCACCTGGCAAGATCTTTGCCCAGCAAGCTTTTCACCCGGCAAGGTCTTTGCCCGGCAAGCTTTTCCCGCGGCCGGCAACCACTTTGCCGGCAAGCCTTTTTATTCGGATTTTTCAACTCAAACTTCAGTCTGATCTTATTTTGTCTCTCCAGGTTGCATACGACCTCGGATTTGGACGATTTATATATCAAAATCGATCGATTCGACAAGACGAAACTTTTCCATGTTGAAGATTTTTCAATTCAAGGCCGTCTTGAGGGCCTAATTGCTCGCGCGACCCATCAGACACCATCCAGGTGGGTGTCTGGTCTCTCGTGCCATACTTTTGCTCAGGGTCGGTCCGCAGTGTTTTGCTTCTAACTTTTGCATACGAACTCAGATTGAGATGATTTATATATCAAAATCAATTAGCTCGACGAGACGAAGACAATCCATGTAGAGTATTCCTTCATCCGAGGTTGTCTGGGAGGCGTAATCGACCAAAAAGGACTCAGAACATCTAAATATGACGTTCCAAGTGTAATTTTGGCCCTTGATATGATGCCGAATGGTGATGGCCTAAACATCAAAATTGTTTCACTCGGCAATATGAACTTTCTCATATAGAAAACCTTTTCGTTTGAGTCCATCTTTACTGCATTTTGCATCGTGCCAAAATCAGGTGTCAACACCGTGCAATAGAAAAATGACCTGAAAATAAATGTTCTCAGAATGCCCTGAATATGTAGTATGATTTTTTCTGAAATATTTTAGAATTTTTGGCACTGAAAACACATCAGGGGGCTGCACCAGTGGGCCACAAGCCTACAGGGCACGCCCACCCCCCTGGGCACGCCTCCCTGGCTTGTGGGTCCCACGTGGGGCCCCCTCACTTATTCCAGCACCCATCCACTTCGTCTTCCTCCAGAAAAAATCCCACCATTGCTCAAACCCGTGTTCTAGCTCATCTTGCTGCCATTTTCGATCTCCTTGCTCAAAGCTCCATTTGCAAAACTGTTTCGGGGGATTGTTCTTCGGTATGTGACTCCAATGGTCCAATTAGTTTTTGTTCTAGTGCTTTATATATTGCAAATTTTTGCTGCTGTGGTGACCATGTTCTTGAGCTTGCATGTCAAATTTGTATGGTCCCAAGTAGTTTTGATGCATGATATAGCCTCTAGGCACTTGTGGGAGTAGTTGCTATAAGTTTTGTTGAGTTTTGTTCACCTTTATTGTGAGTCACTAAAAATTTCAGAAATTTTTCAAAGAAAAAATGATGAGGAGATTATTAAGAGGCTCTTCAAGCCGGGGCTCTAAAGAAGATGAAAATGAGGTGAAGAAGAAGCCCAAATATAATCTTCCTCGCGTCGCGGAGGTTCGTCCATGTGAATGGCCAAGTGATGCATTCTTGAGGGCGGCCGGAATTTCTGAAGATTTTTATTATTTGGCAGAGAATGCAAGCATCACCAACTTCCTCAATGATAAGTGTGACCAGTACCTCCTACTCACTAATATCTTCGTGCAAAATTTTCACTTTTATCCTAGGAAGAATCCTCCCATGGTAGAATTTTACTTATATGATGTGCCTAAGAAGATGGAACTTTACGATTTTTGCAAAGTTTGCAAAATACCTTATGAGGGCAGTGTCAGTGAACCACGTCCTAGAGACATGGATGACTTTATTGCCGCAATCACTGTGGGGGAAGAGAAAGGGGTGTCAAAGGCAAGAGCAGCTAGTTTACATTTCCCTGTTTTACGCTATTATTCATTATTTGCGGGGAGATGTTTAGTTGGTCGTGGGGAGAGTGGAAGCCTTAGTGCTCCCGACCTCGCTATTCTGCGCCACGCTTTACTTGCTGATATAACTTTTAGTTTGGGCGTTATAGTGGCCCAACGGTTGAACTTAAACCGTTCAAAGGGCCCTATATTCGGAGGTATCTATGCATCTCGTCTTGCCAAACAATTTAAGATACCCATTAGGCTTGACGAGGAAGAGGAGATGCTGCTACCTACAAGATATTTAGACTATGATAGTATGGTAGCACATGATTTTATTAGGAAGGATAATAATAGGAGGCTGCTTTACAATTTAGTATTTAGTCAGGGTACTTGCGAGATTATTGCTTTGCCTGCTTCTTCTTTGTTCGATATTCATTCAGGCAGGTACACTATTATGCCCGAGGATATTTACAGATATTGGGGTCTGTCGCAACCCCCAGCACCTGAGCCGGCACCAGCCCTTGATCCGTATCAGGATCCAGTTTTTCAGTGGGAGCCACAGGAGCTCACCAACCAGTGGAACCCTCAGTATCCTCCGGAGTATCTAGGAGATGGTTATTTTCAGCCATGGCCCTAGACCAACTTAGGCCAAAAGCCTAAGCTTGGGGGAGTACATATTTCTCACCAACATTACATTCATGTTCACACACTTATCTTAGTAGTCGGTGCTTATACTTTTTCATTGTATCATCCATGGTATTTTATTTTCTCTTTTCTGCTTTCTTCTTGTGTGTTTAATTAACCTTGAGAAAATCCAAAAAAAAAATAGTTCTAGCTTTACCTTTTAATTTGTTTAGTTGTTTCATTAAAAAGAAAACCCAAAAAGATTTCTTGTTCTTCTTTTGTTTGTTGGGAGCTTTCCCATGTAAATAGTTTTTTTTTCGTTTTTGTTTTGAAATTTCTTTCCTTTGGGTCGTAAGGAGAAGACCACAATGAAAATGTTGAGTGGCTCTCATATGCATTATTGTTTATCTTACAGAGAGCCCATATTACCTTCTCTTCTCCTTTGAGTTATTGTTTGCAGATTCCAGCTTAGTCCAATGCACGTGCACTCTTATTATTATTCACACCGTTCGGTCGTGCAAGTGAAAGGCAATAATGACGATATATGATGAAGTGATTGAGATGGAGAAAAGCTGGTATGAACTCGACCTATTTTGTTTTTGTAAATATGATTAGCTCATCGTTCTGGATTCAGCTCATTATGGATGAAACATGTTTGCAATGACAATTAGAGATTATAGTTACTCATGCCATGCATAATTAGCTAAGAGTGTATAATGGTTTGTCTTGAGTGCCAACATGCATTTTAAAATGGTTGTGATGTAGTATGATAGGATGGTATCCTCCTCTGAATGATTCAAGTGGCTTGACTTGGCACATGTTCACGCATGTAGTTGAAACGAAACCAACATAGCCTCCACGATGTTTATGTTCATGGTGATTTATATCCTACTCATGCTTGCATTCAATGTTGATTAATCTCAAAGCATGTTTATGACTGTTCTCGCTCTCTAGTTGGTCGCTTCCCAGTCTTTTTCTAGCCTTCACTTGTACTAAGCGGGAATAATGCTTGTGCATCCACTTTCATAAACCCAAAGTTGTTCCATATGAGTCCACCATACCTACCTATATGCGGTATTTACCTGCCGTTCCAAGTAAATTTGCATGTGCCAAACTCTAAACCTTCAAATAATACTCTGTTTTGTATGCCCGTATCACTCATGTAGTGACTAGGGGCTGTCAGTATCTTCCATGCTAGGTGGGTTATTCTCACGGTACGTGTTGATTCACTATCATTCACGAGAAAGTGGCTGGTATTCGGGATGCCCAGTTCCATGCTCAAAAATCAAATCAAATATAATGAAACAAAACTCCCCCAGGATTGTTGTTTGTATGGACGGTACCCGTGGATTCGGCTCGCCGTGGAGTGTGATTGATCGGTGGAGGGGGAGTAAAAACTTTACTATTCTGTTTGGGAACCGCCTATAATGTATCTAGCATGGAATATACCAAGATCTCTTAGTTGTTATGTTGACAATGAAAGCATACCGCTCAAAATTATAATTCATCCTTGTTTTAAAAGCTCAAGCTCTGGCACCTCTGTAAATCAATGCTTCCCTCTGTGAAGGGCCTATCTACTTACTTTACTGTTGAGTCATCATCCTCTTATAAAAAGCACCAGTTAGAGAGCACCACCGTCATTTGTATCCTTTGTTATTAATCGATATTGAGTATGAGTGTGACTGGATCTCTTTTACCATGAATTACAATGTCTAGTCAGTCCTTGTTCTTCGGAGGTGCTCTACATTTATGTTTTGCAGTCTCAGAAAGGGCTAGCGAGATACCATTATATCAAATTGTATCATGATTGTTTTGATAAAATTGTTGTCATCCGGGACTCATTATTATTGCTCGCTAGTTGATTATGCCATTGATATGAGTAAATGTGAGACCTAAATGTTATTGTGAATGTGGTTAGTCTATAATCTTTGCTGAAAATCTGAACATCAGTTAGACCTATTTACAACAACAAGATCAAACAGAGTTTGTAAAAGTTTTTCTTTGTCACTTTCAGTTTGTCAACTGAATTACTTGAGGACAAGCAATTGGTTAAGCTTGGGGGAGTTGATATGTCTCCATCGTATCTACTTTTCCAAACTCTTTTGCCCTTGTTTTGGACTCTAATTTGCATGATTTGAATGGAACTAACCCGGACTGACGCTGTTTTCAGCAGAATTGCCTTGGTGTTATTTTTGTGCAGAAATAAAAGTTCTCGGATTGACCTGAAAATTTACGGAGAATATTTTTGGAATTAATAAAAAATACTGGCGAAAGAATCAACCGAAGGGGGTCCACCACCTGGCCACAAGCCAGGGGGGCGCCCCCCTAGGGCGCGCCCTGCAGGCTTGTGGGCCCCCTGAAGCTCCTCCGACTTCAATTCCAATTCTATATATTCCTATTCGGGGAGAAAAAAATCAAGGAGAAGAGTTCATCGCGTTTTACGATACGGAGCCGCCGCCACCTCCTGTTCTTCCTCGGGAGGGCAGATCTGGGGTCCGTTTTGGGCTCCGGAGAGGGGAAATCGACGCCGTCGTCATCACCAACCATCCTTCATCACCAATTTCATGATGCTCTCCGCCGTTCATGAGTAATCCCATCGTAGGCTTGCTGGACGGTGATGGGTTGGATGTGATTTACCATGTAATCGAGTTAGTTTTGTTAGGGTTTGATCCCTAGTATCCACTATGTTCTGAGATTGATGTTGCTATGACTTTGCTATGCTTAATGCTTGTCACTAGGGCCCGAGTGCCATGATTTCAGATCTGAATCTATTATATTTTCATGAATATATATGTGTTCTTGATCCTATCTTGCAAGTTGTAGACACCTATTACGAGTTATGATCCGCATCCCCCAGGGTGACAATAACTGGGATTCTTTCCGGTGATTACCGTAGTTTGAGGAGTTCATGTATTCACAAAGTGCAAATGCTTTGGTCCGGTTCTCTATTAAAAGGAGGCCTTAATATCCCTTAGTTTCCATTAGGACCCCGCTGCCATGGGAGGTTAGGACAAAAGATGTCATGCAAGTTCTTTTCCATAAGCACGTATGACTATATATGGAATACATGCCTACATTATATTGATGAATTGGAGCTAGTTCTGTGTCACCCTATGTTATAACCATTGCATGATGAATGCCATCCGACATAATTATCCATCACCGATCCATTGCCTACGAGCTTTTCACATATTGATCTTCGCTAAGTTACTTTTCCGTTGCTACTGTTACAATCACTACAAAACTGCTGCTGTCACGTTTGCCATCGTTACCGTTACTTCCATACTACTTTGCTACTGAATACTTTGCTGCAGATACTAAGTCTTTCAGGTGTGGTTGAATTGACAACTCAGCTGCTAATACTCGAGAATATTCTTTGGCTCCCCTTGTGTCGAATCAATAAATTTGGGTTGAATACTCTACCCCCGAAAACTGTTGCGATCCCCTATACTTGTGGGTTATCAGCTATCAGTTTCTTGACAGTCGCCGTAGCCCTGATGGCGGATGCCCAGTCCCATCTCGAGGCCGCCCACGCCCATCTCGTGTTGGTCACTGCACAAATCACATCTGCCTTGTCCGACACCGGTCGACAACCCACGTCCGATGAGTTGGTAATCATTGAGTGTGCTCAAGCAGGCGTCTGTTCGTCGGTGGCTTCCCTAGCCAAGATTGTGGCCGTCCATGCCCGGAGCAAGGCCGCCCACGCCCGGCTCATGGCGGCCTTATCCAAAGAGTTGGTGGAGGAAGACTGCGAGGTGCTAGAGTATGTGGCGACGGATCCCATGGATCTCCTTACCCCAGAGGTCGTCGAGCGGGAGCCGGTCATCGAGGAGGCGGCGGAGGTCGATGAATGCCAGGCGGAATATTAGTCTCTGTCTAGCGCGATGGTCTTTTTTAGAGTAATGTTTTGGTCAACTAACTAATGTTTATTAGTTGCTCGATTAAGTAAGTGCGGGCAGTGTTGTAGGCTCTTTTGTGTAGTACTCAAATTTGCAAGTGTTGTTAAATTAAGCAATGACGTTGATGACCAATGTAATGAGGGAAATTCAGACCAAAATTTGCCGCCGTATCCCCATTTTCTCTTCAAAATGAAAATGAAATGCAAGTACCGTGTGCAATGTAGTATCCGATATCTTACACCAGAAGCTTGGAGACCAAAATTTCCACGTTCAGTCTCATCACACACGTGATCAACTATAGGATTCGTTTGTGTTGTTGAATATCTCACACGGTTATGGTAAAGGGACTGTGTCCGATGTGACTGTGCCCGCTACTTTTTCGCTGCACCGAACGAAATGTTGGGCTGCCGCGCAAATATCTACCTCCCCCGCCCCTCGTACCAACCAAAAGCCACACCCCCTGCTTCCTCCCTTCCTTTCCTAAGTTCAAACCTGCACAGCTTGCTTGCAGCGTCGCCTCCTCGCCGACGACGCTCCTTCCTGCTGCTCGCCCTCCTCCATCTAGTCAGGTAATCCACACCTTCCCCACACCCCTCCCCCTCCACCCCCTCCTCCGCCATTCCACATGCCCCGACCGCCGGCGCGACACATTCCACCAAAATCACCGGCCCACCCCCCACATAATCACCGCCGAAAGACATGGTGCACACAGTATAGCTAGGATCTCAAGGAGCACCTGGCAGCGGAGAAGCAAATCGCGACCGCACTAGCGGATTAGGCCGCGATGACTGCCATGCGTGCCGACCCCCAGATCTTGGAGCAGCACATCGTCGTCGAGGCCACCGTCGACGCCTCACACGCGGACGTCGCCACATGGTCGTCTGCTTTGAACAACAACTCGGTGTGTTTTCTCGAGAGATCCGCTTTTGCCTTCGACGACGACTATGAGTTGTTTTCTCAGCGTGCTCGTGCTTTCCTCAACTCCAGAGCCGGCAGGTTGGTGCCCGGACAGGCTAAGGCCACTCACCACTACGAGGAGGGCACCCACGATGTGGAGGCCTCGCCCTCTTCCAAGCCCATCATTATCGATATCTCCGACAATGAGGAATAGCTTGTTTTTAGCTTAATTACTAATGACCTGTGTTCAGGTAGCTACGCCTATTAAGCATGTTTGCTTTACCTGTTGCATGTGCTGCTCCTGCCTTTCCTTAAGAAATTCTAGTGAAATATGCAAGTAATGCTACTATGCAATCTGACCTTCTAGTATGTTCTATTGTCCAATGTGATGCTTAGTTAACTGTTTGGTTCATTTGTTGGTGATCATCTGCAATGTGATGTTCGATTATTGTTGGTACAATTTTGTATTGTTATGCATGTGAAACATACAATTGCTATATTTCATAGTTCCTAGCACGTTTGGCTTTTCCATGTGGCTTGAATTAATATGTTGGATATGCAATGCGTTTATTTTTCATTAACATATTTTACTGATAACACGCCAAATCTCACTTAAAACCTGATCAATATCTATCTTAAATGTGTTACAGGGGGAACAATGGGAGACACTGAAGTTTACCATCGAGGTTTGCACTTTCATGATCCTTTGGCTAATAGTACATTATTGTGCAATTGCAGGAACCATTCTAATATTTAGGTTTCTAATAATAATTTGGTCTTGCACATGTAGGTCCTGCTGTAAGAGGTTTAGACCCACTGTTCGACCCATTTTGCATGTGGGGAAATGATGCGTTCATGAATATCAGTCAAATCAAGAAACTCGGAAAGATTGTTAAGATAAAGAAACTTGCGACAAAAAACAACAAGCTGTTTGTCTGCACAATGAAGAAGACATCAATGAACTATAGGATGGTACTATCGCTTTTACCTTGTCTTTTTTCCCTTTGTGACCTTACAATTTTTCGAAACAAAATTTATGCATATCTTTGTTTGCTGTCCTTTCCAAAGCAGTTCATCGATGAGTACGTCTCAAACCACCTGTATGGTCAAGAGGCGAGGAAGGTATTCATATAGCACCGACGGTATAATCTTGAAGTCTTCCTCAAGAGGATAAAGGATGGGCGGGCAACCATCCACATGCACTGGCATAAAGTTGCAAGGACCTTCGACATCAGCGAAGGCTCAATATTTGCCTTCCGCTTCAACAGTTTTCTAGACGTGATTCATCTGTCTATTTACCGTATATGATGCTATTTTCCAAAGGTTTTAGATGTTGCATGTGAAACTCGGTCCTGTCGTGTAATTGGGTAGCTAGGTAGTATATGCCTATATGATGTTGTACTTTGATGTATTTCAATTATGAAATCCTGGTTGCCGTAATACGAAATGAAATATATTATGTGCTTGATATGAAGTGTCAATTTTTTTACTAGCTGGATTATAAATAATAGAGCAATTAGCCTGATTATTGTGGTTTCATATTGCAGACGGTTTGTCATAGAACACCGTGGGCGATTACCTCACCAAACCCACACGGTTCCTGGAAATTTGGCGTGTTGGATCAGTGAAAAATCACACACGACTTCCGGCCGTAAACTGTGTGCGTTAGAAGACAGATTTGCAAACGTTTTCATGTAAAATGTGTGTGTGATGGACAGCCCTATGCCAAATAGTTTCTTCTAGGAACCATGCGTGATGACCACCCCTAACGCAGACAATGTTATGCATAAAATTGTGTGTGATATAGAATGCGAACGGAAACGTACGTTTGGGATTCACTCTGTGGGATGCTAAGCACATCTCACACGACTTCCCAAAAATATCTGTTTGAGATGGCCCCTCCAATTGCACACGACATATTTTTTCTCATCGTGTGTGACCGGGCGCAGCCATCGCCGACGAGTTTTTTTGTGTCGTGTGGGATAGTCCCCCCTATCGCCCACACATGCAAGGCGACGGTTTGAGACTACATCACGGAAAGGGGTTAAAAACCGTTTGTATAGCAGGCGCCTGCACTAGTGCGATGCGCCTCCGCTCCTTTGCTCTTGAGGGGTTGTGTACTCCTTTAAAGGTGGTTTCTATCGGCGAACGGACCATTGAGAGAGGTGCATGTAGAATCGCCATGAAATGTGTGAACTTGACGCTTGCAAGGTCCTGGATGGTGCCTGCTGTGTTGAGAGTGGTTCGGTCGAACCGACCTCTTGGTTTTGATAGTGTTTCCCCCCCCCCCCCCCGAGCTACCCATGGTATTTTAAGCGCGAAATTGTGCCTTCTAGGTACGTACCTGACGGGTAGCGGGGCCGCGTTGTGGGGGGCGTATCCCTATTTGTGTTGAGCAGGGGACTGCTCCGGGAGATCGGGTCCAGCTCGAGCTCGCTTGTTCGCCTGTCGCAGCTTGTCGTCTGGTTGGGGCCTCGGCGCCTCGATGCCGGACTGGAATTCGGCTGCTAATGCCGCTGTGTGTTCCTCAGTCCATAGGGATCATTCCGTATTGCCGTTGACAGTGATGACCCCGTTGGCCCAGGCATCTTGAGCTTCAGGTATGCGTACTGGGGAATGGCGTTGAAGCGAGCGAACGTGTGGCACCCCGATAGAGGGCCGACGCATGCCAGCCCCAGGATAAGACCTGGCGCACGTCAAAGACATGATACATCAATTCCAGGCACAAAATGACTTTATTATATGAAATGGAGTATTACAATACTGTTGCTTACAACAATATTACATAGCTCCAAGGCTAACTAAATGGCAGCGGAGGTCTTGGTTCAGCGGCAACGACGTCTCTGGCTGGGCTCCATAACTTACAGGACTGGCTGGGTTGCGATCTAGCACGACGGACCTTCTCCTGCAACTGGCCGCGTGCAAGGCCAGGTGAGTACTTTGAATGTACTCGCAAGACAACCAAATACATAGCATCCAAACAAGCAGATGACAAAGCAAGCCCTATGCTTATATAAGAATTTATTCTAAACATGGCATGGAATTAACTGGAAAACATGGATCAAACATGGCATAGCATGGATCAGGCATATAATCTGCATAACATAGCATGGCAATGATCACACTAGGTGCTTAAAGTGCTTACTGTTACCGAATACCCACTTACTCTCTTCTGGGTTGTCCCACACCCTCGACATACTCATGATCCATTGGGCACTTCCGAATGTAAGACAAGTTCTTCCATCATTATTATCGTTATTGTGGTTGACCACCTAGTGAGGCCTGGACGGACTGTCCAATACCGTGGACGCGGCTATTGGAATAGATTCTACACTCTGCAGAGGTTGCGGTCTTTACCCACACCATGGAGTACCCGGCCTCGTACTTAATACATGCTCCCATTCGGGTGGACCGGTGCTACTCCAACGAAACTTGCCGAACCCGTGACTCCTCCATCGTACCACCGACAATCATCCTTCCCCGGAGTCATGCCTTGGGTGGCCCCTGTGTCACTCCTGACACCTGCCACCATCGTGGCCAAACAACTGTCCCAAACGGGTACTCCCGGGCTAAACCAATAACGGGGCTCACAAGGTTATCGCCGCCTACCTGATCAGGGCAGCACGCGCGCATAACCTTCCCTCTTTGGTGGTACCGATAAAAGAGCACAAAGCCAGACCAAGTCAAGGCCGTCCCATACCGGCAAATGTGGCTGCACAGATAAGTCCGGACAGGTGGCTCTTGGTTAACCAACTAAGTTTAATTTATAAATTCAGTTCAACATCTCCATCATCACACCCTTACCTCGATAACTATAAGTGGGAACAATCACTTAACAACAGCATAACAAAAATTATAACAATGTTGACAAACATGACATGAGATCAAATCATGGTACTAACATGATAATGGTATTAACAAGATTGTTGCTAGCATGGCAAAATATGGCATACCAATAATTCATGACATTAGGTGAAAAGTAATGCTAACATCTAGTACAAATGACATAACATGTGCATGAAAGTACAGACTAACAGGGGATACAGATGTACTACGATAAACACCCAGGGTGCAAGCAAAGTCATCACGCAAGTCCGGATCTCGTGATAAGAGGTTGGCTTGCCTGGGGGTCGATGATTACGCCGGAAAGAAGTGTGATCAAACTCTGGAAAGATTTGCCGGAAAAGTTTCCCTCTCGGAGGGGCTGATTGAAGGGCAAGGGCAAAATGGTCATTTTCACAGTGTCAAAACATTATGAAAAATATGCCATCGGAACGGGCTCGACTATCTGAAGACGTGGGCGTTAGTTTTACCTCAATCGGAGTTACGGTTTCAAAGTTGTGGCCGTTCACTTTTTAGGCAGAAAAGTGCCCTAACCAGCAAACGTTCACTAAATAGTCCTTTCGGCCGGCGGCTGAAAAAAATGAAAGCGCCTTTTCAGGAATACATCTTCGGTAAACCGAAAACGCATTTTATGAAATGCGCATCCACTTAAACTGACGCGCGGGCCCGTTGACTTCCTTAGTCCGGCTGACAGGTGGGACCCGCCCCATCCTCTCTCTGTCTCTCCTCCCTTCCCTTCCTCTTTCCCGCGACAGAGAGGCAGAGGAGGCGCCGGCCGCCGTGGTTGCCATCGCTCCGCCGCGCGAGAGGGGGAACCGGTGGCTGAGGCGGATGCCCCGTGCCACACCGCGCCAGCAGGTGGTTGCCACGCTCGTCGGGACTGCTAGAGTCGAGTGATGGGTCGGAAGGGGCGGACGGCGGTGACGGCGTCGATGGAACCGCGCCGGTGGAGATCCTCCGCTGGAGCTGAGGATGGCGGCAGCCTCGCGGAATCCTGGGGTGGCCAAGAACGTGGACGAAGAGGAGAGGGAGGGCCACACGGCCGAAACCAGCAGAGGGGATCGGGGGGCGGCGCCACGGCCATGGGAGAGCAGAGAGCTCCGGGAGCTCGAGAGGGAGGGCTGGGCTCGATGGTGAGGGGGAAAGAGCTCGGGGGTGCTATTTATAGCAGCGGGGAGGGGCTCTCGCGACGGTGGCCGAAGCTCAAGGACGGCGACGCCATGACCGCGTCGCAACAAGACGTCGGGGCCGGCCACAGGCTAGGAGACGAGGGGGAGAGGTTCTAGACGGCACACGCATGCGATGTAGAGCTCGTCGGCGCTCCCGGACGAGCCAGAGCTGGTCAGAGGTGACCTCCCGAAGGATCCAGTGCACAACGCTCCGGTTTGGCACGCTCTGCCCGTGGTCACCGCGTGGCCACGGCAGTGCCACGCTCCACTCGCTGCCAAAGGGTGTCTAGGGTGTTCTCCACGCATCACTGAGTTGACCTATGCGTCTGGAAGACACGGGAGAGCACTGGTGTGACTGAACCAAGGTCAAACAGCTTCCAACAGCAAACTGTTTGTCATGTGGTGTGGTCAACACAGTGCCCCTCTTGGCTTGATCTCTGGCATAGGTTGATCATCCACTAAGGTAACCAACTTGGCAAAATATCAGCTCAAATGGGCAAAGCTAGATGGTACCTCCTTTGCAACTCGGCATACTGGCCAGAAGTGAAAATGATGATGATGGGGTCAAATGGCTAGATGAAAATGGCCCAAATTTGGCGGAGACCAATAATTTAGACATATGGAGGCACTGTCAAAATTTCATACCATTTGCATAAGTAAAAATGGTACTTCCTTCACAGTGCTTTGATCTGGACAGAAACTTGGTAAATTTACTGAGGGAGATTGCTAGATGAAATGGGCTAGTTTTTGTTGTACAAGGGTAATATATCATAATGAATCACCCTAAAAAATTTTAGCCCAAGGAGATCAAGGAATCAAGCACTTCCTTTGCAAATAGAAAATCTGGACAGAATTTGCAAAGGGGTGTTGTGCTCAAATTTTGAATTGTGGAACTTGATATTTTGATGGAAACGGTGAAGATATGGGTTGGAAAAGCTCCATAAATTATTTGGGATTTTTCCTAGCTACCAAAATGGTAGTTCCTTTGGAAAGGCCCCAAATTGAGATATTGGCTTTAAATAGGAAAATGCAATTTCCACTATTTAATTATGGCCAATATTTTTATGAGAGCTCAATCTGATCACAAAGAATATCTCCACAAGTTTTCATGAACTTTGGAGATGGATAGATATTTTCCTGGATTTAATTCCTCAGAAAGGCAGAAAAAGGAATTAATTCTAAATGAGAAATATTGCATATGACCTGGCAATATTTTTGCACATCTAGGGTGTATGAGTGAAGGAGGATCTCTGGAAATTTTGGGAGGATTAACAGAGCAAGGGAAATGATAGCTCCTTTGTAAACACAAAGGCAGGATTTCCAGTTCCAATATTTTGGAACTAGGGTTTGAATGAGATTCGGGGTTTACTGACGGGAGGTTGGCTGGAACAAGAACATGGGAAAGGCACTGAGAGGTTGGGGATTGTCTGGATTCACCTGGTTACTTACCAGATTTCAGAGGAAAAATTTGGGAGAGAAAAGCTAGGAAGGAATAACAGCACAAAAACCGATAACCCGATTTTTGGGGTGTTACAAACCTTCCCCCCTTAGAAGAATCTCGTCCTCGAGATTCCTAGGGTTAGCTTAGAACAAATATTACGCCTCCTGGAAAAACCTCTGGGTTGGGTCTTAACCCTGTGGTTGAAAACAACCGGGTTAAGAGTACCGAAAACTGGTACACCCTGATCGAGATACGGATATCGCGGGATCTACTCCACAGGTAGGGGCCGCTAGGTTTCCCTTGTAGCCCTGACATTTTTAGAAAAAGCCGAATTTATTTTTTCCAAAAATGCTCAGGGTACCACAATGAACAGTGGCCTCTCTCACTGTCAGGTGGGCCCAGGGCCCACTGGCAGCCTTCTTCTTCTTTCTCCGGCCAACGGCTCTCTCTTGCTCCCGCGCTGTTCCGCGTGCGACTGGGCACTGCGCATGCCTAGCTCCTAGGGCGTAAAGCACCCTACAACGGTAATGCGCGGCGTGCAGAGGCCGACGCAGAGAGCACTCCCATCGCGGGCCAACGCCGGTCGACACTGCTCGCGGATTCGCCTCCTAGACGCCGGTGATCGAGCGACGCGCGGTCTCCTGGACCTTGCTCACCGTACACCGGGCTGGGGCTATAAAAACGACCACGGTTTTCTTCTCTCTACCTACCACCTCGCACCCTACCTCACTTCTTCCTCCTCTTTTCCTTCTCCTTCTGGTTGCAGGAGCGCGAGGCAAGGCGTTAATGGCGGACGTGGGTTCAGAGCTGATCACGATCCTCCTGGCTGGTCTACTGGCGGCATTGGTTGGCTTCTCGCTGCTGTTGTGTGCGATGATCCTCGATGATCGCCGGGATGCCGCTACCAGAGTGGTGGATGGTGGTCATCTATGCCGTCTCAGGCCGGCAAAATAAGCGCGGGCTGCGGCGGCGAGGGGGCGGCCTGTCAACATCACACAAGACGGTGACAGAGGCGCCGCTGGGTCTGTGGTTAGTGCGGTGCGGTCAGCGGAGCTATACTAGTGTGGAGGCCACACTGCTGGTTGCTCCTCGCTGAACGACATCCACAACGAGTGGGTGTTGTGGTAGAATCAGGGTTTAGATCTTGGACTAGAAGGGTTGTAACGGTTTATGTTGCAATAAAATTTCTCAGAATATCTCCGAGATTGCAACCGGGTTCTGGGAAAAGATTTTGGGACAGGGGAATTATTGGATAGGGCTGGTTTTTCCAGAATGCTGGGCTCGGGAAAACTGGCAACGGAGTAAGCACGGATAGGTATGGATAGGTGACTTTGCATTCTGCCCAAGTACTGCTGCGACTGTACTCAGGAGAAGGAACTTGGCGTGCAGACATTGCTCACACGATACACATGCAATCTATTCAGACTAATATGCAAGCAGATGCAGAATGCACATGGTAGCAAAATGCAGACAGAAGAAGGAAAAAAATATCAAGCAGATTAGACTAAGGTGTCTTAATGCTAGTGGGTGTATGTACTCCTGGTATACATCCACCTACACCAGCTCGCATTTTATTAGAGACTTCGGGCGAGTCCATTGTTATTAAGTGTAAGTGCTCTACTGACTAAAATCTTATTAAGAATCCACTGCCAGCTCTGTTAAACATTTCTGCTTAACAGAGTGACAGATGAACTAGGCACACAGAGCAAACAGGTATACATAACATTACAACAGCACACAAGCACAAGCAGTACAAGTAGTACAATTATACAACAACACGCAGCCTTACTAGGCAGCTAACAGCAACAACTCACTCCGAACTACAGAGTCCTAATCCTAGACGCAGGCGAAGAAACAGTCTACGCAACACACATACTCGCGGCATCTCCTGGCTTCGCTCACTGCCGGAGCCACAAATGGGCCTACTCTTGCTGGGGTTCTCCTGGGGGAGGAAGGATGAGCCAACTTCCATCTTCATCGTCGGACACCTCTATGGGTTGGGGCTCAACTGCTGGAGCTGCAGTGGGAACTTGACGGAACACATCCCGACGACGAAGTCGCCGGATAGCTCCTTGAATGGAATTTGGGTGGATGTTGCCTGGTCGATATAGGTCCACAGATTGCAAGAGTGGTACTAGCTGCGAAGGTGGCACTGGGTTTGGCGACAGGGAACTAGTGTCCTGGGATGCAATTTGACGAGCCTCACGGTATGCTTCCGTAACAACTCGAGTGGTGTCATGGTCAACGGCTTTGAACTCTCTAAGAATGCCGGAGAGCAGTAGTCCCTGGGCAGCAATGAACTGGACTAGTCGAGCTATTGTTGGATCAGCGTCTCCAACTGCGCTGGAGAACTCGCAACCTGTGTCGGACGAAGAGGGAAAATAGCGGAACTCCCGCATCTCCGCTACTTGCGGAAACTGGAAACGAAGACGGGTGATGGCTTCCGCGGCAGCTATCTGGACAGCCAACGCGGGGGTGGGCATGGGTTTGCCCCGAAAATTCATGGGCTTCCCATCCGCTGTTGGACCTGGGTTGATATGCGCCTTCGCATAAAATCGGCAAAGGTGGGGAACGGGTTCCGATTGGAACACCAGATACACCGGAGGGGTACTACAGCCAAGGGCTTGAGTGAGCATACTCGAAAGGATGGGCGGAAAGCCGGGATAACCATTATCCAAGGTTCGGCTATGGAAAGTGGGTGTTTTGGAAGAACTGGCCATGGCTGCTGGTTTGAGGATACTGGCCTGGGTTCTCTTGCAGGGATCTGGCTTACTGAATGGAGAGAGCTGCGACTCGTAGGTGGGAGGGGTTAAATAGGCAGTCGGGTTGGGACACACCAGCATGGCATGGATCCTTCTCGTGCCGGGTGGAAGATACGCCGGTACGGCCGACAGCTGAGTAGGGTCGCAGTCCAATCCAGATTGGCTGGGTGGGCGGACAGCTGGGTAGGGACACGCCAGTTCCGACTGTGCCACCTGTTGATCAACAGTGGCCGTGTCGGATACCAGCGATGGGTCAACTCTATTGGGCTCACTACCGGTTGAAAAGGAGGGTGGTTTGGTGCTAGGGTAACCTATAGCCAACCAGGCTCTGATACCACGTCCTGTGGCACCCCGATAGAGGGCCGACGCACGCCAGCCCCAGGATAAGACCTGGCGCACGTCAAAGACATGATACAGCAATTACAGGCACAAAATGGCTTTATTATATGAAATGGAGTATTACAATACTGTTGCTTACAACAATATTACATAGCTCCAAGGCTAACTAAATGGCAGCGGAGGTCTTGGTTCAGCGGCAACGACGTCTCTGGCTAGGCTCCATAACTCACAGGACTGGCTGGGTTGCGACGTAGGACGACAGACCTTCTCCTGCAACTGGCAACGTGCAAGGCCAGGTGAGTACTTTGAATGTATTGGCAAGACAACCAAATACATAGCATCCAAACAAGCAGATGACAAAGCAAGCCCTATGCTTATATAAGAATTTATTCTAAACATGGCATGGAATTAACTAGAAAACATGGATCAAGCATGGCATAGCATGGATCAGGCATATAATCTGCATAACATAGCATGGCAATGATCACACTAGGTGCTTAAACTGCTTACTGTTACCGAATACCCACTTACTCTCTTCTGGGTTGTCCCACACCCTCGACATACTCATGATCCATTGGGCACTTCCGAATGTAAGACAAGTTCTTCCATCATTATTATCGTTATTGTGGTTGACCACCTAGTGAGGCCTGGACATACTGTCCAATACCGTGGACACGGCTATTCGAATAGATTCTACACTCTGCAGAGGTTGCGCACTTTACCCACACCATGGAGTACCCGGCCTCGTACTTAATACATGCTCCCATTCAACCGGTGCTACTCCAACGAAACTTGCCGAACCCGTGACTCCTCCATCGTACCACCAACAATCATCCTTCCCCGGAGTCATGCCTTGGGTGGCCCCTGTATCACTCCTGACACCTGCCACCGTCGTGGCCAAACAACTGTCCCAAACGGGGACTCCCGGGCTAAACCAATAACTGGGCTCACAAGGTTATCGCCGCCTACGTGATCAGGGCAGCACGCGCGCATAACCTTCCCTCTTTGGTGGTACCGATAAAAGAGCACAAAGCCAGACCAAGTCAAGGCCATCCCATACCGGCAAATGTGGCTGCACGGATAAGTCCGGACAGGTGGCTCTTGATCAACCAACTAAGTTTAATTTATAAATTCAGTTCAACATCTCCATCATCACACCCTTACCTTGATAACTATAAGTGGGAACAATCAATTAACA
The DNA here is from genome assembly GCA_039707655.1 of Elymus sibiricus. Taxonomy (NCBI): domain Eukaryota; kingdom Viridiplantae; phylum Streptophyta; class Magnoliopsida; order Poales; family Poaceae; genus Elymus; species Elymus sibiricus. The sequence goes on along the minus strand of CM077673.1, from coordinate 366,445,950 downwards.
ACAGCATAACAAAAATTATAACAATGTTGACAAACATGACATGAGATCAAATCATGGTACTAACATGATAATGGTATTAACAAGATTGTTGCTAGCATGGCAAAATATGGCATACCAATAAGTCATGACATTAGGTGAAAAGTAATGCTAACATCTAGTACAAATGACATAACAGGTGCATGCAAGTGCAGACTAATAGGGGATACAGATGTACTACGATAAACACCCAGGGTGCAAGCAAAGTCATCACGCAAGTCCGGAGCTCATGATAAGAGGTTGGCTTGCCTGGGGGTCGATGATTACGCCGGAAATAAGTGTGATCAAACTCTGGAAAGATTTGCCGGAAAGTTTCCCTCTCGGAGGGGCTGGTCGAAGGGCAAGGGCAAAATGGTCATTTTCACAGTGTGAAAACATTATGAAAATGATGCCATCGGAACGGGCTCGACGATCTGAAGACGTGGGCGTTGGTTTTACCTCAATCGGAGTTACGGTTGCAAAGTTGTGGCCGTTCACTTTTTAGGCAGAAAAGTACCCTAACCAGCGAACGTTCACTAAATAGTCCTTTCGGCCGGCGGCTGAAAAAAATGAAAGCGCCTTTTCAGGAATAAGTCTTCGGTAAACCGAAAACGCATTTTATGAAATGCGCATCCACTTAAACTGACGCGCGGGCCCGTTGACTTCCTTAGTCCGGCTGACGGGTGGGACCCGCCCCATCCTCTCTCTCTCCTCCCTTCCCTTCTTCTTTCCCGCGACAGAGAGGCAGAGGATGCGCCGACCGCCGCGATTGCCGTCGCTCCGCCGCGCGAGAGGGGGAACCAGTGGCTGAGGCGGATGCCTCGTGTCACACCGCGCCCGCAGGTGGTCGCCAAGCTCGTCGGGACTGCCAGAGTCGAGTGATGGGTCGGCATGGGCGGACGGCGGTGACGGCGTCGATGGAACCGCGCCGGTGGAGCTCCTCCGCCGGAGCTGAGGATGGCGGCGGCCTCGCGGATTCCTGGGGTGGCCAAGAACATGGACGAAGAGGAGGGGGAGGGCCACACGGTCGAAACCAGCAGAGGGGATCGGGCGGCGGCGCCACGGCCATGGGAGAGCAGAGAGCTCCGGGAGCTCGAGAGGGAGGGCTGGGCTCGATGGTGAGGGGGGAAGACCTCGGGGGTGCTATTTATAGTAGCGGGGAGGGGCTCTCGCGACGGTGGCCGAAGCTCCGAGACGGCGACGCCGCGACCGCGTCGCAACAGGACGTCGGGGCCGGCCACAGGCTAGGAGACGAGGGGGAGAGGTTCTAGACGGCACACGTGTGCCATGTAGAGCTCGTTGGCACTCCCGGACGAGCCGGAGCTGGTCAGAGGCGACCTCCCGAAGGATCCAGTGCACAGCGCTCCGGTTTGGCACGCTTTGCCTGTGGTCACCACGTGGCCACGGCAGTGCCACGCTCCACTCGCTGCCAAAGGGTGTCTAGGGTGTCTCCACGCATCACTGAGTTGACCTATGCGTCTGGAAGACACGGGAGAGCACTAGTGTGACTGAACCAAGGTCAAACATTTTCCAATAGCAAACTGTTTGTCATGTTGATCATCCACTAAGGTAACCAACTTGGCAAAATATCAGCTCAAATGGGCAAAGCTAGATGGTACCTCCTTTGCAACTCGGCATACTGGCCAGAAGTGAAGATGATGATGCTGGGGTCAAATGGCTAGATGAAAATGGCCCAAATTTGGTGGAGACCAATAATTTAGGCATATGGAGGCACTGTAAAAATTTCATACCATTTGCATAAGTAAAAATGGTACTTCCTTCACAGAGCTTTGATCTGTACAAAAACTTGGTAAATTTACTGAGGGAGATTGCTAGATGAAATGGGCTAGTTTTTGGTGTACAAGGGTAACATATCATAATGAATCACCATGAAAATTTTTAGCCCAAGGAGATCAAGGAATCAAGCACTTCCTTTGCGAATAGGAAATCTGGACAGAATTTGCAAAGGGGTGTTGTGCTCAAATTTTGAATTGTGGAACTTGATATTTTGATGGAAACGGTGAAGATATGGGTTGGAAAAGCTCCATAAATTATTTGGGATTTTTCCTAGCTACCAAAATGGTAGTTCCTTTGGAAAGGCCCCAAATTGAGATATTGGCTTTAAATAGGAAAATGCAATTTCCACTATTTAATTATGGCCAATATTTTTATGAGAGCTCAATATGATCACAAAGAATATCTCCACAAGTTTTCATGAACTTTGGAGATGGATATATATTTTCCTGGATTTAATTTCTCAGAAAGGCAGAAAAAGGAATTAATTCTAAATGAGAAATATTGCATATGACTTGGCAATATTTTTGCACATCTAGGGTGTATGAGTGAAGGAGGATCTCTGGAAATTTTGGGAGGATTAACAGAGCAAGGGAAATGATAGCTCCTTTGTAAACACAAAGGCAGGATTTCCAGTTCCAATATTTTGGAACTAGGGTTTGAATGAGATTCGGGGTTTACTGACGGGAGGTTGGCTGGCACAAGAACATGGGAAAGGCACTGAGAGGTTGGGGATTGTCTGGATTCACCTGGTTACTTACCAGATTCCAGAGGAAAAATTTGAGAGAGAAAAGCTAGGAAGGAATAACAGCACAAAAATCGATAACCCGATTTTTGGGGTGTTACAGAACGCTGTACGACCGAGCAGTGCATGATAGCCATTGCGGAAAGGGACAATATCGAAGATCAAGTCTTCGCTGCGAAAGTTGTTGGGCGAGCCAAACACTACTTCCGGTGTCATAGTACCCGAGCAGCGCGCTTCGACACCAAGGATGACTCCCTCGAAGGTAGTGTTGCTGGGTTTGATTCTTGAGGGGTCGATACTCATCTTTTTCACCGTGTGTGAGTAAATCAGGTTAAGGCTACTTCCTCCGTCCATAAGGACTCTGGTGAGGTGGTACCCATCGATGATGGGATCTAATACAAGGGCCGCCGAGCCTCCATGACGGATACTGGTCGGGTGATCCCTACGATCAAAGGTGACCGGGCAAGGCGACCATGGGTTAAACTTCGGGGCTATGGGCTCTACGGCGTAGACCTCCCGAAGGGCGGGTTTCCTCTCCTTTTTAGGTATATGTGTGACATATATCATGTTCATGGTTTTACCTCAGGGGGGAATTGCTTCTGACCACTGTTGCTCGGACCGCGAGGCTCTTCATCGTCCTCGCTGCGTGGGCTCTTCCTCTGCTCCTCGGCTGCGAGCTTGCCGGCTTGTTTGAATACCCAACAGTTTCTGTTGGTGTGTGTAGCCGGCTTGTCTTGGGTGCCGTGGATTTTGCAGGGTTTATCCATGATTTTATCCAAAGCAGTAGGTTCGTCTCTATTCCCTTTAGAGGGCTTCTTCCGTTGTTCGGATTTAGAGTTACGGAAACAGACATTTACGGCCGTGTCCTCTGCGTCGCCGTTGCTATGGCGGCATTTATTTTTATTGCGCTTTGGCTTCCCGTTACCATCCCAAACTTTAGAGGTGCCGGGGTCTTCGGGATTGTGGCTTCGACGAGCTAGCCAATTGTCTTCGCCCGCGCAAAAGCGGGTCATAAGTGAGGTGAGGGCAGACATGGTTCTCAGCTTATCCTGGCCGAGCTGGCGAGCTAGCCATTCGTCCCGAATGTTGTGTCTGAACCAGACTATTGCCTCGGCGTCTGGACAATCAACGATCTGGTTCTTCTTAGTTAGGAACCGATTCCAGAATTGCCTGGCTAATTCGCCGGCTTTCTGGATGACGTTGCTTAAGTCGGAAGAGTCCGGGGGGCCGGACATAAGTGCCTTGGAAATTAGATCGGAAGGCGTCCTCGAGCTCCTCCCAACTTCCAATGGAGTTTTTGGGGGAGGCTGTTTAACCAGTGCCGAGCTGGTCCTTTGAGTTTGAGTGGTAGGTGACGATGTCCTGGACTAGGGGGTACTCACCACGTCGTCTCCCGACCAGTGGGTCGGGCCGAGGACCCCCAGGGCGGTTCATTAATGGGCCAGTTCGGATAGCCCATGATACTTACGAGGAAGATTTCACAAGACTTCGTGATCAAGACAAGGACTCCTCTCCACCGACGTAGCCGACTAGGACTCTTGTTATCCTAGGCCTCTGGTGTGTTATATAAGCCGAGGCCAGGCTAGTCATTAGTGACAATCAGATCATCATAGATCATATCATCATACGAGCATAACTCTTAGGGTTTAGACCACTACATACGATCTCGTGGTAGATCAACTCTGTACTCGATACACCATCATCAATACAAACAAAGCAGGACGTAGGGTTTTACCTCCATAGGAGGGCCCGAACCTGGGTAAACACCGTCTCCCTTGTCTCCTGTTACCCATCGATCCAAGACCCACAGCTCGGCCCCCTACCCGAGATCCGCCGGTTTTGACACCGACATTGGTGCTTTCATTGAGAGTTCCGCTGTGGGATCGCTACAAGGATCGATGGCTCTTCTGCATATTGCAGTTTTTTCTGGACAGCGAATTTGTGTTCGTCGTCCCCGTTTCCTCGAGCGTCGTTGTGACGATTGCTTCGGTGGGATTGTGCGGAATTGTGTCTACAACAACCCTGCAAAATTTCGTCGTGTTCCGATAGAGGAATCTCCGGCAATCTCCAATATACCGTAGCCTTATCGAATCTGGACGGGAATCTGGATGAGTTTAGGACGAGGTGTCCAGTATCTAGCTCGGATATCCGTTGGAAAATCCCACCGTTCATCGGCTGCAGAATTCCTATGCCGATCACCCCTCATAATTTCAGCTCGATCCGACCGTCCAAACTCCGGGAAACGTCCAATGAGTACAACGAATTTTGGATCTATTTTCTGCGCGAAAACTAATCCGACCCGAGTTCATCTTTTTCATGAACGGGTTGTGAGGCGTCCTTTTTGAAGGAAATTTTCTCATCACCTCGGTCAACCGACCAAGAGGTCGGCATCGCGAGGGCTGAATAATCATCAAGCAAACCTCGTCATCCGCGGGTTGAACGGGTCAGACGCTCCGTTGCTTCATCAAGTCAGCATTGACCTCGTCACAAATTCCGACCTGCGTCGGCATCGCCGCGCCGTTACTTTTTCAAGCTGACGTCCACCACGCCGACCTGCTTTGACACGTTGGCTGGCATGGGGCTCTAGTGTCACCTTACCAATCTGCTCCGTCACCTCGGCTAGACTGGGGGGCTTCGTCATCTCCTCATCAACCCGCTCCGGAGACTTCGGCGTCACCAGCCGACCACCTTCGATACCTCGGCTGGCATGAGAATTCGGCGTCACCAGCCGACCAGCTTCGACACCTCGGCTGGCGTGAGACTTTGGCGTCACCAGCCGACCTGCTTCAACACCTTGGCTGGCATGAGACTTTGGCGTTACCAGCCGACCTGCATGAGACTTCGGCGTCCGCCGATCACAGCTTCGCCATGTTAACTGGACTGAGGACTTCATCTCGCCACATCGACCGTGGAGCGTCGCCACTTCGTCAAGCCGAACTCTTCGTTCAGGCACCTCGGCGCCCAGGCCATATCCCTTTACTTATTTGCTTCACTTAAATTAACTAAGTAGAAGATTTTTTTTAATATATTATTACCTTTATTTGTTGTTACTTTTGGCTCGCACTATTTTATGAGTGCAGGAAATCGACTTCGACTGCCGTCACGCGGTCACCCCGGCGTCACCTTGCCGACCTACTGTACCACCTCGGCTGGACCCGGGGGCTTCGCCTCGCCACATCGGCCGAGCCGTGACACTACTTCGGAGTGCCGAACTCCTCATTCGGTCACCTCGGGACGGGCTTGGGGGCTGGAACCTCTGTCATGCCGAAGACTACACACCGGATCTGTCAAAGTTTGATGGGCGTCCTCGTCCCGCCTCAAGCCCGGATCGCGTCATCGACACCGAGCACATTAACCAGCTAAGTCGCTTTCATGCTCAAAAACTTTCAGTTTTAAATTTCGTTCGGTTCGACCACGCATTATACTTTTTTGACAAAAAGTTGTTTGCGAAAAACTTTCTTTGTCAAAACTTTGTTTGTTGCAAACAACTTCAAATACCCCGTTTACTTGGGGGCTTCCTTTATGAAGCCATTCCTCTTGCATATGATTATTAATGTATCGCGCCCTTCCTTGTTCATGTTTACGCCAATATATGCATCATGTTGACTTAAGTGTTCCGCAAAGCTGGGTTGCCTTGCTCCTGTGCTTACCCCTACGTTCCCGATTGTTCGGCTAGGGAGTAAAGGGAGCACCTCTGCGATTGTTATGATCGGGTCATCCGAACTCGTACCTCAGACGGGTGAAGCCGAAAGCTAGCGCTCTTACTGTTTTCAACTATGGTCGGCCACGACGAAGACAAGCATACATAAATCTATTGCACAGCCCTCATGGTAATCATGAGAACCCAAAGAAAGGAACCGTTGGCGGAACTATTTTCTTTGAAGATGCTTCTTACGTTAAATAGTAATATAGCATAAGTTCCCTGGGCGCGCTTTGTCTATTATAGCCTAATGGCCTGATTGCCTGGTTATTCGAAACACCTCCGATATCCTCGGATGCTGTAGTAGATAACACTTTTCGGGCCTTGGCCGAAGAGGGAGAAGCCGACGGTCGGTTAAGACGCGTTTAAAGTTCGGACGAACATATATATGATATAAGTACTTCGGTACATACAATCATTATACATAAAATTCTTTTACCCAAGTCACTTGGGGGCTCTTAAATTTATATGAGCCGTTTTTTTTGTTTTTTTATAAATGTGTTTTCTTCTTCGTCGTTGCAAAGTCTTTATTTACTACTCCTTTTTCTAACGCGAGTGTGTGGTCAGTAGCCGGATAGCCTGGTTTCTTTCTAAAGCCGCTCGAGTTTAGTTCGCTAAACATGCCTCGGAGAAACACTCCGCCTTCGGGATATGGAGGTTGAAGCCAAAGGTTGACCCGCTTGGAGTCCGGAGATCGGATGTATCATGTTAAAGCACGACTGAAGCACATATTAATTTTAAGACCAGTTTCGGATTGGCACAATTTTCTTTTATCTAAACATAAAGTCTTTTGCGTAATTTTTTGTTTTTTCCGAGCATAACTCTCACAGTACACTTTTAAAGCATTGGCAGTATCAACGGGGGGCTGCGACTAGAGCTGAACCCACCAAAAGCCAAGGCACTCCGAGGAGTCCTTGGCAAAACGTTCTCGGATATTGCTTTATATGCACCAGTTTCGAATTGTGTCTTCGGTCAATAGTTGGGTTGCCCGGCTCCTATGCTTGCCTCCTACGTTCTGCTTTGTTCGGCTAGGAGTGCAAAGGGAGAACCACTGCGATTGTACTTCCGGTTTAACTGGTCAAGTACCTCAGTGGAGAAAGCCGAAAAGTGACTGTCACAATGAGCATAAACTGGTCGGCGATCCGATGACCGTATTAAACAACGTGCCTTTCATAAAATTGGCCGGAGTGTTAACGGCTTGACCTCGGCTGGCGCCGAACACTAACCGGGGGCTAGTAACTGGCCTCCCAAACTTTAAGTTCCCATGACCAAGTGAAAGTTATAAAGCCTAGATATCCGATTGCCTCATTTCCGCTAACACAACCGCCTCCGGGCACCAAGACGTCGGCTAAGGGTTGTCTTGTTACTGCGGAAACACCCTGCGTAGCATCTACAAAGGGGTAGAAGCCGACGATGGGCCACTCTCAAATGATAAACGGTCACAAACGAGTCAAAATAGCATATAGCATAAAAGCATTTGTATTCAATATATAAGTGCTGCCTTCCGTAATCATCGTTATAAAGCCATAAATATGCATCAATTTGACTTAACATTTTGGCCAAGCTGGGTTGCCCGGCTCCTGTGCTTATCCCCTACGTTCCCGATTGTTCGACTAGGAGGTAAAGGGAGCACCTCTGCAATTGTTACTTCCGGGTCATCAATGTTAGTACCTCAGACTGGGTGAAGCCGAAAGCTAGCCATCTTAAGAATATAATTGGTCGACAACGATGGAAGTGAAAATTTAGGTTCACTAAGGACCACAGAGTTCGGAAACTTTCCCCGAACTAAATCCTCAATATTTTCCTCCCACATTGATCGGAGTTGAGGTTTCACGATCATGGCCAACATGATATCCTGGGAAAAGGAACTTATAAAGAAACTATTTTTCCCAGAAGATGTTTCTTACGTTAAATAGTAATATAACATATCTCTCCGCGTACCTTTGTTTATAAAACCGTATGGCCGGATTGCCTTGTTTGCCGTAAATCTTTGCCCTTATAAAGGCTTTATAAAGTAGGGCAAACACTCCTCGGCTACTGGCCGAGGAGGTTGAAGCCGATGGTCGGTCAGCAAAGTCTTGTACAATGCGGATCCGAGCATTAATGATGTAAAGTACTTGGATACATAGAATCATTACACATAAATTGTGGCAAACATAACAAAGTTTGTGTCAAACAAATATCGATCCTTAATTCGACCGCCCGTGCCTAAATTAAGGCTCGGGGGCTATTGGATGCAGCAAATCCAAAGTGCAATATGGTTTCCGAGGAGATTCGATCCTTAGGTTGGTCGGCCGCACCCAACCCGAGTCTCGGAAACTACGATGTACCGCGTTTACATCCCTAACGTATGCCGCCGAGCAAGAACTTGATCCTCAGGCCGATTTTGCAAATCGACCTAAGTCTCAGGGGCTACTGGGATTAGTGGTTTTATTTTGATTATTATTTTTTCCTTCAGGCGCATCTCGGGTTATAGACCGACACACACCTCGAGGGCTACTGGCTATATATCTCGGCAGAGAATAAATTGCACCAATCGAAAATATCCACAAAAAATCAGCCCACGGTCGGGGTGGTGCACCACTTCAAAAGCAGTCCGGCATAAAGCTCGGGCGCAAGTGGCTGGCTCCATAGAGGGCATTTCCGGCATTAAGCTCGGCCGAATTCGTTCAATCTTTTAAAGACCGAGGTAGTTTAGGACACCTCGGATGCTGATCATCGTTGGAGCTCGGATGCGCTCCGGCGTTGGAGCTCGGAAGCATTCCGGCATAAAGCTCAAGATCGAAGACACTTCGGAAGCAGTCCGGCATAAAGCTCGAATGCGAACGACTGGCTCCATAAAAGACTATCCCGATATTTAAGCTCGGATGAACTACTTCAAATATTCAGAGACCGAGGTATCCTATGACACCTCGGATGCCGACCAGCGTTGGAGCTCGGGCTCAGAAAGACACCTCAGATACAGTTCGGCGTTGGAGCTCGGACACAAGAGGATACCGCCACACGGGAAGCACTTCGGACCCGAGTTGTGGCGTAAAAATAATGAGGCATTAATACAGGCCGATAACTTAAAGGGGCTCCTCGGATACTCGACTTGTGAACTCTTCGGATTCACCTCGGCGATCCTCAAGATCAGTGATGGGAAGATTTATTGAACCAGTTTTCAAGACCGCCGGCCGAAGACGAAGAACTGTTCGGAAGAACCGAGGAGCGTCCCTAACTTGAAGACAGGTTCAGGGGGCTACTGACGATGTCCTGGACTAGGGGGTACTCACCACGTCGTCTCCCGACCAGTGGGTCGGGCCGAGGACCCCCAGGGCGGTTCATTAATGGGCCAGTTCGGACAGCCCATGATACTTACGAGGAAGATTCCACAAGACTTCGTGATCAAGACAAGGACTCCTCTCCACCGACGTAGCCGACTAGGACTCTTGTTATCCTAGGCCTCTGGTGTGTTATATAAGCCGAGGCCAGGCTAGTCATTAGTGACAATAAGATCATCATAGATCATATCATCAGACGAGCATAGCTCTTAGGGTTTAGACCACTACATACGATCTCGTGGTAGATCAACTCTGTACTCGATACACCATCATCAATACAAACAAAGCAGGACGTAGGGTTTTACCTCCATAGGAGGGCCCGAACCTGGGTAAACACCGTCTCCCTTGTCTCCTGTTACCCATCGATCCAAGACCCACAACTCGGGACCCCCTACCCGAGATCCGCCGGTTTTGACACAGATAGTAGGTATTTGATAGCATGGAGATTGTCGCCTCTGGCCATATGAGTGTGGAGAAGGAAGTCCTCGATCCATACAGCCAGGTCTGTTGTCCCGTCATATGGTTCTATGTTTACGAGTTTAAACCCTTTCGGGAACTGGTGCTGCATAACCTCGTCTGTGAAGCACAGTGGGTGAGCAGCGCCTCTGATCCGGGCTACGTCCCGCCGAAAATCGGCTGTTGTCTGGGCCCAGTATTGTTCCCGGCCTCTGTGGTTGCGGTCGAGCCATGATTGGTACCCTGCCCGTCTAGTGGGGGAGTATCCTCTAGATCCGTAGATGGATCTGGTGTGACCTGCTCTATAGTTCAGGTCCCGTCGTAGATCATACCTATCCTCAGGCTGCGCTGGCCCCTTTCCTCTTATGCGAGGTGACATGGGCCTATAATCGGCGTCTCCAGCCGCCCTGTCCCGTCCTCGAGGGGGGCGGTCTGGCTGGTCGTACTGAGCACGCCTGGGCGATTCGGGCTCGAAGGCCTCGTCGTTAAATTGCGGCAGTAGGCGCCGGCGCGGGTAACTCTTTTTTGATTTGGCCGCACAATGTCGAACCCTGAATCGGCTGCAAGGACTTTCGTCCATCTGTTGTTGATGGTGTCTTGTTCGGCTTTGAGCTGCTGCTGCTTTGCCTTTAGGCTCCGAGCGGTGGGTATGAGATGTCGCCTGAATCGTTCTTGATCCTCAGGGTTTTCGGTGACGGTGAAGTCTTAGGCTTCGAGGCTTTCCTCCTCCTCGGCAGGGGGGAGGTAGTTGTCGTCCTCGGAATCATTGAGGTCCTCGGCGTCCTGTTGATCCACGAGCCTCTCCGGGTCCTCTAGCGGCTCCTCGGGGGCTTCAAGGTGGTCGAGGTCTTACGGGGTGTCAATTTCCCTGGTGCCTACGATGGCTCCCCTTCCCTTGTTTGCCTTGGATCGTTTGCGTTGTTTCCGGCGATTTGACGCTTCGCCGGATTTGTCGCCATTCTTCTTGGGGGCGTGGTTGTCCCTATCATCAGGGGTGTCCACCATATAGACATCGTATGTCGAGGTGGCTGTCCAACGCCCAGTAGTAATAGGGGCGGGGACACCGATCTCTTCATCCGCGTCTTCTGCCTCCTTGGAGGCGTAGTCCATCATGTCGGTTAAATCTTCGACAGTGGCTACCAGGTGGGTGGTGGGTGGGCCATAAAATTCCTTTTGGACGGCCTCTAGACCGACCAGAGCATGGGTCGGGGTCGGGTTGCCCACGATTGTCATCGACTGGATCCGGTCAAGAGCCTCGTACGACCACGAGAGGTCGACCGGATTAATCTCCCGAGGTCCTAGAAGCCAAACTCCGGGACATATTCGTGAGGGGCATATTCGGCAAGGACCGAGCCCTGGTGCTCATGCGCTATCACCAGATCCGAGCTCAAGGCCAAATCTCCGACGGGGATAAATCCGAGGGTAAGCGCGGATGGGGGCCCCGAAGTTGAAGCTTCGGGGCTTTTGGGCCCATCGGACGAAACCATGGGCTCTACAAGAGATAGATCGCCGCAGGAGTTGGCGGTGAACTCTAGGTTCCCGAACCTAATCTCCTGACGGCGAGCAAAATTTCCGATCTGGCCAAGATGGCCGGTTGGGTCAGCATGCAGCACAATGCTACCGAACGGGAAGGTTTGTCCAGGGACAAAGGTGTCCTTGTTGTAGACCTGTTTTCTGATGATTACGTGAGCCATCAGTCCCCCGGGGATTCACAGCGGAACTCTCAATAAAAGCACCAATGTTGGTGTCAAAACCGGCGGATCTCGGGTAGGGGGTCCCGAACTATGAATCTAGGATCGATGGTTAACAGGGGACGAAGGTGACGATGTTTACCCAGGTTCGGGCCCTCGTGAGGAGGTAAAAACCTACGTCCTACTTGATTGTATTGATGAGTATGATGGTTACAGAGTTGATCTACCTCGAGATCATATGAGATAAACCCTAGATGAGTTGACTTGTCCCTCTACGAACTAAGCCCCCTGGTTTATATAGACACCAGGGGTACCTAGGGTTACACATGGTAGGTTTTCATCCGGGCATGGATACGCCCATTCTTACTTGGAGGTCACACCAAGTCTTTGGAACCTTCCCCCTAAGCACGGGGTCATTCTGTAGTCCGGCCTTCCCGCAGATGCCACAAGGCGGCCCACTGGGCTGGTCCACAGAAGATAAGCCAACGGCCCGAGGACCCCTTAATCCCGGACTCCCTCAGCCTCCGTGGCATGTAAACCTTTATATAAATCCGGTCTCAGACCCCGTGCACAGTAAATAAACATAAGTGTTTCACAACCTTTTGTGATATGTATATTTTTAGCTGTATATATTTTGTGCAAAATGTTATGGAAATGACTCTTGTGACAGTTTAGATGTTGTCATCATCCTAATCGGCTCGCCTTTTCTTCTCTTTCTTTAGTAGACTGAGAAGTCCCCCTTTGCGTGCAAGTTTCTCGGTGGGGGGGGGGGGAGAATGTGTGGACCACATCGGCGTGATCAAGGAAGAGATGTGCATATACTTTACAAGATGGACAACAGAGCTAAGTTGCAAACTTTTGAAAATTTGCTTTGTTGTTCAATTTTGCTCCCTTGAACGATTTTGTTTGCATACGTGAAACCTGCACGCAAGGGAACCTTCTCGGGTCGGGTAGGGCTCTCAAGTTGTTTCGAGTCTGCTCAACAACTTAGGCAGTGGCACTAGGACCAGGAAGGTAAACTTTCTTGGAAAGCGGCCTCTTCAGCAAGCCGCTAAGAATCCATTCATCAAGTGCTGCCGGCAAGAGCGTTCGCACTAGGAAGGTCTCCAGGAAGCATAGGGTACAAGACATATATAAGAACATAATTACACAAGGAGGACGCATTCATTCATTCATTCAAGCATAAAGTATCATATTACACATGCAGCAACACATGCCTAATTAAAGATAATTGTCTTCTTTACATGCGCCTTGACTGTCGCGGGGATGCAAGAGCAAATGCTAGTTTTGGATAGTGCCTTCCTCCCGGGCGCACCTTGTAGCAGCCTTGTCGGTGATTGAGGACACAGCTTGCCAAGCGGCCTCGAACTCGGGACCAGTGGGAAGCTTGTGGAAGACCTTTGACATGTCTACACCGGGGTTGTAGTAGGCTATCTTGGCGAGCATCCTGAGCAACATGTTTCGCACCAAGATTCTTTCTTTGGAGGCAAACTTGTTTGTGCGCTCCTGGTGGTAGGTGCCCAGCGCCGCAAGAAGCCATTCGAAGAAGCGAGACAAGGTGGTTCCTATAGCTTCGTTGTTGTCCAGTGTGAAGCCCGAAGACCATACATTCATGACCACCAGTCGTGCACCGAGGCCCTCTGCAATACCAACAAGCTTCCCGGTCTAGTGTGTTCTTCTCGAATTGGTTTGGTTTTTCCTTGATGACCTGTTGCAAGTGCTTGGCTCTCTTCAAATCCGTTGTCAGGAGCCTGAACATGGTGTTGGTAGCCTCGAGGCCTGCTCGAGGTTTCCCTCCAGGTCGGCAAGTCCGCTCTGCAGGTCGGCCTTGGTGGTAGCGAGAGCACTAGTTTCGCTATCCTTGGACTCTAGCGCCGCCTGGAGTCCTGCCATCTCTTCGGTGGCCTTATGCATCGAGTCTTTAAAGACGGCGATCTCCTGACCCTTGAGCGCGCGTTCTTCTTCGATCTTCTTCACGGTGGACTCCAGAGTTACTTTGGAGGCATCAATAGCATTCACGACATCGAGGGCCTCCTTGAGCTTCTCGGTGTGATCCGCAACTTGAGCTTGGAGAGCTTCACGGTCTTCCCGTTGGAGCTCCACGGTACGCTGGGATAGAAGGGCCTAGATTTCAATATCCTTGGTGAGGAGGCCGGCGGCCAAGTTTTCCTCCCTGACGGCAAGATCCTCTTCATGGGAATCAAGAGCAATTTTGCGCTAGACTAGCTCGTTGCCCCTTGCTACATCTTCTTGGGCGGCCTCTGCTTGCGCTACGTCAGCTACGACCTTCTCCAGGATGAAGTTTTCCATGTCAGCGGCGAGCTGAGCTTGGCGGCCTTGGAGTTCTTGGACTGCGTTGGCATACCAAGTATGTGCTTCATTGAGCCTTTGCAGGAACTCCTGCTCCCCCTTCTCAAGCTTTGTAGTGCGGCGCTGGAGCTTCTAGATGCGCTTATTACAGCATGCCTGCAAGTCCTTGAAGCCTTCGCTCATGGAGCACAAGAAATCAAAGTCAGTGGCATCATCATTGGTGTCGTGCTCTTCCTCGATGGTCGTGGAGGGCGGTATGACTAGCTCCTCGATCACATCTCCCAAAAATGTCAGAGTACGATAATCTATGGAACTACCGATCTAGCTCCTTTCTCAGGATCAAAGATGGTCTTGCAACACACAAAGAGCAGCAAAAACCTCAATAAACACACAAGGAATTTACCCACATTCGGTCCGTAAAGATGCGTAAAACTCTACTCCTGCTTTGGTGGATTAGGGGTGTGGAACATTGTTACAAAGTGCATTCTTGCTGGCAAGGATGTGCGGAGGTGCAAAAATTCAACAGGGGTCCGATCCTTTCTAAATGGTGCCCTGGCCCTCCTTTTATAGTGCAAGGGGTAACCACAGGGGAAAATTAGGAATTACATGATAATTGTGGCCAAGCATGGCCATACCTAACTCTGACTGTTGATACGTCTTCAATGTATCAATAATTTATGAAGTATTCTTGCCATGTTTACAACAATTTTATATGGGTTTAGTGCACTTTTATATGATCTTTATGGACTAACCTATTGACCAAGTGCCCAGTGCCAGTTTTTTGTTTTTTGGTTATTTTTTGTTTCGTAGAAAATTCATATCAAACGTCGTCCAAATGCCACGAAACTTTATAGTGATTTTTTATGGACCAAAAGAGACCCACGAAGTGTCGAAGATGGCCAGGGGGTGGCTGAGGAAGCCACGAGCCCGGGGGCGCCCCCTAGGGCACGCCCCCCGAGCTCATGATCCCCTTGGGCATTGACACGTCCATTTTGCATCCTGATTTCTTACTGTTATTTGTAATGTTTTTATGCATTAATGCTTTATGGAGTAATTCTAATGCCTTTTCTCTCATAATATGCAAGGTTTACACAAAGAGGGAGAATGCCGGCAGCTGGAATTCTGGACCAGAAAAAACATATCAGAGACACCTATTCTTCACATCTCCAAATAAGTTGAAACTTCACGGAGAATTATTTTGGAATAAAAAAAATACCGGAGCAAATAACTACCGGAGGGGGGCCACCTGGTGACCACAAGACACCAGGGCGTGCCAGGCCCCCCAGGCGCGCCCTGGTGGGTTGTGGTCAGCCCAGCCCACCTCTTGTGCCCATGTTTTGGTACTTAAGGTCTTTTGACCTAGAAAAATCAGGAGGGGACTTTCGGGACGGAACGCCGCCGTCTCGAGGCGGAACTTGGGCAGGAGCACTTTTGCCCTCCGACGGAGCGATTCCGCTAGGGGAACTTCCCACCCGGAGGGGGAAATCGAAGCCATCGTTATCACCAACAACCCTCTCGTCTTTGGGAGGCCAATCTTCATCAACATCTTCAATAGCACCATCTCCTCTCAAACCCTAGTTCATCTCTTGTGTTCAATCTTTGTACCGGAACCTCAGATTGGTACCTGTGGGTGACTAGTAGTGTTGATTACATCTTGTAGTTGATTGGTATATGGTTTATTTGGTGGAAGATTATATCTTCAGATCCATTATGCTATTTAATACCCCTCTGATCTTGAGCATGAATATCGTTTGTGAGTAGTTACCTTTGTTCTTGAGGTCACGGGAGAAGTCATGTTGCAAGTAATCATGTGAAGTTGATATGTGTTCGATATTTTGAAGATATGAATGTTGTGATTCCCTTAGTGGTGTGATGTGAACGTCGACTACATGGCACTTCACCATCTTTGGGCCTAAGGGAATGCATTGTGGAGTAGTTATTAGATGATGGGTTGCTAGAGTGATATAAGCTTAAACCCTACTTTATGCGCTACTTCGTAAGGGGCTGATTTGGATCCAAACGTTTAATGCTATGGTTAGATTTTATCTTAATACCTTTCTCATAGTTGCAGATGCTTGAGAGGGGGTTAATCATAAGTGGGAGGTTTTTTCAAGTAAGAACAACACCCAAGCACCGGTCCACCCACATATCAAATTATCAAAGTAGCGAACGAAAATCAAACCAACATGATGAAAGTGACTAGATGAAATTCCCGTGTACCCTCAAGAACGCTTTGCTTATTATAAGAAACTGTTGTGGCATGTCCTTTGCCACAAAAGGATTGGGCTATCTTGCTGCACTTTATTTACCGTTACCATTACTTGCTCATTACCAATTATCTTGCTATCAAACTACCTGTTACCTACAATTTCAGTGCTTGCAGAAATTACCTTGCTGAAATGCGCTTGTCATTTCCTTCTGCTCCTCGTTGGGTTCAACACTCTTACTTATCGAAAGGACTGCGATTGACCCCCTATAGTTGTGGGTCATCAAGGCTATTTTCTGGCGCCGTTGCCGAGGAGTGAAGTGCCCTTGGTAAGTGGAATCGGTAAGGAAAAACTTATACTACATGCTGAAATTTATTGTCACTTGCTACTATGGAAAACAATCCTTTGAGGGGTTTGTTCGGGGTATCTTGACCTCTACTGGAACACAATTAGTTGCCCCTCAACCTAGTGCACCTACTGAAAATATTTGTTATGAAATTCCTTCGGGTATGATAGAACAACTGCTAGCTAATCCTTATGCAGGAGACGGAACTGAACATCCTGATATGCATCTAATACACATGGATGAAATTTGTGGATTATTTAAGCTTCCAAGTTTATCATGAAGTTAAGAAGAATGTTTTCCCTTTATCTTTGAAGGGAAAAGCACTAACATGGTATAGGCTATTGAGGGATCACTAGAAGAGTGTCTAGAGGGGGGGGTGAATAGAATACTAGCAGGAATTTAAAACCTAACCTTTTCCCAAGTTTATTGGTTGGTAGATTTTAACAGTTTTAGCAAGTCTAGCAAGTCTAACAGCCTTACACATGCATGTCGACAAGTATGGCAGCGGAAAGAAAAGACATTGCACATGAAGTAAAGGGTAGAGATAGGAAGATCAAACGCAATTGGAGACGCAATGATTTTTTCCCGTGGTTCCGATAGGTGGTGCTATCGTACATCCACGTTTATGGAGTCTTCAACCCACGGAGGGTAACGGTCGCGAGAGTCCACGGAGGGCTCCACCCATAAGGGTCCACGAAGTAGCAACCTTGACTATTCCATAACGGCTTCCGTCCACGAAGGACTAGCCTCACTATGGGTAGATCTTCACGAAGTAGGCGATCTCCTTGACCGTACAAACTTCTTGGTTCAACTCCACAACACAAAGTAGGAGGCTCCCAAGCGACACCTAACCAATCTAGGAGGCACCACCCTCCAAAAGGTAATAGGCTCGGCAATGTCGATGAACTCCTTGCTCTTGTGCTTCAAGATGATAGACTCCTCAACACACAATCACTCTCTCACAGATTTGGCTTTGGTGGAAGAGATTGAATTGGTGGAAAGCAACTTGGGGAGGCTAGAGATCAAGATTCATATGGTAGGAATGGAATAGCTTGATCTCAACACATGAGTAGGTAGCTCTCTCTCAGAAAATTGGATGCGGCAAGTATGGAATAGTTTTGAGTGCTTCTCTTTCGAGTAGGTGGTGGTGGAGGGGTATATATAGGCATCCCCAAAAATCCAACCATTACACACAAAATGACCAACTCGGTGACACCGATGTGTTAATCTCGGTGGTACCGAAGTGACCAAAAGGTGGCAACTTTTGAATCTCGGTGAGACCGATATAGGAAACTCGGTTGCACCGATAAGGTGACCAACGGTCAGATTCCCAATCTCGGTGACGCCGATCCAACAATCTCGGTGGTACCGATATTGTGAATTTGCGTAACAGAAAGTTGGCAACCTAAACTCGGTGGCACCGGTATGGAATCGGTTGCACCGAAGTGGCTAGGGTTTGGCTGAGTCTGTCTATGGTTGAGAATCGGTGGCACCGGGATGGAAATGTTGGTTGCACCGATGTTGAGTATATGGCTTTGGACAGACTTTGGTGGGAGAGTTTGTGGGTGTTTTTGGTGACTATCACTTGTGCACGTATGAGCATTTTGTTCACCAACAAAACCTTAGCCCCTTTTAATAGTATTGGCTTTCCTATAGACTCAAAGTGATTTCTCACAAAGTAAAACGTAGAGTCCTCTTGCTTGAAGCTTTGCCAATCTATTTCCTTGCATCTTGGGGTATTCCACAATCTCCACAATCCTTTTGCCAGCCCTTCTCTATGGACTATATCTGAAATACACTAGGTAAAAGTATTAGTCCAAGAGACAATGTATGTTGCCATGAATTATCAAAACCACCAAGGGAGCATGTTGTGCTTTCAGCTATGTGATGATATTGGATCATGGAACTGGAATCGATTGAAATTAGAATTCCACCAAAAGTTTTATCCTATGCATCTAGTTCATCGTGATCGGAATTATATATATAATTTTTGGCCTCGTGAAGGAGAAAGCATCGCTCTATCTTGGGGGAGGCTTAAGTAAATGTTATATTCATGCCCCAATCATGAGCTCCCGAGAGAAATTATTATTCAGAATTTTTATGCTCGGCTTTCTCATAATGATCGATCCATGCTCGATACTTCTTGTACTGGTTCTTTTATGAAGAAGACTATTGAATTCAAGTGGGATCTCTTAGAAAGAATTAAACGCAACTCTGAAGATTGGGAACTCGACGAAGGTAATGAGTCAGGTATTAAGCTTAAGTTTGATTGTGTTAAATCTTTTATGAATACCGATGCTTTTCACAAGTTTAGGACTAAATATGGACTTGGCTCTGAGATAGTTGCCTCTTTCTGTGAATCATTTGCTACTCATGTTGACCTCCCTAAGGAGAAGTGGTTTAAATATCACCCCCTATTAAAGAAGAATTTAAAGAACCAGTCATACCTAAAGATGAAACTATCATTTACAATGTTGATCCAGTTGTGCCTACTGCTTATATTGAAAAACCACCTTTCCCTATTAGGATAAATGAACATGCTAAGGTATCAACTGTGGTTCGAAAAAGTAATATTAAAGCACCTAAGCCCTCTGAACAAATTAAAGTAGAACCTAGTGTTGCTATGGTTAAAGATCTCCTGATAGAAAATATTCATGGGCATGTTATTTACTTCTGTGACGAAGCTGCTAGAATTGCCAAACCCGTTGAAAAAGATAAACATAGACCCGTAGTTGGCATGCCTACTGTCTCAGTTAAAATAGGAGATCATTGCTATCATGGTTTATGTGATGTGGGTGCTAGTGTGAGTGCTATTCCTTTTACTTTATACCAATAAATTATGAATGATATAGCACCCGCCGAAATAGAAGACATAGATGTTAGTATTAAACTTGCTAATAGAGACACCATCACACCACTTGGGATTGTTAGATGTTGAAGTCTTGTGTGGGAAAATAAAATATCCTACTGATTTTCTAGTTGTTGGTTCCCCACCAGATGACTTTTGTCTCATTATCTTTGGTAGACCTTTCTTGAACACTGTTAATGCTAAGATAGATTTCAAGCGAGAAACCGTGAGTGTTAATTTTGGTGATGCGTCTCATGAATTTAATTTCTCCTAGTTTCGTAGACAACCCCATAATAAAGAATTATCTAGTAAGGATTAAATAATTGGTCTTGCTTCTATTGTCGTACCTCCTACCGATCCACTAGAACAATATTTGCTAGACCATGAAAATGATATGCACTTGCATGAAAGAAATGAAATAGATAAAATTTTGTTTGAACAACAACCTCTCCTAAAACACAATTTGCCTATTGAAACTCTAGGAGGTCCTCCTCCACCTAAAGGTGATCCTGTGTTTGAATTAAAACAATTGCCTGACACTTTGAAGTATGCTTATCTTGATGAGAAAAAGATATATCCTATTATTATTAGTGCTAACCTTTCAGAACATGAAGAAGAAAGATTATTCAAAATTCTACGGAAGCACCGGGCTGCTATTGGATATACTCTTGATGATCTTAAGGGCATTAGTCCCACTATATGTCAGCACAAGATTAATATGGAACCTGATGCTATACCCGTTGTTGATCACCAACGACGTTTGAATCCTAAGATGAAAGAAGTGGTAAGAACTAAAATATTAAAGCTTCTGGAAGTAGGTATAATTTATCACATAGCTGATAGTAGATGGGTAAATCCCGTTCATTGTGTCCCTCAGAAGGGAGGTATTACTGTTGTTCCTAATGATAAAAATGAACTTATCCCACAGAGAATTGTCACTGGCTATAGAATGGTAATTGATTTTAGAAAGTTAAATAAAGCTACTAGAAAAGATCATTACCCTTTGCCTTTCATTGATCAAATGCAAGAAAGATTATCTAAGCACACACACTTTTGTTTTCTGGATGGATATTCTGGTTTCTCTCAAATACCTGTATCACAACCTGATCAAGAGAAAACCACCTTTACTTGTCCTTTTGGAACCTATGCTTATAGACGTATGCCTTTTGGTTTATGCAATGCACCTGCTACCTTTCAAACATGTATGACTGCTATATTCTCTGATTTTTGTGAAAAGATTGTGGAGGTTTTCATGGATGATTTTTCCGTTTACGGAACTTCTTTTGATGATTGCTTAACCAACCTTGATCGAGTTTTGCAGAGATGTGAACAAACTAATCTCATCTTGAATTGGGAGAAGCGCCACTTTATGGTTAATGAAGGTATTGTCTTGGGGCATAAAATATCTGAACGAGGTATTGAGGTGGATAAAGCTAAAGTTGATGCAATTGAGAAAATGCCATGTCCTAAAGATATTAAAGGTATTCGGAGTTTCCTTGGTCATGCTGGTTTCTATAGGACGTTTATTAAAGACTTCTCTAAAATTTCTAGGCCTCTTACTAATCTTTTACAAAAGGATATCCCATTTGTTTTTGATGATGATTGTGTAGAAGCCTTTTGAACACTCAAGAAAGCCTTAACTTCTGCACCTATTGTTCAACCACCTGATTGGAACTTGCCTTTTAAAATTATGTGTGATGCTAGTGATTATGTTGTCGGTGCTGTTCTAGGACAAAGAGTTGATAAGAAATTAAATGTTATCCATTATGCTAGCAAAACTCTAGACAGTGGCCAAAGAAATTATGCTACTACTGAAAAAGAATTTTTAGCAGTTGTATTTGCTTGTGATAAATTTAGATCTTACATTGTTGATTCCAAAGTTATTGTTCACACTGATCATGCTGCTATAAAATATCTTATGGAAAAGAAAGATGCTAAACCTGGACTCATTAGGTGATTTCTCTTGCTTCAAGAATTTGATTTACATATCACTGATAGGAAGGGAGCTAAGAACCCCGTAGCTGATAACGTCTAGGTTAGAAAGTATTCTTGATGACCCACTACCTATTGATGATAGTTTTCCTGATTAACAGTTAGCTGCAATAAATGTTTCTCAAAACACTCCTTGGTATGCTGATTATGCTAACTACATTGTTGCTAAATATATGCCACCTAGTTTCACATACCAACAAAAGAAAAAATTCTTCTATGATTTAAGACATTACTTTTGGGATGGCCCACATCTTTTTAAAGAAAGGGTAGATGGTATTATTAGACGTTGTGTACCTGAGCATGAACATGAACAAATCCTACGGAAATGTCATTCCGAAGCCTATGGAGGACATCATGCAGGAGATAGAACTGCTCACAAGGTATTACAATCTGGTTTTTATTAGCCTACTCTCTTCAAGGATGCCCATAAGTTTGTCTTGTCTTGTGATGAATGTCAAAGAATTGGTAATATCGGTAAACGTCAGGAAATGCCTATGAATTATTCACTTATTGTTGAACCATTTGATGTTTGGGGTTTTGACTATATGGTACCTTTTCCTTCCTCTAATGGGTATACTCATATTCTGGTTGCTGGTGATTATGTCACTAAGTGGGTAGAAGCTATTCCAACTAGTAGTGCTAATCATAACACCTCCATTAAAATGCTTAAAGAAGTTATTTTCTCGAGGTTAGGAATCCCTAGATATTTAATGACTGATGGTGGTTCACACTTTATTCATGGTGCTTTCCGTAAAATGCTTGCTAAATATGATGTTAACCAAAGAATTGCATCACCCTATCATCCTCAATCTAGTGGTCAAGTTGAACTTAGCAATAGAGAAATAAAATTAATATTACAAAAAACTGTCAATAGGTCCCAAAAGAATTGGTCTAAGAAACTAGATGATGCACTTTGGGCCTATAGAACAGCTTATAAAAATCCTATGGGTATGTCTCCATACAAAATGGTATATGGAAAAGCTTGTCATTTGCCTTTAGAGTTAGAACATAAAGCATTTTGGGCAATTAAAGAACTCAATTACGACTTCAAACTTGCCGGTGAAAAGAGGTTATTTGACATTA
Organism: Elymus sibiricus; assembly: GCA_039707655.1. Classification (NCBI taxonomy): domain Eukaryota; kingdom Viridiplantae; phylum Streptophyta; class Magnoliopsida; order Poales; family Poaceae; genus Elymus; species Elymus sibiricus. The sequence goes on along the minus strand of CM077673.1, from coordinate 366,423,440 downwards.
GCTCACTTGATGAATGGAGAACCCAAGCTTATGAAAATGCCAAACTGTTCAAAGAAAAAGTTAAAAGATGGCATGACAAAAGAATCCAAAAGCGGGAATTCAAAGTTGGAGAATACGCTCTTTTGTACAACTGTCGTTTGAGATTTTTTGCAGAAAAGCTTCTTTCCAAATGGGAAGGACCATATATTATCGAAGAGGTTTATCTTTCTGGAGCTATCAAGATTAATAATGCCGAAGGTACTAACCCGAAGGTGGTCAATGGACAAAGAATTAAACACTATATCTTAGGTACGCCTATTAATGTTGAAAGCAATATTATCCAAACCATGACACCGGAGGAACACATAAAAGAAACCTTCCGGAACACTCCAGAATCCTGAAAAGAGGAGGTACGTGATACGGTAAGTAAACGGACTCCGAAAAATCCGCAAAAATATTTTCTGTTAGTTTTGGAATATTACAAAAATTAGGAAAATAAGAAATAAACAGGAAAGCAACCGAGGTGAGCACAATACACCAGGGCGCGCCTGCCCTACCTGGCGCACCCTGGTGGGTTGTGCCCCCCTCGGGCACCTTCCCGACTCCGTTTTCCTTCCATATTCTTGTTTCCCAAGATAAAAAAATCTTTATATATACCCCCGATTGATTTGACCACCGCATCACAAAAAATTCTTTTTTCTTGTTTCGTGCTATTTTTCTCGTCAGATCTAGATCCCTATGGCTCCACCAAGCTCCTCCAAGGACAAGTTCTTCGAGAAGGTCATCAACACGTACTTGTCGGAGGTGATGAAGCACCCTCAAGCCATTGAGATGCATGAGGGGGTGCTCCACATCCGAGATGTTCAGGGGCCCAAGAGGACGGGAAGCATGGAGGCTAGGTTCGAGGCGGTGGAACAAGACATCTTCAAGTGCCAAGGGATGGTGGAGCGTGGATTTAGTGCCAATCACTCCATGGTCACGGAATTCACCCATGATCACATGGTGGATGGCCGGTCCATGAAGGACATCGTCTTCACCTTCAATGAGCAAATAAATTTTCTGCAAAGTCAAATCTATGATCTTCAAAACCAAGTTTTTGAGTATAAGCAAGATTTAAAGGTACGAGTTTAGCTGCTAGTTGCAGGACTCGGGAGACTCGTGCATCATCTTTTGATGGTGAGCCCTTGCCCTGGAAGACGGAGGACAAACCTACCACTTCATCACCACCACCTTCATCATCTTCACCACCAAAGGAGACTTGAGTACACGGGTATGGGCACTCCCCTTGGCTTGAGCCAAGCTTGCGGGAGATGCCCTGGTATCGTATCACCATCACTTTTATTTACCTTTACCTTTACCTATTTTAGTTCGATCCTTAGCTCTTTCGTGATCTAGTTGAATAGAAGTTTAGTATAATTTATTTTCGAGTGCTAGTTTCGTGAACTATCTATCTATGTAATCGAGTGAGAGTTATATAATAAAGTTTAGTTTGAGCTTTTGCTTCTTTACTTTCTTGTTGCAATCAAAATAAAAAGTAAATAAATGGAAAGGATCATATGCTAATCTTATGGTAATTAATGACATCACATAAAGAAAAGTATAAGTGGTAAAATTTATTGGAGATTGACAAACATAGCATTGGTCAATGATGCAATTCATGAAAGAATTAATAAGGGAAGAGAAGATTCACATGTAAATACACTATCTTGGACATCTTTTATGATTGTGAGCCCCCATTAAATATTATATGCCAAAATTGTTGACGTTGGACAAGGAAGACAATGTAATGATTTATGTTTGTTCATATTCACATAGAAGTTATATTGTCATAGATCCTTCAACATGTGGTGCTTGCTCAATATCTTTGCTAGCCAAAAATTCCTCACTATGTAGAGATACTACTTGTGCATCCAAAAACCCTAAACCCAAACTCATGTTTTGAGAGTCCACCATACCTACCTTTGGATTGAGTAAGATCCTTCAAGTAAGTTGTCATCAGTGCACTAAGGCAATAAAAATGTCTTCTAAATGTGTTTGATCAATTAGTGTAAGAGAAAATTGAGCGTTGTACGAACATATGATGGCAAAGTAATAAAAGCGACGAACTGCATAATAAAGGTTGCTATCATAAGGGGCAATATAACGTGACGTTCTTTTGCATTATGGGATTTGGCATACAAACCAAAAAGCGCATGACAACCTCTGCTTCCCTCTGCGAAGGGCCTATCTTTTACTTTTATGTATTTACTTTTATGCAAGAGTCAAAATATTCTTCCCTATTCCTTTTTACTTTTTCTTTTTGCAAGCATCATGTGGTGAGGAAAGATCTAGGCACATATATCCAGTTGGATATGAGTGAGCATGAGTTATTATTGTTGACATCACCCTTGAGGTGAATACGTTGGGAGGCAAAACTATAAGCCCCTATCTTTCTATGTGTCCGGTTGAAACTTTTTGCTCATGGGTATGTTGTGAGTGTCAGCAATCATAGAAAATTAAATGATGGTTGAGTATGTGGACTTGCAAAAAGGCTCCGACATGAGACCCTTCCTGAAAATATGATGAATTGTAATTGCAAAGTTGACTGAGAACATAGTTTGTTGGTTTTCAATAAGGTTTATGCTTTATACTTCTATGTTGTGATGAATTGTTACTTGTTCATGAGAACTTATATGATGAAGTTATATAATAAAAGTTATATGTAAAAGTCCTATGACAAAGTTTCTTGCTGCTATGATAATAAGCATGATGCTACTATGTCCGTATTTTGTTTTTATCGACACCTCTCTGAAACCATGTGGACATGTTTTTCGATATCGGATTTCGCTTGAGGACAAGTGAGGTCTAAGCTTGGGGGAGTTGATACGTCCATTTTGCATCATGATTTCTTACTGTTATTTATAATGTTTTTATGCATAATAATGCTTTATGGAGTAATTATAATGCCTTTTCTCTCATAATATGCAAGGTTTACACAAAGAGGGAGAATGCCGGCAGCTGGAATTCTGGACCTGAAAAAGCATATCAGAGACACCTATTATGCACATCTCCAAATAAGCTGAAACTTCACGAAGAATTATTTTGGAATATATAAAAAATACTGGAGCAAATAACTACCGGAGGGGGGCCACCTGGTAACCACAAGACACCAGGGCGCGACAGCCCCCCAGGCGCGCCCTGGTGGGTTGTGGTCAGCCCAGCCCACCTCCGGTGCCCATCTTCTGGTACTTAAGGTCTTTTGACCTAGAAAAAATCAGGAGGGGACTTTCGGTACGGAACGATGCCGTCTCGAGGCGGAACTTGGGCAGGAGCACTTTTTCCCTCCGGCGGAGCGATTCCGCCAGGGGAACTTCCCTCCCGAAGGGGAAAATCGAAGCCATTGTCATCACTAACAACCCTCTCATCTTTGGGAGGCCAATCTTCATCAACATCTTCAGCATCACTATCTCCTCTCAAACCCTAGTTCATCTCTTGTGTTCAATCTTTGTACCGGAACCTCAGATTGGTACCTGTGGGTGACTAGTAGTGTTGATTACAGTTTGTAGTTGATTACTATATGGTTTATTTGGTGGAAGATTATATGTTCAGATACATTATGCTATTTAATACCCCTCTGATCTTGAGCATGAATATCATTTTTGTGTAGTTACCTTTGTTCTTGAGGTCACGGGAGAAGTCATGTTGCAAGTAATCATGTGAAGTTGATATGTGTTCGATATTTTGATGATATGAATGTTGTGATTCCCTTAGTGGTGTCATGTGAACATCGACTACATGGCACTTCACCATCTTTGGTCCTAAGGGAATGCATTGTGGAGTAGTTATTAGATGATGGGTTGCTAGAGTGACAGAAGCTTAAACCCTAGTTTATGCGCTACTTCGTAAGGGGCTGATTTGGATCCAAACATTTAATGCTATGGTTAGATTTTATCTTAATAACTTTCTCGTAGTTGTGGATGCTTGCGAGGGGGTTAATCATAAGTGGGAGGTTTTTTAAAGTAAGAACATCACCCAAGCACCGGTCCACCCACATATCAAATTATCAAAGTAGCGAATGCAAATCAAACCAACATGATGAAAGTGACTAGATGAAATTCCCGTGTACCCTCAAGAATGCTTTGCTTATTAGAAGAGACTGTTTTGGCCTATCCTTTGCCACAAAAGGATTTGGCTATCTTGCTGCACTTTATTTACCGTTACCGTTACTTGCTCGTTACCAATTATCTTGCTATCAAACTACATGTTACCTACAATTTCAGTGCTTGCAGAAATTACCTTGCTGAAAACCTCTTGTCATTTCCTTCTGCTCCTCGTTGGATTCGACACTCTTACTTATCAAAAGGATTATGATTGACCCCCTATACTTGTGGGTCATCAGGCATTCCCCTAGCGTGAAACCGACGCCAAGAATTCCTATAAATCCTAAAACTCCCAGAAAGAAACCTAGAACTTCCGCGTCACCGCTGCAAGCCTCTGTTTCCAAGCGATCTCATCCTAAGCCCTTTTTCGGCGTCTTATCAGAGGGGGAAATCATCACTGGAGGCCATCATCATCATCCCGATGGCGAGGAGGGAGTAGTTCACCCTCGGGGTTGAGGGTATGTACCAGTAGCTCCGTGTTTGATATCTCTCTATATCTCTCTCGTGTTTTTGATATGGCACGATCTTAATGTACCACGAGCTTTGTTAATATAGTTGGATCATATGGTGTTCTTCCCTCTTTATCTTGATGTGATGAATTGAGTCTTTCCATTTGAGGTTTCGTTATGTTGGATTGAATACTTTGGATTTGAGAACACCTGATGTATGTCTTGCATGTGGGTACCCGTAGTGACAATGGGGTATTCTATTGAGTCACTTGATGTAAGTTTTGGTAATCAACTTGCGGATTCCCGTGGTGACATTGGGGGTAATCTAGGCACATAGGTTGATGCACGTTTTCGTCATACTTTCTCCGATAGAAACTTTGGGGTACTCTTTGAAGTTCTTTGTGTTGGATTGAATATGATGAATCTGAAATTATTTGATGCATGTCGAATAATTAACTCACGGATACTTGCGGTGACATTGGAGAATCTAGGTGACATTAGAGTTGATTGATGCGTATCATATGATGTTATTCTAGTACGAACTCTAGGGATGTTTGTGACACCTATAGGGATGGATCAATAGATTGATCGGAAAGGATAAGTTTGAGGTGGTTTGCTACCAACAACAACTTCATCTTATGTTCTCCACTAGATATGAACTTTGGGGTGATTCTTTGTCGCACGTTGAGAGATGGTCATATGATTCAATTATGATAGCACTGTTGAGAGATTGCACTAGTGAAAGTATGAACCCTATGCATTGTTTCTAAGCATTGCAATATCATTTGTGCTCATTTTTGTCACTTGCTACCTTGCTGTTTTTATTTATTCATATTACAGAAACCTATATCTACTATACATACTACACTTGTATCACCATCGCTTAGCCGAACTAGTGCACCTATATAATTTGTCATTGTATTGGGTGTGTTGGGGACACAAGAGATTGCTTGTATTTGATTGCAGAGTTGTTTGAGAGAGGCCACCTTCATCCTACACCTCTTGCGGATTGATAAACTTTAGGTCATCCACTTGAGGGAAATTTTCTACTCTCCTACAAAACTCTGCGCTTGGAGGCCCAACAAAGTCTACAAGAATAAAGTTGCACAGTAGACATCAAGCTCTTTTCTCGCGCCAGTATCGGGGCGGCGAGTGCTTGAAGGTATATCTTTAGATCTTGCAATTGGATATTTTAATTTCTTATTGATCACTCGTTTGGTTTATAAAAGAAAACTATAAAAAATAAAAAATGGAAATGAGGTCGCCTCAAATCCTTCATCTTTATAATGTCTTTCTTGGAAATGACGATTCGGAAAATTGTGCCAAAGTGTTAGAAGATGAATTCAATAAAATGTTTGGCATTAAATCCTTGAATGATAAACATGATTGCAATGTTGTTAGTATGCTTTCTATGAATATCCATGATGCTAATCATATGCAAAGCCATAAGCTTGGTGATGCTATATTTGATGAAGATGATATATTTAGTCCCCCCCTACTTGTGATGATAATATTTACTATGATGACAGCATGCCTCCTATTTATGATGATTACAATGATGAAAGGGGGTTTGGAAGGGTTTCAACTCTAGGAAGTAACGATATCACTATTTTGGAGGGTGTTGAATCTTACTGTAATAATTATGAAAGTGGATTTGGAGAGGTCATGACTTTATTTAATGATCTTTCCACTATTTTGGAAGAAGTTTCAATTGATTATGACAACCAAGTTGTTATATATGATGATTATCGTGATGAAACTTATGATATAAAGAATAATGATAACCATGAAACTTATCATCATGATTTTAATGTTTAGTTTGGTTATGTCAATCCAGTATCTCATGATAGTTATTTTGTTGAGTTTGCTCCCACTTTTATGTATGAGAAAAAAATTGCTTATGTGGAAAGTAATAAATTTTCTATGCTTGTGGATCATGAAAATAATACTTTATGTGATAGTTATGTTGTTGAATTTTTTCATGATGCTACTGAAAATTATTATGAGAGGGGAATATATGCTTATGTATATTTCAACAATATCAAGTTTCCTCTCTTTGTGTTGAAAATTTTGAAGTTCTGCTTGTTCTGACTTCCTATGCTAGTTGATTCTTGCTACAATAAATTGTTTGCTTACAAAATCCCTATACATAGGAAGTGCGTTAGACTTAAATGTGTTTGCGATACACTTCATGATGCTCCCTTTGTGTTTCAATTCTTTACTTTTATGTGAGCGTCATTGAAATCATCATGCCTAGCTAAAAGACTCAAAATAAAGCGCTTGTTGGGAGGCAACCCAATATTCATCCTTTTTGTTTTTGGGTGTTCACATGATTAAGCTACTGTATTAATCATGTTTTTTCCTTTTATTTCAATAATGTGCCAAGTAAAGCCTTTGGGATAGTGTGGACACTTGTTGATTTGATTCTATGCAAAAACATAAACTTTTGTTCCCAGTATATGAATTATCTGATTTTACTGGAGGGTCAAAATATTTTGTAATTTTTACACAGCATTGCCTTGCAAATTGTCTACGTTGTCCTAATTTTTTTTAAAAATTAGACATAGGGAATTATGATTTTAGTTCAGATCTTTAGAGACGGATCTGTTTTTGACAGATTCTGTTTTGCATGCATAGTTTGCTTATTTTAGTGTTTCCATAGTTTATATTTAGTGATATAAATTATGTGTATGATATAATATAGTAGGAATTATGTGATGAAAATTTTGAATATTGTCTTGACAGTACCTAAGTGAATGATCTATTTTTATTACACTAACCCATCTCATGAGTTCCGTTAAGTTTTGTGTGATTGAAGTTTTCAAATTTTGGGTGGGATACCGATATGAGGAGAATAAGGAGTGGCAAGACCCTAAGCTTGTGGATGCCCAAGGCACCCAATTTACTATTCAAGGAAGAATAAAGCATCTAAGCTTGGGTATGCCCCGGAAGGCATCCCCTCTTTTGTCTTCAACACTATCGATATATCTTACTTGGAGCTATACTTTTATTCGTCATAGTGTTTTGCTCGGAGCGTCATTTTATTTTGTTGGGCTTTGATTTCTATTATTTATAATCCTGTTTTTCAATAAAAAGTTCCAAGATTTACCTTTAGGAGATTTAAATTGCATGTTCGATGTGTGTTGTGCAAAAACAGAAAGTTTTGATCTAGTGTTTGAATTTTGATATTTTGTTGGAATGTGGAAAGTTTCTGAAATTTTTATACAGTACTTTCATACAATTGTTTTACTATTTTCTAAATTTTCAGAATTTATTGAGTTACATAAGTATACTTTTGGAATTAATTGCTACAGAGTGTCCTGTTTAGACAGATTGTTGTCATAGTTTTGTTATCTACTTATCCTATAGTTTTCATGGATTATATTGGTAGATATAAATTGTGGAAAAGATATTATACTGTATCTAATGTTTGAAAATTATTATGCATCGTGTCTTGGTAGTACATGAAGTGTTTATTTAATCTTATGTGCACTAACCTATCTCACGAGTTCTTGTCATGTTTTTTGTGGATGAAGCTTTTAAGATTTAGGGAAAACGTGATATGAGAGGAATTAACGAGACACAAGAGCTCAAGCTTGGTAATTACCAAGGCTCCCCAAATCAATATTACAAGAAGGGTCAAGCATCTAAGTTTGGGGATGCCACGTTAGGCATCCCACCTCTCTCCGTCAACAACAATCGGTTAGTCTTAGTTGAGCCTGATTTTTTTTTCTTGTTCACATGATATGTGCTATTCTTGGATTTGTTGGGAAACGTAATAGAAAAAAATTCACCCTAAGATCAACCTGGAACACTATGAAGATACAATAACGGTTGGGATCATGATCATTGTCTGTCCAATGGGAACCGTCTGCCTGCGGCCCAAGAAGCGACACCCGGCGAAAGGCCTAGTAGGCGGCCCACTCAAGATCTCCACACGAGAAGCACCTCATGAGTCTCGGACCTTGTGAGTCCCCTCCCTGCGAGGCGGAACTCTTCAAGTCAAATATCTTTAGCAGCAAGAGGCCTCGCGAGGTCCTCCTCGTGAGGCAACTTCCCGCGAGGCCCTCCGCTTGGAGGGGTTGTGCGGTGCTGGTCACACGGCTGCACGCCCACCACGTGGGTGACGAACCCGCGCAGACAAGGACAACAGGACCGTGCCAGCCGGCACAGACAGGGAGTACTTCCTCTTTGATGATTAAAGTGCAGCGCCCGCTGCCTCCTCCAAAGCAGGTTCCCAAAGATTGCCGTTTTGGTGCAAGGTGACCACGCCGACATTGCTCGCTAGGACAGAGGTCATCACCGAGCTCACTAGCGCATCATGGACGGAGCCTTTGCAGACGAAGACCACCTTTTGTCAGGATATACTGAGTGCATGTCCCCCTTTGAATTGCCGCCCTGTGGCTGCCCTTTCCCGCCAATATTTTCGGGGAAGAGGACCAAGGCAAGGATAAGAGGGGAAGTGCTGCCACCGTAGAGAGGAGGTCCAATCATTCACTCCTCCATCGTCTTCTACCTTGTAACACACTTGTGCCTGCCCGAGAGCAATCCCACCAGCAGGAGTAGGGTTTTACACCGCAAGGTGGCCCAAACCTGGGTAACTCCATGTGTCCCCGTTGTTCTCTCTCTCTGTGTGTGTGTGTTCTCGCGAAGCACCACTCGCCGTAGCCTCGCCAAGGTCACCATCGGGTTGTGAGGCAGCTGCACAAAAAGTCCGAGAGTTTGAACCAGGGTTTTGGACAGGGTACCCTAACTCAAATGCTTCTCCGACATTTGGAGCGCCAGGTAGGGGCCTTTCTCTATTGCAGCCTCTTCAACCTCGACATCGACATGGCCGACGCACGATAGGCGCGCGCCCTGCGCCGGGCCAACAGGGTCCGCACGGAGCCCATCGTCAATGACAACCGTCGTGGATGCGCGCGCCCTGCCCCGAGCCGGTAGCCGGGGAGCAGCAAGCTTCCTCCGTCCACGCATCCATTCAACCGCACCCGCCTGAGCGCACCAACACCATTTCTTCGCTCGCTCACCGCGAACCGCCGGCTCCACAGCCTGCGCTACTCATGGCGCGTGAGCTGCTGCCCTACCGCCCGACCGGCCGACTATGACGCCTGGCTCGCGCGCATCACCGATCTCGTCAACTCTGCCAGAGATGCCCCTATGCCCTCTCGCCCTCTTCTACCTCCGTCGTCGCATGGCATGCAGGCATAACACGGCGCTCCTCCTCCACCTCCTCTGGACGACAACGACGTGGAGCCTCACTGCCGTGCACTCGGGCCGGAGCCGTCCCAGGGCGCGTCCTCGCTCAACCACACTGGCACCAGTTGCCAGATCATCCAACGTGCACAGCCAGATGCGCACATCCTTCTCGAGAGGCAGCGCGACCGCCAAAACCGCACCATCCAGGAAATCATAGCAGCTGGGCGCTAGAACCGGGCCGCTCTCGCTGCTGGAGTCGCCATCGTCTGTGGGGGCTGCCTTGCCTTCACTCCCGAGCTGCGTCGCGTCGTGTGGCCCTCCAAGTGGAAGCCCGAGCTACCTCCTCGCTATGACGGCACTCCCAACCCCGCAGAGTTCCTGCAGCTCTACACTACGGGCATCTAGGTTGCGGGTGGCGACAACAAGTGTATGGTGAACTGGCTTCCCATGGCCCTCAAGGACAACACACGCTCGTGGCTGATGAACCTCCTCGAGAACTCCATGTCCTCATGGTCCGAGTTGTGCAAGCAGTTCGTCGCCAACTTCAAGGGCACGTACGAGCGCCTCCTTACATTCAACGACCTGCGCGCAGTGCGCCAGCGCCCTGGCGAGAGCCTCCACAAGTACATCCAACGCTTCAGCCAAGTGCACAACAAGATCCTGCGCGCCTTCGACGCTGCCATCATCTCAGCATTCTCCGCAGGCGTCATGGACGTTAGGATGCTTAAGAAGCTCTCTATCAATGACGACCTCGACACTGTGGTCGCGTTGTTCGACCTCGCTGACAAGTGCGCCAAGGCTGAAGAGGGATGCCTCTTCGCCCACAGCGACCCTGACGCGATGCCAGACGCTGCCAAGTCCAAGGCTAAGGACTCCAAGCGCAAAGGCCCTTTTGTACTTGCAGCAGAGCCTGAGAAGAAGCGCGGGCGCGATAGCGACGAGCCCGCAACCAAGAAAGACGGCCGTCCCTTCTACGCCTTCCACAACATGCACTCCCATCACACTGAGGAATGTCACGAGCTCAAGATGCTCCAGCATGACCGCAAGGTCAGCGCAGCGACCACAATGATCACGTTGCAGGCCGCACCGGTGGCCGCTGGAACGACCGCAACAACAACGACAACTACTGCCGGCAGGGCTGGCGGAACTAGCCTCAGCAGGCCAATCCCCCTCAAGCCAAGTTGCCCTGCCACGCACTGGTAGGAACAACTTGCCTAACGAAGACGTTGGGGCTACCAGGAGCCTCGCAAGGTGGTATGCATCCTCAGTGGAGCCCAGGATCCCACATTCAACCGCCACTTCAAGCAATTCTCCTGCGAGGTTAATGTTGCCCTCCCGGGATCCGAGGTCTCCAAGCCCCTCAAGTGGTCTCGGTTCCCAATCTCCTTCGGCACAAGCGGCCACCCCAAGTCCACAAGGGTTGTGGGGACGATCCCTCTACTATGCACACCCACCATCAACAACGTCGCCATCACCAAGACGCTCATCAATGGCGGCACATGCCTCAACGTGCTCTCTGTTGATACCTTCGAGGTGCTTGGAGTGCCCTATGAGCTCCTGATGCCAACGAGGCCCTTCTCAGGTGTCACTGATGGCTCCACCCTGCCGCTGGGACAGGTGCGTCTTCCTGTCACCTTTGGCAGCCGAAAGAACTACCGCACCGAGCTCATCGACTTCGACGTGGTGCACATTGTCCTGCCATACAACGCCATCTTGGGCTACCCTGCGCTCGCCAAGTTCATGATAGTGACTCACCACGCTTACAACACCGTCAAGCTTCCGGGCTGCAGCGACACCATTACCATCCGTTGCAATGAGAAAGACGCGATGCGCACCCTTGAGCACGCTTGCACAAGGCTGCCGCCACCGCCCACCCTGCCGACGAGGACGACGTCGAGCGTGCTGAGCCAGCACCCTCGAAGAAGTAGCTGATGTTCTCTCAGGCACGCGCCAAGACGAAGAATGTGTCACTAGACGGCAGTGGCTCCAGGCCCACCGTTACCATCGGCAACGACCTCTCGGCCAAATAGGACGGCGATCTCGTCACCTTCCTCCGGGCAAATGTTGATATGTTTGCCTGGACACCATCAGACATGCCCGATGTGTCGAGGGAGGTGATCGAGCACCACCTAGCCGTGTGTCCCACGCACGGCCCGTGAAGCAAAAGGCACGGCGCCAGGCGCCAGACAAACAGAAGTTCATCATTCAAGAGACCAAGAAGCCTCAGGAGGCAGGCTTCATCTGCGAGGTAATCCACCCCGAGTAGGTTGAAAACCCTGTCGTGGTCCAGAAACATATCGGAGAGGGGCGGATGTGCATTGACTTCACTGATCTCAACAAGGCCTGCCCCAAGGACCATTTTCTGCTGCCACGCTGCTACTTGTGAGTTGCGTTGGGATTTTTCCCGAAGAGGAGAGGAGATGCAGCACAATTGAGATAAGTATTTCTCTTAGTGAGAACCAAAGTTATCGAACCAATAGGAGAACCAAGCAAACTCCTTTCAATAGCACCTACACACACAAAACCAAACACTTGCACCCAACGCGGGCAAGAGGGTTGTCAAGCCCCTTGAACTCATTACATGCAAGGATTAAATCTTAATAGGAACAGATATTGTAAAAGAAAAATAAAGTAAAATACAACAAGGTATTTTTGGAGTTTTTGTACTTATGTTTAAGTAGACCAAGGGGGCATAGTGTTCGCTAGAGGCTTCTCTCTCGAAAATAGCATACGATGGGTAGACAAATTACTGTTGGGAAATTGATAGAATTGCGCATAGTTATGACATGTTATTCATGGCAATGATCATGTATATAGGCATCACTTCCATAAACAAGTAGACCGAAATGATTCGGCATCTACTACTATTACTTCACTTCGAGAGCGCTTCTATGCTTGCCTCTCTAGGTATTAACTTCATAACAAACAGAGTAATGCATGGAGCAAGGTGACATGATGTAGACAAAATAAGACAAGCAATATGTTCAGATCCCGTCATTTTATCCTTAGTGGCAACACTACAAATACGTGTCTTGTCCCCTTCTGTCACGAGCATTGATACTTGTAAACTGCGTTGGGATTTTCCACAAAGAGGAGGGGATGATGCAGCAAAGCAAATGTAAGTATTTATCTCAGTGAGAACCAAGGTTATCGAACCAATAGGAGAACCACACAAATTTCCGTCTTCAGCGCCTATGCACAAAAGAGCAAACACTTGCACCCAACGCGGGCAAGAGGGTTGTCAATTACCTTGAACTCGTTACTTGCAAGCGACAAGTAGTGATAGATAGATAATTTGATAAATATAGATTTAAAATATAAAGAAAGTAAATAATGGCAGCAAGGTATTTAGAGTTTTTTTGTAAATATAATTGTGAGGAGACCCGGGGGCCATAGTGTTCGCTAGAGGCTTCTCTCTTGAAGAAGGCATACGGTGGGTAAACAAATTACTGTTGGGCAATTGATAGAAAAGCGCATAGTTATGCAATATTTATTCATGGGAATGATCATGTATATAGGCATCACGTCCATAAACAAGTAGACCGACTCCTGCCTGCATCTACTACTATTGCTCCACCCATCGACCGCTATCCAGCATGCATCTAGAGTATTAAGGAAAAGCAGAGTAATGCTTGGAGGATGATGACATGATGTAGACAAAGTAAATCCAATCAGTATGAATAAACCCCATTGTTTTACCCTTAGTGGCAGCAATACAATACGTGTCATGTCCCTTTCTGTCACTGGGATTGAGCACCGCAAGATTGAACCCACTACAACACACCACTCCCACTTGAAGATAAATCAATCTAGTTGGCCAAACCAAACCGACATATCGGAGAGCATTACAAAGCTATAACAATCATGCAAATAAAATACCAGCAAGTATTCAATATCTTTTCATGAATAATCTGAACATAAACCCACAATTCATCGGATCCCAACAAACACACCGCAAAGATCGATTACATAAGATATATCACCGTGGGAATCACGGTGATCATGGCAATGAAGAACATAGAGAGATAGCCATCTAGGTACTAACTACAGACCCGTAGGTCTGCAGTGAATTACTCACAAATCACCATGGGAGCAACAAGGTTGATGTAGAGGCCCTCCGTGATCGATCCCCCCTCCGGCAGGGCACCGGAACATGGCTCCAGATGGGCACACGATGGAACAGAGACTTGTGGTGGCGGAAAAAAGTGTTTTGGGAGGCTCTCTAGGGTCTTCCAAATATTAGAGAATTTATACACCAGAGAAAGATGCAAGAGGGCCGGGGAGGTGGCCCCAAGCTATCAGGGCGCGACCACCCCCTGGGCGCGCCCTGATGGCTTGGGGGCACCTCGTGTGCCCTACGGTCTTCCTACAAAGCTTCCAGGTCTTATTTTGGTCCAGAAAAAATCATCAAAAAGTTTCGGGGTATTTGGACTTTGTTTGGTATAGTATTCATGAAAAGCCAAAAACACGTAGAAAACAACAACTGGCACTTGGCACTGGGTTAATAGGTTAGTGCTTAAAAATAATATAAAACAACAAGTAATTGCCTAAAAAGTATCCTAGAATGATAATATAATAGCATGGAACAATAAAAAATTATAGATACATTGGAGGCGTATCAGCATCCCCAAGCTTAATTCCTGCTCGTCCTCGAGTAGGTAAATGATAAAAACAGAATTTTTGATGTGACAAGCTACCCAACATGTAATCTTTTCAGGTATGATCATTGAGAAAAGATGAATCAAGAAACATTAACATAGTAATATCCATAAGCATAAATAACGCAATCATCAACTTTCAAAATATACGATCCTTAAAGAATGTTTACCCCCCATTCATTTTATCATATTAGCATGGCATGGCTCCGTCTTCACCACATAAATACAAATGTTAAGCATCACGGTGTTAAGCCAAGCAATTGGATCGTACTTTTTCACGCGCTTCAGCATTTTATACCTCACTCAATACATGAGCGTGAACCGTGGACATAACATATAGGTGGAATAGAATATGGTGGTAGGTCTCAAAGGGGTAAAAGTGGATAAGAAAGTCTCGCATCAACTAGGCGGATCAACGGGCTATGGAGATGCCCATCAATCGATATCAATGCGAGGAGTAGGGATTACCATGCAACAGATGCACTAGAGCTATAAGTGTATGAAAGCTCAAATGAAACTAAGTGGGTGTGCATCCAACTTGCTTGCTCATGAAGACCTCGGGAATTTGAGGAAGCCCATCATCGGAATATACAAGACAAGTTCTATAATAAAAAATTCCCACTAGTATATGTAAATGACAAAACATGAGACTCTCTATATGAAAAACATGGTGCTCTTTCTAAGCACAAGTGTGGAAAAAGAGGTAGTAGCATTGTTCCTTCTCTCTTTATCTCTCATTTATTTCTTCCATCTCTATTTCTTTTTTTCTTTCTCTTTCTTTCTTTTTTTCTCTTCTTTTTTATTTTTCTCTTTTTCTCTTTTCCCTTTTTTCTTTTTTTTTCCGTCCGGAGTCTCATCCCGACTTGTGGGGGAATCATTGTCTCCATCATCCTTTCCTCACTGAGACAGTGCTCTAATAATGATAATCATCACACTTTTATTTACTTATAGCTCGATATGAAAAACTACTAAACAATATGACTCTATATGAATGCCTCTCGCAGTGTACCAGGATGTGCAATGATCTAGCATAACATTTAATCAATGATGAACAGTGGTTTTGCTCATGCTTTTGGTCTTATGTTCGAGGGAGCGTCCATCAATGGTTCTAGGGACTCCAAGAACAATCTAAACCAACTTGTCTTTTTCCGCTGCAACTCGGAGTTAGTAACAATCCTATCCAAACCGTTATTGCATCTTCATAGTGTTCGTGGTTGATCGTAGGGCGAAAGTTTTTTGTTTTCTACTACGTTTCCCAAGATGGAAGTCTTTCTTCTTGTTATGGTGAAGATAGCTACTATAGTTCTATTGGTTTCTATTGGTAATATGGTGGTGTCCACGGAGAGGCAAATCTATTTTCACAGTATTTTATTGGCATGTTACTGTCATCTAATTGCCATAGCTAAACAGAATTGTGGCATTGTTTGTTATGTATTGCATGGAAACGACAAAGATTTACTCAGTCCATCAAGTATGTGGGCTGTGTTGGAAAACTTATTAGAAAACAAAAAAATCACCCTAAGATCACGACCAGAAACACTATAAAGATGAATTAGAGGTTTAAATAGGATCGTTACCAACTGCGAGTTGCAATGGAAGAACAGTTGGTGTGGATCGAACTTGAAGTCCCTCGAACCGTCCCATGAATAATCCCTCGTACAAGCACCGAAAACACAATGCCTCTACGAATTTCACACGTATCGAAGTAGTGGTTCAGCGGAGCTTCGCCGTCTAGATCTAAGAACCGCTGATAAAACTAGAGGGAGAAGTAGACTAGCGGTGTCGACGTCTATATCAACTAGACGCGATTGAGAAATTGGGCGCGACAGAGTAGCAGGGAAACCTCAAAGAGATTTGATGTGTGCTAGGGGCTTCCCCCGCCCCTCTATTTATATGCGGAGGCCTTGGGTCGCAACTTGGGGAGGTGAGCACCCCAGAGTTGGTTTAGACCCAGAGGAGCACTCCTCCTCAAACACATGTACGAAACGCCACTGTTCCTCGCGTTTTCGGAAACGCCACGGACCTTGGTGTCTCGCCCAAGGGAGAACGCCAGGGACCCTGTCGTTTTCCCCCCGCCCTCAATGCGACCCCTTTGTGCATCGACCTAAGGCCTCATGGATATTACCCCTTGGCCCCAGCCAAGGTGTCCTCACACAAAGGACCTCTAGATATATCCAGAAGGTTCCATAACCTTTTGGACATTACCAGAATTTCCCGGGACCTTCTCGGGACCTCCCAGAACATTTCTGAGAACATCCGAAACACTTTTGGAACAATCCAAAACTCTTCTGGGGCCCATTCTCCCATTCTCCTTTAAATCATAGCTTCCTAACAAACACTAAACATTAAGTGTGTGACCCTGCAGCTTCAGTGAAATATAGACATGACTGAAACACCTTATGATCAATAGGGGAACCATGAACATCCATATTGATCCCTATACTCACACGAATGATATTCGAGTGAACCTTTGGTTATCATATGCTATTCCTTTTGTGTTTTCATATGTTAGAAAAACTCGTGGTGAGATATATCGGTATCCTCTTCAATCATTCTCATGCTCATTATACCCGTCTCTCCGTAACCGGTTTTGTTCTTCTTTCTCGTTGACATGTTCTGCTATCCTTGTGACTTAGTCACCTGTGTACTTTTCACATACATTCATGTACTTTTCACATACAGTCACCTGTGACACTAAACATTTTGTGATTTTAACATAATTCATATTTGTGGCTCTCTATACTTTTCACATACAGTCATGTGCCTATATGATGATCCTATCATCGAGTGTTGTTTCTTTTTCATTCACAGGGTGCTTGGCTTTCATGTTTGGTTGAAGAACCGTGTTAGTTGATAACCGAGGATGTAAGATGTGTGTTAGTTGAGACGTGCATTGTTCTCGGTTATTTTAGCTCCGTGAGTAACATCTTAATTTTTTTAAAGTATGTGGCAACGTGCCTTCGTCACATATGGTCATGTAGCTATATGATGATCATACCAATCGAGTGTTGTTTCTTTTTCATTTATAGAGTATTTGGCTTCCAAGTTTGGTTGAAGAATCCTGCTAGGTGAGATGTGTGTTAGCTGCGACATCCATTGTTCTCAGTTATTTCACCTCCGTGAATAGCATCTTTTTTTTTTTTTCTAGCTCGTGGCAACGCACGGGCGTTCTACTAGTAATGCATATTTTGTCAACATAATTCTTCGGTTATTATTTGAACAATAATATGATCATCTCCATGCAAACCCTCAAACCATCCTCTCATCGAGTTTAATTGTTAAGTTGTGTTTTATAGCATATCAATTAGTCCTTCCTTATCACTGTAAAGATATTATTGCTTGATACTGGCCTTACAATTTGTTCTGACCCTAGAGAAATTATGCACGTTCTTATACTATTTGCACAAATTCTTTTTCAAATATTCACAAAGCAGTGCCCGTGAAGATCAGATAGATTATTGGGATCGCATAGCAACGCAGGGCACATACCTAATGTAATAAAAGATATGTTTATATAACTTTTCTTTTTAATAGAAGATCGCACACATAGAAGAATTCTTTAAGACACTCACGTACACGAGAATCAACTTATGAGCTACCTCTGCTGCCAACATTAACACTCCACGAAAAAAACATAATACGCTCAGCTCACCGGCCAGCTTCAGGCAGCTCCTATTCCGCGCGTTCGGCGCCGCGGAAGCCAACCGGCCGCTGCAACGCCAAGTGGGCCGGCCCACGAATGCATAGCACAGTAAACGGTATCACGGACAAAAACCGGCAAAAACTGACTGAAAGTTGACTTGAACTTGCGCCACTACGTTGCATGGAATGTTCAGCTAACCACCACAGGTTCTAAACGCTAGTGATTAATTCCAACGCAAACTGTTTAAGAACATCCCAGCCGCGCTATCTATTATGCAGTGTTACTTTTTTTTTTGGAAAAGATGATTTTCTTTATGAAAAAGAGTCTTCAGATTTTGAAAAAAGTTCACAAAATTTAAAAAGTTCACGGATTTGAAGAAAATGTTCATCAATTTTTACAAAAGTTCATCGATTTCGGAAAAAACTTTTCATGCATTTTGAAAGAAAATTTCATTGATTTCGAAAAAAGTTCTAGAAATTTAAAAACTTCACGGATTTGACAAAAGTTCATCGATTTGAAAAAAGTTCATCAATTTTGGAAAAAAGTTAACTAATTATGAGAAAAAGTTCATCGATTTTGGAAAAAAATTCATCGAAGTTGAAAAAAAGTTCATCGAAGTTGAAAAAAGTTCATCGACTTTGCAAAAAACAATCATCATTTTGAAAAAAGTTCATCAATTTTGGAAAAAAGTTCACTGATTTTGGAAAAAAGTTCATCGATTTTGAAAAAAAAACAAATTTGAAAAAAATTCAGCAATTGAGAAAAAAGGTTCACAAAATTTATAAAGAACGCGCATTAAAATAAAACAAAAAGGATGAGAAAAAAAAAGAAACAAGAAAAATAATGAACCGAAATGAAGAACTAAAAGGAAACAAAATGAAGTAACTGTCCACTAGCGGGGTGGTGGGTTTGTGGTTAGAGCACAACGCTCGCGATGAAGAATTTGCGGGTTCGAACCTTCTTGCGCGCATATTTTTTATGTTTCTAAAACATGAAAAAACAACGCTATCTAAACGGGCCCAGCCCAGCTAATGCACTGCAGGCGCCAGTTTGCAAAAAAAGAACTAAAACCGGCGCCTGTGGCGCTAAATAGGGTTTGCCCAACTTCATGCAGGAAGTGAGCGGGTGCTTATTACATGGGCCGGCGCATGGACCTCCTATAAGGCGACAAGCGCGCCCAAAACCAGGGAAGCGCGCACCCTCATGGGCCCCTTTTGTTTTTTCTTTTATTTTAGTTTTCCCTTTCTAGAAACAATCCAGGATACCCAGCCAGTCAGCATCGTGTTTTTCCCCTAGGCGACTGCGCTAGGGTTTCTATCTCTTCCGGCGAAGGTCGCCGGAATTCGGTTTCTTCGTCCTCCTAAGCCGCGGTTGTGCCTATCCCCGATCTAGGGCTGTCCTTGGGGGGGATCTCTGTGATCCTTCACGGCCTGGGACTCGGGGCGGCGCTTTTGATCGGGAGGAGAGGGCGTGTGGCGGTTAGATCGGATCGGCTTAGATGGCGGCTAGCTCGGGATCGCAGAACAAGTCCGGCAAGGAGACCGCATAAGAACTTCTGGCCCGCCTTACCTTGCAGGAGGAGGAGGAGGAGGATGACTTTGTGTGGGAGGAGGAACTCCCAAATCTGCTGGAGCCGGCCAAGTGGCTGGCGATCGCTCGTGTTCATATGCCAAAAACCTTTAGCCCTAACGCTTTGTACGAGGACATGCGGGCGGCATGGAACCCCGCAAAACCTATGGCATGGTAGAAAATCAAAGAGAACCTCTTCACGGCCCAGTTTGGGTGCTTGGGAGACTGGAAGAAAGCCATGCTTGAGGGGCCCTGGCTGTTCAGAGACCAGGCAGTGATCTTGGAAGAATATGATGGTTTTAAGAATCCTGCACGTTCAAGATCAACAAACTATCGGTCTGGGCTCAGATCCACCGATTGCCAGACAAATTCCTCATAGAGCCGGCAGTCAAGGGTTTGGCGTCGCGAATCGGTGAGGTGGAAGAGGTCCAGTTGAAGCTGCCGGCAGGGTTCTTTGGAGAATTTGTCACAGTCAAGGTTAAAATAGACATCAATGCTAAGATTAAGCGTTTCGTTAGTGGCAAAAAAGGTGATGAGAGGGTTAAGTACCAAGTAAAGTACGAGAAGCTGCCCACCTTCTGTTACAACTGCGGTGAGTTTAGCCATTGGCATGAGGAGTGTGGGGATGGTGAACATGATGAATCCACCTTTGAGTGGGGCGACTTTCTTTTTGCTGAAAACATCCGTCTCAGATCATCGGGACGTGGAAGCAATACCACTCCAAGAGGTAGGGGTGGACCATGGATGGGGGGTCGAGGGAGAGGCCGTGAGCCCTATAATCCTAACCAGAGCTGGCGTTTTAATGCTAATCAGTAGCATACACCTCCCATGCAACCAGATGGAGAGGAGGAGAGGACTGGAGTGTAGAACCCTGACAAGGATCAAGAGGTATTGGGGGCGACGGACCCTAACCTGCTCTCAAACAAGAGATCTTCTGTTGAAAATATTGCAGCCTCTTCAAGCATGCTGGGGAGCGATGTGGAACACCAACTAGCAGTTGTAGTTAGGGAGGAGCCTTGCTTGGTTCCCCCACTACCCCCTGTATATGTGTCACCGAGGAAAGAAAATAAAAGGCCGAAAAAGATCAACAGGGGGAGATGGTTGGGTCACTATCAGATCGCTTGGGCAAGAACAACGAGGTGGAGGATCAAGACATGACAAATGCATCATCGGCGGGCTCCCTCGAGGGGTGCCGCCGCGCGCAATGAATACTCTATGTTGGAACTGTCGTGGTTTGGGCAACCCCGCGACAGTTCGTGAAGTCCGTGATCTCACGGTAAAATTTGCCCCGGCCGTGTTATGCCTAGTTGAAACACAGATACAGAGTTCGCGCGCCGAGATTCTAGCTCAAACTCTTGGATATGATAGATCTTTTGCTGTCAGTAGTTCGAGCAGAAGTGGAGGTATTATAATTTACTGGAATGATGCAATAAAATTAGAAGTTATGGGTTATTCGAGATATCATATTGATACTAAAATTGAGGAACTTGGGCCTTCCCCATGGAGGCTAACGTGTGTGTATTGGGAGGCCCAGGTCGTGGAGAGATACAAGACGTGGAATACTTTGACATCTCTTGTAGGTGTGTCCAGCCTCCCATGGGTGGTACTTGGCGATTTCAATGAGGTTCTCTCGCATGCTGAACATGAAGGTGTGAATCTTAGAGGGCAAATGGACAGTTTTAGGGAAGCACTTGACATTTGTGGGCTTGCTGATATGGGGTACAAAGGGAGGATGTGAACTTTCTAGAAGAAGGTCTCGGGAGGGATGTACACAAGGGTCCGGTTGGATAGGGCTGTAGCAGACGCTGAATGGAATTCTCTTTTTCCCAACGCCCAAGTGAGTAATGAGACTACTGCATGCTCTGACCATGGCCCAATAGTTTTGCATTTGCAGGATGAGGTGGATGTTCACAGGAGGCCGAGAACTTACAGATACAAGGTCGCATGGGAGAGACACCCTGATTTGCACCAATTTGTGCATGATAAGTGGAATAGTAAACCAAGAGGTATGACAACAGCGGATGTGAGGGATAAACTGCATGATCTGAGTGAGAATCTGTTCAGTTGGGACTGACACACTTTTGGGATTGTGAAGAAGGAGATCAAACAACTCACGAAAGAAATAGAATTGCTAAAGAAAATACCAGGGAGGATGGGCCCGAGCCGGCAGGAAATCAAAGTTACTGACTGGCTAGTTGAATTATACCATAGAGAAGAAATACTGCACCGTCAACGTTCCCGAGTGGATTGGCTCACTCATGGGGACAAAAACACCAAGTATTTTTAGCAGAGGGCTTCCATGAGAAGGAGGAAGAATAAGATTACAGCTTTACCAAACCTGATGGACAAATAACGGAAGATGGTGCAGAACTGGAGGAGATGACCACATAATTCTACAAGAACCTGTACACGTCGGAAGGGTGTTCCAACATGCAAGATGTTATAGATTCGGTCCCTCGGAAGGTAACAAATGACATGCGCGCCTTCCTCGACGCGGTGTATACTGAGAAGGAAGTCAAAACTGTCCTGTATAAAATGTTTCCCACTAAAGCGCCTGGACCGGATGCCTTCCCCGCACATTTTTTCCAGAAACATTGGGGAGTTTGTGGCGAAGAGGTGACTTCAGCTGTATTAAAAATTGTTGAAGGAACGGAGAGTGCTGAAGGCATCAACCAAACTTACCTGGTTTTGATCCCAAAGGTTAAAAATCCATCTCTGCTTTCTCAATATCATCCGATCAGTTTGTGTAATGTGTTTTATAAGCTAGCTTCAAAGGTGATCGCAAACCGTCTTAAGATGGTGCTGCCGGAGATCATTTCAGTAGAACAATCCGCTTTTGTGCCTGGGAGGTTAATCACAGATACCATTATAGTGGCCTACGAGTGCTTGCATTTTATGAAGCGTAACAAGGCTGTGAAGCATCGACATTGTGCACTGAAACTTGATATGATGAAAGCTTATGACACATTGGAGTGGGAGTACCTAAAGGAAATCATGCTGAAATTGGGCTTCTCACAGAGGTGGGTGGAGATAGTTATGAATCTGGTCAGCTCGGTCTCTTACTCAGTTTTGTTTAATGGGAAGAAATTAGAGGAATTCAAACCTAGCAGAGGTATCCGTCAGGGAGACCCAATCTCTCCTTACCTGTTTTTGTTGGCAGCGGAGGGCCTTTCAGGCCTCTTAAAATATTTAAGTCAGTCATCTCAACTGAGTGGTATTCAGGTGGCGCCCTCGGCACCTCGGGTTAATGACTTGCTTTTTGCAGATGATAGCCTGTTGTTCTTCAAAGCAAATGGTGGAGGGGCGACAGTAGTGTCAAACCTGTTGGAAAGATACTGTCAAGCTTTAGGTCAGCGTATCAACACAATGAAGTCTTCTATCTTCTTTAGTAAGGGGTGCCCTGCCAACATCAAGGAAGATATTAACAACATTCTGAATGTGCCTAATGAGACCTTGAATGATAAGTACCAAGGTATGCCCTCGGACATAGGTACTTTAAAAAATGGCGCATTCAAGTTCTTGAAAGACAGATTATGGAGTAAAGTAAAGGGGTGGATAGAGAAGTGCCTATCGTCGACTGGTAAGGAAGTTCTGGTGAAGTCGATAGCACAAGCAGTCCCGTTTTTTTGGATGTCTTGTTTCAAACTACCAAGGGGCTTGTGTGAGCACCTAAACAAGCTGATCAGACAGTTCTGGTGGGGGTGCAAAGAAGGAAAACGTAAGCCAGCATGAGTTTCATGGAGATACATGACACAACCGAAACACATGGGAGGTCTTGGTTTCCGAGACTTTGAGTAGTTCAATCTAGCACTGTTGGCTAGGCAGTCATGGAGATTATTACAGCAGCCAGACTCTCTTTGTGCGCGCTTACTGAAGGCAATATATTACCCGAATGGATCAATCCTTTCAGCCGAATTGGGAAACAAGCCGTTGCAGATATGGCGGTCTATAATGGAGGGGAAAGATGTTCTGAACCAGGGCCTGATAAGAAGGATTGGCGACGGAGCAACCACACATATATGGACGGATAACTGGATTCCAAAGCCGGCATCTCTGAGGCCGATAGTTTGTTTGTCAGCAAACCCGCCTTGGATTGTGAGTGAGTTGATAGATAGCAACAATGCTGCATGGAATAGAGAAGTTTTGAACCAAAACTTTGTGGCAGCAGACTCTGCGGCTATTATGAGCATCCGTATCTGCACTAGACAGATAGATGATCATTGGGCATGGAACTATGAGAAGAACGGGCTGTTCATTGTAAAATCGGCATACCGCATGTTGGTGGATACTAGGAGGCGACGAGAGGATTGGCTAGAGGGCAATGCGGGGTCGTCCACTGACGATTCCAAGGTGTGGACTTCCCTGTGGTCAGTTCAAATTCCTGGCAAAATTCGTAATTTCTTGTGGAGGCTGGCCAGGCACTCGATTCCCACTGAAGATGTCCGCCACAATAGAAATATGGCGGACGATGACAAGTGTCAGTTGTGAGGGATGCAAGACTCGTGGCGACATTCGCTAATCGAATGCTCTGTTGCTCGGTACGTGTGGGCTCTAGAGGATGAAGATATTGCTGATTATCTACAGGCCGCTACAGAACCGAGAGCTAAACAGTGGTTGTTTGCAGCGTTTGAGGAATTGCCTCATGCTAGTCTGATCAAGATGTTGGTTACTCTGTGGGCTATTTAGTCCATGCGTCGTAAGGCTATCCGTTTTATGTTCGCGTTTCTTGTCCGAGCTCGGGGCTTAGCTGCCGTTTTATAAAGGAGGTCCGCCGGCGACCAGAAGAAGAAGAAGAAGACTAAGGCGAAGATGGCCCCCAGCCCGAAGGGGGCACCAGTGCTTGCCGCGGGCGCCGGGGGGAACGAAGAGGCTGCCCGCCGCCCTGACGCTGAGACGGGGCGCATGGAGGTGGAGGAGATGAAGGTATCCAGCAGAGCCCCCATGCAACAAATGCTTTCGTCACAAGCTATATTGCAGAACTAGCTAGCATAAAGGAGAATGAAGAAGCAGCAAAGCAGCCGACTGCAGGTGCCCAAAGGATCCGATCGTCAGGGTGGGTTGCACCAGCTCACGGAGTGGCCAAAATTCAGGTTGATGGGGGACTCTCCAAGAATGGCAGAAAGGGCGCAGCGGCAACGATTTGCCGGGATCATACAGGACATTTCTTGGGTTCTTCAGCAATGGTTTTCTCTGGAGTTACGGATCCACCAACTCTTGAAGCACTCTCATGCCGAGAAGCTATGGCCCTAGCGCTTGATCTGTCCTTGGATCAAGTTGTTATTGCATGTGATTGTGAAGCGGTAGTCAAAGAAATCTTCTCCGGTACATAGGGAAGATATAGTGCCATCGTCATGGAGATAAGACTAGCTGCTCATAATTTTACCAATTGCGAGTTTGTTTTCGAAGGACGAGAGAGGAATGTTGATGATCATAATTTAGTTAAGTTTGCTTCAAGTTTAGATGATGGGCGCCACTTGTGGCTGGGTTCACCCCATGACCCTTTTGTTATCCCTGTAAACCGTTCCCCTGATTAATAAAGGTTGGTTTACCACTAAAAAAAACAATCCAGGATCCAAAAAAATTAGCAAAATGTGAAAAAAAAATGTTCGTGAACTCAAAAAACTGTTCATGATTTAAAAATGTTCACAGAATGATAAATGCTGACGGATTCAAAAAAATGTTTGTGATTTCAAAAGAAAATTGTGCATTCAAAAAAAATCGTGAATTGTCTTCAAAATATTCATGAAAAAATGATCAAAATATGCAAACAAATGTACTCAATTTGAAAAAAACAAACCTTGAAATTCGAAGACATTTTCACGATTTCAACAAATGTTCAGAAAATCGTAAAAAAATGTTCAAAACTGAAAAATAGTTCAGCATTTCAAAATAATGTTCATGAATTCAAAATATGTGCAGCGTTTCAAGAATGTTCATAAGAATTAAAAATCACGATTTTCCAAAAATCGTAAATTTGAATAAAAACACGATTTAGAAAAATGATCATGAATTTCTAAAAATATGCCCGCAATTTCAGAAAATATAAATATTTTTTGTTTTAGATGAACAAATTATGAATTCAAACAAAATTCACCCTCATTTGAAAAAATGTTCAAATTAAAAAAAAACACTGATTTGAAAAAAGATTCCAGCTTTCAGAAAATGTTCCTTAAATTGGGGAAATTGAAAAATGAAAAAAATAAAAGATAAAGGAATAGGAAAAAGGAAAAAGAAAAAGAAGAAAATAACCAAAAGAGACAACAAGAAAATCAGTTCGGGAACCTTCCCAAAATCGAACATGAGCTAGCTGGGCTAGCTTACATGTACACAACGTAGGAGGGGCGGGGGGGGGGGGGGGGGGGGGAGGGGTACGGGCGCCACCTATGTGCAGAGTAGGATAACCCATAGCCGCGGCCCGGATATTCACTTAAAATCCATGCCCTGAATAAGGATTGACAAAATAGAAGATATTTTTCCTTTTTGATGAGGAAAGAAGAAGTTCTTATGGGCAGGAACATAGGGAGCAATGCTATACATACGTAATCTTACGTTCGGATTTTACGTGGGAGTTGTTTATTAGGTCAGGATTAACAACTGGGGCCCACCCTTGTTAAAATCAAGGTGGGAGGAGGAGAGAATTTCAAGTTTAAGTAAGTCTACGTAGGGTGCTTCTATTCCGCGCTCCAGGCACCAGGGAAGCTTCTTGGCACCCACATGCCGGCGCTAGGGGGCCGGCCCATATACATGTCCACATTTGAGAAAAATGAACAGAAAATTATCGCCAAAAAATTGAAAATATCATGAATTCAAATTTTTTTATGGATTTTGAAAAAAACTTCATCAACATTAAAAAAAGTTCATGGGTTTAAAAAATCATCTAATTTGAAAAAAGTCCATCATCGATTTTGCAGGACTTTTTGTGAAATTGATCGATTTTAAAAAATATTCATCGATTTTGAAAAAAATTCATCAAATTCTAGAAAACCTACACAAATTTGAAAAAGTTCATAGTTATTTAAAATACTTCACCGATTTTGAAAAAGGTTCACGAAATTTAAGTAAAGAAAAAAAAAGCAATTTAGGACATGCCGCCTACGTAAAACTTTCTTTCGTAGGTGTAGGATTATTGGAATAGAGGCAATGTAAACGAACGAAGCAATTTTCATTTCTTCCAACACGTTACACTATCTACAACTTCTCAAGCGTACAGGGAAAGTCTGTACGTGCCCGGATGGACGCACTGGACTAGACAAGCGTGTTGCAGGAGGCCGTGGCGGGGTCGTACAGCGCCGGGAGCAGGTACTTCCTCCCGTTAGCGCCGTTGGCATTGTAGCTGGCGCCGGTGGTGGGGTCGACGAGCAGGTTGCCGGCGTAGCCCGGGTAAGCGCCGCTGCCGTAGACGCCGGGGCACGCCGTGCACGCCTCCAGCGACGCGCCCTTGGGGCCCTGGTAGTAGCCGTCCCCGTACGGGTTGCTCACGGTGCCGGCCACCATGGTGGCGAGGACCATCACCATGCCGTCCATCCCGACGTTGCCGTTGGGCGCCACCAGGGGCGCGCCCTGCGGCCCGTACTGCGGCTGCGCGAACGGCCACGCGCACTGCCCGGGGCACTGCTTCACGGAGTTGCCGACCCAGATGTGCGTGGAGTCGCCGCCAGCGGACGACTCGTGCCTGCCGCACCGGCTGCTGCAGAAGCCCTCCACGGCGACATCCTCATCGGTGAACACCAGCGCGATGCCGCCCTTCTTGGCGCCGACGCTCGCGGCGAGCTCGTCGATCTGGGCCAGAGTGAGAGACGTGCCGAGGGAGCACTGCTCGTCGGTCACCTGCTCGGCGAGGAGCACATGCGTAGCGCCTGCCTGGCTGTTAGCGGCAGCCGCCTTGGACAGGTAGAGCTGTTCGATGGTACCCCACCACTGCCCGACGGAGGGCGTGGCTGCCCCGTTCGGCGCAGAGTTCAGCGAGACGACGAAGTCGGAGACGATGGACCTCTGCGCGGGCGTGAACTTGCCGTACCAGAGGATGGACACGGGGATGTCGCCGCTGAGCACGCCGCCCTGGTGGTACGTGAGCCGGTCGCTCTCCGGAGGCACGTACAGCTCCATCAGCCTCCTGCTCCCAGCGGAGAGCTGCGCCAGGCTGAACACCATGACCACTATCAGAGCAATCCTAGCCATTGCTGACTTGCTGAGATTACACCCGTGGAAACGAAACACTTGCGAACTACGAGAGTTAACAATCGGTGATCGAGCTCCTGCCTTTGCTTGTGACTTGGGGCTGTGGTGATGGGATGAGTGGCAACAGCGCTCATGCCTCGTATTTATAGGCGTGGTCGTGACTTCGACGATGGTTCCTATCCTACTCGCGTGTACCCCTACCGTCCAACGTGCCGCAGCAGTACGATCCGGGGAGCGAAGGGCGGTATGGCGCGGCGGGCGGGCGGGGGGGACAGAGCGGGGGCAGCGATGAGCTGTGCGGCGCACGCACGCCGGAGCGTGTCGCTCGCGCCGCGCGCCGCGCTGCCCAGTTGCTTCCGGGCACGGCTCCAGACGCAGCGGCGACGCAACGCGAGTCAAATTTGGAGCGATACTATATTCCCGCTCCAACGGATGACGACTTGGCTGTGAAGATTCCCGTCGCCTATCGATGAGCGCCACAGCTGTCCGCGGAAGGTTCCCAAGAGCTGATGGTCAGCTTTGGGCCGATGGACGGATATGTTTCGGGTGAACTCATCGAGAGCTTCCATGTATGATGGTGGCGCCGGGTAGTGCAAAGTTTACACCGGCCAAACCGCGGTCCGATGCTTCCCTACTCATCGCCGGCGCCGGCGGGGAGTACGTAAGAGCATCTACAGCGGGGCTACTCAAACCCTCATACACTCCGGCGAACAAAACCCAGACGGACGCTTTAAACCGTCCTCAAATGTCGGGCTAACCGGCACGCCTTAAACCGGCCTCAAACACCGGGGCTAACCGGCACGCCTCATAACCAGTCCAAATATGAAGTGGATATAGGAAGGCCCGGGCGCAACGGGCGCGTCCGCCACATCGACCACGACCCACGCTGACCCATTCGACCCCACATATATTCGTTCACATCCGCTCTCCAGATCAAATCCTAATCACTTCACTCCACTCGACTATGCCACCCAAGCTCCCATCCGATGATTTCCGGCCTTCTCCAGCATTGCAGGCAGTGAATCTGACCCCGGCCAGTCCAGATCCGTCTACTGGGGCATTGTCCCGTGTGGGTTGGAGGAGTCAACGGCCGTCCGCATTGCACTCCGCCCCTCCCGGTAGGACAACACCTGACCGACGGCCGGATCCGTTCGGCGCGAGTCTATTGCGTCAGCGCATCGGGCGCTCGGATTCTTTGGGGATGGATCATCACGGTCCTCCTTGGAGCGTTTCAATCTCCCTTTCCCATCACCGGTCCGCCAGAGTTTGAGTGCTATCGGGATTGGTGTGCTCATCGTCGGAAGGAGAGGATGTGAGCGGCCAGGGCCCGCCACGCTGCCAGCATGGCGGCGGCGGAGGCGGCTGATGTGGTGGCACGAGCGGCCGCGAACGAAGCCATCCACGCCCGCATTGTAAACTAACGGCAGCGGAGGAACCCCCGCGCCCTTGCCTGAGAGCAGAATTGGGCAATTTGTGTCATGGTCGGACTGCCCCCCTAAGGAGGAAAAGGAAGACACGGACATGTCGGACAACTCCGGTGATGATGTAGGATCCAAAGTATGTCTAGAGGGGGGTGATTAGACTACTTGAGCAAATTAAAAATCTAGCTTTTTTCCAATTTTAGTTGTTGACCAATTTTAACAATTGTAGCAAGTCAAGTACACCCTACACATGCAAGTCTAAGAGTATAGCAGTGCAAAGTAAAGACATGCACATGAAAGTAAATGTAGGGAGAGGAGAATCAAATGCAATTGATGACACGAAGATTTTTCCCGTGGTTCCGATAGGTGGTGCTATCGTACGTCCACGCTGATGGAGACCTCAACCCACGGAGGGTAGCGGTCGCGAGAATCCACGGAGGGCTCCACCCGTTAGGGTCCACGAAGTAGCAAGCTCGTCTATTCCATCACGGCTTCCGTCCACAAAGGACTAGCCTCACTATGGGTAGATCTTCAGGAAGTAGGCGATCTCCTTGCCCATACAAAATTCTTGGTTCAACTCCACAATCAGGAAGAAGAAGGCTCCCAAGCGACACCTAACAAATTTAGGAGGCACCATCCTCCAAAAGGTAATAGATGTGGTAGTATGATGAACTCCTTGCTCTCGTGCTTCAAAAGATAGTCTCATCAACACTCAATCACTCTCTCACAGGTATGACATGGGTAGAAGAGATTAATTGGATGGAAAGCAACTTGAGGAGGCTAGAAATCAAGATTCATATGGTTGGAGTGAAATGTCTTGATCTCAACACATAAGTAGTTGGCTCTCTCTCAGAAAATTGGATATGGCAAGTGGGTGTATGTTCTGAGTGCTTCTCTTACGAGTGATATGTGGTGGAGGGGTGTATAGAGGCATCTCCAAAAATCCAACCGTTACAACATTATTGCCCAACTCGGTGAAACCGGAGTGAAAACTCGGTTGCACCGACTAGTCCAAAATGTGGCAACTTTAGGCTTTTCGGTGGTACCGATATACACAACCCGGTCCTACCGATTTTGGTCTGACCAGGGCAGTTCCTCATCTCGGTGACACCGATTCACCAAACTCGGAAATTCCAAGTTTAGGAATTAGCTAATTAGAGAGTTGGTCACTGATTCTCGGTTGTACCGAAACCAGTATTGGTTGTACCGGGTTGCTAGGGTTTTGGCTAGGTTCTGTCTCAAGGAAAAATCGGTATGGCCGAGTGGGAAAACTTGGTGGCACCGATTTTGAACTTTAGGTTTTGGACAGAGTATTTTGTGGGAGAATAGATGAGTATTTTTTGTGGCTAATCTCTAAGCACTTGAGCAACGAGATCATCATAATTCCTCACCCCCTTTTAATAGTATTGGCTTTCCTATGGACTCAAAAGTGATTTCTCATAAAATATGAAATGTAGAGTCCTTTTGCTTGAAGATTGGCCAATGCTATTCCTTTCCTTTCCTTGGGGAGGTTCTCCACACAATCCTTTAGCCATCCCATCATTGAACTTTTTCCTGAGATAAACTTGGTAGAAACGTTAGTCCAATGACATATATGTTGTTATTAATTACCAAAACCACCTAGGGAGAAGTTGTGCTTTCAGTCTCCCCTTTTTTGATAATTGATGACAACATATAGATCAAAGCTTCGATAAGAGATATAATCAATGATAGCATTGTCGCTTTGAGAAGTATGTGATAAGCAAGAGCTCCCCCTAAATTTGTGCACTATTTAAAATTTGCGTTTGAATGCAAATGCACAATCGATTAGGAGTGTGGGTAACTCTTCCATGTCACATACAACTTGGTGGTGCGGATAAATGATATGAATGGATTACAATGCACATAACACCAAACAAGTGAATGATCATCTCATAGATATATCACAAAGAGAGGAAATAGTACCATCAACAAGCAAAGTATATGATCAAACACAACTGAGTTTTAAACAAACAAGCGATAAACCAAATGTTTTTAAGAAGTAGAGAGCAACCAAAATGCAACACACACTCTCTCGAAGCCCTATGATCTATAACTTCTCCCCCTTTGGCAACAAGTTAACAAAAAGTTCAAAGCTATAGAGCTAATCGTCTCTCTGGGCATGGTCTCCTCCATGAGACGATGAAGCTGCTCATGTAGCTGTCGAAGGAGCCGAGAGAAGAGCATCTGCAAACGCTTCAGCTGAAGTCCTCTGAGGTGGTGGAGTAGACACTGGAGGTGCTGGAGGAACTGATGGAGCTGTGGCAGGTGCTGGTGAAGTAGGCCTCATCTCTGGAGCTGGCACAGTAGGTGTCCTGGTCTGGGTCTTGAACTGAGTGCTGGTCCTGAGAGGTGGACTGCCATCATCATCATTAGTGGAATGAGGGCTAGGCACTGCATCCACTTCCTGCTTGAGCTCAGTCACAGTCTTTGTCAGCTCATCCATCTTGTTGTTCAAAGTAGTAATCCTATCCAGAATCCTCTCAAGGCTTCCTTGGTTCTGCAAGATGTATTTGATGTCCTTCTCCATCCCTTGGATGGTGCTGATAAGGTATGCAATTTTCTCGCTCTTTATCTTGGGAACCGAAGCACTAGCGGCTCTAGCTGCTTCTGCCTCTGCCTGTGCAGTAGATGAAGTGGGATGACTGGGGTCCATCACCACGACATTATCTTCAAAGTCTGGCTGAAGTGGCATGTGAGGACGATCAAGTGCATATACATTCTTCTCCATCTTGGAGTTGATGAGCATCTGAATGTATGGTGCATATCCACATGATCGTTTCTGATCAGCAGTTGTCCTCTTGATTGTCTCTATAATCAAATCCATCACTCTAAATCTAGTGCGGGTGTCTATGTGGTGCAACATATTGATGGAGTACCCCCTGATCATCTTATCATCTCCAGACTTGGGCATCAAAGTATACCTCAAGATTGTGTTGGTGGTGGGTAGTCCTGCTTGCAAATGATAGACAAAGCCAAGTTTGTGTGTGCTCACATAGGCAGCAGGGATAGGAGTGTACCTGTCAGCCATGGAGTTGTGATTCATCGTGGCTTCAGCATAAACGTCAATATCTCCTTCCTCTACCTGTGGGACTCCTAAGATGGTAGCCCATTACACCACTGTAGACTAATATCTGACTCCCTCAGTCATCCATATGATACGGCCATCTGGGTAGAAATGAGCTATGGAGTAAAACTGCATGATCATCTCGTCATTCCAAGCTGTGAACTCTCTCCCAACAAATCTCTCAATGTCAATGCATCTGAAGTTGTCCTGCACACTGGGGAAGTAGTCCTCATTTTCCTTGATGTAGGCCCAGTCAACATATCTCATGTCATTGACTGCTGGGCTCTTGTCCAATAGGACAGACTCATAGAAATCCTGTTGTTCTTTAGTGTAGAACCTGTCATCTACATCGGTCTTTCTTCCGGAGGCATATGGATCATTTGCTCTCCAAGTCCTCAGCCCTTGATCTCTCCTCTTCTTCATGTCTTCAGCAACTGTATGAGCATCATTATGTTCAGGCAAATGGGGTCTCAGCTTCCTCAAAACTGAAATATCAACCTCTTCTTCCATGGTGGAAGATCTCTTGCTCTTCTCTGCAAGAGGAATATCCCTGGTTGTCTTCCTGGACTTAGTGGCAACAGCCTTCTTGGGTGCAGTAGGTTTCTTTGGAGCTGATTGCTTGCTCTTAGATGGAGCTTGTCTGGGCATAGCATCTGCAAGCAACTTCTTCTTCTTGGAAGGAGGAGGTTCTACAACTAGTTCTTCCTCTTCCTCTTCTTCCCCAGTTGGGTCTTCATACATAGAAGTGAGTCTGCCAACCACATGCACAATCCTCTTCATAGCTCTCTTCTTGTCACCTGTCTTCTTAGGCATAGAGCTCTTTGAAGGCTCAACAGATAGTGATGTACTTGTCCTGGCACACTCAGGTGCTCTCATTGCTTCAGAGCTAGCATACTCTTTTCTCACTGGCCTCTTAGCAGAAGTGGCCTCAGTGGTAGATCTCTTAGCCGCCTTCTCCTTTTTGTCTTGCAGCTTCTTGGAGGTGACCTCTCAGGAATAAAATCTGCATCTTCTTCATCTGAGTTGAGTTTCTTCCTTGCCCTGGTGGCAGCCTTGGGCAAACCATGTGAGCTGGGAGTGCCTGGGTCCTCACAAGATGAGGAACTGCCATCTGGGCTAGTGCCCGCTTCCACATCCACACTATGTTCCCTGAAACTATTCTGACTGTCATCTGTCCCTGACATGTTGACCCTGTGAATATAATATAGAGGAGCAGAGGGGATAAGCATCACAAAAATTCAGAAGTTTTTTGTTTAAAAATTTTGAACTCAAAATTTTAAGTTTAACTTTCTGCAAAGAGGATTTCGATTTCACCGAGTCAAAGATTTTGGAGCCACCGAGACAAACAATCTCCTTAACAGAAACTTCACAGCCTTTCCAGTTTCACCGAAAAAGCAACTCGGTTTCACCGAGATTGTTCTCTGTAGCCCTAAATCCCAAATCGGCAAGACCGATTTTTGACTTTGTGACACCGAGATTCAATTGGTGGACGGTTAAACCTAAAAATCTTTTGTTCTCTAATCTAATGGAGATTTCTTCTGGTTGAATGTATTGCAACCGAGGATTGTAGATGGACTAAACCTATTTGCGCAAGAATCAGAGTTGGGAGCGCAAAGAGGGGTCGAAACCTTACCCTAACTTGGTGAAAGTTTCGCTACAGCGGCGACGGCGGTGGAGATTGCCATCAGCGGTGGAGGAATCCTGTGGCGAGGGCACGCGGGAGGCAACGAGGACATCCGGAGACTCGAGCTCGGCAGCGAGGGGGATGCGGGAGGTGATGTTTGAGAAGTGAATTTCAAAAGTCGGGTCCGCGAGAATATATATCCCCTAGCTGTCGGTGACACCGATTCAGAAATTTTGGTGCCACCAAGTTTCATAATTGTCAGGTGACAGTGAAACTCGGTGAGGCCGAGATTTAGGGATCGGTTGCACCGAGGTGATAAAAACAGATTAACCCTAGGCTTCGATGGAACTGAGTTTTTCAGGTTGGTTGCACCGAGTTGCACATGGGAGGTTTTGGAAGTCAACTCTTGTCGAAACGGAACTCCGAGTGCTTCTCACAAAGAGGGTTCCAAAAGTGCTTGCTCAAATTTTTGTGATAAAGCATGAATATAATTTGAGACGAGAAAGCATAATAGCTAGAGGAGGGTACTTAGGCATTCTTGTATATCCAATTGGCCAAAGAAAAAATGAAAGCCAAATAACAACAATTGGATATCCTCCAATGAGAAAAGATATGCATTCCAACATGCTCACCCAATAAGATGTCAAATGAAATCATGGCAAACATGCAAAACCACTCTAGTATCTACCAAGCACTTTGGCGATGACGTAGTCATCTATATATGAGTATATTGACTTAGGAGCCAAGTAAGAATACTTGATCATAGGTCATACTCATCGTTTAAGCACAAGTGGGGTTACCACTTTTACATAAAGCATTCAATGTGTTCATGTGGGTGATGTAGTGGTGGATTCTCATTGTTGATGAAGATCATCTTGAGTTGGGAGCAATCCTTGTTGTTTCATACTCTTCTCACCTACATGGGTTAGTCCCACACAAGAGACAAATACAAGAATATCTATGGACATGGAGTGCAATGCATACATGATGATGTCCATGGATTCATTAATTACCTTGTCCCTTGCTTACCTTTGAGGGAATGTGTGACTCCTTGAACTATTGCATAAGGTTGGAGTTGATTGCAAATAGTCCTTGCCAATAATGAATGTGAGTAAATTTCATTGGCAGAGTCACCCCTCAAGAACTTCTCTAGTTCTTTTTCTTGGGGACCCACATCAAATTGATGTGAATCCTCAGAGTTGAAGTAACACTAGTCGAAGTAGAACTTGGAGTAGCCTTGAGAACCCACTTGACCATGGCTTGGGACTCATCTTCACATGTGTCAATCTTCTCTTGAAGCTTTTCCTTGCCCTTGAGCTTGTGGTCTTGTGATGGAAGGTCATCTTGAGCTTTTGTTCCCTTGGGGAGAGTATGTTCATACTTCTCCTTTTGAGGAACAAACTTCGGCTTGGAATATTGACCTTCTTCCCATTCAACTCCATTGGCGTTGAAGTAGCCAATGCCTTGGTTCTTCCGGTATCCTCCATGCTTGCGTACAATCTCCTCGAATTGCTTACATCCGGCAAGACTTTTGTAGATACCTTTTTCTATATTCCCTTTCAAAAGATCATTTTCTTGCTCAAGTGTAAGTTGGCTAAGAGAATCATTAGTGGAATCAATAGAATTACTAGAAGCAATATCATTGGATTTATCATTCTTATGGTTGCTACTAGATGAAGAACCTTTCTTGCCTTTGTTACTAGTTTGCTTAGTTTTAACTTGTGGCATGAATGTAGACAAGAGTGGTTATTTGGATAGATAAGAAGAACTCTTCTTTCGAAGATCGTCATTGATAGCTTTAAAAACTCATGTTCTTGCTCTAAATTTAGCTTCTCGAAGCGTAGCTTCTCATGAGTTCTTACAAGCTCTCTATGATCTTCTAGAGTAGATTCATGGGCTAAATTAAGAGTGTTTAGCTCCTTAGTTAGACGCTCAATCTTCTTCTTATCATCATCATACGACTTATCTTGATTAGCATGATTATCATCAAGTTCATTTTGACTAACATCACTAGTTTTGTCAAATAGCAAGTCATCATCTCCAAGTAAGTCATCCACATCACTACTGAAGTCAATGTATTTGGGGTGTGATACCTTGGGGCCTTTAGCCATGAAACAACTTCCACTCCCTTCGTTTGGTGAATCAAATATGTCATAGGAGTTGGACGAAATGAGTGCAAGTCCGGCAACACCTTCATCTTGACTGTAGTAGGAGTCGGAGTGATAGCTTCTCTCGGAGTGGTTATCGGATTCGTTGCCGGAAATCCATTCACCAACATGAGCTTGATGTTTTCTTCTTGTGTAGCTCTTGGTGTACTTGTCCTTCTTCTCCGAGTCTTTACTTCTCTGGGAGGGTCTTCGTTCATAATGATCATCTCTACTCCTTCTCTCTCTTCGAGGTGACTCATCTCTTGAGATCTTTCTTCTAGGTGACTCTTCTCTTATTTTGTGGGGGGGCATGCACTCATTGGAGTAGTGTTCGGGCCTTCCACAATTGTAACAATTCCGGTCACGACTAGATGAACGCTTCTCTTCATATCTTGAATTGAAGCTTCTCTCTTTGCCTCTACTCTTGTAGAACTTGTTGAATTTCTTGACCATGAGGCTTATCTCTTCATTGGTTACAAGGTTGTCATTTGATGTAGCGAGAGTGTCACTTGAAGCTTTATAAGCACTGCTTGACTTGTTATGAAGCTCTTCTTTGTCTTTGAGTGACATCTCATGAGCGACAATCCTTCCAATGACTTCCGTGGGCTTGAGATCTTTGTAGTTTGGCATCATTTGGATCAATGTGCACACGGTGTCATACTTCCCATCCAAGGCTCTAAGTATCTTCTTGGTGATGAATTTGTCGGTCATCTCTTCGCTTCCTAAGCCGGCAATCTCATTTGTGATGAGAGCAAGCCTAGCGTACATTTTCACGACTCCTTCATCATCCTTCATTTTGAACTTGTCAAGTTGACTTTGTAGCACAACCAACTTAGATTCCCTGACGGATTCGGTACCTTCGTGCATATCAACCAAAGTATCCCAAATTTCCTTTGCATTCTCAAGACGGCTAATCTTGTTGAATTCTTCAGGGCATAGACAGTTGAATAGAATGTCACATGCTTGAGTGTTATATTGCAACATCTTGAATTCTTCCGCGGGCGCTTCACGATCCGGCTCCTTTCCATCACAAAAGAATTCACCTTGCAAGCCAA
The DNA here is from genome assembly GCA_039707655.1 of Elymus sibiricus. Taxonomy (NCBI): domain Eukaryota; kingdom Viridiplantae; phylum Streptophyta; class Magnoliopsida; order Poales; family Poaceae; genus Elymus; species Elymus sibiricus. The sequence goes on along the minus strand of CM077673.1, from coordinate 366,386,297 downwards.
CACGAACAACAACCCATACGGCGGGGTTATGACCAAGAATATGCATTTTCATCTTATGCTTCCAACTAGCAAAGTTTGTATCATCGAAATATGGACCTCTACGGTGATAATTCCCCTCACCACACGCCATACTCTCCTAGGTTGTAAAACCAATGCAATGAAGACCAAAGCTCTGATACCACTTGTAGGATCCAAAGTATGTCTAGAGGGGGGTGATTAGACTACTTGACCAAATTCAAAATCTAGCCCTTTCCCAATTTTAGTTGTTGGCCAATTTTAATAATTGTAGCAAGTCAAGTACACCCTACACATGCAAGTCTAAGAGTATAGCAGCGGAAAGTAAAAACATGCACATGAAAATAAAGGTAGGGAGAGGAGGGACACGTTGGTTGGGCTCCAGCACCCTGCAGGCGACATCCGCGGGAATATACCCAGCTGCCCGGAGCTCATCAATGGTGGTGAGGTTTACCTTTGAAGGGCACCACTGCCCCTTCGACTCTGCATCTGCCATTGTGGTGGAAGAGCCCGACCAGGGGGGGTCATGGTCTTTGGAAGCGGGGGGAACTCTCAATGTGGCAGCAAGAAGGAGGTGTGGGGGGAAAGGATTAACCGCCCCAAGCCTTTATAGGCTGGTAAAAGATGAACAACCCCTTTAACTGCACCGGTGAAATCGCCTCATTTCGTATGGATCGAGCCGTTGTGGACATGTGGGATGTTGTACCCGATTGATGATATCCCCTAAAACGCGGGGCACGATCTCTGTTTTGATACGACATACCAAGAGTCGCCTCGAACTGTGGCTCGAGTAAGTTATGACTGATGTGTATGATGTCATTAAAATGACGATTTGGTAAGGGTTGTTAGAACCTTGCCACAGGATTGGTTTGCCGTAAAACACCTCGATGAATTAAAGGGTCGAGCAAGTTGCTTGGAAATTCTTGAACTTGTCTGTCGAACCGAAGACTATATTATCCGAAGTCACGTATCTGAAGACTGTTCCGTGCAGATTCCTATGATCGGCGTCGAAGACTAATTTGGGGGCTACTGGGGGAGTCCTGGAGTAGGGGGTCCCACACGAGGTGGGCTGCTTACTGGGCCAGGTTGCGGGCTCATCAAGGAGAAGGACTTCAAAGGCTTTGGGACGAGTCGTGTGCATCCAGGATTCTGCCGAAGACTTATGGAATCAGGGGTATGTGTCTACCCGCAAGGACTCCAAAGCAAGGTAAAACGCCCTTAAGTACCTTCCATCCTAAGTGCTTTATCTTCCCCGGTATTCTTAATTTCCATAATTCCTTCCAAGTTGGGTTGATTTGAGACCTCCTGAGACAGTCTGAACGAGCAAAGTGGTTTCCGAACTAGTGATTGAAGTCCACGTGGTAGCCCGAGCGTACTGAGAAAGTACCTGACCTAGTAAATTGCCATGCTACAAAATCTTCTACTGCTTCAACGTGGAAAGGGATTTGTTGTATTCTGTACACATCAACATGTAGAAAGATGTCACGCAGGAGTTCACTATCCCACTGACTCGTATGCGGATCGATTAATTCCTCCACTTTGGACAACATTGTTCCTCCTCTTGGGGTAATAATTTTCCTTGACTCACTAGCAGGAATCCAGGGATCATCCCAAATGTTAATATGTCATCCTGAACCGACAGGCCAAATGCACCCTCTCTTGAAAGTTTGGATACCTGCGACGACACTCTGCCATGTAAATGATGAACCCTTCTTTGGTCCAGCACTCAATATATCACCACTGGGGTAATACTTGGCTTTCAATACTTGTACAGACAGAGAATCAGGTCTTTGGAGAAGTCACCAAAACTGCTTTGCTAACATAGCAAAGGTTAAAGTTGTGTAGGTCTCTAAATCCCATACCACCTTTCTTCTTTGGCACGCATATTTTTCACCATGCAAACCAATGCATTTTCTTCTTTTCTTCTCCATCTCCCCGTCAGAAGTCACAAATCTCATCTGTAATTGATTTGCACACTCCCTTGGCCAATTTAAAAACATACATTGCATATGAAGGAACAGCTTGTGCAATAGATTCCACTAAAATTTATTTCCCTTGTACTGATAGGATTTTCTCCTTCCAACCCTTTAGGCGTAGACAAACTCTATCTATCAAGTGCTGAAAGCAGTCACTCCTGTCCACCGCAATCATCGTCAGAAGGCCTAGGTATTTATCTGATAGAGCTTCGGTTAAGATGTTCAGGATGCCACAAACACCTTCCCTAATCAACACTCCGGTATTGGGACTGAAAAATATACTTGATTTAGCTGTGCTGACACGTTGCCCTGAGCTAGTACAATAAGTATCCAAAATTCTTTTCAGAGTGTTTGCATTATGGTCATTCACTCTCATTAAGATAAGGGAGTCATCAGCGGAAAAAAATGAGAGATTGATGGTGCATTCCTACAAACCCGTATACCTTCAATTCCGTCAATATTTTCGTCATGGGCAAGCATGCTGAAGAGCCCTTCGGAACATAACAAGAAAATGTATGGGGACAAGGGATACCCCTGCCTCAACAACCTCATGGGTATGAACTCATCTGTTTGTGTGTCATTGAACCTGATCATGTAGCTGACAGAGGAAACTATTCCATAATCATATCCATCCATGGTGGGTCAAATCCTAGCTTCAACATCATTTTCCTTAAGAAGCCCCATTCCATCCGATCATATGCTTTAAGCATATTCAAAATAACTGCACAAACACCATTGGATCCATGGGTCTTCTTCTTGTTTGCATGAAAACGTTCATAAGGTACTAACACATTATCTGTAATTAGTCTCAAGCACCTGTGACCTTTGCTGTAGCTGTCGTCGGCTGTGGAGAGCACCAGAAACTGGTCGACGTCTTGGCGCTCAAGAAGTCCCTTTGGACGCCGTTGCTTGCTATGCATGATGCATGACTTGACCAAGTTTCGGTTGTGCGACATGGAGATCAACCCGAGATCTTCGCAGCACGCGTGGCAAGAACCGGAGCGCACACGGGTGCATGTACATGGCCATGTGACACTGTGCGTCCATGGATAGGATCGATCCACGGAAAATGTTCATGATTCTCCCAAGCATTATTGGTGCTGGTCATGGTGCCTGACTTTGTTTATGGATCTTCCTGTGGTGACCGCTCGCGCGGCGCCGTTGAACCCGTACGAATATTTTCGTGCTGGGGCCTCGAGGGGACAGGCCACGCTGGCCGGAAGGAAACCAAAGTCAGCTCTGAAACTTGAGCTGGATACTGGATACTGCTGGTGCAAGATCTCAGTTGGCCAGATGAGTAAAATTTCCTATCGGGTCATCATCTGTGGAGTCTTGCTTACTCAAACTATTCATTTGTTTTCAAAAAACAACTATTCATTCAGAACTCGAGCTCCGTGATTTACCTCGATATTTTTACAGGCAGGAATCTACTGCCCCGCACTGCTGCTCCCGAATCGAATGAAATCTCGGCCTGATCCTGAATGCAGGACGGATACAGCCATTCTCCAATCCTCGGGTGAAACCAAGCTGTGGATTCGCATATCTCATGCGTCCGGCTGCGTGCATGAACCTAGAGGAAATTTTTATAAACACGGGGTGAGCAGTATAGTAACAATTTGATCAGGAGGCAAGCGATCACCCACCGTCCACGAGGAAGGCCGGAGCTCTGCGTCCACCGGCAAGACATTTGCCGTTGCCAGGCGAATACCCTGACTCCACCAGCCGCCAGTGTTTGGCACGCAAGCGAGGTTAATTATCTTTTCGGCCTCAAGCTACCGCGGCCTGCAGGTGCGGCGCCGCGTGACGGCGTCCAGAAGGCGGGCAACGGTGGCACTGGCTGTCCGCCGTGCAGCTCGAGGCGCCTCGCGCCCGCCGGCCGAGGAGACGCGTCCCAATTGTTTGACGGCCGGGGCACCGGCCACGATGCGCTAGTGGATGGCATATGCGTTGTGCGGATCGCGGCCCCGTGCTGCCGTGGCTGCGGCCTGGTGGGAAGGAAACCGCGAGCTTGACCCACACCCCGCTCCATCGCGTCGGTCGGTCGGTGTGGTTCGTTCATCAATTTGCAAGCCTTCGTTTTTTCTAATACAGACACAAGCGCTCGTATATACACGCATACATTCATCCTATGAATACACACGCATATCCTATCCTTATGAGTATCTTTGAAAGATTGAGACAACATATCATCTTAAGATTTACAAAGTCATCGTAGACGTCTCTTCGTCGATGGAAACGTCTCTTCCCACCGAATGCATATCGCTGGAAATCCTGAAATAAATCCAGGAATAATGTGAGCATCAGGACTTGATCACTGGTGGGTTGGGGATATCACTATTTCTCTAACCATCCAACCACGGATTGATTTGCAAACCTTCGCTTGTAATACTTCTACACGTTGCTGCCTCGATCTTCCTCCTGATTCTTGTTCTTCGTCGGGCGTCCTCGTCGACGGCAAGAGGAGTGGAGACTCAACCCGGCAATCCGACCCATGGGTTCGTCCGCCCATGGACATCCGACCCGAATGGATAGGGTATGGGTTGTCGACTTCACCCATGGGTCTTACCCATGGATAACCCGATTAGTCGTGAGTAGAATATGGGTTCAAGTTTATGCGAGTACTAATTAAATAATTGATTTATGCTCCATTGTATCTGATGTTTTTAATCTAATATAAATCAAAATACACTAACGTAAAGTGTCTCACTAGCAATGGTCATTAAAAAAGGAACGAGGCACAACTAGCTGTGAGAGACCGGGACCATACGAGAGCAAATCCATCACTAGGCCAATTCACACGCTTGGTATGGCCCAATTTAGACTTCAGCCTGGCCCATGCAAGCAAAATCGCTGGATGCAGGTGTAGGAGATATGTCCTAGAGGTAATAATAAATGTTATTGATTATCTCCATGTTCATAATTAGGTTTATGTTCCATGCTATAACTGCTATGTTCTCGAGTCTGCAATAACCACGAGGCTCGGAGGAAGACTCATATGCACGTGTGGAATAATAAACGGTAAAATGTATTTCTAGTCTGGCCTCTAAGACTGGCTCAAGTATTGCATGATGATCCTGTTTTCCTGATCATGGGCATGGATATGCCAGCAATTTTGAGGGCACAATGTTAGAAGAACATTTGTGTTGAATCGACCCGAATTGATGTTATGCTATGAGATACATTCGTCACAAGTTAAATGGTTTATAACACAGAGATGGTTAACGTTTGCATGATTCCTCAGACCATGAGAGTATCGAGTTTCTTCATGCTTGATTCATGAACTTTGAGGTTTGTTAAACGTCATCCGTTACTGGATGGCTATTACGGCGGCTTACGGGTTCATGGAAAAGTATGTCAAGTAACTTGATAGCTCAAGATTGGGATTTGCTCCTCCGACGATGGAGAGATATCTTTGGGTCCTCTCGGTGTTACGGTATCCATCATCGTCTGGCCACACACTTTGTGATTTGATCACGGGGATGCCGGAACACGGGAACGAGAAAAGAGAACAATACCGGTAACGAGGTACTGGCATAGTGGACAAGTTGTTGATCCACGGGGATGCCAACATGTCTCACCTCGGATATTTGTAACATATCGCGAAGCAACAGGAATAGCATACGGCAACTGGAGGTTCACTTGAATATTCATTCGTGTGGGTATAGGGGTCAATATGAGTGTCCACGGCTCCGATGTTGATCATTGATCGGAAGGGGTTCCGGGTCATGTCTATACTTCACCGAACCTATAGTGTCACACGCTTAAGGGTCATCTATCTGCTGAATACCTGACAGGGAGTCTGAGAGAAAGTTTCCGGAAAAAGTTTTCGGAGACAGCGGAAAAGTTCCGAAGAGAGAGGTCACCGGAACAGTTTCGGTAAAACTGAAAAGTTATTTTAGGGGATACCATTAAGTCAAATTGGTTTTGGCACATGCCTGATAATTCTTGGAGGGTGCCTGAATCATTCTGGAAACTTCTGGGAATTTTCCGGAAGAAAAACCGGAAATGTTCCGGAGCTGCCGGAACCACTTCAGATGCTTTTCGCAGATGAAAATCACTAATCCGGAATTGTTCCGGAATGAATTGAAAATTATTTTAGTGGGTACTGGAAATGTTCTAAGCCCACATAAATATTTTCAGTTCGAACGGACGCTGAAAAATGTCGTCGTGAATAGTGAAAGTGATTTTTGGGATATTTTTGGAAAGCCACCTTTTGGGGCTTTACTCAAAAGATCTAAGGGGATGACATGGATGGATAGGAACCCCTTTGGGGGGGCCCCCACTAGGGTGTGGCCGGCCACATGTCGGCTTCCTACATGGAGCCCCACTTGTCTCATGGCTTCACCTTTGGGTCCTTGTGAAGGACTCCATTCATGTGGTTTTGGGTTTTTGTGTAAAACTACCCTACCCCTTGGGATTTCCTATAAATAGAGGTGGAGGGGCAGCCCTCCACACTCACTCTTTCTCGCATACACATGCCATCTGATGTTATCTGGCTTCTCTCTCCCTCCCAGCTAAATAGTTTCGTAGAGCCGAAAGGCTGTCTGGGTTCCGGTGGGAACTAGTTGTGGACGGCGAAGCCCTGCCGGATAGATGACACCGTATGTGTGCAACTCTGTAGAGGGATCGTAGTTTCGGTCTTAGTTCGAGAGTGCCTCCCAAAGGGCTGTCCGTGTGACCGTCCGAGTTTCGTAGGTCCTCCCGAAGGGCTGTCCGAGTGACCGTCCGGGTTTCGAAGGTCCTCCCGAAGGGCTGTCCGCGACACCGTCCGGGGGACTATCCGACCGCCCCCCGGAGGGCCGTCCGAGGGGCAAATGAGGGTATACATCCTCGCGGTTGGGAGGTTGTAAATCCTAGCTGCGGGGATCTGCACCACCGATCGTCATCGACTCTTCTTCCGCTGCGCTACGAGTCGGTAACGAAAAGATCAAACCTTGTATGCAGTCTCCATAGTGGTCCTGGGCTGGTGCGTAGGTCGGAAATTTTTTGTTTTCTGCTGCGTTACCCTACAGTGGTATCAGAGCCGTGCTATGCGTAGATGCAGGTTGCGATATAGAATACATAGAGATGTATGGGTGTTGAACAATATAATTAGGTAGTAGATGAGTTCTATTACTGAAAATTATTTGTGCGGGTAGTAGATGAAATCTGTTACCCGATGTTCTTGTTGCTTCCCTGGAATTTGCATATATCTGATCTTGATAACAGTATGGTGGAGTTTCAATGTTCTGGCAATCCGCGATCCTGATTGATCAACGAAGTGCTAACAGTTCATTGAATTCCACCGTAGTTAAAAAGAAAGATGAAATTTCGCAGACAAAAGGGCAATGCAGATATGATCTGCACGGGGGTCATGCGTATGACGAATTTCAGTATGGGGCTTGAGATTTTATTATCTCGTGTTTCATACACCCCGCGATGTTAATCTAGCGACTTGGATTATCATGCTTGATGATGGACGTTGGTAGCTTCGGTTTGTTTCGAAACCTTAGAAGCCACGTAAAACAAGTTTTTGCATGAACCGATTAGAGGCGTCTAACTTGGTTTTGCAGGATGGTTTGCATGTGCATATGATGTGGTATAGCAGTGCTCATATTAATTTGATTATGTATGAGATGACTATATGATGTAATATTAACATGACCTGCGTGTCATGATTCGGCATGATGGCTGGAGCCATATGATTGTCACTTTAATGACCTGCGTGTCAACCTTAAGTAATGCACTTATTTTATTAGCTATAGAGATAGCAATATTATCTGGTGCATCGACAAGGTGGTGGCAATCTTCGCGAAGGTAAACACCGACGCGAATGCCGAAGACGAAGAAATACAAGACTTCTCCGTCAGAAAGGGCTATACCATATCATGCTATTATGAGTTGCCTGTGATGTTTATCCCTTATGATGCACCCTTTTGATTGCGCGGTAGTCGCTTTTATTAGGGTGATCTCTCACAAAAAATATATCAAGTAGTTAGTGTTCTCCCAAGTGTAGCACCGTCACGACACCTAACTTTTCGGGGTGCGCCATGGATGCATGGGTACGAACGATTAGGGATGTGTGAGGCGGGTGAGGTCAGACCTCGCAGCAAGATCACTTGGTTGTCTTGACGTTCATGGCAGGATCGTCCTGAGCTCGGAACACACGCATCGAAAGATGAACAAGAGTCACATAGAGATGTGATCGGCAAGTTGGCCTACCGATTAAAATTCCCGTCATGAGATGATGATTCTATGGCGATGAATTGAAGTCTGGATCTTGTATCACTCAAAATCAATTATGAGAGATATTGATTTGAGTGGGAGCGCACTGAAGAATTAACTTGTTTAATTCTCAGTACAATTAATTATGAACTTTGTCTAAGTGTGGTTTGCATAATAGTTGTAGAAGAATGGCTCGCGTTTCCACCTTCCCTGTTAAAATTGAATAGCTGTTAAATATCTGGTTAAAACTTTACGGTTGGTAACGTAATGTGAGGATTGTCCTCAAGAGTGCCGAGAAGGACTTTGTCCTATCGCATGCTTTCGATATTCTCCCGCTAATGCTATGGATCATGTGACTCTCATCCTTCGATCCAAAAGTTAGAATTCCGTTTCAGTCAAGTGCAATACGTTTGCTTCCATGAGACCCGAACTTCGAACGTTTTGGGATAGTTATGTGATATTCATGGAACTGAAAATTAATCTTCAGATACAAACAAAGGCTGAAAGATATGAAATATCCAAAGCAATGTTTGTTTGCAAACTATTAGTAAAGGTGTTTACTATGCATTAGACTGATAAGAGAGGGATCCAGAAGAATGCCTGTCATATGATGATAGGTGAATAAAAGAACAACTTACAGAGAAAGGAAGTGTCCGAAGGGTGTTAGTGAAACTTTTCACGCCTAGGAAGTCCGGGGCTAACGCCACTCTTAAGTTGGGTGCTTCTTCTGAGAGTAGGAGAAATACTGAAAGTTAAACTGTTAGAAGTATGAAGGCAGAAGGAAAGAAGACTGGGATATCCAGCTCATGTATGAATGTCATACAAGTTTTTGATGTATAGAGGGCTGGTCAAAGATATAGTTCTTGGGAATTGTGGTTAAACATGTTAATCACTAATTCTTGGGTATTGTGAGTTAATCACAAAGATACCCGCTCGATTGCATTCTGTTGCAACTCGATGTAAGAACTACTATGGCCTGAAAGACTAGCCAGGAATGAGGTTTAGATACACGCAGGGAACATAGTAAATGTTACTATGCCTTCCATCGGTGTATTCCCTATGTATTTACTTTCATAATTCATTTTAGAGTTTCACACTCTAGCCCTTTGCATAAGGTATCTTGCAAGAAGGTTGTTCATAAGAGAACTTTTGATGTTCGGTGTTATGAATAACATAAGGGCCATACTTTCATTATGAATGAGACGTATGTTATGAATATTGATAATAATACATTACCTCTGGGTTACTTTCATAATTCATTTTAGAGTTTCATACACTCTAGCTCATTGCACAATGTTTGTTGCAAAAGAGTTGTTCATAAAAACAACAATTGTTGTTCAGTATTATGAATAACATGAAGGGCCATGCTTCCATCAAAGATGGGATGTATGTCATGAATATTGATGGAAATATGATACATCCATAACACTGACGCTAAATGTCGCAAGACTAAAAGAATTCCACATATGTGTGGCACTGCATTTGGTCACATTGGAGAAACCCGCATGGAAAATTCCATTATGATGGATTTTGAAGTCGTTTGATTTTGAATCATCTGACACTTGCAACTTTCCTCCAAAAGGTGAAGTGACTAAAAAACCGTTCACGGGCCATAAGGAACGAGCAAAGAACTTATTGGTGATCATACATTTTGATGTATGTAGTCCGATAAATGTTGTTGCAAACAGTGGATTTGTCTACCTTCAAAAATGACTCAAGTAGATATATGGATATTTACTTGATGAGGCGTAAGTCTGGATCTTTTGAAATCATTCAAAAGGTTTTAAAAAATGAAGTAGAAGTTATTGTAACAAGAAAATTATGTTTCTGCAATTTGATTGCGGAAAGGAATATTTGAGTTACAAGTTTAGCGAATGTCTGATGAGTTGTGAAAAGAGTTTCATAACTTGCACCTCCCGGAACACCACTTCAAGTGGAAAGTCTGTGAAGATGTAATCGAACCATTTATGACATGGTAAGATCAAAGATGACATAAATAAATTTGCCATTATCCCTTTTAAGGTGATGCTTTAGAGACTGCGGCTTTTACACTGAAAAGAGCTCCATCGGGTCTGTTGAAATGACGCCATGGTATGGTACGCCCAACCATGTTATATCTTTTCTTAACATTTGGAATATGGGGCTTGTGTAAAAGGTTACAAACCTATTCCAAATCAGACAAGTGCTACTTTGTAGGTTATCCCAAGTCATTGGGTATTCCCCCACCACTATACCGAGGCAAAGGATTTTGCCACAAAACGGCATGCTTTTAAAGAGAATAGTTTTTACAAAAGGTGAGTGGGAGGAGAGTGCAACTCAACGAGATAACCAGTATCTTCCTCATCAGATCAAAGGAAAGGAACCTTGGAAGTGATTCCGGAGTTTCCTACAGCGACTGATACGGAAGTCTCTACAATAAAATATATGGACTTCGGTCGAACTTGCAGCTGAACCACGTAGGCAAGGCTCGTGCAAACCTCTCAGGTGCGCAAATGAGATATTGTTGTTGGACAACAGCATACCTACGATACACAAGGAAGCGGTGATGGGCCCTGACTCCGGGATTGGCTAAATGCCAATACAATCCGAGATAGTTTCCATATAAATGTTTCAAGATTAAAATCTTGATACACCTTTCGGAAGGCTTAGAGTCTAATGAATATTTATGGAACTAAAAACTGATACGGATAAAAATGTTTTATCCATAAAGCTCGACTTGTTGAAATAACAAGTTCAAGGAGTTGACTACGATGAGGTTGTTTCACCGTAGCGATGCTTAAAGTCAGTTCGGGTTGAACTAGCAATTAATACATATTTCAATCATGAGATATGAAACATGGATGACGAAAGGATTTCCATCTGATGGAAATGTAACCAAGGACTTGCATGTGTTACAGTTCAAGGTATTTTGTCAATCCAGAGTATGCTAGTAAGTATGCAAACTTCAGAGTTCCAGCGATGGACAGAAGAGAGCAAAATGGAGTTGTAATCTTCGTGTTTTGATGAAATGGTCAAAAGGGTTTTGACTTCATCAATGGGTAACGAAGATGCTTGTGATTCAAGAAAGTAAGTGGGAGCATAATAATATTTCTAAAAACCTTGTGTGCTTTACACATTGTTAATTGGAAATAAATTTTTTGACATGAATTAGGACTTCATTTGAAAATAGTTTTTTCGATGAAGTGCTTGGGCTAAATAGCCTTGATATTAGGCATAATGATCTATTGAGATAGATTTACCTAATGGGGCTGAGCAAAGATACATATTGACAAAATGCTAAAACCTTTTAGCATTGAAAAACATCAAGGAGTGATTCTTGCCGAAGTCACATGGAAAGAGTTTTTGCAAGACTCGGTGTCCCAAAATACTGATGAGCAAAATACATGATGGTGATTCCACACACTCTTGTGTTTGGATTAATCATGTATTCCATGGCATGTAAAAACAACCAGATATGTCCAATACTCCAAAGTTGTTGCGAGTATAGATACCAAAGTGATCAAAGTATTGATCGTAGGACAATAGTGAAAGATGTCATTGAGTACTAGAGCAGTACTGATGACATGTTTTCTCGCAAGCAGAGATTATGAAGTGCTCGTTGTAAGTAATTACATCGATACAGTCTTCATCAACGCTCCATGCGATTTTCGATTTAAGTTAAGGGTTTTGTGTGATACACAACATGGTGGCATGGTAGTTGGAAATTGTTCCAAACAAGATATTGTGGCGAATTCTATAACAAAGGCTAAGTATGTTGACGCTTTAGAAGCGACAAAAAAGTTGTTGAATCATATAGTTCATTCATGAACTTAGTATGGTTCCAAGATGGCTTTGGTCTATGGGACACTATTGCAGATAGTTGCTCCATAGTTCAGTCTGAGGAATCAGGTATCGACCAATGATTCACACATATGCAAAGCCAAGTCCACACAAAATATGAATTTTATGAAAGCGTGAAAAGGCAAGGATATGCAAAGTTACACACGGAGTTGAAGTCGTCAGATCCGTTGGACATCAGGCTATACCACATGCGAAGCATATTTTACACCAGTGTGCCATAGGTGTAAAGTGTATTAGCATTGACTAGATTATTGACTCTAGTGCAAGTGGGAGTCTGTAGGAGATATGCCCAAGAGGCAATAATAAATGTTATTGATTATCTCCATGTTCATAATTAGGTTTATGTTCCATGCTATAACTGTTATGGTTCTCGAGTCTGCAATAACCACGAGGCTCGGAGGAAGACTCATATGCACGTGTGGAATAATAAACGGTAAAATGTATTCCTAGTCTGGCCTCTAAGGCTGGCTCAAGTATTGCATGATGATCCTGTTTTCCTGATCATGGGCATGGCTATGCCGGCAATTTTGAGGGCACAATGTTAGAAGAACATTTGTGTTGAATCGACCCGAATTGATGTTATGCTATGAGATACATTCGTCACAAGTTAAATGGTTTATAACACAGAGATGGTTAACGTTTGCATGATTCCCCAGACCATGAGAGTATCGAGTTTCTTCATGCTTGATTCATGAACTTTGGGGTTTGTTAAACGTCATCCGTTACTGGATGGCTATTACGGCGGCTTACGGGTTCATGGGAAAGTATGTCAAGTAACTTGATAGATCAAGATTGGGATTTGCTCCTCCGACGATGGAGAGATATCTCTGGGCCCTCTCGGTGTTACGGTATCCATCATCGTCTGGCCAGACACTTTGTGATTTGATCACGGGGATGCCGGAACACGGGAACGAGAAAAGAGAACAATACCGGTAACGAGGTAACTGGCATAGTGGACAAGTTGTTGATCCATGGGGATGCCAACATGTCTCACCTCGGGTATTTGTAACATATCGCGAAGCAACAAGAATAGCACACGGCAACGAGAGGTTCACTCGAATATTCATTCGTGTGGGTATAGGGGTCAATATGGGTGTCCACGGCTCCGATGTCGATCATTGATCGGAAGGGGTTCCGGGTCATGTCTATACTTCACCGAACCTATAGGGTCACACGCTTAAGGGTCATCTATCTGCTGAATACTAGACAGGGAGTCTGAGAGAAAGTTTCCGGAAAAAGTTTTCGGAGACAGCGGAAAAGTTTCGAAGAGAGAGGTCACCGAAACAGTTTCGGTAAAACTAAAAAGTTGTTTCAGGGGATACCATTAAGTCAAATTGGTTTTGGCACATGCCTGATAATTCTTGGAGGGTGCCAGAATCATTCTGGAAACTTCTGGGAATTTTCCGGAAGAAAAACCGGAAATGTTCCGGAGCCGCCGGAACCACTTCAGATGCTTTTCGCAGATGAAAATCACTAATCCGGAATTGTTCCGGAATGCATTGGAAATTATTTTAGTGGGTACTGGAAATGTTCTAAGCCCACATAAATATTTTCAGTTCGAACGGACGCTGAAAAATGTCGTCGTGAATAGTGAAAGCGCTTTTTGGGATATTTTTGGAAAGCCACCTTTTGGGGCTTTACTCAAAAGATCTAAGGGGATGACATGGATGGATAGGAACCCCTTTGGGGGGGCCCCACTAGGGTGTGGCCGGCCACATGTGGGCTTCCTACATGGAGCCCCACTTGTCTCATGGCTTCACCTTTGGGTCCTTGTGAAGGACTCCATTCTTGTGGTTTTGGGTTTTTGTGTAAAACTACCCTACCCCTTGGGATTTCCTATAAATAGAGGTAGAGGGGCAGCCCTCCACACTCACTCTTTCTCACATACACATGCCATCTGATGTTATCTGGCTTCTCTCTCCCTCCCAGCGAAATAGTTTCGTAGAGCCGAAAGGCTGTCTGGGTTCCGGTGGGAACTAGTTGTGGACGGCGAAGCCCTGCCGGATAGATGACACCGTATGTGTGCAACTCTGTAGAGAGATCGTAGTTTCGGTCTTAGTTCGAGAGTGCCTCCCGAAGGGCTGTCCGTGTGACCGTCCGAGTTTCGAAGGTCCTCCCGAAGGGCTGTCCGAGTGACCGTCCGGGTTTCGAAGGTCCTCCCGAAGGGCTGTCCGCGACATCGTCCGGGGGACTGTCCGACCGCCTCCCGGAGGGCCGTCCGAGGGGCAAATGAGGGTATACATCCTCGCGGTTGGGAGGTTGTAAATCCTAGCTGCGGGGATCTGCACCGCCGATCGTTATCGACTCTACTTCCGCTGCACTACGAGTCGGTAATGAAAAGATCAAACCTTGTATGCAGTCTCTATAGTGGTCCTGGGCTGGTGCGTAGGTCGGAAATTTTTTGTTTTCTGCTGCGTTACCCTACAGCAGGCTGCAGTACACAAGGTTGCCGCTCAAGTCGTCTGCAATCCTTTAGTACCACCTCGCCTACGCGAGCGCATGGGAATGGGAGGTCTGCCTGTAAAGCAGAGACTGCTGGATCGTCACCTCATCCACTCCTTCCGATCTGCAAAGACGTAATAGCACTGCAGGTCCTATAACTTGTCCTGGTGTGTGACCAGTTCATCACACCCTGAACAAGTTGTAGGACTTACAGTGCTATTACCTCATATGCAAAATGCAAATTTTACGTCGTCTTGTCAGATCCAATGGATGCCTGATAGGGTTGGGCTACCAGATGGATTTGGGCATGGGTGTAAGTCCAGACCCATGGGTAGGGTTGTGGGTGCGGGAAGGATCCGATAGTTTGATCGGGCATGGGTTTGGTAGAGGTTCACCTGACCTGACTCCCAGGTTGAGTGGAGACTCGTCTATTTCATTTTATGTTTTTAGGTTATTGTGCTTTCGATGATAGAGATGAGGTGGTGATGGCAGTGATGTGTTGGAATAAGGTCTTTAGATTTTGCAAGTTTTTTTGTATGTCTTTCAAGGAGAGATATTGGCTTGTTATTGGTGTGTCGACTTCGACATCTTCTTCCAAATTGTTTTGTGGCTTGGTCGGTTTGTCCAATCTTCTGAACTGGTGGTGGTAGATTGCAGACTTGTTCTGCATGGGGTGATGCTCTAACCGATGTTGCTTCAGCGATTTATAGATCTCATTTCAAGGGATGAATGGCTATTGTGGTACTCGAAGCCTGGTATGGCGATGGTGTTCGTAGATATCGCTTTTCTTTACTGTTTGTTTAGTGTAATTTTCAATCTCCGACACGTATACTCGGCGGAAGATGAAGACTAATATGCTTTTCAATGTAATTTTTATTGGGCATTCGACGTCTAATTGTCTATCCATTATACTAGATTTTGTTACACACAATATTAATCAGATTTAAGATGCTTATTGGGTGTCATTATTCAACGCAGTAAATTTAGTTTTCAAAAAGCATCCATGTTATGTTAGAAAAATGTGTCAATAAATCATCGAAGGACTATCCAACGACCCTTTCCAGTTTCTCTACCATGGACACACCACCAAATCATCAATCCAAAATTAACATTATCTCCTCCATAGTGATGGCGCTCTAAGCAAGCAACAGGCACATTCACCCCTTCCTCAAACCCTAATCTAAGTTATCTAACACAGCTTATGAGACTACTGCCCTGCTCACTGGAACCCTAAAAGACATGAATCACAAGAGCCCGCCTCCACGCATCGCCTCACCCTACTTGACCAGTGAAACATCCCCAAGACGGTGGCTTCCAACACCCCTCCTCGACTCCTTCCCCTCGTCGTTAGTGCTGGTGTGGGGCGACACATCTTTCTCCCGACGATATGGTGCAACTTGGTGGGTGGCGTGAGCGCGATAACGTTATAATGTGGTAATGGTGGTTGATTACACATGAAGTCACATCCCAATAGGTTGGATGGCAGCAAATGTAGGGGTTAACTGTTTGGCATGACCCGAGCTGCGGTAGACGCTGCTAGGCACTGTTTGTGGCGATGCAGTTGGATGCACCACTTTTTTGGGTACACTCACACCACAATGAAATCTATTTGCATGCTTTCGCTTGGAATTGTTCATGGTACTAGCATTAATGCAAACATATTGCTAAAGGCTCCATCTATCGCTTGAGTCGACTAAGATATTCTTATGTCCAAGTTGATGGTGCTAGACGCCCTATGGTCTTGTTTTTAGGTTGTGCTAGACATCTTGTCTAATCTCAATCTATCTCGCCACCATGTCAATCTTAACGCGAACACAACGGGTGATCCATGGTGTCGAGATAGACACAATAAAATCTCAAACAACTTATATCAATCAAAATTGAAAATAAAAGTTGTCGCAAGCGCGGTTTATATTCTGCCGCCACATCTTTCTCCTGGTGGCCAAGATAGGTGGGGGACACCGGGACCCGCAAACCTAATATAGCATATGGAGATGAGTTTGCTTGCATACAAAGGGTTTGCAGTTATGAAATGAGTGTCACATGCGGGGTTGTAGGCTTTATGACCGAACTGGTACTAATCAATGATCATGTTAATATGGTATATCCAGATATGATTCAGTGATTATTGGGAAAAAATCAGTTGGCTTCTTTACTCATGATTACACATGGAAGATGAAAGTCAAATGAGCAGAGAGTTGCATTGAACTGAAACATTTGAGAAATTACCCTTGAGGGCGCGGGCTATGTTGTTTTAGATGCAGAGAATTTTTAGGGAGCCAAAAAAAACATTCTTCTTTGACAACATACCTACAAACCGGATATCTAAATTTCAGCTTTTACTTCTATCACACATATTTATACATATGAAATGCTCAAAACAATATGAAACCCATGTCAAACAAATCCAAAACAAATCAAAAATAAAAAGTACTTAGTTATTACATACTTAATGAGTCTACAACCCGAAATTCAACACAATTTTTCTGGAACCAAACATATTTACTCACACTCGGAGGGCTAGTTGCAAGCAGCTGGGCCTTGTGCTGGACTGACGTACTGTCGTTCTCCCCGCCCCCCTTTACAGTCCCTCCTCCTTCCTCCCCTTCCGGCCTCCATCTCCCTCATCGCCGGTGGCCATGGTGGTCGGCGTTGGGTGGGATGGTGGTTTGGTTCTAGGTGTAGTTTTCTCCTCGGCAAATAAAGTGATGCACAGATTTGGAGGTCTCGTCCGTGAGGCATCTTCTTCTCTCCCTTGGGGCCATGCTGATGGCAAAGAGGCGGAGAGAAGGTTCACCTCCGGTGAGGGACCCTTTGATGGCGTCTCACTGTCGGTTCCATGGCGAAGTTTAGGCCCATTCGGCTTCGCTCCCACTCCTTCCCAAATTTGTTGCTGGAATAACCCCCTTTATGCCTTGTGCCAGAGGAGCCTCTACTCAGCCTCAACTTCGATAGCCACCATGGTGGTGGATAAGATGATGGGGAGGAGGAGGGAGATGGAAGCTGCTGATGATGATGGTGTTATTCATTGATGGTCTTCGTGTCAGAGCTACGGCGCACGCCGGCTGCCGGCCACCACCACATCGCCATCGACTCTTCTGCATGAAGGGCGGCTGCTCTTATTCCTCCCGGCCTTGATGCCTAGCTAAGGGGAGGCAGTGCAGCTCCGACCCGGTGTCCATGGTCCCGTTCTTAGGCGCGCGTCGCTGCCGGAACAGAAGCTATGGAAGTCCCGCCATCCCAAACGGTGTAGTCCCCGGTGATGGCAGGATTGCAACCGTGAAGGAGTTGGTTTGGACCCGATCACGTTTTCTGTTCTCTATTGGGGGGCCTCTTTGCAAAAGTCAGGGACTTAGTTATATTTTTCATTTTCTTTTGGGTCTTGTTGTAAAATGTGCGTTGACGCTTATCTAATGGAAAAGTCTGGGTCGTTTGGGACCCTAGCTCTGTTAAAAAAACACAATTTTTCATCAAAACTAACACAAAGTGCATCAAACATAATACGAAACATATAAGTAGAACCAGGTGTCTTGTTGCCCATTCCATGTCCACCACTCCTTGATGAGATCTTGTTAAAGTCTTTTATGAGTATATGCATATCAATTTTCCTGGTGTACTTGAAGAAAATGTCGAATGTGGTCTTCCATTCTACGCGGATGTACCATGCTTCCCATGAAATCATAGTAGGAGTCATCCAAATTTTGGCCACGCTCATGTTCAATGATCATGTTGTGCAAGATCATGGCGATAGACTTGTTGTACAAAGGATTTACTGATCCCAAAATCGAGCTAGTATTTGCACAATAGCAAATTAGGCTTGCAAAATCCCAAACGTCCTCTCGACAACCTTTCTAGCTACTTGAGCATTATGGAAACTAAGTTGTTTTTTGAGATAGCTTCAAAAAACAACTTAGTCAAAAAAGCTATCTCAAAAGACAACTTCAAGAAAATTAAGTTGTTTATTATCTAGGGAGCTGAGAACTGGCTTCACAAAGTTTTCCTTCTTTGGGTATATCTCATCCCTAGATAGTAGCCTATGTTTTATGTGTGGTCGTTTGCTTGAAACTCCACCTTTGGTGATTTTATACTGGCTAACCATGCAAACAATGGTCACCGATGGAGAGCATTGAAGTCATTGCAAGCTCTAGGCTTTCAAAAATATGCATGTCAAAACTATTGTCCGGTGATCATCAATCAAATTTGCAGGAATACCATATGCCATCATGCACAGTGCTGCAGTCACTTTTTGGATAGTGTTGTGTCCAAGTTCTCCGGTACAATTCCTCCTCTGCACGAAGAATCGATCATAATCCTTGATGGAGTTTGCAACATGAAGGAATAAACCCAAAGCCATTTTGAATCGGGGTCGAAAGTACCGCTCTCGATACACCATATTTTAAAAAAACAAGTATGAGCTTACTATGGCCATCTAGCCTCCTCCTACGAATCACCTGACACCCGACAATGGAGTCGCCATGCTTCGACTACTTGTTCTTCTCCATGTCAATCAACACGGTCATTGTGATGTCCTCATCTTCATCCATGCATATTCCTCTTGTCAACATGAATCATCATAAAATGGAGGAATCACACTAACTCATCTACACAATATAATATATTTCGTCATGAACAGGCCCTAGCTCACAAACAAATGAACAAAAATACTTGAGGGAAAGTTCATCAAACACCTAGTGGGCACCGACCTCCATTTCGGCCGGAGTACTTCATTGGGGCCGAGACAGTCGTCGGATGCCTAGCAAAGCTGTTGAGAGGGACCCAGGGGACGAATGGGAGCCAGAGGAAGCGGTCAAATCTGGGAGCATCGCCCAAAACGAGCATCAAGAGCCCGACACGAACCTGCGGCATAGCGGAGGTCGTGGTAGTCGCGAGGTGGTCGTTTGGCCGCTAATCGAAATCGGTGGGCAGCGACGGAATGGAGGACGACAAAAATCAGCGAAATCGGGCGGCTAGGTCTCGAGCTATGGCTGTCATAGGGGTCTCAACAAACGTCTCGGGCGGTGGGGATGAACAGCGGTGTGGCTCGGGGCGACCCAGGGAGTGGCGGCGACGTCCCGCGTCCGAAATCGGGTGGGGCAAAGGTAGGGTAAGGCGACGCGACGACGGTGAGACTTCAAGGGTGAGGCAGTGCGCTATTTGGTTTTAGGGCTTCTTTGTATTGCACGGATATCAAAATGTAGGAATAATAAGAAAATAAAAACGCAAGATTGAGATGTCACGTATCGTGGAATCTTATAAAATTTCCAAACAAAGTAATCCTGCAATGAGTGCCTTTGGATGGGACATAAGAAAGAAGGATTTTTAAAGGATTGAAAAGAGATAATAGAGAGAGATAGGGCGAATGTGCATTGGACTTCTCAAAGAAAAATAAGAAGAGATTTGAGCTCATGTTGGAATTACTATGGAATGGGGCATAAAAATGAATTTGATAGGAATTTGGTACACATAATCCTATGATCCAAAGGACCTATCCATAGGAATAATTCCTTAGGATTCAAATCCTCTGGAATTCCTAGGTAAATCCTCCAATTCAAAGCTCCTTAGGGCCTCTTTGATTTGTAGGATTGTAGAAACGCGAGAATAGGAAAAACGCATGATTGAAATGGCATGCCCATCTGAACCCTACAAGATTTGAGTTTGTTTGATTGCATGAAAAACAACGGATTGTTTTCAAGAAGTTTGAGTGGATGCTAGATTTCCTATAAATTGTAGTACAAATGTTTCCTCAGAAAAAAATCTTGTGGGATTCAATCCTATAAATCAAAAGATCAACATGAAAAATATTTCTAAGGGTTCTGCTCCTCTAAAAATCTTGTGAAAATCCTTTGAATCAAAGAGTCCATTAGCATTTGGGCTGATCATAGGCTACAGTAGCCTAGAAAATTCAGCAACCATTGCAGTTTTAACAGTTAGAGTATTATTTTTAGGCATTTAACTCATTTTAAGCCAGGCCTTGCCGATGCTCTTACGCTTGTAAATACTCACCATTACCAAAACTATAAGACGTGTTATCTTTCTATGATCTAATGAACCAATTTAACCATTGTATATATACAAAAACATATTGAACGGTGCAGTTGTATTAATGTTGCTATATATACTTTGTTTTTATATCGAGAGTGGATTTTTTGCTCTCGTGTGTGGATTTTTTGCTCTCGGGCTTCATGGAGCCCGAAATTTTGTAACACTCAAAAATCAACTTTTCAAGTTAAAAATATCTGAAAAATAAATACATAAATACTTCTAGATATATTAGATGCACATCAAATTTCATCATGAAATACGTTTTCGTGTGATCTCAAAAAATCAAGTACTTTTATAGTGAGTAGTATATGTGCTACATATATGTGATTTTATCATTTTTGTAGATCGCATAAAATAGTTTTTCTTCATGAAACTTTGCCGGCAAGTAGCATGTGTACATCAGTATGTATGTGTGCATTTGTTTCATAATTTTCTGATTTTTTTTTTGAATTTTGTACTCTTCAAATAAAGGGCTCCATGGAGCCCGAGCTCTATTATGTTTTCCGTTTCATATATAGTTATACTAATTATGGTGACATATTATAAGTGAAAGTCTATAGTGAAGTCATGCATCCAAGACCAGAAAATACCAACTGAACCTCATGTTACAAAAAGCTCTTGCACAAAGTTTAAAAATATACTTGGAACAAAATTCAAAATAGGTTCAGAAATAAATGGACATTGCAACAATTGAGAATAACCCGATTTCATTTCGTTGGTCACATTATTGCTGACACATGAGGATCTCATCGATGAAAGAATTACGTAGCTTCAGTTCTTTTTTTTTGAACACAGTACAGACGCAAGCGCTCATATACACGCGCATACACTCACCCCTATGAACGCACACACGCACACCCTACCCTTATGAGCACCTCCGAATGACTGAGCCGGCATATCATCTTGAAATTTACGAAGTCACCATAGGCGCCTCGTCGTCGACGGGAACGTCTCCTCTCACTGAATGCACATCGCCGGAAATCCTGAAATAAATCCAGAAATAAATGCGAGCACCAGGATTTGAACCCTGGTGGGCTGGGATACCACAGTCCCTCTAACTATCCAAACACAGGTTGGTTCGCACGTAGCTTCAGTTCTGACATATATACACTAACTTCTGAACAAACGAACAAGAAAAATAATGCTGGAATGCAGTTTCCACTACACCAAAGTGCCGCAAGCAGACGTGGAAGGGTCGTAGAGCGCAGGAAGCAAGTACTTCCTGCCATGCGCGCCATTACAATTGTAGCTCGCCCCGGTGGCCTGGTCTACTTTGAGGTCGCCGGCGTAGCCAGGGTACGCGCCGTTCCCGAAGACTCCTGGGCAGGCGGTGGCGGCCTCGACCCTGGTAATACCCGTCGCCGAACGGGTTGGTCGCCGCGCCGGCGAGCATGCTCGCGAGGTTCATGACCATGGCGTCCGCCCCGACGTCGCCGTTGGGCGCCACGAGGGGCGCGTCCTGGGGGCCGTAGGCGGGCTGGTGGAAGGGCCACGCGCACGCGCCGGGGCACTGCGTCTCCGGGTTGCCGACCCAGATGTGGGTCGTGCCGGAGCTGGCGTCGGAGCCGTGCAGGCTGCACCGGCCCATGCCGAAGCCCTCCACCGCCACGTCCTGCGCCGTGAACACCACCGCGACGCCGCCTTTCTTGGGGTTAGCCGTCGCGGCCAGGGCGGTGATCTGCTCGAGGGTGAGGGACTTGCCCATGGAGCACGCGCCGTCCGACACCTGGTCCGCGAGCAGGACACGGGTCTTCTCGCCCGCGCCGTTGGACTTGGCGCTCGCGGGGGAGAGGTACTGCTGGTCGATGGTGCTCCACCACTGCGCGACGGACGGCGAGGAGGCCTGAGTCTCAGCGGTGAGCGAGAGGAGGAAGTCGAGGATCACCGCCTTCTGCGCCGGCTCGAAGTTGCCGTACCAGAGTACGGACACGGCGATGTCGCCGCTGAGCACGGCGCCATTGTGGTAAGAGAGCATGTCGGCCGGGTCTGGCCGGTACAGCTCCATGCGCCGCCTCGCGCCCATGCAAAGTTGTGCCGCGCTCGCAAGCATCACGGCTGCGAGCAGCACGGCCTTTGCACAAACGAATGCCATTTCAGAGGACTTGTGGTTGTGATCGAAGAACGGGAGTGTGGCTAGCTCAAGCCGGCTACAGAGACTGATGAGAGAGCGGGAAAGAACTCGATGAATGTGTGATCGATGCTGAGATGTGAGCAAAGTGAACGATGAACCGCTTATTTATAGGCAGGTTGGGCCATGGCAGCACCGGGGGTGTGGTGCGCTACGTCCGTTCCGGGGAGCTTCCCTCGGTCAGCGTCATGCAGATCTCAAGGTACTACTACAGCTGTCTGACGCTCGTAGCAAAGGTTGCCGAGTCTTGAAAACTCTAGCGCCAGTGAGCTGTTGGGGTGAGGCTAGAACGTAAACAATAATCCGTAGGTCAATGGCTTAACTAGCTAGAAACAGCCGGAGTGGTTTTGGCTTCGCCTGCCCGGGCTGTTTCTGATTCAACGGACAAAACGGCTGCGCGTGCGGGCAGGGGACACAATCACACAAGCGATCACGTTCAACTAGGCGTACAGTTGCTGGATCACGTTCCCGATCGGGTGTACAGGTGATGTTTCTTTCGTGCTGCGACAGGCTGAAATAATTTTTCGGACAAAATGTAAATTTTGTTGGTTCAAAATAAAGCATCAAAAGGATACAAATATGAAATATGATGAACACGCATCTGGCCTCTGCATAGCTAGAATGCATAATATATCCTACTAATCTTTGCTTAATATCAACGGACAGGGCTTCGGAGTGAGCGCTCGTGTGCTGGTTGTATCACAGTCAGAGGATGGACGTGGTGCAGAGAGTCAGATCACCATCCTTCCTCCCTCGGATGCAGCCTTCACTGGTTCCCTGGATGGCGGTATTTAGCATTTGAAGATTGGTGTGGGTCTACTATCACCTTTGCATGGCTGGATGTCCCCTGTTTCACGAAGTCAAAATGTTTGATCTGATCTGTATAACTGAACGAGGAAACTTCTCGAGGCATTACCCACATGTGATGACCTGTGCTGATAATAGCACCTGATGTAAAAGACGGAAACATTTGGTTCCTGGATGTACCTACACCTTATATTAAAAAGAAAGTTAACAATTCATCAAAAAGTTGAAAACATGAAAATATTTTTGAAATAAACTTAACATTGCAGTGTACTTGTGAGAAAGATTCCAGAAAAGAAAAGTTTCCTTTTGACTTCTTTTTAAAAAAGACAAATTTTTGGACAAAATAGTGTCAATAGTGACCTATAATAGCAAATAATTTTTCGGATATTCAATTTCGCTCTAGGGAGCATATGCTCCTGCATGTTGAAAATGAATTTTACAAATGTCAAAAAAATTGAAAAAAAATATGTGTTCATTGTCACATTCAAATGGTACATGCAAATTTGCAGGCGAAAAACATAAGCATTTTGACCTGTACAAAAAAAAAAAAAGTCGAACTCCAAATGTTACCTCCAAACGTTACACTTAATTTTGTTTTTTTCACCGACGAAACATCGCTGTCCCATATGGCATGAAAATTGGCAAGCACACTTGCCACACTAATATGAACATCTACAAAAAAAAATCAGAATTTTTAAAATTTATTTACTATTTATTTTCATTTTACTGTTCATTAGGGAGCATTTGCTCTCCAGAGCCAAAAATCCACGTCCATAATTTTTGTCTTTTTTGCCATGAAGTCAATGTTGGTTTTTTTCGTGAAAATTTATATACTGGTGCAAAGCAAAGTCAAATTTAATCTAAAAATAATTCTAAACTATTTTGACTTTTTGTTTAACTATTAAAAATAATTCTCCATATAGGATGCATATACAACCAGGAACCAAAGTGTATTTTCCCTAATGTAGATGTATAAATACCTACATCACTTGGATCCAAAAACATTTCTCCAATAGATGATGTAGATGTAAAAAAACTGCTCAGAATTTATATATGATGTATTTTGCATCACTTCAAGATGCAAATATACATCTGCAGCCATGCGGTGATGTAAAACAAGCCGCCGATCGCGCGAACGCCAATCGGACTAGAAAGCCCCCTCTCGCCCCCGAGCGACTGACCAACGCACCCCGTTGCCGCGCCGTCGGCCCGCCGGTCCCCTCTGCACCGCACCGCTCGCAGATCCAGCCTCCCCACCCCCGCTGCCCCCACGCCTGTGGCGTCCCCGTTTATAATCGTGCACTAACCATACACGCATCATGCACGTTCACGAACGGTGACTCACGTCAATATCACAACACAACTCTACGACACAAATTTAAACATAAATCTTTATATTACAAGCCCGGGTCACGAGGACCCATAATACAACAATCATTGATACTTGTGATCTGCGTTGGGTTTTCCGTGAAGAGGAACGGGTAATTGCAGCATAAAGTGGGTAAGTATTTCCCTCAGTTATGAAACCAAGGTTTATCGAACCAATAGGAATATCAATCCTCAACCGTCTTCAGCGGCTGCACTCAAAAGAGCAAACAACTTACACCCAACGCGGGAAAAGGGTTGTCAATCCCCTTGATCACGTTATTTGCAAGCAAATGAGTTGTGTAGATAATTGTAAATTGCAAAATAAAATAAAAGATAAATAAAGGAAGCGAGGTAATAGTAGCATTTATGAATTTATAAGTGAATAGACCCGAGGGCCATAGTTTTCCCTAGCGCCATCTCTCATGTAGGCAACATACCGAGGGTAACAAATTACTGTTGGGCAATTGATAGAAAAGCGGATAGTTATGCGATTTTCATGGCAAGGATCATGTGTACATAGGCATCACGTCCATAAACAAATAGGCCGACTCCTGCCTGCACCTATTACTATTACTCCACTCATCGACCGCTATCCAGCATGCATCTAGAGTATTGAGTAAAAGAGAGTAATGCATGGAGAACAATGACATGATGTAGACAAAGTAAATTCAAGCAATATGAATAAACCCCATCGTGTTATCCTTAGTAGCAACAACACAAAGACACAACTTGTCCCCTTCTGTCACTGGGATATAGAAACTCGTCAGGTTGAACCTACCACAACACACCTCTCTCACCGAAGATAGATCAATCTACTTGGCCAAAGCAAATCAATAGATCGGAGAGAATGACGAAGCTGTAATGATCATGCAAATAAGAATCTTAATATTCAGAGGTGACTCAAATACTTTTCATGAATAATCTTAACATAAACCCACAATTCATCGGATCCCAACAAACACACCGCACAATAGGATTACATCGGATAGATCAAAGCAAAGATGCGATGATCATTGTATTGAAGATCAAGAGATAGAGAGATTGCCATCTAGGTACTAGATATGGACCCGTAGGTCAATGGTGAACTACTCACACATTATCATGAGGGCGGCAAGGTTGATGAAGAGGCCCTCCGTGATCGATACCCCCTCCGGCAGGGTGCCGGAACGGAGCTCCAGATGGCCTCGCGATGGAACACATACTTGCGGCAGCATAAAAAGGGTTTAGGGACTGCTTCCAGGGTTTTTGCAATATATGAGAATTTATAGGCCAGAGAACGATCTCGGGGGAGCCGCCAGGGACCCACAATCCATCAGGGCGCGCCCTGTTGGCTTGTGGGGCCCTGGTGAGGCTCTCGGCTTCCTTCCGACTCTCCTAGGTCTTCTTTTGGTACCAAAAAATCATTAAAAAGTTTCTTGGCAATTGGACTTCATTTGGTATTGTAAACCTGAGAAGTGAAAAACATGCACAAAACAGCAACTGGCACTGGGCACTGGGTCAATAGGTTAGTGCTCAAAAATATTATAAATTGGTAAATAAAGACCCAAAAAGTATCCTAGAATGATAATATATCAGCATGGAATAGTCAAAAATTATAGATACACTGGAGACGTATCAAGCATCCCCAAGCTTAATTCCTACTCGTCCTCGAGTAGGTAAATGATAAAAACAGAATTTTTGATGTGACATGCTATCCATTATGTAATCTTTTGCATGCATGCTCATTGAGAAACGATGAATTAACAAATATTAACATAGCAATACTTATAAGCATAAGAAATAAAATCAGCAATCTTATTATATTAGACAGGCATGGCTCCGTCTTCACCACATTAATACAAATGTCAAGCACCAAGGTGTCCAAGTTAGGCAATTGGATCGTACTTTTCAATATGCATCAACTTTTTATTCTTCACGCAATACATGAGCGTGAGCCATTGGACATAGCATTTAGGTGGAATAGAATATGGTGGTAGATATCAAAGGGGTAAAAAATAGAGAAGATAGTCTCACATCAACTAGGCGTACCAACGGGCTATGGAGATGCCCGTCGATAGGTGTCAATGCAAGGAGTAGGGATTTCCATGCAAATGATGCACTAGAGCTATAAGTGTATGAAAGCTCAAAGCTAAATGGGGTGTGCATCCAACTTGCTTGCTCATGAAGACCTCGGGCTTTTGAGGAACCCCGTCATAGGAATATACAAGCCAAGTTTATAATAATGAAAAAGTAATTCCCACTAGCATATGAAATTGACATAACATGAGACTCTCTATATGAGGAACAAGGTGCCACTTTGAGGCACAAGTGTGGTAAAAGATAGTAGCAAAGTCCCTTCTCTCATTTTCTCTCATTCATTTTTAGGGTTTTTTTACATCTATGCCCCTCGTTCCTTAGTTGTACTCATCCAGCCCCACGCTCTAAACGTTTGCTCACTTTTCCCCACTCCCTTGTCCGAAACCCTCACGAATGGTCACAGCGGAGGATGCCATCGGGTCAATGGTTTGACCGTTAACTCTGATGAGTGGGGCCGCATCATAAGGGCAACTCCTAATCGTACGCCCACGTCCGCTTGGGGGCAAAACGGACAGACGGGGCGTCGCCTCAGGGACTCGTGGCGGCGTCCCACCTACCCCCACCGCCGAAAGTAAATGCGCGCGGGCAGCGGGGCCCGGTCGTCAGCCACCCACCTTTGGGTCGTTGTCCTTCTTTAAGTAGAAACCCATGGACCGGCCAGTCCACACTCCATAGTAGCTTCCGCTTGCAAAGCAAATCCTGCCCCCTCCACCCCCGGCAGGTTCTAGAAACCCTAGCCCGCCGTCGTAGCCATGACCTGGCCGTGGTCCGGGAAGGGGAAGCACGGCCATGAGGCCGGCTCATCCTCTGGTAGGCGCCGCTCCAGTCGCTCTAGGAGCCCACCACCACCACCACCTGCTCTACCCGCTCCGCCCGCATTTGCAATCGGTCCGTCGGACGCCTCGCAGCGCACGCGCCCGTATGTCGGCGCGGAAATATGCCGGAGGTACTGGGAGACGGCGACGCCATTGCCGTGGGGAGATACCCACCTCCCCAACAACTGGCACCTGTCCTTGGATCGGGTGCCAATCCCTCCGGTGCCCGTGAGCGGCCGCGCCCGCCATGAGGAGATCGACCGACTTCGCGCGCGCCTGCCTCCGGATCTCCTCCACGACCCAAGGTACGGCATCAACTCGCCGTTGTGGGATACGTGGCTCCGCGACGAGCACGACCTGCGGCGGCAGTCATTTTTTGCCGGTCATCCACCAAGCCCACGCCGACGACGTGCTGCTAGCCCGCCCCAAGTGCACGGCCGTAGGCATGTCCGCGGCCTCACCCCGACACCATCTCCGTCCCCGCCACCACCACCTCCGATGACCGAGGAGGAGGAGGCCGAGCTCATTAGGCGTGCCATGGAGGAATCCACACGCACGCATGACGAGCGTCAATGGGCAGACTTGGAGAGGGTGATGGCCCTCTCTGCGGCCGGCGACGTGGCCATCCCTGAGCTGGAGATGGTCGCCGTTGTCAAGAAGGAGGTGAAGGAGGAGGTGGTGGAGGAGCCACCCCTTGCGGCATGGAACCCCCGGCTGGTGGGCCAGAAATGGGGGTGGTCGTCCACTACGTCAGAGATGGTCAACAAGCTGGCTATCCAGCCATGGGCACCCACGCCAACGCGGTCACCCGAACTGGAGCAGGAGACACGGGAGGTGGTGTTGCAGGCGCCGCAAGCGCCTCCGGCCTGGCAGGGGCCGCCAGCTCACCTTTGGCAGCCGCCTCCCTACGTAGACCTCACCAGCGACGACGAGGAGTAGGACGGCGCTCCTGAAGACGGCGGCGGCTTCACCGGCGGCGGCATTGTCTATATTTTATCTGTGTTTTATATTTTTATCTGTGTTTTTATATTAGTTGCTACTGGCCTTGTGTATATTTTTACCCTTTTATCTCTGTTTTATATTTAAACTTGGCTAGTTAATGCATGGCAGACTTATGAACTAGGGTGCCCTAGAACTATCGACGGTCTCTGTGGTCGGCATTAATGTTTAATTAAAGCTAATGCATGGTGATGTGATGTGATGTGATGTGATGTTTGAATATGATGTGATTTGATGTTTAATTAAGGCAAAACTTGAATTTGAACTAACATTTGAATTATAAGCGACATGTTGATCCTAGGGTTTTTTACATCTGTCGTGGGAATGAACCTGACAATAGTACTAGGGGTACGAAAGGAGGGGCGAAGTCTAGCTACGGCGCAAGTGTTCACTCGGATGTGTACGAGTTCGGGCCTCACTCGGGAGTGATAAAAGCCCTACGTCTCGAGCCCGGAGGCTTGGTGTTTGCTTATGGGTGGTAGGAGATGACACAGGGTCGGAACCCTTGCACTGGCGCCCGGTGGTGGCTTATATAGAGTGCGCCACCACCGGCCGAGCGCCATCATTAGGGCAATAAATGCTAATGAAAGCTGCGTTACAGGAACGACTGATTAACTAAGGCGTTACTGGTAACGGGGAATTAACTTCATAACGAGTGACTATTCGAGTTCCACGAACGCTATGTCTTCTGAGTCGCCTGAGCTCCTATATGACCGAGTGGCGCCGTGGTAGTCCGAGTGGCTTGAATAATCCGAGTGAATAGCCATATGCATCCAAATGCGTCTTTAGCCCAGGGGCTTTAATGACATTGTGGGACCATAGGTGGGCCCTAGATGTCAGGCGTGTGACCCTACCCATAGTAGGCATCCTCATCAGTAGCCCCCGAATCCATGAGGTTTTAGTGGTCGAGTGATCGACACTCAGAAGTGTCGATGGCCCCTCAGAGGTGTCCAAGAAACAGTCTTGCCGTTTCTCACTCGGCTTCAAACCATGATGGATTCAGGATTAACATTCCTTGACCAAACTGTCTAGTTTGATGGAGCAGTACTGTCATATGAAGTCGAAGTGTTTCCCGGAAGAAACGATCCGAATGTCTGGTCATTTCATCCAAGTGTTTAGCTGGTGTGAGTCATCCACTCGTTTCGCAGGAGCGAGTCGACGGATCCTTCGAAGTGCGGAGCTTGTCTCATTTAAGGCATAGAGAAATTTCCGAGCGTTCAAAATTGCGAAGGATGCGCGCGGGCGCGCGATGGAACGGCCACGTCACGGGAATTTGGGGTAGTGGGCACGACGCATCGATGCCCGGGACGAGATTTGCCACGTGCCCCCGCGGCTCTGAACAGTAGATCCGCGGATCTCGCTCCGTCTGCGGATTGACGGCCAGAGATCTCGCCGGATTTTTGATATATAAAGATGAAGGCACTGTTTGGGGCGGAACAGATCTCACTTCCGCCCTCTCCTTCGTCTTCTCCGACGCCCGCAAACGCTTTCTCCACCTTTCCCTTGTCGTAGACCGGTTCCGAGCTCGCCGGAGAAGATACGCGCGGCGACTGCGACCGCGAAGGCCGAGCGGGCAAAGAAGAGCTCACGTGCCTCCTCCTCAAGCGCCGGGGCGCCGACAGGATGGACCCAAGGCGAATGGCTGCCGTCGCGGGTCACCAAGGCTCGGATGCTCGAGCTGGAGGGCCAAGGATTCCTGCCCGAAGGGAGTTGGCGGTTGCCGGGGGCGGGCGAGGACGAGCCTTCACCGAAGGGGGACGAGCGCGTGCTCTTGGTGACTCACCTTGAGCGAGGATTCTCCCTTCCGCCTCATCCGTTCTTTCGCAGATTTATGGATTTCTTTGGTGCTCAGCTTCATCATATCCCTCCCAACGCCGTCGTTTATTTAGTTGCATTCATTTCTCTCCGCAAAAACTTCTTGGGTTGTCACCCCCATTGGGGTTTGTTCAAGCATCTCTTCACTTGTCGAGTGATGACTGTAAAAAAGCCCACTCGGTCAAAAGATAAGACGAATGTGGCCCAGTTGTGTGGGGGTCTGGGAATCCAGCTACGGGGAAAAGTTTGCTTCCCGCAGATGACGTTCCCAGATTCGGTGAAGGGGTGGCAGGAAAACTGGTTTTACTGCCAGGACATTCCAGTCGGTGAAGGTCAGTTGGGACTTCCGCCGTATACATCTGAACGCATTCGGCCAGTCCCCAGGCTGACTGTGACCAAGGAAGAGAAGACTGAAGTGGATATCCTGGTGATAGCTCTGGTAGCCTTGGTGCAGAAGGGTGTCAACAGCCTCGACTTGCTGGAGGTTTTTCTCCAGAGGAGGATTCAACTGCTGCAAGCCAGGGCTCACCCCATGTGGGAGTATACTGGGCCAAGTGACTCCACTCGAACACACCCGGAGGAGCTCAATGCCGACATGGTGGAAGCCAAGATCAAGGCGATCACTCCAGCGCGTGACAACCCCAGGGGGAGCAGGCTGGTGGCTCCACTCTCATCAGAGAATCTGCCGAATGAGGTAATCTCCGAAGGTCTATTATCCGAGTGATATTTATGTACTTATCGCAA
Source organism: Elymus sibiricus (assembly GCA_039707655.1). NCBI lineage: Eukaryota > Viridiplantae > Streptophyta > Magnoliopsida > Poales > Poaceae > Elymus > Elymus sibiricus. The sequence goes on along the minus strand of CM077673.1, from coordinate 366,355,026 downwards.
TCAATCCGACTGATCTGCTCTTCATTCGGTTGGCTTTCACGCAGATGAACAGCCAAGTGCCCATTGTGGACAGAGGCCCGGTTGATGTAGCAAGCGACACCGATCATCCGGAGGACTCGGCAGAGGCAGGGGAATATGAAGAAGAAGACGATGACTATGACGATGAAGAAGAAGAAGGCTCGGAGGGCAGCGACGAGGTGGATTCATCGCGCTCGGATGACCGAGTGCCTGAAGTCCGTTCCAAGGCGCACCAGGACTCGGGAGTCCGCGGTGGCAGTCCCAAGGGGCCCAAAACTGCCAAGCCGACTGGGGCCGCCCTTCCGACTCGCACCTCAAAGCGTGGGCGTGGAGAACTTGTCTCTTCACCCGAGAAGGTGGCGAAACAAGCCAAAGTCACCACAGCCAAGCCTCGGAAGGTAGTCCTCATCCCGAATATTAAGATGACCATTCGCGTGGCCTCGGCGTAAGTATCTCCACTTCAACAATTGTTGTCTAAATTTTTCCGAGTGATGTAATAATCCGAGTGTTTACTTTTGCAGTGCTGACACTTCAACTGCTTCACCTGATCCCCACACTCTGGAGAAAGAGCAGGCTGACGCCGATGTTGCATCTTCAAAAGGTAAGCTTCGGATTCACTCGGTGCCTTTGAACATCTCCGAGTGTTTACTTTTCACTCATCTCCGAGTGCCTTTGAAAGCTTGCAGCTCCGCATGAAGTGATCGACATTGATGCGGACGACAAGGTTGACCTGCCGAACCCTTCTGCCAGCACAGACGTTGTGATGCAGGAGTCGTCGCCTGCCGATGCCTTGGTGCCGGCACAAGGGGCCAGCTCGAGAGCCGGAGCTTCACTCGGAACTGGTACATCATCCCCCCCTGTTGACTCCTCCCGTGACCAACATCTTTGCGCTACATCATGTCCCGAAGGATCAAGTAGGAGCGAGCAAAGAGGCTATAATCCAGCTGGAGGTGATGAGTGAACGACTGAAGACGGCGTATGATGCGAGTGAGGCGTTGAAGAAGAATGTCCGAGTAAGTACTCTCGTAAGTACCTTCCTCAATCGGGATTTTTTACTTTTGTCCCGAGTAGGTTTGCATCTGAACCTGAGCACACCCACTGGGTGTTTCTGAGTTCCAGTGGGGCTGCGCTGAGCGCACCCATTGGGTGCACTCCCCGAGACTGCCGTCGACTGAAGCAGTCAGCGAGAGTCTAAGAGTTCGAATGACTTTGGTGTTCGATCCATTTAATCTTTGAATAAAAAAACTGCATTTGATCTTCCAGTGGGGGCGCGCTGAGCGCACCCACTGGGTGTAGTCCCCGAGACTGCCGTCGACTGAAGCAGTCGGCGGGAGTCTTAGAGTTCGAGTCAAAATTTTGACCAATGTTGTTTCCTTTGTTTCCTGTCTGCAGGCTGTTTGTGAGCTCGGGAGCCACTACAATTCTCTGGAGAAGGAGGTGCAGGACCTGCGCCTCAACTTAGAAGCTGAGAAAGCCAAGAATGCCCGATTGGAACAAGAGAAAAAGTCAATCGAAGGTATGTTCATCCTGTCCGGCTGCTGCAAAACTGTCTTCTCTCCCTGTCCGACTAAGTCTACTTCATCAGATTTTCGCGGCAAAAATCGTAAACTTGTCGAGAGGCTGATGAATTCTATTTCTGTAGAAACCATGAAGACGGCCCTCGAGAAGAAGGACACGGATCTGGCAGCTGCCCAGAAGGAGGCCAGCCGTAAGGCCAAGGAAGCCGAGGAGAAGCTGAAGGCAGTCAGGAAGCTGGAGGAAGAGAAGAAAGCTCTGGAGGTTGCTGCAAAGAAGTCCTGGGAGCAGCTCGCTGAGATGAAGAAGTCATATGCCGAGTGGGAGACCAAGCTCAAGCACATCTCCGCGAAGAAAAATGAGCTGGAGCAATTTGTTGAAGAATATGGCGACTCTGTGAGCGAAAAGCTCAAAGGCAAATATTGTCCAGTGATCTCCGTGCAACTTTGTCTGGCCGAATGAATTGTTCTCACTTCTGACTGTTTTCTTCATTCAACGAAATCCAGATTTCCACGATGATGTTGCTGAGGAGACTGATAAGATCGAGAAGGAGCTGGACCCATCCGGAGAGCTACTCAAGGATAGCGCTGCCATGGCCATTCTTCGTTTGGAAGAGCGCGTCGACCAAGTGACATCGTACATGAAAAGGCTTAGCACTGCCATATCGGACATCGATCGGGATGTTTTTCCCGACGAAGAGCCTTCAAAGGATCTGGAATCCGCTCTCACCTTAGTGAGGGATGTTCCGAGCCGAGTGAAGGCTTGGAAAAAATCCATGGCTCGAGCCGGAGCTGACATTGCCCTCTCACTCGTTCGTGTCCACTGCAAGGGAGTGGACAAGAAGAAGCTGAAGTCCCTGGAGGTTGGTAACAGGAAGCATGCCAAGGTTGAAGACTTGATGGAGATGTTCATGGAAGCTGCCACTCGGATCGCAGACAGCATCGACCTGGACACCTTCGTTGAAGCAGTGGTCCCGCCCCACCCCGAGTGATTGTCGGGTTTAAAACTCTGTAAGCTTTTGCCTCGGAATGCTGAGTGGTAGTTGTAACCATAAGACTTTGAATGAGCCTGAGGCTCCTGTCGTCAGAACCTTTATCCGTACTCTAGTTTCAAGTGACGCAGTTTTTATTTGCATTGGTTTTATTCGATCTTTGATTTCTGAATGTTTATACTTAGGCAATGAGGTACCGCAACTAAGTCCCCGAGTGTGGGCGAGGCCCGCACTCGGAATTGTTCGTGAGAACAATGATGGTCTTGTCCATCTTAGTAATGATGGTCTTGTCCATCTTAGCGTCCGAGTGTGGAGGATGTCCCACTCGAAACGGTTTATAACTTAGGCGATGCGGGGTCGCAGCTAAGCTCCCGAGTGTGGGCGAGGCCCGCACTCGGAATTGTTCGTGAGAACAATGATGGTCCTGTCCATCTTAGTGTCCGAGTGTGGAGGATGTCTCACTCGAAACGGTTTATAACTTAGGCGATGCGGGGTCGCAGCTATGTCCCCGAGTGTGGGCGAGGCCCGCACTCGGAATTGTTCGTGAGAACAATGATGGTCCTGTCCATCTTAGTAATGATGGTCCTGTCCATCTTAGTGTCCGAGTGTGGAGGATGTCCCACTCGAAACAGTTTCTAACTTAGGCGATGCGGAGTCGCAGCTAAGCCCCCGAGTGTGGGCGAGGCCCGCACTCGGAATTGTTCATGAAAACAATGATGGTCCTCTCCATCTTAGTAATGATGGTCCTGTCCATCTTATTGTCCGAGTGTGGAAGATGTCCCACTCGAAACGGTTTCTAACTTAGGCGATGCAGAGTCGCAGCTAAGCCCCCGAGTGTGGGCGAGGCCCGCACTCGGAATTGTTCGTGAGAACAATGATGGTCGTGTCCATCTTAGTAATGATGGTCCTGTCCATCTTATTGTCCGAGTGTGGAAGATGTCCCACTCGAAATGGTTTTTTAACTTAGGCGATGCGGAGTCGCAACTAAGCCCCCGAGTGTGGGCGAGGCCCGCATTCGGAATTGTTCGTGAGAACAATGATGGTCCTGTCCATCTTATTGTCCGAGTGTGGAGGTTGTCCCACTCGAAACGGTTTTTAACTAAGGCGATGCGGGGTCGCAGCTAAGCATTGTACACCCACTGGGGGTGATAAAGAAGATTGATTCACCGGAGTGAAAAGAGTTAAATTTCGACAAAACATAAAGAAACGAAACTTTATTCATCGAAATCACTCGGATTCATTATTGGAATGGCAAACTAAAGTAGTCGCGTTCTACGTCTAGAACTTGCGAAGTAGATCCGCGTTCCAAGTTTGGGGCTCTTCTACGCCATTTTTGATGTTGTAGAGCCGGTAGGCTCCATTGTGCAAGACTTTGGAGATTGCATATGACCCCTGCCATGGAGGCGCTAGCTTGTGGGGTCTTTGTTGATCCAGTCGGAGAACAAGATCTCCTTCCTGAAAAGCTCGGCCCTTGACCTGTCTGACATGGTAACGCCTCAGATCCTGCTGATAGAGCATCGATCTGATGAGGGCCAGCTCTCTCTCTTCCTCCAAGAGATCAAGACTATCTTGACGTGCGGCTTCAGCTTTAGCTTCATCATATTATTCCACTCGGGGGTAATTGTGTTGAAGATCACTCGGCAGCACGACTTCCGATCCGTACACCATGAAGAAAGGAGTGCGTTTTGTAGAGAGGTTCGGGGTTGTTCGAATGCCCCATAAGATGGATGGCAGCTCTTCAACCCAAGCCCCTACAGCATATTTCAGGTCTCTCATCAATCGAGGTTTCAGACCTTGGAGGATCATTCCATTTGCTCGTTCTGCCTGCCCATTCGACTGCGGGTGAGCCACTGAGGCATAATTAACCCGAGTGCCTTGAGAGAAACAAAACTCACGGAACTCATCTGAGTCAAAGTTCTTCCCATTATCTGTGATACTGTCATGTGGCACGCCGAATCTGAAGATGATCTGCCGAATGAAACTGACGGCAGTACCCGAATCCAAGCTTTTGATGGGCTTCGCTTCAACCCACTTGGTGAACTTGTCAACCGCCACAACCAGGTGGGTGAATCCACTAGTCCCAGTCCACAGAGGACTGACCATATCGAGGCCCCTTACTGGAAACGGCCAGGTGAGTGGGATCGTCTTTAGCGCGGACGCAGGCTTGTGAGACTTATTTTTATAGAGTTGACACCCGATGCACAGGTCGACCAAATCCCTTGCTGCTTCATTGCCTCGGGGCCAATAAAAGCCCGCTCGGAAAGCCTTAGCGACCAAAGTCCGAGAGGATGCGTGATGGCCGCAAGTTCCCGAGTGGATCTCGTGTAAGATCTGCAGTCCTTCCTCTGGGGAAATGCATTTCTGAGTGACTCCTGTAGTGCTTTTCTTGTATAACTGGTCCCCCAAAACTTTGAATGACTTGGATCGACGGACGATTTGGCAAGCTTCTTCTTCATCTTCGGGGAGTTCTTGCCGGAGCAAGTATGCCAAATAGGGTTGAGTCCACTCGGGAGTGATTACCAGCATTTCATGGACTAGATCAACTACGGCCGAGACGTCAACCTCAGTCGGATTTGATGGACCAACTGCTTGTGGGGACTCCTCTGTGAAAGGATCCTCAGCAATTGTTGGGGAACGCAGATGTTCAAGGAATATGTCCTTAGGGACTGCTCGCCGAGTGGACCCAATCTTTGCCAGGTCGTCTGCTGTCTGATTCTTTGCGCGAGGAATGTGATGCAGCTCCAAACCTTCAAAATTCTTCTCCAGCTTCCTGACCGCGTTACAGTAACCGGTCATTGCTGGGCTCCGAATGTCCCACTCTTTCATCACTTGGTTGACAACGAGGTCCGAATCGCCGTAAACCATCAAACGACGAATGCCGAGTGATATGGCCATGCGGAGCCCATACAGGAGGGCTTCGTACTCGGCCTCATTATTTGATGAATCGAAATGGATTTGGAGGACATAATTTAGCCGGTCTCCTTTGGGAGAAACAAGAACCACGCTAGCCCCCCCAGCCATTGAGCATCTTGGATCCGTCAAAAAACATAGTCCAATGCTTGGGGACACTCGGAATTGGCTGCTCTTGCTCGATCCACTCGGCCATAAATCAACCAATGCCTGGGACTTGATTGCTTTCTTGCGTTCAAACTTGATCTCCAATGGAAGGAGCTCAATTGCCCACTTTGCCACTCGGCCAGCAGCGTCTCTGTTATGCAAGATCTCCGACAGGGGAGCATTGCTAATGACCGTGACCGAGTGATCTTGAAAGTAGTGAACCACCTTTTTAGCAGTCAGGTAAATACCATAAACCAGATTTCGATAGTGCGGGTACCTTTGCTTGGAAGGGGTCAACACTTCTGAGATGTAATATATGGGTCTTTGGACCTTGAATGTTTTTCCCGACTCCTCGCGCTCTACGGCAAGGACTGTGCTCACCACTTGGCTGGTCGCCGCGATGTACAGGAGTAAAGGTACCTGGCTGCCCGGAGCAGCTAACACCAGCTGGGTGGAAAGCAATGCCTTGAGTTCCTCGAACGCGGCTTGCGCTTCAGGAGTCCACTCGAACTTGTCGGACATTTTCATCAATCAGTAAAGAGGGAGCGCCTTCTCACCGAGTCTTGAGATAAATCGGCTCAGGGCCGCAAGGCAACCCGTCAGCCTTTGTAAGCCGTGCAAGCGCTCCTGTTTCTTCATTCGGACTATGGCGCCGATTTTATCCGGATTGGCATCGATCCTGTCGGGGATATTACCCCGTGGTACTACCCCGCCGGAAGTATGACCCGGCCAGGACTTGGCGACTCATTGGTGACCCGGTCGAGACTTGGCGGTTCATTGGTGACCCGGCAGGCGGGTCAGACGAGTGACAAGGCCCAGGGCCCAGCGAGCAAGCCGGCGCAAGGCGGCTCGTGGACGGGCCTGGAGGGGCGGCTCACAAGAGAAGGCCCAAAGGAGAGAAAGGATTCCCTCACAAAGGAAACAAGACCCGGATTAGGATTCAAGAGAGACTAGTCCTAATCCTACTCCTAGTAGGACTCTACATGTAAGCCTACCCTTTCCACTTATGTAAGGAGGGGTAAGGCGCCCCGAGAGGGACAAGTGGACAAGTTGACAAGTTCAAATCATTAGAGATAGACAGATTAGAGGCTCTCGAGATTAGAGGTAACAAGACAGCACCCTTGTAATCGAGATCGTCCTCATCATCAATATAGACACAAAGTAGGACGTAGGCTTTTACCTCCATCGGAGGGGCCGAACCTGGGTAAACTCGCGTCTCTCGATTCCGACCAACCCCTCTCAAGCCGCCACGTAGTTGCGATGGCCTCACACCTAAGTCCGTTAACCCGGACATCTTGCCGTGACAAAACCACGACAGTTGGCGCCCACCGTGGGGCAGCGCACGGTGGAATTGTGTTCTTGGAGGGAGCTCTTAAGGGATTGAAAAGCTCGCGATTTACCGGATGAAGAAGAGCCAGCATGAAACCAGGGCACGGAAGGATCCGACACACAAGACAACCTTGGGCAGAGCCGACAGCATGAGATTAGATCAAGTTAAAGACAAATTAGGGTTACATCGAGTACGCCACTGCTACAAGTCAAAAACGATTCCGTGAAGAGGCATACCATCAGCTGCCAAAAGTGGCTACATACAGCAAATTAAACTTGGCTGAAACCGGCTGGTCAACACACCAAAGAAAAAAAAAGAGAGAGAGAGAAATCGATGGTGTACCAGGTGCCATGTATATATTAGGAAAAGGAAGGATCGTTTTCTCCTCACGTCAGAGACCTGCGCACAGTCGGACAGAAGCTAAAAAGAAAAACAACAGAAAGCTGAAGGCGGACTGGGACAAAAGCCGCGATCTCGCCTTGCCCGCCACGCGGTGGTTGGCTCGTCTCGCCTCGCCCGTGGCGCCGAGGCCGGCTCGGTCTCGTCTCGCCCGCGTCGCCGTGGCCGACTCGGTCTCGCCTCTGCCATCGCTGGTTCTGGAGCCGCCTCCGCACGCCGCCAGTTCCGCTGCACTTCGCTGCACTCGCCTCTGCCACCACGTTTCCGCCGCCGGCCAGCTCCGCTTCCGCTCGCCTCCACGGCCGCCCCACAGTGCCCTTGCCGGCTCGCCTCCACTGCCGCGCGGCCGTGCTCCGGCGACTCGCTGCCCCGCGTGCCCTGCCGCGCTCCGGCGGCTCGCCGCCCCGCCGCTATGCCCCCGTCCGCCGGCTCCGCCCCGGCTCCCACCCGCGCGCCTCTGCTGGCTCTGCATCGCGTGAGCCGCCGTCGCCAGCACCCCTGCGCCCGTGTGCCCACGTCGGCCGTTCCGCCCCGGTCGCTCGCCGCACCGGCCGGGTCGATCCCGAGCGTTCGCCTTGCCTGGCCGCCGCCTCGCCGCGTTGCTCAGGTCGCCTCCGGAAGCCGTGGCTCCTCTCGCCTCTCTCACCCGCCGTCGTGTCCCGGTCGGCTCAGCCTCGCCTCCGCTGCACCTACCGCGGCCGCTGTCCGCTTTGCCGAGCCGGCGGCTCAATCTGGGGCTTAATAGCGTTAGCAAGTCAAACATGGGATAGCCGCTACCGCCACTGCAAAAAAAAACCGCACGTGCGTGACGACGACCGTCTGCGGGGATCGTCTGCGGCAGGACGTGCACGTGCGTGACGACGACCATGGTGGGCACGGCTGTGCTCCACCGCAGAGATGACTGAGAGCCCATGACAGCATCAACCGCCCCGACCTGCGTTAACTACGGACACCTTTCTGTTGTTTTTCCTCTGAAGCTCAGCACCGGTGTCCGTATTACTTCCAACAGAAAGAATCAGGTCGATTAGTTCATGGCCAGAGTACGGTCCGGTCCTCGCGCACCTTCATCGGAGGCCGCGTCTGCATATGCGCTACGACAAGCTACCGGACATATGCGTACAACCCGCCGTTCATACGGTCGGGTCTACATCAATACGCCGGCTGACAACGCCGCGGCCGTCTCTCGCGACCGCACCGGCTTACAACGCCGCGGCCGTCTCTCACGACTGCGCCGTCTTCAAATGCCGCGGCTGACTTCTATGTCTACATCAACACGCCAGGGGCCGCATACACCAGTACGAGCCGCCCAACGGACGCATATGAGTCGCCGCCCTGCGGTCCAATCTACATTGAGATGCTGGTGCTGTGCTTGTCCGTTCAAGCCGCCCAACGGACGCGCGCAAGTCGCCACCCGCGGTTTGATCTACATCAACATATCGATGCAGTACTCGCCTGTACGAGCCGCCCAACAGACGCACGCAAGACGCCGCCCACAGTCTGATCTACATCAGCATATCAGGCAGTGTTCGTCTAGACGAGCCGCCCAAATGGACAGGCGCACAAGTCGCCGCCACTGCAGTTTGGTTGACTTCAACAACCAGCCGGGACGAACCATCAACCGGATTATTGAAACAATTCTTACAGGATCGTCTATAACCCGCCACGGTCAACCTCAACCTTTAGTGGAGACTCTCAAGCCGCCTCTTCGAGTCAACTTAAGACTCAGGGGCTACAGACATGGCTCGACACATTTGGTCGTTTTCAACGAGAATCCCGGGTCATTGCAAGGAAGTTAACCCGACCTCGGGGGCTACTACATTATTGGTGGAAGGATTAAAAGTTACCCAAGAAGACGAGCCGCCATGATGCACCGTTCAACTTGGGGGCTTTTGCTGTTTCTTCATACAAGATGGCGGCTTACAAGATGGTGCAACAATGTTGATACTTCAACAAGGTCATTTGGGGGCTTCCAACCCACCGGGTTTAGCTTACACACCCTCTTGATCGGCTCTTCAGCCACCGTAAGGCCGGGTTGTATACCCAAAAGTTGACTCCGTCAACAAGGTCATTTGGGGGTTTCCAACCCACCGGGTTTAGCTTACACACCCTCTTGATCGGCTCTTCAGCCACCGCAAGTTTGAGTTAAACCTGCCTGTATGCTGCTGCTGCTCCGCTAGGTGACCCGCCGAACTCTTGCCAGTTAATCTCGACTAGAGACCCTGAGCTGTTCAAAGTATTTGGCAGTCACTCTCACTAGAGACCCTGTACTGGTCAAGGTTCAACCGGCGGATCTTGTCACGTGAGGGCTGGCTTACGGAAAGCGAGGATAAACTCACCCATCTGCTGCCGACTCTCCGCTATGTGGCCCGTTCGTACTCTTAAACAGTTACTCTTTTAAAGACCCTGCACTGTTTAAGGTTCAAACGACGGATTTATGTCACGTGAGAGGTAGCTTATGGGCCCTGGGGGTACTCATGCCCTGCTGTGCCTCTCTCTGGTTCGTTGTGCTCTTACCAGTTAATCTCGCCTAGAGACCCTGAGCCGCTCAAAGGAGTTGACGGTCACTCTCACTAGAGACCCTGTACTGTTAAGAGTTCAAACAGTGAGTTCACCCAGGAGAGCCGGCATATGAGTTTTCGAAAACAAAAAGAAAAAGCAAGGTCATCAAGGATTTAACATCTCCGGGTTGTGCTTTTCAAGCCGCCCTCACAACGATACAGAATATACTCTGTCTTGTTTGTTTTTGCAGGTCTTGTCTCCTAAGATAACCTGCTATTAAGTGTGAAGAAAGATGGCTATGGCCATACATTGCATCTTGCATTACATCATCCTGCATTGCATCATCATATCATGCATCATCATACATGCATATCCATATTTGTTTATGCTGCGGAAAGCCGGTCACCAAACCGGGTTACATCGTAACCTCTGCAGGAACAAATAGATCTTTAATAGCCAACATGGCTGGATCTTCATCATGGTTTATCATAACCAGTATTAAATGATTGGGGTTTTTTCAAGCCAGCTTGGAAAATTGATTATTCTTGAAGAGCCGCCCTATCAGTTATAATGCCGTGTCATTTAATTGACTGGCTCCTGGATTTCTTCATCCTGTGCTCTGTAGTATACTATAGCACTCATGGATTTCTCAGACATGTATTTGTCGGGTTGCTCTGCTCGCCAAGCCGCACCACCTGGCGTCGGAGGCTGACCGTCTCGGCATGGGTGGCTTCACGAGACGAGGTCGCCGTTGTCAGAAAGCAAACGAAGGAAGGGATTCAGCCCGCCTCTAGGGCAACCGGCCTGAATCCCGGGGGCTACACCCAGTGGGTGCGCTTGTGCGCCCCCACTGGATATTCGCAAGAACACATACCTTGCAGATCCGCAGACATGACGGCTAGCCGATTCTCGGCCCCATGGTACAAGCCCAGCAGCGTGTTGTACGCGGCTACCCGACGGTCGTGCGCGGCCTACAAAGAACACAGGCAAAGATGCCATTAGACTCGACCCGCCTACATTCCGAGCCGTCCCGAGTCTCGGGGGCTACCCACAGTGGGTGTGCTGGTGCGCTCCCACTGGAAAAAACCAAAACGAAGTAAGAGGCTTTGGATCCCTACCGCAACGGACTGCTCAAGGTGGACCAGCCGGTCACTGGCGGCCCGGGCGTCCTGCGCCACCTAGGCTCGGTAGGCGGCAAACTCCTCGACGACGGTCACCACCGCAGCCCCAAGGGCGCTCGGTGCGTCGTTGATAGCCCCGCCTCCGGCCGTGGCCCAGGTTTCCTGCGGCCGACCCCCGTCGGCAGGCTCGGACGCGCCTTTCGCCGTGATCGCCAGGCGGCTTCCCCTTTCCGGCGCCACGGTTCCGGGTGCCCCTGCTGACAAGCCCGGGGCGTCCGCCCCTCCGGGAGCCGACGTCTGGTTGACCGGCGCTCCGCCCGTAGCGGCGCCGGACCGGCTCGCCTCCGGAGTCGGGGCCTCCGAGGCCGGAACCTCCGCGTCCAGGATGACGACTTCTGGGGGGCCCTCCGCCTCCGGCGGCGCGTCCTCCGCCCCTGACGGGGCCGCGTGGTCGCCCGGCCCCGCCCGTTTGGCGGCGTCTGCCGCACTCGCGGCCGTGTCCGCCTCCGCCCGCCGCCTGGGGTCGTGCTTGTCCTTGGATCTCCTCTCCCGGCGGGGGGGGGGGGGGGGGAGACTCCCATGACTGGCCGGCCGGCTCCACGCTGGCCTGACCCGACGTCTGCGCCTCCACCGCCGCCTCCCAAGGGCGACTTTCCTCTTCGCGCAGCTCCCGCTCGGCTGCCTCGAGGTCCCGTCATGCCGCGCGCTCCCTTTCCTCGGCAGTGGGCGGTGGCGCCGTTTCTACCGTCTCGGCTGCCATGGTCCTCCCAAGGGTGCGTGGCTCCCTGGATGGGCGAGTCAGGGAAGGGAGGCCTTCAGAAATAAGAAAGTGTTTGAAGCATACTTAACCGATCGTGACCGGGACCGCCTGCCTGGCGGGGCCTGACCGGGCCGCCCGCAGTTTCTTCCCGCCGCCTCCGCGGCCACCTCCCGGCTGCCCGGTGGCCGCCCGCTTGGGAACCGGCTTTTGGCTGGCCGGCTGTTTCCCCCTGCCGCCAACGACCGCGTCGTCCTGGCGGGGCGCGCGGTCGACGCGACGGACGCGCTTCCTCGGGGCCGTGGTGTCATCCCCCGAGGCCTCGGGATCCTCCGACGCCGCTGCATCGTGCACCCTTTCCGGCTCAGCATCGTCGCCGCTCCAATCCCGCAAAGGCGTGTGGGGAGGTAACTCACCAGTCGGGTCGGCCGCCTCCGCCTCCGCCCAATCACCGCCGGGTGCGCCGGCCGGCTCCGATACGGCCGGCTCTACATCGTCGACGTCCTCGACCTCCTCCTCGTCCGACTCCTCCACGTCGGCAGCCGGCGGGGCGTAGTTCTGCAACAACGGGAAAACCTGCGCACACGAGAAGCCACCCGTCGTCATGCCGTGTGGGGAGGCCGTCTTCAACAAGGAAAAGGGGTGGAGTACGACTCGCCGCGTACCCGCGGAGCCGGACGGTCCCGGCTATACGGGGCCTTCCCCCATTGCCATCCGCCCTCGCTCATCTTGGCGGCTGAGATGGCGTTCACCCTCCTCGCCACCTGCACCGCCTTCAGCTCCTTGGTGGAGAGCTGGCAAGGGTCGCGCCGCCCTCCCATCTGACAGATGAGATGCGGTCGGCGCTGCAGGGGCTGAACCCGGTGCGCCACCATCGTGCCCAGGAGGTCCACTGCCACCAGCCCCTCCGTCCGGCTCATCACCACCAGCCGCTCGCAGAGCCGGTCCGCCGTCTCGGGCGCGACAGCCGGAGGCGTCCTCCAGTTCAGCATTGCCACTGGCGGCTGGTTAACGAAGGCGGGGAGGTTGATGTAGTCCGCCTCCGGCTTCACGCTCTTCACGTAGAAGAACCCTTTCTGCCAGTTTTTCACCGAGTCCTGCAAGGGGAGTTGCGGGAACCCGGCTCCGGCTCGGAAGTGGATCAGGGCGGCTCCGCAGGCGGTCATGACCTTCTGGCCGGTCGCCGGGTCCTTGACCGTCTGGCGCTTGAGGTAGAAGAGCCGGCACCAGAGATCCAGCCGCGGCTCCACCCCCAGGAACCCCTCGCAGAGGGAGACGAATGCCGCCAGCTGCAGGACGGCGTTGGCGGCCAGGTGGTGCGGCTGCAGCCCGAAATACGTAAGGAATCGCCGGAAGAATGTGCTCGCCGGCAGGCCGAGTCCGCGGAGGAAGTGCTCGGCGAAGACCACCACCTCGCCCCCCTTGGGGTCGGCGCATTCTCCACCCCGGCGATGCGCGCCTCCAGATGCTCTTCCGAAGGCAGTTTGCGGCGGTGGCGGAGGTGCTCGATGAAGTGCTCGTCGACGTCGCTGCCGTCCCACGCCCCCTTGCTCGCCATCACCCTCGGAGGTCTCGTAGCCGCGGCGGTAGAGCGCAAGAGTCCGGCCCCGGTGCGGGTTCCGGCGGCGGCGAGCGGCGGTGCAGCACTTCGCGTGGTTTCTCTCTCTCTCTGAGCAGGGAGGTGAGGGGCGACGACGGCAAGGTGCGGGGGGAGAGGGAACGAATGCACCGTTCCGCCCCTCTCCCCCCTCCATTTAAACCCCCGCACGGGGGTAGTGGGGAGCGGATCCGTCGCGCACGACCCCCACTGCGCCCGCCGCACGCGGGAGGCATTAACGCGCCCCGGGAACCCCAACCGACGGTCCGAGCCGCAGAAGATCTGCGCGCACGGGCCGAGGCCGTGGCAGAAGTGGGCCCCGCCCCACGGCCCGGTCTTGTCCACCGCATGGCCTGTCAGGTCGCGGCCCGCTGCGTCCCCCACGTGGCGCACCTCCTCTGCCCGACGAAGCACTCGCGGCGCCCCCCGAAGCGTCGGCCGGCTCTCTCCCACCTCCGCTGGCGCCCGGATCGTGCGTGAACCGGACAAGACTCAAGCCGGCGAGGTCCGCCTCCGTTCACCGGCGGGCCTCCCCGGCTTCGGGGACTACTGTCGGGGGGATAACCCCGGGGTAGCCTCAAACGACCCACTACTCCAACTTTCTGAAACGACTGGAGGGCGAGCCGCCTCCCCCTACAATCCGGCTACGCCCTGCCGGCTACGCCTTGCCGGGTACGCCCTGCCGGCCACGCATTGGATGCCACAGTCAGGTATGCGTGGCTACAGTGGCCCCCATCCCATCGGGGGTCAGCGCCCGTGTGGCCACAGTGGAGGAGGCAGTGCCTCTGACCCTGGCCGACTACGACAGGACTCCCAACAGTGCAGGCACGTCTCCAACCACTCAATTACCTACCCCGGCATGGCTACAGTGCGGCCGGCCGTACCGCTGACCTCGGCCGGTTGCCACAAGACGACGCCCCGAAGGACGGTCCGTGCCGCGACGTGATCGGCCTTGGGACCTACCCCGCGGGCCCCGCCGGCTCCCGACGGGACCCTGCAGCCAGCGGGCCCCGCCGGCGACAGGACCCTTCAGCCGGGGGTCCCGCAGCGGGCCGGAGAGGCGCCGGCTGGGGCCTTCCTGTAGCCTTTTATTCATATTGTAATCCGGGGGGGGGGTGATCTATAAAACCCCTCGGAGCGCCCCCATGCAAGGTACGACGGGTTCTCGGCGCACACACCACACTCACGTAGAGAGGAAACGAAGGCAGCCCAGCCCCTTCTTCCTCCTCTAACCATACAGCTCTAGGAGTCTCATTGTAACTTCACCATTGTCTAAACTAGACCAAGCAGGACTAGGGGTGTTACCTCCCACGGAGGGCCCCGAACCTGGGTACACCGTGTGTCCGTCACCGCTTGTGCCTAACCCCGCTCCCGGAGCCCGTCGGCGTCCTTCGGCCCCAACCACTTTCGATAAGCCTACCCATGGAATCTGTCGTGACAAAACGACAACACTTAACATATTTATTCTTATTTCAGGAGCTTAGCATGAATAAATTCAAGCTAACCAGGGGGCTAATGTTGGGGATATTACCCCGCGGTATAACCCGGCCGGAAGTATGACCCGGTCAGGACTTGGTGACTCATTGGTGACCCGGTCGAGACTTGGTGGTTCATTGGTGACCCGGCAGGCGGGTCAGACGAGTGACAAGGCCCAGGGCCCAGCGAGCAAGCCGGCGCAAGGCGGCTCATGGACGGGCCTGGAGGGGCGGCTCACAAGAGAAGGCCCAAAGGAGAGAAAGGATTCCCTCACAAAGGAAACAAGACCCGGATTAGGATTCAAGAGAGACTAGTCCTAATCCTACTCCTAGTAGGACTCTACATGTAAATCTACCCTTTCCACTTATATAAGGAGGGGTAAGGCGCCCCGAGAGGGACAATTGGACAAGTTGACAAGTTCAAATCATTAGAGATAGACAGATTAGAGGCTCTCGAGATTAGAGGTAACAAGACAGCACCCTTGTAATCGAGATCGCCCTCATCATCAATATAGACACAAAGGAGGACGTAGGCTTTTACCTCCATCGGAGGGGCCGAACCTGGGTAAACTCGCGTTTCTCGATTCCGACCAACCCCTCTCAAGCCGCCACATAGTTGCGATGGCCTCACACCTAAGTCCGTTAACCCGGACATCTTGCCGTGACAAAACCACAACAGATCCCTCGTTTGGAAACGAGAAAACCGAGTAACTTTCCGGCAGGCACTCCGAATGTGCACTTAGCTAGATTCAGCTTTATTCCGAAGCGTCATAGGTTCGCGAAGGTCTCAGCAAGGTCTGTCAGGAGGTCGGAACCTTTCCTAGACTTGACCACGATATCGTCCATATAAGCCTCCATGTTCCGACTGATATGCTTTTGCATGCATTTCTGGATCATGCGCTGGAAAGTAGCCCCGGCATTCTTCAGGCCAAATGGCATAGTAACATGGCAAAAACACCCGAATGGGTTGATGAAAGCCGTCTTTATTTCATCGGGCCCATACATTCGGATCTGGTGGTACCCGGAGTACGCATCCAGGAATGACAGGCGTTCGCATCCGGCAGTAGAGTCCACTATTTGATCTATACAGGCTAAAGGGAAATGATCCTTCGGGCAGGCCCGATTGAGGTGTTTGAAGTCAATACACATACGGAGTGATTTGTCCTTCTTCGGCACCAGAACAACATTCGCGAGCCACTCGGAGTGGTAAACCTCGCGAATGAACTCGGTGGCACGGAGTCTAGCTATCTCTTGACCAATCGCCTTGCGCTTCTCGACGGAAGATCGACGCAAGAACTCTTTGACTGGCTTGGCCTTGGGATCGGTTTGGAGTCAGTGCTCAGCCAGTTCCTTGGGAACACCAGGCATGTCAGACGGCTTCCATGCGAACATGTCCCAGTTCTCACGGAGGAACTGGATGAGCTCGGCTTCCTATTTCTCTCCGAGCGATGTGGAGATGTTTGTCGGAGCAGCACTTGGATCACTCGGATGAACATGGACGTGCTTTGTCTCGCCGGCCGACTGAAAAGCCGACTCCGAAGCTGGCCGCTTTGACCTGAGTAGATCGGCCGTGTCCACTTCTTTCTTGTACCCTTCGAGCTCGACTGCGAGCACCTGCTCGTTGGAGATCTTGGAGCCCTACTGGAGGCACTCTTCGGCAATCTTCCGGTCGCCAGTCATTGTGATCACGCCTTTAGGCCCTGGCATCTTGAGTTTGAGATACACGTAACATGGTCTGGCCATGAAACACGCGTAGGCGGGCCTACCCAGGATGGCGTGGTAAGCGCTGCGGAAGTCTACCACCTCAAAGGTTAACCTTTCCTTTCGGAAATTCTTTTCGCTCCCGAATACGACGTCCAGAGCGATCTTACCGAGTGACTCCGCCTTCTTCCTAGGGACAATCCCATGGAAATGCATGTTGCTCTTGCTCAATTGAGACATCGAGATACCCCTTGCCTTGAGCGTGTCGGCATAAATGATATTGAGTCCGCTGCCTCCATCCATCAGGACCTTACGCAGTCGGACGCCACCCACTGCTGGGTCAACGACCAACGCCTGCCTCCCGGGGGTGGCTATGTGAGGCGGATGGTCGTACTAGTCAAAAGTGACAGGAGTCTTCGTCCAGTTGAGGTATTTGGTGGTATTCGGAACCGCCATATTGACTTCCCGATTGACGACCTTCAAATGCCTCTTGCTTTCGACGTCAGCAAAGATCATGAGGACTTTATCAACTTGTGTGTACTCGGGAGTATCTTCAACATCTTCGACATCGACTTTTTCACTCGAGGGCTCCGTGCCCATCTCCTGCTTGAGCAGGCAACATTCCCGAGTGGTGTGCTTTGGTAGCACAACGTTGCCCTCTTCATCCGTCTTGGTATGAATCTGGCACGGTTGGTCGAGAATGTCGGATTTATACTCGAACTTCTTCTTGGGAGTCCACTCTTTCTTCTTTTTCTTTGGTTTCGGCTTGCCTTGGCCTTGCCCTTGAACGGCTGCCAGTTCCGCCTTGCCGGAGGCATCAGCCTTCCGCTTCTTATTCTTCCCAGCATTGCCTCCCGATTGAGGGGCTTTGCCAGCTCGTCCTTTGCCGCTATGGAGGCGGTCTTTTTCCTCGCCATTGGCGTACTTGTTCGCGATCTCCATGGCCTGACTGAGGGACAGATCCCTAGCTCAGCCGAACTTCAAGATCAATTCCTGATACCGAGTGCCTGCCTTAAAGGCGCACACGGCCTGATGTTCAGTCACATTTTCCACGGTGTTGTGCAATGTGGTCCAGTACTGAATGTACTCGCGGAGAGTCTCGTTGCTCTTCTGGACGCAGTGCTGTAGTTCAGTCAATCCACCCGGGCGCTGATGTCTACTACGCAACCTTCTTCTTGTAGACTCGTGTTGGGCCTCCAAGCGCAGAGTTTTGTAGGACAGTAGCAAATTTGCCTCAAGTGGATGACCTAAGGTTTATCAATCCGTGGGAGGCATAGGATGAAGATGGTCTCTCTCGAACAATCCTGCAACCAAATAACAAAGAGTCTCTTGTGTCCCCAGCACACCCAATACAATGGCAAATTGTATAGGTGCACTAGTTCGGCGAAGAGATGGTGATACAAGTGCAATATGGATGGTAGATATAGGTTTTTGTAATCTGAAAATATAAAACAGCAAGGTAGCAAGTAACAAAAGTGAGCAAAAACGGTATTGCAATGCTTGGAAACAAGGCCTAGGGTTCATACTTTCACTAGTGCAAGTTCTCTCAACAATACTGACATAGTTGAATCATATGTAAATCCCTCACGTGCGACAAGGAGCTCACTCCAAAGTCACAAATAGCGGAGAACAAACGAAGAAATTATTATAGGGTACGAAACCACCTCAAAGTTATCTTTTCTGATCAATCTTATGAGCTATCCCTATAAGTGTCACGAACAGCCCTAGAGTTCGTACTAAAATAACACCTTAAGATACACATCAACCAAAACCCTAATGTCACCTAGATACTCCAATGTCACCACAAGTACCCATGGGCTTGATTATACGATATGCATCACATAATTTCAGATTCATCATGTTCAATCCAACACAAAGAACTTCAAAGAGTGCCCCAAAGTTTCTATCGGAGAGTCAAGACGAAAACATGTGCCAACCCCTATGCATAGATTCCCAAAGTCACGGAACCCGCAAGTTGATCACCAAAACATACATCAAGTGGATCAATAGAACATCCCATTGTCACCACGGATATCCTATCGCAAGACATACATCAAGTGTTCTCAAATCCTTTAAAGACTCAATCCGATAAGAAAACTTCAAAGGGAAAACTCAATTCATCACAAGAAGATAGAGAGGGGAAAACTCCATATGATTCATCTATATTAATAAAGCTCGCGGTACATCAAGATCGTGTCATCTCAAGAACACGAGAGAGAGAGAGATCAAACACATAGCTACTGGTACATACCCTCAGCCCCGAGGGTGAACTACTCCCTCCTCATCATGGAGACCGCCGGAATGATGAAGATGGCCTCCGGTGATGGTTTCCCCCTCCGACAGGGTGCCGGAACGGGCTCCCGATTGGTTTTTCGTGGCTCTGGAGGCTTGCGGCGGCGGAACTCCCGATCTAGGTTTCTTTCTAGGGGTTTCTCAATTTATAGGAGTTTTTGGCATCGGTCTCACGTCAAGGCGGTGCCCGAGGGGCCCACAAGCTAGGGGGGCGCGCCCTAGTGGGGGCGCCCCCCAGGCTTGTGGCCTCCTCGGTCACTTCCTGGCCCAGCTTTTTGCTCTAGTATTTTTTATATTTTCCAAAAACATTCTCCGTAAATTTTCAGCCCATTCCGAGAACTTTTATTTCTGCACAAAAACAACACCACGGTAGCTCTGCTGAAAACAGCGTCAGTCCGGGTTAGTTCTAATAAAATCATACCAAAATCATATAAAATTATTGTAAACATGGCATGAATACTTCATAAATTATAGATACATTGGAGACGTATCAGGCGCTTGTACGTGACCTCGAATGTCTTGACGAACACTCGGGCCAAATCCTCCCAACAGTAAATGCAATTGGCGGGCAATTGATTCAGCCACGCTCGCGCAGACCCTTCCAAGAGGAGCGGAAGGTGTTTCATTGCAACAAATCGTTGCCGCCGCCGATCTGGATGGCAACTCAATAATCCTCGAGCCAGGTCTCCAGCTTGGACTCGCTGTTGAACTTCCCAATTCCGGTCGCCAACCGATAGTTGGGGGGTATCTCAGCCTCCCGGATGTATCTGCCGAAACACCCGAGACCGTTGACGCCCCAACCGCTCGCTCGGTCTCTGTCATATTTGTTCCGATCAACCACTCGCTGAGTGATGTCGGACCGAGCGTCGTAGCCTCTGTGCTGAGCATGGCTCCGCTCACGGTCCCTTCCGCGTGGATAGCCCTCGTCATATGGACGTTGGCCATGCATGCCGCCCCTCGGAGGGGGGGTTCGACTGAAGTCGTGGTCATCACGCCCGCGTCCTCTGTACGGACCTCTCAGAAGAGGAGGAGTTCACGGGTCCTTCCTTGGCGCGAGGGGACTGTGAGCAGACTGGACGGTGTCCGCCCGAGTGGACTCATTGCGAATGCGTTGGTGCGACTGTGACACCTCCAAGTTTTGCTGCAGGGCGGTCTTTAGCAAGGCCTGGATTTGCCGAATGCCCTCACCAGATGCCGAGTCAGACGGCTGGATTGAATCCGCAATCCTAGTGGCTGCGGCCAAATTCAACAAGGGAGTACACATCACCGGGATGGTGTACGGCCGATCCTTTGTGAACAGCTGACGGCGACTGCGGCTGGAGCTGGGTAGCTCTCTTGTCGCGTGCTCGTCGAGTGATCGTTGGAGTCGCTTGCGCTCAGCCAGGGTGGCTTGGCGCGCAGCCTCCAAGGCTATCTCGTCCGGGGTAGTCCCCGCGATGGGGGTGAGAAGAACCTCATCATTCCTGCGCCTGATTTCTTCCCGCTGCTCCTGAGTGAGGGGTCGGGGAACGTAGCCGTCGGAGCTGGCGTTGTTGCAGTCACCATCTCGATCGCGGGTATCCCCCGCGAAATGCCCAGGAGGAGCAGCACCTCGGGCCGGGCCGGCCATCAGGACCTCCGCTACGTCCCCGCCGCTCTCGCGCTCGGCCACACCAGAAGACGCGTCATCTGATGATGGGAAGAGGCAGTAGACGGACTCGTAGGCGTCGAGTGCGGCCAGTTGCTGGACCGCGGCTTGAGCTGCCACAACGTGCTTGATCCAGCGCTGGAGCCGTGAGCGACCAGAGCGCCTGCGACAAGCCGCAACGCGAGTCGGAGAAGTCGGTCTATAAGGCATAGATGGTTGTCGGAGGAGGACTCCGAACGTCGCCGCGCTGAAATCAACCGCGCCTCGGGTGGGCAGTGCCTTAGCATCCAGCGGCACCTCCTGCAACCACGCCGAATCGTCGATGGTGAAGCTAAGGGAACCGAGGAGGATCTCGCCGCCGAATGTGATCATGATGATCAGAAAAGTGGAAATTCCACCTGCGCCGGAATTCGCTAGATGAGCAGCCCCACGGTGGGCGCCAACTGTCGTGGGAATGAACCTGACAATAGAACTAGGGGTCCGAATGGAGGCCCGAACTCGTACACATCCGAGTGAACACTTGCGCCGTAGCTAGACTTCGCCCCTCCTTTCGTACCCCTAGTACTATTGTCAGGTTCATTCCCACGACAACATTTGTGCCCCTCGTTCCTTAGTTGTACTCATCCATCCCCACGCTCTTACAATTTGCTCACTTTTCCCCACTCTCTTGTCCAAAACCCTCATGAAAGGTCACAATGGAGGATGCCGTCGGGTCAATGGTTTGACCGTTAACACTGACTAGTGGGGCCGCGTCGTAAGGGCAACTTCAAATCGTACGCCCATGTCCGCTTGGGGCAAAACGAACAGATGGACCTTCACTCGTGGCGGCGTCCAACCTACCCCCACCGCCCAAAGTAAATGTGCACGCGCGGCGGGGCCCGGTCGTCAGCCACCCACCTTCGTGTCGTCGTCCTTCTTTAAGTGGAAACCCGTGGACCGGCCAGTCACACTCCACACAGTAGCTTCCGCTTCCAAAGCCAATCCTGCCCCCTCCACCCCCGACAGTTTCTAGAAACCATAGCCCGCCACCGTCGCCATGACCTGGCCGTGGTTCGGGAAGGGGAAGCACGGCCATGAGGCCGGCTCATCCTCTGGTAGGCGCCGCTCCGGTGGCTCTAGGAGCCCACCACCACCACCTCCGCCGCCGCCGCCTGTTCTGTCCGCTCCGGCTGCTCCGCCCGCATTTGCAATCGGTCCGCCGGCCGCCCCGCAGCGCATGTGCCCGTACGTCGGCACGAAAATATGCCGGAGGTACTGGGAGACGGCCACGCCATTGCCGTGGGGAGATGCCCACCTCCCAAACAACTGGCATCTGTCCGCGGATCGGGTTCCAATCCCCCCGGTGCCGATGAGCAGCCGCGCTCGCTGTGAGGAGATCGACCGACGTCGCGCGCGCCTGCCTCCGGATCTCCTCCATGACCCAAGGTACGGCGTCAACTCGCCGCTGTGGGATACGTGGCTCCACGACGAGCACGACCTACAGCGGCAATCTTTTTTTGCCGGTCGTCCACCTAGCCCACGACGACGACGTGCTTCTAGCCCGCCCCAAATGCGCGGTCATAGGCGTGTCCGCGGCCTCACCCTGACACCATCTTCGTCCTTGTCACCATCACCTCCGATGACCGAGGAGGAGGAGGCCGAGCTCATTAGGTGTGTGATGGAGGAATCCGCGCGCACGCACGACGAGCGTCAATGGGCGGACATGGAGAGGGCGTTGGCCCTCTCTGCGGTCGCCGACGTGGCCATCCCTGAGCTGGAGATGGTCGCCGTCGTCAAGGAGGAGGTGAAGGAGGAGGTGGCGGAGGAGTCGGCCCTTTCGGCGTGGAACCCCCGGCTGGTGGGCCAGTTGTGGGGATGGTCGGCCACTGCGTCGGAGATGGCCGACGCGCTGGCTGTCCAGACGTGGGCACCCACGCCGCCACGGTCACCCGAACCGGAGCAGGAACCATGGGAGGAGGTGTTGCAGGCACCGCAAGCGCCTCCGGCCTGGCAGGGGCCGCCAGCCCACCTTTGGCAGCTGCCTCCCTACGTCAACCTCACCAGCGACGACGACGAGTAGGACGGCCCTCCTAAAGACAGCGGCGGCTTCACCGGCGGGCGGCATTGTCTATATTTTATATGTGTTATATTTTTATTTGTGTTTTTATATTAGTTGCTACTGCCACTGTGTATAATGCACTAGAACTATCGCCGGCCTCTGTGGTCAGCATTAATGTTTAATTAAAGCTAATGCATGGTGATGTGATGTGATGTGACCGGTATCACACCCGCGCCAGACTGAACAGCAGAGTTAGAACCCAACCAAATAGGATTCTTGTATTATCTTACCGAAAGGTTTGATAGGGTTAGGCAGATGCCCCATTATTCATAAACAAGAAGAAATCCAGTGAATAAATACCTGCATCTGCAATAAGATAGATGACCATCATCTAACCACTTATATGCCGCCAATCCTATGTGATGTTTGAATATGATGTGATTTGATGATTAATTAAGGTAAAACTTGAATTTGAACTAACATTTGAATTATAAGCGACGTGTTGAAAGAGGCCTAAGTTGTAATGATCATGTTACCCTATGTTGAAATGATCTAACAGGAAACAAAACAAAAATAGACTCCTAAACCCTAACCCTAAACCCTAACCCTAACCCTTTATTGCAAAACCCATTATTATAAAGACAGTTTAAAATTTCAAAAATGAAAAATACGTTCAGATCCTTCTTACTCACACTGAAATGGAGCTCTGGTGATTTTTTTTATTTTTTATTTTTCGTAAACATATACCCACTGTCTCTCTCTTCTCGAACTCTATACAACCCCGTACGTGATAGCTCGTATGTGTGAAGGAGTTTTCATGGAAATGTCCATAAACCAAGATTTTTATTTTTTGCCATAACCATGTCACTTACAAAGTCATTGTGAGCAGGTTTTACATTTTTTTGAATTTTTTTGAATTTAATTCTGCTCATTTGAACTTGGAAACGGTAGCTCATCTCAAAAGAAGTTTTTTCTTAAAAAAAGTACCTAAACGGAGGTTTATATTTTTTAGGGTAACTATGTCTTATAAAACGACGAACAGGGAAAGTTTCATATTTTTTTGATTTTTTTCTAATTAGTTAAGATCATTTGAAAGTTGGTCAAACTTAAGATAACCCCGCTGACCGGCTCAAAACCCCGTAGCATCTCTACAAACCCTAACGTCGAACTGCAGCCATCCGATCATACCCTAGCGCCAAGCGAAAACCATCGGATATGGTCTTCTAGAAGGATACGGGCAGGCTGCGTGCAGGCTCCGCGCCGTTGGATCACATGGACGGCTCTACATCGTTGGATCATTGGGCGATCCGCGAGACGTTTGTTCTGTTCACCCACTCGCCCGCGCAAAAAAAAAGTCCTGGTTGGTCCTTCGATACGCGTTGACTGTCGAGGGAGGAGGCACCGATCCGGCTCCCCGTCATTATCCATAGATGGCTATTTAAGCCGGACGGCGTCCCCCAGCCCTAGCTCATCCGCCTGCTCCCTCTCCCCGCTGGCATCCGAGCACTCCCCTCTCCGAGCCCATCAGCCATGCCACCACGCCGCCAGTACTACACAATCGTACACCGTCTCTTCCTCCTTCGGCAGGTCCAAATCTGGAGGCAATCGAGGCTACCTCTGGAACCGGAGGAGGATTTCGAGGAGGGGTCGGAGATGGGGGAGGAGCCGGAGGAGGAGGCGCCGCCGCAGGAGCCGGAGGAGGAGGCGCCACCGCAGTAGCCGGAAGTGGAGGCACCGCCGGTCTACTATCTGTGGCCCGACCATGTGGCGATCCTCAACTCCATCCGCTCGGAATCAGCTGTGCAAGCCCGGTGTCTTCGTGAGCAGCAGAAAGAGGCAGCGCGGGCGGCGCATGAGGAGGCACATGCGGCAGCACAGGCGGACTAAGCTCCGACGCAGGCAGATCAGACTCCGGCGCAGGCGGATCAGGCCATCTCCGACGACGAAGACGCGTAGTGCACTAGGTAGTACGTAGGATATATATTGTATGCTTTCGGTATTATGCTTTCTGAGCTATGTTTAGCTGACTCTGGTTACTGGTTCTATTCTCTAGTGTCATGGATGATTGTAATAGGGTCGACCTGAACTATTTTTGTTTTTGCTGATGCTTCAAAAAATACATTGCATGCTTTTGTACATGGAGGGAGTGACATATGGGTGGGTAAAAAAGGTGGGCGAAGCCCGCACGTACTACTGCACCCTGGGCTCGGTCTGTGGCACCTGGAAGGTGGAAACACATGCGAGAAGAGAGGAACCAGCGGCAGCGACCGTCGCTGTGTCCATGGTGGCGTGCATCGGCGCATGCAGGCATGCTAGCTAGATCACGTGACATGCATAGCAGGCTTCTGTATCGTGGCGGTGCACGTCGATCGGTAATTGCCACGCTGAATTGATGCTGGGGAGATCAAAGGCTGAGACGGTGTGAACTATGAATCGATCGAGGAGGCGCGTGCGAGAAGAGATGAACCGGCAGCAGCGGCAGTCACTGTGTCCATGGCGGCTCACAGGAAGGCTGCGTCCGTGGCGGCTCGCATCGGCGCATGCAGGCAGGCTAGCTGGATCATGTCGCGCATGCATAGCAGGCTTATCGTGGCGGCATGCATCAGCGCATGGACGCAGGCATTTAATTCAACGGCCCAAACGAAATCACAGCCCAACGGTCCATCCAGCGCCACCGTCCAATGGGCGACACGGTCCAGTGCGGCCCCACACGTCAGAAGGGTCAAAGGAGGGCGACACAGTCCAACGTGGCGCTGATACATCCATTTTGCATCATGATTTCCTACTGTTATTTACTTTGTTTTGTTGAATAATAATGCTTTGGGGAGTGATTCTAATGCCTTTTCTCTCATAATATGCAAGGTTTACACAAGGAGGGAGAATACCGGCAGCTGGAATTCTAGACCCAAGAAAAGCACGTCCGAGATACCTATTCTGCACAACTCCAATGAAGCTGAAATTTTACGGAGATTATTTTTGCATTTAATCAAAAATACAGGAGTTGAAAACCACCGGAGGGGGCCTCCCAGGTGGGCACAACCCACCAGGGCACGCCAGGCCCCCCTGGGCACGCCCTGATGGGTTGTACTCAGCCTGACCCACCTCCGGTACCCATCTTCTGGTATAAGGTCACTCTTGACCTAGAAAAAATCAGAGGAGGACTTTCGGGACGAAGCGCCGCCGCCTCGAGGCAAACTTGGGTAGGAGCACTTTTGCCCTCCGGCGGAGCGATTCCGCCGGGGGAACTTCCCTCCCGGAGGGGGAAATCGAAGCTATCGTCATCACCAACACCCCTCTCATCTTTGGGAGGCAAATCTTCATCAGCATCTTCAACAATACCATCTCCTCTCAAACCCTAGTTCATCTCTTGTGTTCAATCTTTGTACCGAAACCTCAAATTGGTATCTGTGGGTGACTAGTAGTGTTGATTACCTGGCGTAGTTGATTACTATATGGTTTATTTGGTGGAAGATTATATGTTCAGATGCATTATGCTATTCAATACTCCTCTGATCTTGAGCATGATTATTATTTGTGAGTAGTTACCTTTGTTCTTGAGGTCACGGGAGAATTCATGTTGCGAGTAATCATGTGAATTTGATATGTGTTCGATATTTTGATGATATGTATGTTGTGATTCCCTTAGTGGTGTCATGCGAACGTCGACTACATGACACTTCACCATTCATGGGCCTAAGGGAATGCATTGTGGGGTAGTTATTTGATGATGGGTTGCTAGAGTGACAGAAGCTTAAACCCTAGTTTATGCGCTACTTCGTAAGGGGCTGATTTGGATCCACATGTTTAATGCTATGGTTAGACTTTGTCTTAATACTTTTCTCGTAGTTGCGGATGCTTGCGAGGGGGTTAATCAAAAGTAGGTTGTTAGTTCAAGTAAGGACAACACCTTAGCACCGGTCCACCCACATATCAAATTATCAAAGTAGCGAACACGAATCAAACCAACATGATAAAAGTGACTAAACGGAATTCCCGTGTACCCTCAAGAACACTTTGCCTATTACTAGTGATTGTTCTGGCCTGTCCTTTGCCTCAAAAGGATTGGGCTACCTTGCTGCACCTTGTTTACCGCTACCGTTACTTGCTCGCTATCAATTATCTTGCTATCAAACTATCTGTTACCTACAATTTCAGTGCTTGCAGAAATTACCTTGCTGAAAACTGCTTGTCATTTCCTTCCGCTCCTCCTTGGGTTCGACACTCATACTTATCGAAAGGACTATGATTTATCCCCTATACTTGTGGGTCATCAAGACTCTTTTATGGCGCCGTTGCCGGGGAGTGAAGCGCTCTTGGTAAGTGGAAATCGGTAAGGAAAAACTTGTACTACATGCTGAAATTTATTGCTACTTGCTACTCCGGAGAACAATCCTTTGAGGGGTTTGTTCAGTGTTGGGGATATAGCCCCGTGATAAGATCCACTCAGGAGTGGCCGGGTGATGAGGTTGGCGGCTTAGCAGTGAAACCTGAGCAGGCTGAAAGGTCAGGACAAGGCCTGGAAGTAACTCGCCAGTGGGCCTGTAAGAGGCCCAGAGCCTGAAGGCTATGTGAGACCCTGAGGCGTGAGCCGCTGGGGGATGGCTTGCTAGACAAGGCAAGGGTAGTTAGATATTAGGTCGGTTGCTAGGTGTAACCCGGCCCGGACTCTTGTACGCCTAGGGCCTCGACCTATGTATATAAAGGCGGGTTCCCTGGGCGGCTTAGGCCACGAAAACCTTTAATCGAGGACTAGGTCAAGCGAATCCGCTCCCTTGTAATTGATACCCAATCAATACAACTCAAAGCAGGACGTAGGCTATTACCTCCTTCGAGAGGGGCCGAACCTGGGTAAAACTGTGTCTTTCGTCTCGACCAACCCCTTCGAGTTCATCGCCGTAGCGATGGCTTCACCCCTAAGTCCTTGCACTAGGACATCTTCCGTGATAAAACCATGACAGTTGGCGCCCACCATGGGGCTGATGCTCGGTGGTTTGGAGTACTCGAAGGGCTCTCTCCCAGGGATCGAGGGATACGCCGTTGGCAGGATGACCAAGAGTCGTCGCGGCAAGCTCAACATCGACGACGCTGGCTGGGGCCCCGAGGCCGACTCAATTGAGTACGGGTACCGGGTCCCCTTCGGCAGAATTCACGTCTTCATCGGCAAGATCGGCGGAGCTAAGCCAAGGCCGGACATCTGCACCAACCTCGTCGAGTCGTCTCGGCGCGTGCAACCCGCCCGGATCAACCCGGGCCGGAAGCATGTCTTCGTCGGCTTGACCCAAGGTGCGGAACTTGAGGAAGGTTCCATGTCGCGGGAGGAAACCCTCATCTGCTCAGAGGACGGATCCTCGAGCGGAGAGGTGGAATCAATCTACCAGCTTCATAACGGCGGGCTTGGGGGCTACTTTGAGGATTGCATGACCCGGAGCCCTATGAGCCGCCAAGCCGAGCCGCCGTCTTCATGGCTGGATCGGCACAGGTTTCCGGTTGCACGGCGGCTGGGACAGCGGCCGCTGGCGCGGCAGGCGCCGGGTCAACCAGGCCGCTGTCTCAAGTTTTGCTAGATCTGATGAATGAACTTACAACTCTGATGGGAACCGAGGTCACAGCGGAAAACCAAGCAACCCCTAATACGGTGATCGCAAGGTTGAAGGACCAGATGACCAGGGCCCAGGAGGAAATCAACGCATTGCAGGCTGAGATGGATGCTGAGTCGGAGCATCTCAGAGCTGAAGCTTTTCGCCTTAATCTGGATCAACAAGCCTCAGATGCGGTATTCCGGATGAGGCATCAGACCCGCCTGCCTGATCAGTATGAGCCTAGGAATCTTTTTAACACCCCGAGAGCAGGGCCAAATGCGCCACTTGCTGTGACCCGGACGGCGGAGGTGCCTGGGAGCAGGGCGGCGGTTCAGCATCGGCAGCCAGACCTGCCCCATAGGAACTAGACCCCGCTGCAGCGTTTTCCGACACCACCTGGACATTACTCTAACCTGGTGGAGAACATGGTAGCAGCGGCTGCTAGGCTCAATGTGCTCCCCATCACTGACGGAATGCCCTCTGCGGAAGAGGCGAGGAATGCCATTGGGTACTTACAGATGACGGTGGCTCAACAGGAGAAGTACACTTACAGCCGGAGTCGTGTGCACTCAACCCCCATCCCGAGCCGCAGTTATAGCCGGCGTTTGGAGTCACCGGCGATCTCTAGCAGTGAGCGACGTCGAAACCCGCCGCGTGATGACCCGCCTATTGTCGATGCTCAGGCGATTGTTGACCATGCCAGAGCTCAGCGGGAGGCGGCGGCGGCCGCGGCGGCTTATCAAGAATTGCCCCCGGTAACGCCTTCCACTTCGGTGGGAGCCGGAGTCACCTCCAGGGCCGTGGGCGTGCCGTGTTTAGCACCGGCTCTACGGAACGAGCGCTTGCCGAAGGACTTCAAGGGACCGCGCAAAGTGCCTAATTACACGGCCGATCTGCCTCCAGAAGCTTGGATCGAGAGTTATGAGCTAGCCATGGAGATGTTGGATGTTAGTGATGCAGTCTGTGCCAAATATTTCATCATGATGCTGGAGGGACGGGCTCGTACGTAGTTGAAGGGCTTGCCACCCAACACCATTAATTCCTGGGCCGAGTTGAAGGCGAAATTCATCAAGAATTTTCAAGGAACATGCAAGCAGCCTATGACGATTGTGGATTTGGATCATTGCGTGCAGCGTGAAGATGAGTCGGCCCATCATTGGGTCCGACGGGTCTCGACCATTATCCACTCATCTGATAATATCACGGCGGCTCAGGCAGTTCTGATTCTGGAGAAGAATTGTCACTTTTTGCCCCTTAAGCAGAAGCTTAGACGGCTCAAATGTTCTTGTCAGGACACGGGGGAGCTCATGGCGACTCTCACAAAATATGCAGACTCTGACAGCACGAAGGATCCTGGGTCCGATGATGAGAAATTGGCTAAAGGAAAGAAGAATGGCAACGACAAGGGTCAGCAGCACAACGGGGGAGGAAATAACAATCCAGGCAATGGTGGCAAGCGGAAGCATCCGTATGGTGGGTCAGATCTGGTAGCCAATACTAATACTGGGAACAACCGTGGCAAGGGGAACGGTAAACCGCCTTTTGGCAAAAATAAGCCTTTCAACATGGAATATGTACTTAATGACCCCTGCCCGAAGCATAGCCTGCCAAATAAACCATCCACTCATGCTTGGAAGGATTGCTGGGTCATGCGGGAATTCCGGAATTACAGCCTTAGCCAGCATCAAGGTAACGGCAACGGACCGCCCGGCGGGTCACGATCCGGCTCTCAGGCGTCCGGCTTTGGTGCAGGCGGCTCAAACTCTGGTTTTCAAGGTCAAGGTAACCATTGAGGTCATAATCAGCAGTCTGGCAATGGTGGTCAGCAACAAAACAACCAGTCAGGGTATCAGAGTAACCCAAAGCAGCTTAATGGAGGCCAATATCATGTTTTTACAACAAGCCTAGATAAGCGGGGTTAGAAAGTGTGCAAGCGGGCGGTTAACGCAGCCATGCCGGCTCTTCTGCATTACTTAAAATGGTCTGAATATGCAATAACTTGGAGCAGGGAGGATCACCCGCCGCGTGTGGATAACCTAGGGCATTTAGCCCTTGTGGTAGCTCCCCAAGTATGAGGCTACGTGTTCACCAAGGTGCTTATGGATGGTGGCAGCAACATTAACATCCTATACTATGACCCTTTCGCTGGATGAACCTGGTTGACAAGGATCTCAAGCCGTCGTCCATAGTTTTTCACGGTGTGGTGCCCGGCAAATCAGTTTATCCAGTAGGCAAAATTTCCCTTGAGGTGGCTTTTGGTGATGAGTACAACTATAGGGTGGAGACTTTGTGGTTTGAGGTGGTTAAAATCAAGAGCCCCTATCACGCCCTGTTTGGAAGGCCGGCTTATGCTAAGTTCATGGCACGGCCATGTTATGTTTACTTGCAGCTCAAGATGCCAGGTCTGAAGGGAACGATTACAGTGCATGGTAATCGGAAGATCGCTCTTGAGTGCGAGGAAGGCGATGCTGCATATGCAGAATCAAGTTGCGCGGAGGCGGAGCTCAAATTTTATAAAGAAAATGTTGACCCGGCGGATATGACCCCGTTGAAGAATCCCAGCACTGAATCTGAGCCGCCCCTGAAATTTGTGGCAGAAGATACCAAGTTGGTGGATTTTGTTCCTGGCGACCCATCTCAGCAGTTCACTATTGGGGCCAATATGGACCCCAAATAGGAAAGCACGCTCATCGAATTCATCCGTGAGAATCGGGACATCTTTGCATGGAAGCCTTCTCACATGCCGGGTGTACCGAGGGAATTCGCTGAGCACCACCTTAATGTGGATCCTAAGTTTAAGCCGGTCAAACAGTTCCTCCGTCGTTTCAATGAAGAGCGGCGTAAGGCTATCGGGGAAGAGGTAGCCTGGCTCTTAGCAGCAGGGTTTATTGTGGAAGTGTTTCACCCAGAGTGGTTAGCTAACCCGGTGTTGGTGCTTAAGAAGAGCGGCATGTGGCGCATGTGTGTAGATTACACTGATCTCAACAAAGCGTGTCCGGTTGATCCATTTGCTCTCCCCGTATCGACCAGATCATTGATGCAACGGCGGGTTGTGAGAGTTTATGTTTCCTGGATGCTTACTTGGGTTATCATTAGATCAAGATGGCAGTCAATGACCAAGAGAATACGTCCTTCATCATGCCTTTCGGAGCTTTCTGCTATGTGTCTATGCCTTTTGAACTCAAGAGCGCTCATGCGACTTATCAGCGCTGTGTGCAGAACTGTCTTCATGGTCAAATTGGGCGCAATGTTCATGCTTATGTGGATGATATTGTGGTCAAGTCAAGAAAGAAGGAGACTGCTAGATGATTTGAAGGAAACTTTTGATAATCTGCGGGTTTACAAGATGATGCTTAACCCGGCCAAGTGTGTGTTTGGTGTGCCTGCAGGCAAGCTCTTGGGATTCTTGGTCTCCGAGCGGGGCATTGAGGCTAATCCAGATAAGATAAAGGCCATCACTTCTTTGTCTAAGCCGGCGTGCATTAATGATGTCCAGTGCTTGGTGGGTCGTATTGCCGCTTTAAGCCGGTTCATAAGCAGCCTGGGAGAGAAAGCTATTCCTTTGTATCAGATGATGAAGAACACAAATGACTTTGTCTGGAGCGATGCTGCTAATGATGCGTTTGAGGCGCTCAAAAAGCAGTTGGCTGAGCCGCCCCTCTTGGCTGCTCCGGTGGAAAAAGAGCCTTTGCTCCTATATGTGGCGGCAAATAATAGAGCCGTCAGTGCTGCAGTCATCGTGGAGCGCAAGGAGGCAGGATAGGAATATCCAGTCCAGCGGCCGGTTTACTATGTCAGCGAGGTTTTGACAGAATCTAAGCAAAGTTACCCGCATTGGCAAAAGCTGGTGTTTGGAGTATTCATGGCAAATCGCAAGCTGAAGCATTATTTTCTTGGGCATCCAATCACGGAGGTCAGATCTGCCCCTTTGGGAGATATCATTCAAAATAGAGAAGCCACCGACAGGATTGCTAAATGGGCAATTGAGCTTAGGCCTCTTAATCTGAAGTATGTGCCTCGGACGGCTGTTAAATCTCAAGCCCTGGTGGATTTTATCAATGACTGGACAGAATGTCAAGCACCCGAGGAGAAGCCGGACAACACGTATTGGACGATTCATTTTGATGGATCCAGACAATTGGAAGGCTCGGGGGCTGGAGTTGTTTTAACTTCCCATGGAGGTGACAAGTTTTGTTATGTTTTGAGGCTAATGTTTCCCTGTACTAACAATGCAGCTGCGTATGAAGCTCTGCTTCATGGGCTTCGTGTGGCCAAGGAAATGAATTTGAGCCGGTTCAGATGCCTCGGCGATTCAGATCTGGTGGCCCAGCAAGTATCAGGCACATGGGATTCTAAGGACCCTCGTATCTGATGTTATTGCTGGCCACTTTAAGGGCTATTAGGTGGATCATATTGATCGTCGGAAGAATGAGGCGTCTGACGCATTATCAAGATTGGGGTCTCAGCGTAAGCCGGTGCCACCTAATGTGTTTCTAGATGTACTGCATCACCCCTCGGTTAAATTACCGTCGGAAGAGGATCTTGCTATACCTGACCCGGAAGGACAATTGGTGGCGGCTCTCCGTGCAATCCCTAATTGGACGCTGCCTAATCTGGCGTATTTGACTCGTGGCGAGTTACCCCAAGACGAGACTTTGGCACGAAAAATCATAAGGCGGTCTAAATCCATGACTATTTTCAATGGCGAGTTGCACAGATGCAGTGTGACTGGCATTTTTCAACGGTGTGTTTCTCCGGAAGAGGGCCTGGAAATCTTGCGAGAGATACATGCTGGCGATTGTGGTCATCACGCCGGGTCAAAATCCTTGGTGGCAAAAGCTTTTCGGCACGGTTTCTACTGGTTGACAGCTCATGCAGATGCAGAGAGATTGGTTAGCAAGTGTGATGGGTGTCAGAAATTTGGGCGACGTGCCCATGTGCCGGCTCAGGAGTTGCGGATGATTCCAATCACATGGCCGTTTGCGGTCTTGGGGCTTGATATGGTTGGACCATTCAAGAGGGTGGAAGCAGAGCCGGTCAGTAAGTGTGATGCAGCAACAGCAGTTTAGTTCGTCAAAAAGCTGATTTTCCAGTTTGGTTACCCTCACAGTATCATTACTGATAATGGTACAAATCTTTCCAAGGGGGCTATGAAAGAGTTCTGTGACAGCGAACACATCCGCCTTGATGTCTCCTCGGTAGCTCATCCACAGTCTAATGGTCAAGCAGAGCGTGCTACCCAGAAAATTTTGAGAGGAATAAAACCCTGGCTTATGGTTCCTTTGGAGCGAACGCCGGGTTGTTGGGTGGAGGAGTTACCTTCAGTTCTTTGGAGCATAAGAACCACCCCCAACAGGTCAATAGGATACACGCCTTTCTTCATGGTTTATGGCGCAGAAGCTGTTCTCCCCAGTGATATCCGTCATGACTCGCCCAGGGTTGTCGGCGTCCTGGGAACGGGGGTACCCAGACCTGCCTGCCTGCGGCCCAGGGCGTGGCCCGCTTGACGGTCCGTACGGCCCAGCGCGGCTTCACTCAAGACAAGGCCCTCGCGAGAGTCCCACCCTCGCGAGGAGAACAGTGCCAAGACCCGCGGGGGAATAGGCCTCCCCATGCCCCCACCTGAGTGGCGGAGATCTCTATGCAATGCTCGGCCTCGGGAGGTCAGGGTTGATGCCAACCAGGCCAGGCGGGCACCAGCGCGCCAGAGGGGATAGTTTCCTCTTTGGTGCAAAGGAGGCAGGGACGAGCACAGGTTCCCGAGGCGCCCCGCCAAAGGTTTCCATTCCGATGCAACGAGACCAGGCCAGCGGGTGCAGCAGGACGGATGTCATCACCGAGCCCACCACTACATCACCAACAACTACTTTGCAGGCGAAGACCACCTTTCATCAGGATAGGATGTACCTCCTGTCCCCTTTCGAATTTGGCCGTTGTGGGATCCCTTCCCGCCATTGCGATAAGGGGAGAGGACCCGGGCCACTATAAATAGAGGCTAGGCTGCTCTGTAGGCAGAGAGATCCAACACCACCCATACGCCCTCGTGAGGCAACTCACCACTGTACTAGTTCATCCACGAACCTCCTCAGGAGGCAATCCACCAAAAGGCAGGAGTAGGGTTTTACGCTTCGCAGCGGCCCGAACCTGGGTAAATCCTTGTGTGCTATCTTCCTCGCCATCGAGCGGGGTTATCGCGTTGTGAGCTTGGAGGGGGTGAAGCTGTTGGGGATCTTCGCACACGCCCCTGAGTTTGAACTTCTTAGGGTTTTTGCGGAGCCCGAAATCCGACATTTGGCGCGCCAGGTAGGGGGCGTGTCGGGATCCGAACTCAAGCTTCGCCTCGCCTCCGCTCGCCGTTTCCATGGCCAAGGGCCGCCAAGCCCGCGCCAAACGACAGGCTGCTCGCGTTGCTCGGGCGACGCCTGCAGGCCTCGGCATCCCGCGTCACCTTGCCCCCCCGTCGGAGGACGCCATCTCCAGCCCGGCCTTGGACAGGCACCGGGGGCTGTCGCCCTCATCGACCGCGCAACGCGCTCTCGTCGCCCTGACCCTTCCCTGTGCCCGCGTCGCGCCATCGTCCTCCCGGGCTCGCCGCGACCCGACACGCGGGCGAATCACGCTCCTCGTGGCCCGTGAACTGCAATGTTTCCACGTTACCCGCGGATGCTACGACGGCTGGATATGTCGCGCGGCCAGGCGCGCCACCACGGCAGGTGAGGTCCAGGCATTTCCTTATGGGACGGGCAAGGGGACCCGCGTCCATGGGGTCACTCAACCGACCGCCGAGACGCTGAGGACACGCGGACGCACGGGAGAAACGCGTCGTGACCCGCGCCCGCTGGGGCGCGGCCCGGCTCATCGGGCACGCAGGAGTTGGTCCCTGGCGCAGATGGGGGCCGATGGGAGCAGCCGGCCGCGCGGGGTAGGCACCGCAACGCGCCTCCCAGCACGCCCGGCGTGTCAGGGGAGGACACCCAGCGACTCGTCTACACCAGCACCCGGGGGCTCGCACAACTCCACAACAACCATGTTGACGAGCGCCCGGGCCATGACGGGAGCAGCGTCGGCCACCAAGACAACAGGAGGAGCATATGCGACCTCGCGAGCGGCTTTCGCTGGGGCTGGTATGAACAGCCTCGCGAGGGTGGCTGGTGGGGCCGGTCTCATGAGGATGTCTGGCACTGGCAGCCTCGTGAGGCGCGCCCACTGGTGGGGAGCTACCCTTGGCAAACGCCTGGGTCCGCGGACCGGGGGTCGCCTGCCTGGAGACGGAGGGTGGAACACACGCCCATGTCCCCAGGCAGAGCGACCCCAGCCTGGAGACGGAGGGTGGAACACACGCCCATCTCCTCAGGCTAGGTGCTTCCAACCTGGAGACGGAGGGTGGAACACATGCCCATGTCCTCAGGCCAGGTGCTTCCAACCTGGATACGGAGGGTGGAACATACGCCCATGTCTCCAGGACGGGCATCGCCTACCCAGAGACGGAGGGTGGAACACACGCCCATGTCTCCGGGCCAGGCCTCGCTCGACCAGCGGCAGGAGATCACGTACTAACCCATGTCTCCGGGTTCGGCTCGGTCCACCCCGGGACGGGCGGTTGGGTACCCATGCGGGGCTTCCGGGCACCCCAGCGAGGCGCGCTGGGATACCGCCTTGGGCGTCGGCCTCGCACGCGACGGAGGGCCCCTGCGTCGAGCCCGCCCCTGGGCTTTGGTGTGCCCGAGGCTCTATTCCGAGGCGGGCCCTCCCTGCGGAGAGCGTGGGGGACTCCCTCCGCGCTCGGGGGCCCGTCCGGAGCCGACCTCACCTCGCCGCATCATGCTTGGGGGCTGGGAGTGGGCTCCATGCCCAGGAGGCATGGAGCTCCTAGCGCACCCCAGGCTCGACCCGTGACACTCTCACATAATAATGAGTGGGCTGTACACGCCCGGAGCCCCCCGAGGACGCGGAGGGGTTCCATCCCACTCCCTAGTGGAAGCCCCATGCTCCGCGCTGGCGGACAACACTGCCCTCCAATGGCTATGCCCACGCAAGGTGGAAGCCCTACGCTCCGCGCTGGGGAGAAGACGAAGACGAAGAATAGCCTAGGTGCCGGACGCGGCTGTTATTTGCCCGTTTTGTATTCGAATTTGCCACCTTTTGGAATAAAACTTGGAATTCTTGCGTTTTTCTTGTGGAAATAGGGGGGTCACCTTTTTTTGGCAACGATTTCCGTTTGGCATCTCGCTTTCTTTGGGGACCTCGGCAGCTGCCGGCCCCGTCCTCTCTCACGAGCGGCCCGTAAGTGGAAGCTGGACGCAGTAGATGCGCAACCACGCACACCCTGCCAAGGCCTAAATGCTCGGACGCTCGGGCGACACGATCATCTTGTTCGGCAGGAATTTTTGGCAAAAAGAAGTGCGATACTGAGCATCACGTCATACAGGAGTACCCACGAGGACCCTTCAAAAATACATTCAAACCGCCACGAGGCCACGCTCATAGCCCGGACAGGTAAACAAGAAGACTACTTATGACGACATGCCGCCATCGTCACCCTCACCACCGCCACCACCGTCGGGCCTACACTCCCCGGCTCTGGCATGGTCATCCGGTTCATCAGAAGAAAACCCCGCAATCAAGTACTCCACATGATCCTCCACCCACTCGGCAAGGGCGCCTTGGATCACTTCGGGTACAGGGGCGAGCACCGCCCCGAAGTCGAAGTGCGGATCAAGACGAAGGAGATGACTGAAGACGTGCGAGGCCGCCCGCGCAAGGAGGTCGCGGCACTTCTCCTCCATGAGCTCGCGAATCTTCTCCTCACCCCCCTCAAGGTGCTCCACGACCCTGGAAAAGAAGCCCAGGTACCCGGCATCGTCAGGGACGAGAGGGCTCAGGACGCTCTCGCCGCAGATGTTCTTCAAGGCCCGATGGGCCCTCTTCTCGAGGGATTGAAACATCTTGGAGCGCGTGTACTGAAGGCCGTGGGCACGATCCGCCTCGTCCGAAGCCTTCTCCGCGAGGGAAGTGACACCCTCCACCTGCTTGAAGAGAAAAGATAGCTCAGCCTCGGCAACAGCCTGGGCATCCATCGCGGCTTGCTGGCGTCGCTCCGCTTGATCTAACCTTCTCCTGAGGACGTCGGCCTCGCTTTTCAGGTGGTCGCGTCGCCTGCAGAAACGGGACTCCTGGAGTTTCAACTTCGCGCGGTAGTCCTGGAGGAGGGAACGCCGAACCTCCGCCACCCTGTCGTCGACCTCCTCCTGAATCTTCACCTCGCGGGAGGCGACGGAGTCCTCGGCGAGGGACACCTGGTGCTCCCTCACCTCCAGCCTCTCGTTCTCCAGGCTCTGCTCTAGCGCTTCCATCATCAGCGCATCTTCGGGTATGCAGGGCCCCGCACCGCCAGTGGGCGGCTTGGTCGTCAGGTCGTCAAGGGCGGCCATGTGTACCTGGATTCGCTTTTCAAGGGCGGTGTTGGAGGCTTCAAGCTCCTCCAAGCGTTCCTCCAAGGCCTTGCGTCGGCAGTTAGCGGCTTGGGCCTCCGCAAGGGTGCGGTCGCGGGCCTCCCTCGCAGTGGCAAGGGACCCCTCGGCGTCTGCGTGGGCGCGCTCGCGCTGCAGGCGGCCGAGGTTGACGGCAACCTCAAGACGATGCCACTCGCATGCAAGGCGCTGGCGCTCTGCCTCGAGACGGGTGTCGACGATGGCGAGTTCCGCCCCTAGACGCCCCAGCGCGTTCGTTGCGGTCTGGAGCAGACTGCGCCGCACGGCGCTCCGGTCACATGCGAACTCGAGGGCCCAACCAGGATCTCCACCTTCCCCTGGATCGGTAGGAAGGGCATGCGTGGGGCCGCCCGACCCCGGTGCGCACCCGGGGGCTGGGGGCTCCTCCTCTCTCTCCTCGGGCGGAGGTCGCACCCCGCGGAGATCCGCGTCTTCGCTCAAGGAAGGCCCTAGGGCACGGCGCGGCTGACTCTCGGGGAAGACCGCCAACGGAGGATGTGGCCCCACCCCTGCAAGTTGGGGGCCAAGCATGAAGAATTTCGTGGGAAACTCGCGCTCAGGACCCCCCGAGGGCCGCACGAGCTTGAGTATGGGCGCCTTCCTGTGAGGAGCCTCGAGGGCCGCGGTGGCGTCGCGCCTTTCTCTTCATCGGAGGGGAACCTGCGGAATAGAGACTCAGAAGGGGCACACCGAGGAAGACTGAGGGGACACGGACACTTAATCATCCAAGTCGACCCACTTCCTCTTCATCGACACCCATGGCGACGGGCAGCCGCCGCCCCCAGGCCCCTTCCTCTTTCGGCAAGCGCAGGGGCTCGGGGACGACGTGTCAGCGTCTGACCCCAGACATCCAGTAGCGGAGACGGCGGCCGCCTCCACCGGTGGGGCGTCATCTTCACTCCCGAGCAGGGCCGCGGCAAGAGCCCGAGGAATGGGCGACATAGGACGCCTCTCCTCTGCCAAAGGGGGAGCCATGGCCCCAGGACCCTCAGGACCCCCAGGACTCGAAGCCATCGCGGGGGGATCGTCCCGGGGACCCGCTCCCACCGAAGGGAGGAGCCCCCACTCGTCGAAGCGCGGCATCTTCCCGGCAAGGGCCCCCCGTCCTGGCGGTTGTACAAAGGAAGGCCGTTCCAGGGAAGCTCATCCGGTTCCCCGCCGGTCAGGTGACGGAGCAGCTCGCACAGCGCGCTGGAAAGAAGAGAAGGAACCTGGAGCCTCATGGAGTCGCAAGGGCCCGCGAAGGTCCACATCGGGCGAGAATGGCGCTGGAGAGGAGCAATTCGCTGGCGGGAGAACTCCCGCACCACCATCACCATTGTCACGCCAGACTTCTTCAGTTCCGCCAGCCTGACCAAAACAGGCGCGAGCCGCGGGTCGACAAGCTCCTCGTGTTCCCACCTGGGATTTGGCTCTGCAGGAACTGACGGGGTTTGGAGCAGGGAGCCGGCCTCAGCGGCATCGACATACACCCACTGCCTCCGGAACCTTCTGCGTTCGGCGAAAGCCGGGCGTCGAGGGCCCCGCTGGCTGTCGCATCGGCAGCTCGCAGGGACACACATCCTGAACAGTGTCCCCCAGGGTTCAACCGGAGGAAGAAGAAGTGGCAAAGCAGGGCCATAGAAGGGGAGACGCCGATGAAGGCCTCGCACAGGAACGTGAAGGCAGAAAGGAGGACGATGGAGCCAGGGTCAAGATGAAATGCATGAACCTGATAATGCGTGAGCACGGTAGAAAAGAAGTTTGAGGCGGCAGCAAGCCGGAGAGGAGGGCGTGGAGATGAAGGGGAATGCAGGTGGCCTCCAGCTCGGCCTGAAACCGCGAGCCCAGCCAGATCTTGGTCGCCCCCCACTCATTGGAGCCGGCGGCGACCGCCAGTTGGACCTTCTCCAACCCCTCAAGATTGACCACCAAGGATCGGCCTAACGCGGGCTCCGGCATCGGCGAAGGTTCCGACGCCTTCGAGGCCTCGCCCCCTCTCTTCTTGGGGGCCATGGCGGACGGCCAAGCCAGACGGATGCAGGACTTGGCGGAGAAGGCGTGAGCCGCGGAAGAAGGGAGAACGGGTGACCAGATTGATGGGGAACAGTGACGGCTCGGAGGCGTGCGCCAGGCGGTTTGTCAGCCGGGGCAGTCGCCGAGGCAGCGCGAAGGAGTGTAGGCGTCAGCGCCTCGGAGGGCACCGCGTGTCAAGCCTGGCCCATAGGCGGTTGGGGCCCACGACGCTTTGGGTCATCTTCTATGGCTTCATCCAGAAGCCAACACGAGCACGCCTTCGGCCCGGGGACTACTGTCGGCATTCTGGGAACGGGGGTACCCAAACCTGCCTGCCTACGGCCCAGGGCGTGGCCCGCTTGATGGTCCGTACGGCCCAATTCGGCTTCACTCAAGACAAGACCCTCACGAGAGTCCCACCCTCGCGATGAGAACATCGCCCCGCGGGGGAATAGGCGTCCCCAGGCCCCCTCCTGAGTGGCGGAGATCTTTATGCAATGCTCGGCCTCGGGAGGTCGGGGGTGACGCCAGCCAGGCCAGACGGGCACCAGCGCGCCAGAGGGGACAGTTTCCTCTTTGGTGCAAAGGAGGCAGGGACGAGCGCAGGTTCCCGAGGCGCCCCGCCAAAGGTTGCCATTCCGGTGCAACGAGACCAAGCCAGCAGGCGCGGCAGGAGAGATGTCATAACCGAGCCCACCACTACATCACCAACAACTACTTTGCAGGCGAAGACCACCTTTCGTCAGGATAGGATGTACCTCCTGTCCCCTTTCGAATTTGGCCATTGTGGGATCCCTTCCCGCCATTGCGATAAGGGGAGAGGACCCGTGCCACTATAAATAGAGGCTAGGCTGCTCTGTAGGCAGAGAGATCCAACACCACCCGTATGCCCTCGCAAGGCAACTCACCACTGTACTAGTTAATCCACGAACCTCCTCGGGAGGCAATCCACAAAAAGGCAGGAGTAGGGTTTTACGCTTCGCAGCGTCCCGAACCTGGGTAAATCCTTGTGTGCTATCTTCTTCCTCGCCATCGAGCGGGGTTATCGCGTTGTGAGCTTGGAGGGGGTGAAGCTGTTGGGGATCTTCGCACACGCCCCTGAGTTCGAACTTCTTAGGGTTTTTGCGGAGCCCGAAATTCGACAAGGGTGGCGGCTTACGTTGAAACTGATAATGAGATGGCGCGTCAGGATGCTTTGGATGCCTTGGACGAAGAACGGGATCTTGCGGCAGCACGGTCGGCGATTTACCAGCAAGATCTGCGTCGCTATCATAGCCGCAGAGTCAAGACTCGGACGTTCCAAGAAGGCAACTTAGTCCTCCGGCTGATTTAAGACCAGTCAGATATGCATAAGTTGTCACCTCCCTGGGAAGGACCTTTTGTGATCAGCAAAAACCTCAATAATGGTTCCTATTATCTCATTGATATATGGGAGAGCGACAAGTCACGCACTTCTGGAGAGGAGACTGCCAGGCCATGGAACATTGCTCATCTTCGGCCGTACTAACTTGATCTGCTGGCTCTCATCAATGTACATACTTTTGTCATTGTATATACCACTTTTTATGATATAATAAAGTCGGCATCCCTATAATTTGGGGCCTCCACCGTTTTTTCCTGCACCAAGTTTTGTGCAAAGAGTTGATTCTTCATAAGGTCACTTGGGGGCTTCCAACCCACTGGGTTTAGCTTTCATACCCTCTTGACCGGCTTTATATGCCATATTCGAGTTAAACCTGCCTGTTTGCAACTTCCTACTCCACCATGTGACCCGCCGAACTCTTGACAGTCAATCTTGCTCAAAGACCCTGAACTTGATAGTCAATCTCGCAATAAGACCCTGAACTTGTCAAGGTTAAAACAACGGCTTTCGTCACGAGAGATCTAGCTTACAGTGAGCTAGGATAAACTCGCCTTGTCTATTGTAGTCTCTCCGCTATGTGGCCCGTTCGTACTCTTAGCAACGTCAATCTTTTTAAAGACCCTGAACTTGCTAAGGTTTAAACGACGGATTTATGTCACGTGAGAGCCGGCTTATGAGGTTTCAGGCTTTAATGCCTAGCTTCTTTTGAGGCAATACAATTTTTTCTTGCAAAACAAAAATAAGAGCTATCTCTTCTTGTTATGCCTTTAAAGCCAGTTTACAAAGCAGGAGGTATACAAGTATATATTCTGTTGTTTGTTTTTGCAGGCATTTTTTAATGATAAAGATTCTAAGTTTCTGGGTAATCCCGGCTTAGCATTGCTCATGGAGTATAACAGCCAGTGCGAATCAATGAAGTCAGATGATTATATCAGGACATTCATGCTGGAAAGTTTTAAGTCACCGGCATATGAGTTGAAGAAGTTTAAAAAGTGCACGAAGGCACAAGAATAGGCAATCAAGTTTTTTCTACCGCTATTACAAATCCTCAGAGGACCCAAAATATGGTGCTCAAGTTTTTTCACAAGTTATAACCCGGCGGCTCAGCTTCGCCCGGGTTAGCATCCTTGAAGACCGGCTCTTCGCCTAGCTTGTAGACGGGTCATCCCGCGCCGGGTCTTCGCTTTCCTGGATCTAAAGGTTGTCCACATCCCAGTTGCAGTTGAGTAACGCTTCAAATTCGGCTTCATCATCCAAGATGGGAGAGGGATCAACATCAGGAGCAAATATATGCTTACGCCGTTGGGGAGTCAGATCCTTTGGCTTGAATGTGGGCGCTCGGACCCGCGCGTTGTTGTCGTCGTAAGTCGCCTGATACGTCTTCAGATCAGCTTCTGTGGCTAGCTGGGTGCCCAACACTCGGGATGCTCTGAAACAACGGGCATAGTCATTTTGGGTAAATTCTGACCCATCGTCCTTTAGCTGTGGGAAACCCCCCGTCATCTCTTCCGGGTTAAGCTACGGTGCATACGCCAAAGCCCGGCTTAGAGCAGATATTGCGCCCTTGCGGGTGGTGGATTTCTTCATCTCTTCGAAATGTTGGGGGACGGTGAAGAGGTACTTCAGCACATCCCTGATCAGCTTGGGAACCCCTTTGTCGCCAAAGACAGCTTTGATGGTGAAGAGGCTTCCGGCGTATGGCTGTTCAGTGAAAGCATATAAAGCTTTCAGCTTCAGCAAGCTATCGCCCGGAAGTTGGCGGGTTTGTTTGCCTGAAAACAAAACAAAGGTGTAAGCCGCCAGACGAGTCTCTACAAGAGTTTTTGGAAAATATTCACAATAGTCAGCAAAGCTTACCAAAGACGGCTTCGGTCATCCGAGCTATATGGCATTTCAAGCTGGTCAGTTCTTCAGTGATGGGCTTAAGACGGCCCTCGGCATCTTCTGCGCGCTTAGTCAAGGCGGTTTTGTTAGCTTCAGCAGTTTGCTTGTATGCTTCAAATTCCGCCTTGATGTTCTCCAGTTCTGTAGAGGAGAGCCTCCATTTGGTGTCAGCTTCAGCCCGGGCGTCTTGGTGCAATGCAAGGCTCTTCCTCAGGTCGGTCAAGTTCGACTCGACCGCATTTAGAGATTCCTACACACGGCAATTATAAAAAGCATGATCATCAGTTTAAAGCCGCCAGGCCGGCTTATAATAGTTGTTGGAGGT
This sequence comes from Elymus sibiricus, assembly GCA_039707655.1. NCBI lineage: Eukaryota > Viridiplantae > Streptophyta > Magnoliopsida > Poales > Poaceae > Elymus > Elymus sibiricus. The sequence continues at coordinate 366,311,972 of CM077673.1, read as the reverse complement.
ACTGCAGAGGGTTGTTACAAGTCTCAAGCAGATTGCAAGCAATATACTTGACACTTGGGGGCTAATGTGCATCAGTTTTTTCAAGGTTATCCAAATACAAATAAGACCCGGATCATCTCCATAAAGATAAGCCGGCCCTTGGGGGCTACACTTTGCTCTACAAGTCTAAAATCAGATCTGCAAAAGTTCCGGCTCATTATTGGCATAATGACTCGGCCCTTGGGGGCTACACTTGGCATTTTTTGCATCTATCAAAGACAATAAGTACCGGCGCATTATTGGCATAATAAGCCGGCCCTTGGGGGCTACACGTTGGTCTATCACAATCTAAATGTTACTGAAGACTCGGCTTATCTTCGAGAATATAAGCCGGCCCTTGGAGGCTATGTAAGGGTATACACAGAGTAGAAAGGGCAGTACCTCATATTTTCTCTTCATCATATCAACTAATCTGGCCTCCATGTCCCGGATCGTAGCAAGACGGCTCAGATAACCTGAATGTAGCTCATCAGCAGTCAACTTTTCCAAGTTGGGCAGATCAAGTTTGGTCTTCTCCTTCTCAGGCGAAGGCGCCTCATTCTTGCTGATGTGTTTGGTAAGCACGTTGGAAGGGGCTGGAGCAGTGTAAGCTGAGCCGGTGATGGTGACTTCTTCCTCTTGAGAAGGCATATCTTGGGTTATCGGCAGGGGGCTGGGCGGCTTAGGATCCGACTCAGGGTTGGTCTCAGAAAGTATAACATTGGCATCCGCCGGCTCAGTAGGCTGAGGAGTTTCTTCATGGGTGTTTCGGTCAGACTCGGGGGTGTCCAATGGAATCTCAGAAGTTCCAAGTTCTGGGTCCACCGACTCTGGAACATCTGGACGGGGAGATGACCCGCTCAGTTTCCTTTTCTTAGCCTGGGCCCTGCAAACAAAATTTCCATTATCAGTTATATGCAAGAACAGAATAGCAATAAGCAGAAAGAAGATGCAAAGAAGCTTACCCCGGGTCGATAACAAGGGGAGGCAGTTTGGAGGCGGTTGAGTCGCCAGATGAAGGAGGTGATTCCTGACAGTTAAATTAAGAAGTATGAATAAGTCGCAACATAGGAATAATATGCATAAATACAAGTACAAGATATGAAATACCTCGTTGCGACGTTTCCGACGAGCTGGAGTGTCAGGTAAGCCGGCCACCAGATCTTCAGAGCCGCCGCTCCGGGTCTGACATCTAACGTCATGTTGTTGTTTCTTCAAAAGAAAGTCGGGGTACAAGTGATCAAGAGGATGTGAAAATTTTACTTTCCGGATGACCCGCCAAATTCCCTTTGTTGGCAGAGGTTCTGAGTCGGTGGAGATGATAGCTACCTCTACAGCTCCGGCCTCGCTTGCCTCTGCGTCAGCCTGAGGGAAGTCAGCGTCAATAAGTTGCATGAAAAGAAGGCCAAGAGAGTCAAGTTCTACCTCCGAGTCGTCCAATTCAAGCAGCTCTTTAGATGTTGGCTTCTTCTTACGAGAGGGAGCCCGGGTCTTAGTTGCTTTTGTTTTCTTCTTGGAGGTAGAGGCGATGGTTAATCTCTTATTCCAGAAAGATGAGTCGGCCTGTGTGTAATCAATGCATTGGCGGAAAGGTTAAATAAGGTAAAGTAATAAGTCTGACGGAAAGGAAACAAAGGGTACAATAAGGTCTTACCGGAGGAGCTGGGTTCAGAGCATAAAAAGGGCTTAGCCCCGTCTTGTTGCAAACTTCTTGCGTCTCTCCCAGCAGTGATTTAACGATGGCGTTCAGATCCTGGTTTGTCAAGGGGGTCTGGTTGAAGCGCTGAGGGTCATCCACTGCACCGGTGTATTGGCACATTAAGGCGTTGCGGCGGCTCAGTGGCATAATTCTCCAAGAGACCCAGCAGCGGGTCAGATCCACGCCAGTTAACCCGTTGGCTAACAGGGCCCTTATCTTTGAGAAAGTTGGACCGTACTAGGCGCGCTTTGCAGCAGACATCCGGTCTGGGAGCTCGGTGTCGGTGCTAAGCCGGTAAGGACGATAACCCGACAGTGGATTCTCTCCTTCTGGGGAGGTATCTTTGCAGTAGAACCAAGTTTTATTCCAGTCCTTGGGGTGGCTGGGCAGAATCGCCGACGGAAAGGTTACGTCCCTCCGCCTCTGAATGGAGACACCTCCAAGTTCAAGACTCAGTCCATCCGCCATCTCTGTTTGGCGGTTGATATAGAAATAATCCCTGAAGAGGTCAACAGACGGCTCTTCTTGCAGATAGGCCTCACAGAGAATTTGGAACTGGCATAAGTTGGTTACAGAGTTGGGGCCGATATCTTGAGGGTGCAGATTGTAGAAGTGCAGGGCGTCCCGGAATTTTTTTGACCCGGGCGGAGAGAAGCCACGGAGAAGATGATCCGTGAAAACAACAACTTCCCCATCCTAGGGCTTGGGGGTGATTTCGTTGCCGGGGACCCGCCAATGGATAACATCTTTAGCCGGCAAAGCTCCCATGAAAACAAAGTCGGTGAGCATTTCCTCAGTAACCCCAGATCCTACCCAGTCGCAGGAGGCAGGGGCTTTAGCCATGGCGGCGGCTTAAAGGACTGTGGAAAAGCATGATTATGTGGCGGGTTAAAAACGCGGCATGACCATAACAGCTATGACTCTAAAATGGTGATGGTACTTGGCGGGTCATTATTAAGTTGTGAGCCGCCGATCATTACAATTACGAGGCGGATTGCGATATTACGAGGAGAGCCGGCAGCATGATGGTGGGTCAAGTTTGCTAGCAAATGTTGAAAAAAATTACTAAGTGTGGACAAACAGGTTCCAACAACTACGGCTGTAGTTATAAGATCTGCGAGCGAAGATAAAAGGAAAATATTTCCTGAACCTAAAACGACAGCGAAGAACAGATGGTTCATAAACTAGTTCCTGTGAAAGGATTATCTACAATGAGCATGGGAGATGCATCCAGCGGAGCGCCGCGGGTCCTTGCTAGCGGATGGGAGCCTAAAAGCATTTCTTTTCCTCATCTACGGCAAGAACACTGATGAACGGCGGCGGAACCGAAGAACACCCGATGAACTAATGCAGATTCAGAGAAGGAAGAAGGTAGAACCTGAGATGCGTAGGAGATGCGAGAGAACGCCGGCGAGCTCTAGACAGAATCAGGGTGATGCAGAGACCTTTGTTGAGGACGACGGCGAGGTCCGGACGGCGCGACGGAGTTTTGGCTGCGCTAGCGTCTGGAGGAAGAAGAAGAAGAGACGCGGCGACGGGGGGAAGTGAAAAGGATAAGGACCCCACACACCTATTTATGAGGAGGATGGAACAACAACAGTCTCGCGCGGGAATCGAGGAGAAAAAATGATGATTGACCAAGAAGACGCCTTGATTCTCGGGTTGACTAGTTAATACAAAGATCTGTTGTGATGTCATCCAGATTCGTTTTAATTTATCACAGATGTCGTCACCCATTTTCCCACGGCGGGTCAAAAGATTTATTGCACGTCAGATGCTTATGGAGAATGTAAGGCTCGCCAACTAGAAGACTTGAAGATTGACATGAACCAGTTCAAATCAATCTAGGGCCTAATATTAGGGATATAGCCCCATGATAAGACCTGCTCAGGAGTGGCCGGGTCATGAGGTTGGCGGCTTAGCAGTGAAACCTGAGCAGGCTGAAAGGTCAGGACAAGGCCTGGAAGTAACTCGCCAGTGGGCCTGTAAGAGGCCCATAGCCTGAAGGCTATGTGAGACCCGGAGGCGTGAGCCGCCGGGGGATGGCTTTCCAGACAAGGCAAGGGTAGATAGAGATTAGGTCAGTTGCTAGGTGTAACCCGGCCGGGACTCTTGTAAGCCTAGGGCCTCGACCTATGTATATAAAGGCGGGTTCCCTGGGCGGCTTAGGCCACGAAATCTTTAATCGAGGCCTAGGTCAAGCGAATCCGCTCCCTTGTAATCGATACCCAATCAATACAACTCAAAGCAGGACATAGGCTATTACCTCCTTCGAGAGGGGCCGGACCTGGGTAAACCTGTGTCTTTCGTCCCGACCAACCCCTTCGAGTTAACCGCCGTAGCGATGGCTTCACCCCCAAGTCCTTGCACTAGGACATCTGCCGTGATAAAACCATGACATTCAAGGTATCTTCACCTCAACCAGAACCACAATTAGTTACCCCTTAACCTACATCACCTACTGAAAATGTTACTTAGGAAATTCCTTCGGGTAGGCTAGAACAACTGCTTGCTAAACCTTATGTAGGAGACGGAACTGAGCATCCTGATATGCATCTTTTATATGTGAACGAAATTTGTGGATTATTTAAGCTTGCAGGTTTACCCGGAGATGAAGTTAAGAAGAAGGTTTTCCCTTTATCTTTGGAGGGAAAAGCATTGACATGGTATAGGCTATGTGATGATCTTGGATCGTGGAACTTGAATCATTTGCAATTGGAATTCCATCAAAAGTTTTATCCCATGCATCTAGTTCATCGTGGTAGCAATTATATATATAATTTTTGGCCTCGTGAAGGAGAAAGTACCGCTCTAGCTTGGGGGAGGCTTAAGTCAATGTTATATTCATGCCCCAATCATGACATTCCGAGGGAAGTTATCATTCAGAACTTTTATGCTCGGCTTTCTCATAATTATCAATCCATGCTCGATACTTCTTGTGTTGGTTCTTATATGATGAAGACTATTGAATTCAAGTGGGATCTCTTAGAAAGAATTTAACGCAACTGTGAAGATTGGGAACTCGACGAAGGTAATGAGTCTGGTACAAAGCTTGAATTTGATTGTGTTAAATCTTTTATGAACACCGATACTTTTCACAAGTTTAGCACTAAATATGGACTTGACTCTGAGATAGTAGCCTCTTTCTGCGAAGCATTTGCTACTCACGTTGATCTCCCTAAGGATAAGTGGTTTAAATATCATCCCCGTATTAAGGAAGAAATTAAAGAACCGATCATAGCTAAGGAAGAAACCATCTTTTACAATGTTGATCCGGTTGTGCCTACCGCTTATATTGAAAAACCACCTTTCCTTGTTAAGATAAAGGAACATGCTAAGGTATAAACTGTGGTTCGTAAGAGTAATATAAGAGCACCTAAACCCCCTGAGCAAATTAAAGTAGAAACGAGTGTTGCTATGGTTAAAGATCTCTTGGTAGAAAATATTGATGGGCATGTTATCTACTTTTGTGATGAAGCTGCTAGAATTGCTAGAGCTGATGAGAAAGATAAACATAGACCCATAGAAGGCTTGCATGTCGTCTCAGTCAAAATAGGAGATCATTGTTATCATGGTTTATGTGATCTAGGTGCTAGTGTGAGTGCTATCCCTTTACCTAATACCAAGAAATTATGGATGAAATAGCACCTGCTGAAATGGAAGACATTGTTGTCACTATTAATCTTGCTAATAGAGACACTATCACACCACTTGGGATTGTTAGAGATGTTGAAGTCTTGTGTGGGAAAGTAAAATATCCTACTGATTTTCTAGTCCTTGGTTCCCTACAAGATAACTATTGTCCCATTATCTTTGGTAGACCTTTCTTGAGCACTGTCAATGCTAAGATAGATTATGAAAAACAAACTGTCGATGTCAGTTTCGGTAATATGTCTCATGAGTTTAATTTTTCCAAGTTTAGTAGACAACCTCGTGATAAAGCGTTATCTAGTAAAGATGAAATAATTGGTCTTGCTTCTATTGCTGTGCCTCCTACTGATCCATTAGAACAATATTTGGTAGTCCATGAAAATGATATGCACTTGCGTGAGAGAAATAAAATAGATCAAATTTTCTTCGAACAACAACCTCTCTTGAAACACAATTTGCCTATTGAAACCCTTGGAGGTCCTCCTCCACCTAAAGGTGATCCTGTGTTTGAATTGAAACAATTGCCTGACACTTTGAAGTATGCTTATCTTGTTGAGAAAAAGATATATCCTATTATTATTAGTGCTAACCTTTCAGAACATGAAGAAGAAAGATTATTGAAAGTTCTAAGGAAGCACCGAGCTGCTATTGGATATACTCTTGATGATCTTAAGGGCATTAGTTCCACTCTATGTTAGCACAAGATCAATATGGAACCTGATGCTAAACCCGTTGTTGATCATCAATGGCGATTGAATCCTAAGATGAAAGAAGTGGTAAGAACTAAAATATTAAAGCTTCTGGAAGCAGGTATAATCTATCCCATAGCTGATAGTAGATGGGTAAGTCCCGTTCATTGTGTCCCTAAGAAAGGAGGTATTACCGTTGTTCCCAATGATAAGAATGAACTCATTCCACAAAGAATTGTCACAGGATATAGAGTGGTAATTGATTTTAGAAAATTAAATAAAGCTACTAGAAAAGATCATTACCCTCTACTGTTCATTGATCAAATGCTAGAGAGACTATCTAAGCACACACACTTTTGTTTCTTAGATGGATATTCTGGTTTCTCTCAAATACCTGTGTCACAATCTGATCAAGAGAAAACTACCTTTACTTGCCCTTTCGGAACCTATGCTTATAGACGTATGCCTTATGGTTTATGCAATGCACCTGCTACCTTTCAAAGATGTATGACTGCTATATTCTCTGACTTTTGTGAAAAGATTGTGGAGGTTTTGATTGATGATTTTTCCGTTTACGGAACTTCTTTTGACGATTGCTTAAGCAACCTTTATCGAGTTTTGCAGAGATGTGAACAAACTAATCTCGTCTTGAGTTGGGAGAAGTGCCACTTTATGGTTAACTAGTAGAACGCCCGTGCGTTGCTACGGGCAAAAGACGAATACCCATTTATAAATACGGGTTAAGCATGATTACATCCAGTTTTCATCATGCAACGACGAATATAAATTCTCTCCACTTTTTGTCCTTCTCGACAATCTTCCTATCTCCTTAACCAGCCAAATCGCTCGTCACCCAAGAACTTATAACTGGATATATCATCCATTTCTAAATAGTATTAGCACTCCCTCTGTAAAGAAATATAAGAACGATTAGATTACTAAAAGTAGTGATCTAATCGCTCTTATATTTCTTTACAGAGGGAGTATCACTCAACTTCACGCATCCACGTGTCACTATTACAAGGTACATAGAGATTAACAGTCATTATTACAAGGTACACAAAGATTGACAGTCACTATTACAAGGTACACAAAGATTGACAAATTCATAAGCCTCTTATTTCAGCAATAATTGCACAATAGATGCAACCTTCAATAATAAGCTCATTGTATATAGGAAAGGTTCCATTTATCTTGAATAAAGATTTTTCAATAATAAGTTGGATATTTATCTAATGTTTCCGAAGCTCATTGTATATAGGAAAGGTTCAATTTATCTTGAATCAAGATTTTCAATAATAAGTTGGATATTTATCTAATGTTTCTGAAGTTGGGGTTATGTATACAATTAGTATCTTTATAACCAACACAATGGTCATGGTCGTGGTCACAGCAGCAGGCGTTGAGGTCTTCACGGCGCCACTGCTCTCCTTCCGGGTCTCCACCAAGTTCAGAGACGGTGCGACGGCGGCGAACCTCTCACCGGCCTTTAGTACCGTCAGCTTTCACGCCGGCCACGATGACCAACCTCGCCCCGGGCTTTGACTTCTTCAGCTGCACGATGGCGGATGCCTCGCTCTCCCTCGGAAACATCATGATGGACACGGTCGACCCTGTCCTGCCCGCCGGCATGGTCGCCATCGCATGCATCAACTTCTCGTCTAGCCCGCGCTCGCCGATCGCCTCTCCCACGACCCGCTCCACAACTACCCGGCTCTTGCTTCGATGAAAACACAATATATTGCATATTCACCAAGAAGCAACAGAAGTAAGGTCACTAATTAAATCTTAGTATGAAGAACCATTTATGCCAAAATAGATACAGAGAACCTCATAGATTAAAGTTAAATCTAGCAATATAGTACACTTGGCACCGGAGTAAACCCCAGATTAAACAATGTGGTAGATGGTGTTTACCTGAACGCTGACAGAGGTATACCAAGTAACAAAGCTAGTTACAGCCAAAGCTCAATGCTCCTAACAGGAAATGTCTCCAAATCAAGCTAGATGCGGCCAAACTTTGGAGCGTGAAAAAAATGGAGGAAAAAAAATGAGGAAAGACAAGAGAAAAAATAGAAAAAAAGACATATAAAGACATGATGTTTACAGAAGAAATAGAAAAAATGATCTATAGTTTCCTTCTGCTCTAGATTGTAGGTTTATCTCAAGTGCAAGATGAGAAATTTAATTGCTTTGAAGAATATAAATATAGCAAATAAAGAAATCAGTTGCTGCCTGCCCGACTCAGGTTTGCAGCATACAAATAGATACACAGACCATGAATGTACTATGACTTCAGAAGAATATACATTAATGCGCCATATTATAGGAAAAAAATTTGGAGCACAAAGTAGAGAGAAACACCTGTAACACATGTGCTGGTAATAACTTTCTATGAATGTAACAAAATACAGTTGTATTTTCTAATGGAACAAAATATGTATCATGGCATGGTACTCAAGATGCTTCTTTATTTTTTGTTCTTATCACATCATGTACACTTTAGAGAGAGGCACCGACTCTACAATTTTTGAAGCATTAAACTATATAAGAATAATTGCCCATGCAAGGTATTGATCTTGTCACTGTTTGTACGAAATACATCACATCAGAGATGCAAAACGCATTTTCTCTTAGGTCAATAACATACAGATCAAACATTAAACCTTTGCTCAATCTTTGCTCAATGAGAACTGAGGAAGAATCACATGCATCCAATCTTTTCTCAATGATAACTGAGGAAGAACTCTGTAACTATCCTACTCCACACTGATCATTGCATGACATCAATATGTCTCTTTGACAGAGTAAATTTGGACAATCATGCAAGCTCTAAACATTGTTCTTGATTAGAAGGACAAAAGATAAATAAATGGAAGGTCTCACCATCAATACTCAATAATGTTTGCATGTAATATTCTTGTCCGAACAACCACAATCAATATCCATTACATCCACACTTGCCTCAAGAGGGAGAGTAGAACCCCCAGCAAAATAGTAAGTATCACAATGTAAGTATTCAGGTCATGTATCCCATTGTTTCTGCTTCTGCGATGAATATGTTGAAAGTTGAGTTACCTGTTAGGGAGAGACTCAGCTCTGAAGTGTCGACAACTGAAATCATTGTATCCTCTTTCTGTCAACCGTCTGTATCTTTGAAATCTTCAAGCCCACGTCATGATATTTGCTTCAAGGACAACAAACAAATCAAGTATGTGATCCAACAAGAGAAAGGAAATTTAAGAAATTCATTCAGAAATTGAGAGGATATTAGCATTTTATTTATGTGATGAATGCCTCGACCAAAATCCATATATCTTGGGAGATGCAGGGCACCAATCGGAACCATATTAAAGCAGCGGACAGAGAGGTCTGAAAAGAAGAAATAAAAGCAAGAACAAAAATAGGGTGAAGGAAAAGGAAAGTGAAGTGTATTGATGCCTCGACGAACATACGACCGCGACACCTTAACACCTACAGTGCAACACGGAGGAATGAAGAAACAATTTGTTGTGCCAAGACTGATGGTGGTTTCTACATTGTTGAATCTTTAGATGCATTGGTAAGTGGATATATAATGAAACTACAACAATACAAAGCTAATAGATCAATATAAAATGATTAAAAAAATCAAATCAAGGCATGTATGAAGATGAAAATTATTTGCATCAGACCCATCAGAATTAGCTTTTGCCATGTAGTTTATGAGCTAAAAATCAGTAGTTACTAATCGATAAAAAACATCGAGCATCATCAGCTATAAAACAAACTACATTTTCCTAATAAGATGGCACATGCATGAAATACCCAAGAAGCAGTCATGAGAAATCTGAACCTTCCTTGGGTTTCCTTTGTGTAAATAGGAGTCAATTTTCTCTATGTAACCTTGAGAGCACAGAACCGAGCATGAGAAATCTGAACCTTCCTCGAGTTTCCTTTCTGTAAACAGGAAAATTGAAATCCTTTGCCACACATCTGAACCTTCCAAGAAGCTGCTATCAGGATTACACAGAGGCAACAAAAACTACATTGAAAATTTCATTGATAGCTAGATATCTTGGTCCTGACAAGCAAAATAGACAGTCATGTTTTCATTTGACAAAAGAATCTGGCATATTTACCTCAGTTTAATGATGCATCCATCATTGCAAAATCTGCGCGAGCATCAAAAGTTGGAACACCTCGTTGAAAGGGACAAGGTGCTCTTATCCTGTCATTGTAGTAGAAGAAACAGAGACATTCATGTTACTAAACAGCAAGGTTGGTGCAAATGGAATAAGCATATCTTTAGATAAACAGCAGCAACGGTCGAGGATACCTAGTGCGGCGGCCTCGATCTCGATGGCCTCGGTGGCGCCGACCTTGATGACCACCTTGGCGATCTCGGCGTCGTCCGGGCCGGAGAACTTGGTGTCCTCGCCGTCGTGCTTCAACCCGCCATACTTCACCGGGATGGCCTCGATCGGGATGTACTTGAGCAGCGTCTCGGTGACCTTGGAGGGCTAGGCGACCACGAGCTTGCCCTTGGTCCTCTGCATCATGAACGGGAACAAGATGGTGCTGAAAGCGTAGTAGGAGAACGGGACGTTGATCATGATTTGCAGCATGACAGCGCCACCAAAAATTCAGTAAGATCTCAAAGCACATTCAGTTAAAATTTTCAAATTCAGTTAAATTTGAAGGCATGATTCGGGTGGTGGTACTCACGTTCGGGCGACGAGATCGGGGTAGTTGTCCTGGAAGAGGTCGAGCACCTGCTTCATGGCGACGCGGAGGTCCTTCTTGGCAGGGCCGGGGGAGCCGCGGAGGTCCGTCACGTGCAGCAGTGACGCGACGCCGCTAGGAGTGAAGTCCAGCTCGGCGACGTGGCACTCCATGGCGCGCACCCGCCACTGGAGGAACCGGGCCGGCTTCTTGCCGCCGTCGGTGCCGAGCGGTGAACCGGTACACGGCCTCGTCCGCGAACATGCCCAGCGCGTTGTAGCACACCGGGTGGACCTCGCGGTCCACGCCCTCCAGGTAGCACGCGCCCTCCGAGAGCGTGTCCTCCTCCTCGTCGTCGTCGGCGGCGGTGGCGGCCAGGCTCTTCCACTCCCGGCGCCACCGGAGCGTCCGGCGGAGCATCTCGAAGGCGGCCCCCGCCTTGAAGTCGCGCGGGCGGAGGAACTTGAGGAGCACCGCCTCTGCCTCCTCTTTCTTCTCGTCGCAAAGAAAATCCTTGCTTTGTTTTCAAGGAAGGCGATCTCACATATATGGTATGATTTTGGAATTCTTAATTACCTATTATTAATGTGATTAAATCGAATCATCACCTGCCAAAGCAAGCACAAAACAAAATCTTCCGCTTTAATGGTGGATTTGGTTTTTTAATGGGAGGGAGAAAATAAACCAATGGGAGGGAACGGTGGGAGGCGGGATGAAAAAAACGGACAAAAAAATGGACAAAAATAAACCCGGAACGGAAGCTACCAACTCCCCAATTAGGAGTAGAGATGAAGGCATTGTCTTGGGACACAAAATATCTGAACGAGGTATTGAGGTGGAGAAAGCTAAAGTTGATGCAATTGAGAAAATGCCATGTCCTAAATATATTAAAGGTATTCGGAGTTTCCTTGGTCATGCTGGTTTTTATAGGAGGTTCATTAAAGATTTCTCTAAAATTTCAAGGCCTCTTACTAATCTTTTGCAAAAGGATATTCCTTTTGTTTTTGATGATGATTGTGTGGAAGCCTTTGAAACACTCAAGAAAGCCTTAACCTCTGTACCTATCGTTCAACCACCTGATTGGAAATTGCCTTTTAAAATTATGTGTGATGCTAGTGACTATGCTGTTGGTGCTGTCCTAGGACAAAGAGTTGATTAGAAATTAAATCTTATCCATTATGCTAGTAAAACTCTGGACAATGCACAACGAAACTATGCTACTAGTGAAAAAGAATTTTTAGCAGTTGTGTTTGCTTGTGATAAATTTAGATCTTATATTGTTGATTCCAAAGTCATTGTTCACACCGATCATGCTCCTATAAAATACCTTATGGAAAAGAAAGATGCTAAACCTAGGCTCATTAGGTGGGTTCTCTTGCTCCAATAATTTGACTTACACATCATTGATAGGAAAGGAGCTAAGAACCCCGTAGCTGATAACTTGTCTAGGTTAGAAAATATTCTTGATGACCCACTACCTATTGATGATAGTTTCCTTGACGAACAGCTACCTGCAATAAGTGTCTCACAACACACACTTTGGTATGCTGATTATGCTAATTACATTGTCGCTAAATATATACCACCTAGCTTTACTTATCAACAAAAGAGAAAAAAATTCTATGACTTGAGACATTACTTTTGGGATGACCCACATCTTTATAAAGAAGGAGTAGATGGTATTATTAGACGTTGTGTACCTGATCATGAACAGGAACAAATCCTACGGAAATGTCATTCCGAAGCTTATGGAGGACATCATGCGGGAGATAGAACTGCTCATAAGGTATTGCAATCTGGTTTTTATTGGCCTACTCTCTACAAGGATGCTCGTAAGTTTGCCTTGTCTTGTGATCAATGTCAAAGAATTGGTAATATCGGTAAGCGTTAGGAGATGCCTATGAATTATTGACTTGTTGTTGAACCATTTGACGTTTGGGGTTTTGATTATATGGGGCCTTTTCCTTCCTCTAATAAGTACACTCATATTTTGGTTGCGGTTGATTATGTCACTAAGTGGGTAGAAGCTATTCCAACTAGTAGTGCCGATCACCACACCTCCATTAAAATGCTTAAAGAGGTTATCTTCCCGAGGTTTGGAGTCCCTAGATATTTAATGACCGATGGTGGTTCACATTTTATCCATGGTGCCTTTCGTAAGATGCTTGCTAAATATGATGTTAACCATAGAATTGCATCACCCTATCATCCTCAATCTAGTGGTCAAGTTGAACTTAGCAATAGAGAAATAAAATTGATATTACAAAAAACTGTCAATAGGTCTCGTAAGAATTGGTCTAAGAAATTAGATGATGCACTTTGGGCCTATAGAACAGCGTATAAAAATCCTATGGGTATGTCTCCATATAAAATGGTATATGGGAAATCCTGTCATTTGCCTTTTGAACTAGAACACAAAGCATTTTGGGCAATTAAAGAACTCAACTATGATTTCAAACTTGCCGGTGAAAAGAGGCTATTTGACATTAGCTCACTAGATGAATGGAGAACCCAAGCCTATGAAAATGCCAAACTATTCAAAGAAAAAGTAAAAAGATGGCATGACAAAAGAATCCAAAAGCGGGAATTCAAAATAGGAGATTATGTTCTTTTGCTCAACTCTCGTTTAAGATTTTTTGCAGGAAAGCTTCTCTCAAAATGGGAAGGAACATATATTATCGAAGAGGTTTATCGCTCTGGAGCTATCAAGATTAATAACGCCGAAGGTACTAACCCGAAGGTGGTCAATGGTAAAGAATCTAGCATTATATCTCAGGTACGCCTATTAACGTTGAAAGCAATGTTATCCAAACCATGACACCGGAGGAACACATAAAAGAAATCTTCCGAAACACTCCAGATTATTTAAAAATAGGAGGTACATGATACGGTAAGTAAACGGACTCCGAAAAATCCACAAAAATATTTTTTTGTCAGTTTTGGAATATTTAGGAACTTTGGAAATAAAAAAAATAAACCGGAAGGTGATCGAGGTGAGCACGATACACCAGGACGCGCCAGGCACCCCTGGGCGCGCCCTGGTGGGTTGTGCCCACCTCGGATGCCTTCCCGACTTCGTTTTCCTTCCAGATACTTGTTTCCCAAGAATAAAAATTCTCTATATATATCCCTGACTTTTTTGATGACCGCATCGTAGAAAAATCCTCTCTTCCTGTTTCTGGTTGTTTTCCTATTAGATTTGTCAAGTCAGGCATCATGTCTTCTCCCTCTTCTAACAACGTGAAAGAAGATGCTTGGCTAATGAAGATAGAGTTGAAGAGGGAGGAGCCGGAGGAAGCTAACAAGGAGGAGAAGGACAAGGAGGCTATGGTGGATCATCTCCCTGAAGGAGATCAATTCATGTCAGCAAAGGAGGGAGAGGAAGAAGATATCCTTCAACCTTATTACAGTCATCTCACCCCTATTGAAGTCAAACCCTTTAGAGCTTTCGAAGCGGTTCGTGTTCAGAATAAATTTCTCATCCGTGAAAATATCTTGCTACAAGAACACATCAATAACCTTAGGAGGGTCATCCACAAATTGGAGCATCTTTTGAAGCTAAAGTGTGACATCTCAACACCTCCACCTTCTTCATCACAACCACGAAAGGAGACTTGAACTCACGGGTATGGGCACTCCCCTTGGCTTGAGCCAAGCTTGGGGGAGGTGCCCTGGTATCGTATCACCAGCACTTTTATTCACCTTTACCTATTTTAGTTTGATCTTTAGTTTCCCTTTGCTTTAGTTGAATAAAAGTTTAGTGTGATCTGTTTTCGTGTGTTAGTTTCGTGGCCTATCTATCTATGTAATCAAGTGAAAGTTATATAATAAAGTTTAGTTTGAGTTTTTGCCTCTCTACTTTCTTGTTGCAATCGAATAAAGGAAAAGAAACAAATGAAAAGAATCATATGCTAATCTTATGGTGAGTAATGACATCACATAAAGAAAAGTATAAGTAGTAAAATTTATTGGAGATTGACAAACATAGCATTGGTCAATGATGCAATTCATGAAAGAATTAATAAAGGAAGAGAAGATTCACATGCAAATACACTATCTTGGACATCTTTTATGATTGTGAGCCCCCATCAAATATTGTATGTCAAAATTGTTGACGTTGGACGAGGAAGACAACGTAATGATTTATGTTTGTTCATATCCACATAGAAGTTATATTGTCATAGATCCTTTAACATGTGGTGCTTGCCCAATATCTTTGCTAGCCAAAAATTCCGCACTAAGTAGAGATACTACTTGTGCATCCAAAAACCCAAACCAAACTCTTTCTTTGATTGTCCACCATACCTACCTATGGATCAAGAAAGATCCTTCAAGTAAGTTGTCATCGGTGCAACATGGAAATAAAAATTGCTTCTAAAAGTGTTTTGATCAATTAGTGTAAGAGAAAATTGAGCGTTATACGAACTTATGATGGCAAAGTAATAAAAGCGACGGACTGCATAATAAAGGTTGCTATCATAGGGGGCAATATAGCGTGACGTTCTTTTACATTAAGGGATTGGGCATAAAAACCAATAAGCGCATGACAACCTCTGCTTCCCTCTGCGAAGGGTCTATCTTTAACTTTTATGCACTTACTTTTATGAAAGAGTCAAAGTATTCCTCCCTATTCCTTTTTACCTTTTTCTTTTGCAAGCATCATGTGGTGAGGAAAGATCTAGGCACATATATCCAGTTGGATATGGGTGAGCATGAGTTATTATTGTTGACATCACCCTTGAGGTCAGTGAGTTGGGAGGCGAAAATATAAGCCCCTATCTTCCTACGTGTCCGGTTGAAACTTTTTGTTCATAGGTATGCCATGAGCGTTAGCAATCATAGAAGACTAAATGATGGTTTAGTATGTGGACTTGCCAAAAGGCTCCTACATGAGACCCTTCCTGAAAATATGATGAAATGTAGTTGCAAAGTTGACCGAGAACATAGTTTGTTGGTTCCCAATAAGTTTTATGCTGCATACTTCTATGTTGTGATGAATTATTACTTGTTCATGTGAAGCCTTATGATAAAAATGTATTGAAATAAGCTCTTATGTTAGAGTTTGTTGCTGCTATGTTAATAGGCATGATGCTTCTATGTCCGTATTTTGTTTTTATCGACACCTCTCTCTCAAACCATGTGGACATGCTTTTCGATATCGGCTTTCGCTTGAGGACAAGCGAGGTTTAAGCTTGGGGGAGTTGATACGTCCATTTTGCATCATTATTTCCTACTATTATTTACTTTGTTTTGTTGAATAATAATGCTTTGGGGAGTGATTGTAATGCCTTTTCTCTCATAATATGCAAGGTTTACACAAGGAGGGAGAATACCGGCAGCTGGAATTCTGGACCCAAGAAAAGCATGTCAGAGATACCTATTCTGCACAACTCCAATGAAGCTGAAATGTTACGGAGATTATTATAAAAAATTCTAGAGCTGAAAACCACCGCAGGGGGCCTCCTAGGTGGGCACAACCCACCAGGGCGCCCCAGGCCACCCTGGGCGCGCCCTGATGGGTTGTGCTCAGCCTGGCCCACCTCCGGTGCCATCTTCTGGTATATGGTCACTCTTGACCTAGAAACAATCAGAGGAGGACTTTCGGGATGAAGCGCCGCCGCCTCGAGGCGGAACTTGGGCAGGAGCACTTTTGCCCTCCGGCGGAGCGATTTCGCCGGGGGAACTTCCCTCCCGGAAGGTGAAATCGAAGCTATCGTCATCACCAACACCCCTCTCATCTTTGGGAGGCCAATCTTCATCAAAACCTTTGTTCTTGAGGTCACGGGAGAAGGCATGTTGCGAGTAATCATGGGAGAAGTCATGTTGCGAGTAATCATGTGAATTTGATATGTGTTCGATATTTTGATGATATGTATGTTGTGATTCCCTTAGTGGTGTCATGTGAACGTCGACTACATGGCTCTTCACCATTCATGGGCCTAAGGGAATGCATTGTGGAGTAGTTATTAGATGATGGGTTGCTAGAGTGACAGAAGCTTAAACCCTACTTTATGCGCTACTTCGTAAGGGGCTGATTTGGATCCACATGTTTAATGCTATGGTTAGACTCTGTCTTAATACTTTTCTCGTAATTGCGGATTCTTGCGAGGGGGTTAATCATAAGTAGGTTGTTAGTTCAAGTAAGAACAGCACCTTAGCTCCGGTCCACCCACATATCAAATTATCAAAGTAGCGAACACGAATCAAACCAACATGATAAAAGTGACTTGACGAAATTCCTGTGTACCCTCAAGAACACTTTGCCTATTACTAGTGATTGTTCTGGCATGTCCTTTGCCTCAAAGGATTGGGCTACCTTGCTGCACCTTGTTTACCGCTACCGTTACTTGCTAGCTATCAATTATCTTATTATCAAACTATCTGTTACCTACAATTTCAGTGCTTGCAGAAATTACCTTGCTGAAAACCGCTTGTCATTTCCTTCTGCTCCTCGTTGGGTTTGACACTCTTACTTATCAAAAGGACTACGATTGATCCCCTATACTTGTGGGTCATCAGGCCCCACTTGGCAGGTCCAACGGGCGACACAGTCCGGTGCGGCCCCATACGTCAGAGTTAACGGTCAAACCATTGACCCTACGACATCCTCCATTGTGACCATTTCTGAGGGTTTTGGACAAGGGAGTGGGGAAAAGTGAGCAAAAGTTAAGTGCGTGGGGATGAATGAGTACAACTAAGGAACCAGGGGCACAAGAATAGAAATCCCTTGATCCTAAGGCCCTTCCCAGTGCTCCACCGTGCTAAAAGAGCTTACAGTACGTGCTAAATCATTAAATAAAGTGAGCTTAGCAACAACAAGCTAAGCACCTATCCGTTGGAGAGTTGTGTTGCTAAGCTATTTAATGCACTTAGCACCTTTGCATTGGTAGAGGCCTAAGTTGATCCTAAGTTGTAATGATCATGTTACCCTATGTTGCAATGATCTAACAGCAAACAAAACAAAAATAGACTCCTAAACCCTAACCCTAACCCTTTATTGCAAAACCCATTATTTTGAAGACAGTTCAATTTTTCAAAAACAAAAAATTAAGTTCAGATCCTTCTTACTCACACTGATGTTTTCTGTGATTGAAGTTTTCAAGTTTTGGGTGAGATCACGATGGATGAAGGAATAAGGAGTGAAAAGAGCCTAAGCTTGGGGATGCTACAGCACCCCCAAGATATATCCAAAGAGAAACAAGCAACTAAGCTTGGGGATACCCCCAAGTGGCATCCCCTCTTTCTTCTAACGACCATCGGTATTTTACTTGGAGCTATATTTTTATTCGTCACATATCATGAGTTTTGGTTGGAGCGTCTTGTATCATTTGAGTCTTTGCTTGCTTTGCTTGTTAGTTTGTCAAAGTATCCTTGCTGGACACACCTATTTGGGAGAGCCAAAATTATGCTATGATTTGTTAGAATTGCTCTCTATGCTTCACTTAAACTTTTTGAGCCATAGAATTGCTCTAGTGCTTCACTTATATCTTTTTGAGCACGGTGTGCTTGGAAATTTTTGTACAAATACTCTCATGCTTCACTTAGATTAATTTGAGAGTTAGTAAATTTTGAAGAAATCCTCTCATGCTTCACTTATACCTTTTTGAGAGATGAAATCTTTATGCTCATGTGGTTCACTTAGATTAATTTGAGAGTTAGTAAATTTTGAAGAAATCCTCTCATGCTTCACTTATACCTTTTTGAAAGATGAAATCTTTATGCTCATGTGGTTCACTTAGATTTGTTTGAGCTAGTCAAAAAGCAATGGCAATATATGAAACTGGTCCCAAAGTGATAGATATCCAAGGAGGATATAATAAAAACTTTCATGAAGATCATTGGGCAAATTAAACTTGATTTTTTGTAATAGTTTTGAAACATGATGATAGTAATATGTGAGTCATGTTAGTGAGTAATTATGCTTTAGTAGACGAAAGTCAATAGTTGTCCAATGAAATTACATCCTACTTATGGTGCATTATTCGGTGTTAGTTATGCTCAATGCTCGCTTATGTGAATTTTCGTTTCTTGGTTTGGTTGCTTCTCAATCTATTTGCTAGCCTCCATTTGTACTAAGTAGAAATACTACTTGTGCATCAGAAATCCTTAAACTAAGTTTTGCTTTATGAGTCCACCATACCTACCTATATGCAGTATTTCCATGCTGTTCCAAGCAATTTTTTATGTGCCATCTCTAAATTTTCAAAATATTTTTTCTCTTTTGTGTGCTCGTACCGCTCATGAAACGGTGGGAAGTGTCCAATATTTTTCCATGCTAGATGTGTTATTCTCAAGATGAGTGTTTATTCACTTGTCATTGCACGAGAGTGCGGCGGTAATAGGGATGCCCATTCCCGAAATGAAAAAGGAAAAATATTTACTTTATGTTGTCAAATAATAAATTCCTTGGAAAGTGTTGGTTTGGAAGGCAACCGTGGATACGGCCCGCCATGAATGTGAAAGTTTGGTGGAAAAGAAATAAACTTTATTTTCTGTTTGGGAACCGCCTATGATATATCTAGCATGGAAAGTATTCTGAGCTACTTTGTCATTTTTGTTGACAAGAAAGGCATGCCACCCAAAATATTTTTCTCTCTCAATTTAAACCTTGAGCTCTGGCACCTCTACAAATCCATACTTCCCTCTGCGAAGGGACTATCTATTTACTTTATGCAATTTTTATTTTTACTTGAGTCTCCATCTTCTCTTATAAAGCACCAACTAGGGGGCACTATGATCATAGTTGAGCTTTGGGTATAGCTAATATTTGTGTGTGTTTCATGAATGGATCAATGATTGAGCATGATGGGCTAGGGATAACTTTCTTTAGTGTTGATATTTTGAAAGACATGGTTGCTTGTTGGCATGCTTGAGAATTGAAGTCATTATGTTAAAACTAGACTATTGCTTTGAATCATCTACAAGTCCAAATGTCCATGCTTTACAAAATAAAATAAAATGAGATGAACATGTTAGGCAGCATTCCACATAAAAAATTCTGTTTTTATCATTTACCTACTCGAGGACGATTAGGAATTAAGCTCGGGGATGCTGATACGTCTCCAACGTATCTATATTTTTTGCTTGTTCCATGCTGTTATATTATCATTCTTGGATGATTTACAATCATTTTATAACTACTTTATATCATTTTTTGGGACTAACCTATTGACATAGTGCCAAAGTGCTAGTTGCTGTTTTTGCTTGTTTTTTACTTCGCAGAATATCAGTACCAAACGGAGTCCAATCGTGACGAAACTTTTTGGAGATTTTTTCTGGACCAGAAGACACCCCATGGGCAGAAGAAGTACCAGAGAGGTGGGCTGTGGAGGCCACAACCCACATGGGCACGCCAGCGGGCCCCAGCGCGCCCTGGTGGGTTGTGCCCTCCACGGGGACCCCCTCGACCGCCTCTGATGCCTATAAATTCCCAAATATTCAGAAAAGACTACGGGAGTCGATGAAACACAATTCCAGCCGCCGCAAGTTCCAGAACCTCGAGATCCAATCTAAACACCATCACGGAGGGGTTCATCTTCTTCATAGGTGCCTCTCCCATGATGCGTGAGTAGTCCACCATAGACCTACGGGTCCGTAGGCAGTAGCTAGATGGCTTCCTCTCTCTCTTTTGATTCTCAATACAATGGTCTCTTGGAGATCTATTTGATGTAAACTTTTGCGGTGTGTTTGTTGGGATCTGATGAATTTTGAGTTCATGATCAGTTTCTATCCATGAATATTATTTGAGTCTTCTTTGATCTCTTATATGCATGATTGCGTATAGCATCATATTTCTTCTTCGAATCTTTGGTTTAGTTAGGCCAACTAGATCGATTTTTCTTGCCATGGGCAGAGGTGCTTTGTGATGGGTTCGATCTTGCGGTGTCCTTTCCTAGTGACAGAAGGGGCAGCAAGGCACGCATGTATCATTGCCATTAAGTATAACAAGATGGGGTCTATTTCTACATGAATAGATCTTGTCTACATCATGTCATCGTTCTTATTGCATTACTTCGTTTTTCCATGAACTTAATACACTAGATGCATGCTGGATAGCGGTCGATGTGTGGAGTAATAGTGGTAGATGCAGGCAGGAGTCGGTCTACTTATCTTGTACGTGATGCCTATATAATGATCATTGCCTTGGATATCGTCATGATTATTTGATCTTCTATCAATTTCCCAACAGTAATTTGTTCACCCACCGTGTGCTATACTCATGAGAGAAGCCACTAGTGAAACCTACGGCCCCTGGTTCTACTTTTCCAACATATTGCTTTCCGATCTATCTTTTTGCATCTTTGTTTTCAGATCTACTAAACCAAAAACCCAAAAATATATTGCTGCACTTTTTATTTGCCCTTTTTATTTTGTGTTATTGAGAGATCTATCTATCATATCCTAATCTATCTTTTTACCGTAGAGAGATTGACAACCTCTCTTTCGAGTCGGGTTGCAAGTATTTGTTATTTGTGTGCAGGTGCTGCTTATTGGGTGGTGGTGATCCTCTTACTGGTTTGATAACCTCGGTTTCATAACTGAGGGAAATACTTACCATCGCTGTGCTGCATCATCCCTTCCTCTTGGGGGAAATACCGACGTAGTCTCAAGCCACGTCAAAGGAATTTCTGGCGACGTTGCCGGGGAGGAAGAGGTCTCTTCTACGTGCCAATCTCAGGCGCCGAGGAGACTCCATCATCATCTCCCAGGTTCCTAATCACAATTCTTATCTCCTTCCAATTACATTATTTGCCATTTTCCTCTCGTTTTCCTCTCCCCCACTTCACCAATTTTCCGTTTTATTCGCCCTCTTTTTCGTTTGCCTTTTTCTCGTCAGATCTCTTGTTTGCTTGTCATCAAGAGTGATTTTGGTATGGCAGAAACAGATGATGGCAGGACTCCTAATATTGGACGTTCTGGTACTCTGGATGCTAAAACTTTTGTTTTGGGGCAAGGGAACATTATAGGAAAAGAAACTAAACAAGAATTTTTGAATTGCATTGGAAATTTGCCTCTTGATGATACTGCTATACTGAAAAGAACTAAAACTTATGCGGAAGCTATTTCAACACTAGTTCTAAAACTTGAAAGTAGATTTATTCGTACCCATCCTACCTTGCAATGATTGTTTTATGAGCTACCCATCATAAAGAATCCCAAAGCTAAGAAGTTGGCTACCCATGTTCTTATGAATGAATTTGATCACATAGTACGGGAAACTAGGGAGATCTTTGACTTTTATGGTATGAGCCGTGAAAAACCAGTAATAGGAGAAATCCTTTACAATAGTGATTACATGATTAGATATTTGCTTGGAAATAATCAATTTTTTTATGAGAATCTCAAAAAGGAAGTCCCCGTTTTAGATATGATCCAACAAGTTTTCAATGATGTGAACCAACAATATTCTTGGATTGTGGCCGGGAATCAAAGGGGGTACGTAGATGGACAACTTGATAGTGCTAAGGTTGCTATGGATGATGTGTTTAAAGTTCTATTTGCGAAACCTCTTGAGAAAAACACCTCAACCAAAACCAAAGATGACAAGACTTGAATCTATGTGTTATGCCAAGCTAGGGGCGTAAAACGATAGCGCTTGTTGGGAGGCAACCCAATGAATAAATTTATTTTTGCTTTTTCCTTTCTGCTTTTGAGTGTTGACACAATTATGCCTCTATTATGATTGTGTTTTTATGGTTTATTTAGTGTTTGTGCCAAGTAGAGACTTTAGGATGATTCATAAGATGAGTAGAAGCGATGCTGAATCTGAAACAGAAACTTTGCGTCCAGTATTTGAATTTTCAATTTTTACTGGAACATGATATTGAGCTGAAATTATAACACAGTATTTCTATACAAATTCTTTACGTTGTCCTAATTTTTCAGAATTTTTAGAGTTACAGAAGTATGGTTAGAGTACAGATTACTACAGACTGATCTGTTTAAGACAGATTCTGTTTTCGTTGCATTGTGTGCTTGTTTTGATGAATCTATGGGTTATATTGAAGGGTATGAGAGATGGTAAAGTTAAAATACAGTAGGTATAATGCAATAACAAAATAAGAATGGGTTTGCAACAGCACCTAAAGTAGTGATTTGCTTTATTATACTAACGGATCTCACGAAGATTTTGTTGAGTTTTGTGTGATTGAAGTTTTCAAGTTTTGGGTGAGATCACGATGGATGAAGGAATAAGGAGTGAAAAGAGCCTAAGCTTGGGGATGCTACAGCACCCCCAAGATATATCCAAAGAGAAACAAGCAACTAAGCTTGGGGATGCCCCCGAGTGGCATCCCCTCTTTCTTCTAACGACCATCGGTATTTTACTTGGAGCTATATTTTTATTATTCACATATCATGAGTTTTGCTTGGAGCGTCTTGTATCATTCAAGTCTTTTCTTGCTTTTCTTGTTAATTTGTCACTTGTATCCTTGCTTGACACACCTATTTGGGAGAGCCAAAATTATGCTATGATTTGTTAGAATTGCTCTCTATGCTTCACTTAAACTTTTTGAGCTATAGAATTGCTCTAGTGCTTCACTTATATCTTTTTGAGCACGGTGTGCTTGGAAATTTTTGTAGAAATACTCTCATGCTTCACTTATATTAATTTGAGTGTTAGTAAATTTTGAAGAAATCCTCTGATGCTTCACTTATACCTTTTTGAGAGCTGAAATCTTTATGATCATGTGCTTCACTTAGATTTGTTCGAGCTAGTCAAAAAGCAATGGCCATATATGAAACTAGTTCCAAAGTGATAGATATCCAAGGAGGATATAATAAAAACTTTCATGAATATCATTGGGCAAATTAAACTTGATTCTTTGTAACAGTTTTGAAACATGATGATAGTAATATGTGAGTCATGTTAGTGAGTAATTATGCTTTAGTAGGAATATTGGTGTTAAGGTTTGTGATTCCCTATGCAAGTATGAAAGTCAATAGTTGTGCATTGAAATTACATCCTACTTATGGTGCATTATTCGGTGTTAGTTATGCTCAATGCTCGCTTATGTGAATTTTCGTTTCTTGGTTTGGTTGCTTCTCAATCTATTTGTTAGCCTCCATTTGTATTAAGTAGAAATACTACTTGTGCATCCAAAATCCTTAAACTAAGTTTTGCCTTATGAGTCCACTGTACCTACCTATATGCGGTATTTCCATGCCATTCCAAGAAAATTTGTATGTGCCATCTCTAAATTTTCAAAATAAATTTTCTCTTTTGTGTGCTTGTACCGCTCATGAAACGGTGGGGAGTGTCCAATATTTTTCCATGCTAGATGTGTTATTCTCAAGATGAGTGTTTATTCACTTGTCATTGCACGAGAGTGCGGCGGTAATAGGGATGCCCATTCCCGAAATGAAAAAGAAAAAAAATATTTACTTTATGTTGTCAAACAATAAATTCCTTGGAAAGTGTTGGTATGGAGGGCAACCGTGGATACGACCAGCCATGGAATGTGAAAGTTTGGTGGAAAAAGGAATAAACTTTATTTTCTGTTTGGGAACCATCTATGATATATCTAGCATGGAAAGTATTTTGAGCTACTTTGTCGTTTTCATTGACAGGAAAGGCATGCCACCCAAAATATTTATCTCTCTCAATTTAAACCTTGAGCTCTGGCACCTCTACAAATCCCTACTTCCCTCTGCGAAGGGACTATCTATTTACTTTATTTAATTTTTATTTTTCCTTGAGTCTCCATCTTCTCTTATAAAGCACCAACTAGGGGGCACTATGATCATACTTGAGCACTGGGTATAGCTAATATTTGAGTGTGTTTCATGAATGGATCAATGATTGAGCATGATGGGCTAGGGATAACTTTCTTTAGTGTTGATATTTTGAAAGACATGGTTGCGTGTTGGCATGCTTGAGTATTTAAGTCATTATGTTAAAACTAGACTATTGCTTTGAATCATCTACAAGTCCAAATGTCCATGCTTTACAAAAGAAAAGAATATGAGATGAACATGTTAGGCGGCATTCCACATCAAAAATTCTATTTTTATCATTTACCTACTCGAGGACGAGTAGGAATTAAGCTTGCGGATGCTGATATGTCTCCAACGTATCTATAATTTTTGCTTGTTCCATGCTGTTATATTATCATTCTTGAATGCTTTACAATCATTTTATAACTACTTTATATCATTTTTTGGGACTAACCTATTGACATATTGCCAAAGTGCCAGTTGATGTTTTTGCTTGTTTTTTACTTCGCAGAATATCAGTACCAAACGGAGTCCAATCGCGACAAAATTTTTGGAGATTTTTTCTGGACCAGAAGACACCCAGTGGGCCAAAGAAGTACCAGAGGTGGGCCGTGGAGGCCACAACCTACATGGGCGCACCAGGGGGCCCCCGGCGCGCCCTGGTGGGTTGTGCCCTCCACGGGGCCCACCTCCACCGCCTCTGACGCCTATAAATTCCCAAATATTCAGAAAACCCTAGGGGAGTCGACGAAACACAATTCCGGCCGCCGCAAGTTCCAGAACCTCGAGATCCAATCTAAACACCATCACGGAGGGGATCATCCTCTTCATAGGTGCCTCTCCGATGATGCGTGAGTAGTCCACCTTAGACCTACGGGTCCATAGGCAGTAGCTAGATGGCTTCCTCTCTCTCTTTTGATTCTCAATACAATAGTCTCTTGGAGATCTTTTTGATTTAAACTTTTGCGGTGTGTTTGTTGGGATCCGATGAATTTTGAGTTCATGATCAGTTTCTATCCATGAATATTATTTGAGTCTTCTTTGATCTCTTATATGGATGATTGATTATAGTATTGTATTTCTTCTTCGAATCTTTGGTTTAGTTAGGCCAATAGATCGATTTTTCTTGCCATGGGAAGAGGTGCTTTGTGATGGGTTCGATCTTGCGGTGTCCTTTCCCAGTGACAGAAGGGGCAGCAAGGCACGCATGTATCGTTGCCATTAAGTATAACAAGATGGGCTCTATTCCTACATGAATAGATCTTGTCTACATCATGTCATCGTTCTTATTGCATTACTCCATTTTTCCATGAACTTAATACACTAGATGCATGCTGGATAGCGGTCGATGTGTGGAGTAATAGTGGTAGATGCATGCTGGAGTCGGTCTACTTATCTTGGACGTGATGCCTATATAATGATCATCGCCTTGGATATCGTCATGATTATTTGATCTTCTATCAATTGCCCAATAGTAATTTGTTCACCCACCGTGTGCTATACTCATGAGAGAAGCCACTAGTGAAACCTACGGCCCCCGGTTCTACTTTTCCAACATATTGCTTTCCGATCTATCTTTTTGCACCTTTGTTTTCAGATCTACTAAACCAAAAACACAAAAATATATTGCTGCACTTTTTATTTGCCCTTTTTATTTTGTGTTCTTGAGAGATCTATCTCTCCTATCTATCATATCGTAATCTATCTTTTTACCGTAGAGAGATTGACAACCTCTCTTTCGCGTCGGGTTGCAAGTATTTGTTATTTGTGTGCGGGTGCTGCTTATTGGGTGGTGGTGATCCTCCTACTGGTTCGATAACCTTGGTTTTATAACTGAGGGAAATACTTACCGTCGCTGTGCTGCATCATCCCTTCCTCTTTGTGGAAATACCGACGCAGTCTCAAGCCACGTCGAAGGCACCGCCGCAGGAGCCGGAGGAGGAGGCACCGCCGGAGGAGCCAGAGGAGGAGGTGCTGACAGTCGTGAATCTGTGGCCCGAGCAGCTGGCCATCCTCAACTCCATCCGCTCGGAGTCAGCTGTGGAGGCCCGGTGTTTTCGCCAGCAGCCGATGGAGGCAGCGCAGGCGGCGGCGCAGGCGGATTAGGCCATCTCCGACGACGAAGATGCGTAGTGCACTAGGTAGTACGTAGGATATATATTGAATGCTTTTGTATGGAACTGTGGATATAAGGGACGATATATATTGCATGCTTTTGTATGGACAAAATGGATGGAGGGAGTGACATTTTTCTAGACAAGCATGACCTGCGGCGGTAGTCCTTCTTCGGTCGGTGGCAGCTGGAAGCTGTAGTGACATTCATCCCCATAAAAGAAGCAAGCATAACATAGATGGAGGGACCGAGGGAGTGACATTTTTCTAGATGGAGGGAGTGGCATTCATCCCCATAAAAGAAGCAAGCATAACATAGATATATGGGTGGGTAAATAAGGTGGGCGAAGCCCGCACGTAGTACTGCACCCTCGCCTCGGTCTGTGGCACCAGGAACGTGGAGATGCGTGCGAGAAGAGAGGAACCAGCGGCAGCGACCGTCGCTGCGTCCGTGGCGGCGCGCATCGGCGCATGCAGGCAGGCTAGCTGGATCACGTGGCATGCATAGCAGGCTGCTGTATCGTGGCGGCACGCATCGGCGCATGCAACGGCCCAACAGTCCAACGAAACCAGGGCCAGCGGTCCAACCAGCTCCACCGTCCAACGCAGCCCCACTTGTCAGGTCCGACGGGCGACACAGTCCAGCACGGCCCCACTCGTCAGCAGTTAACGGTCAAACCATTGACCCGACGGCATCGTCCGCTGTGACCATTTTTGAGGGTTTTGGACAAGAGAGTGGGGAAAAGCGAGCAACCGTTAAGAGCGTGGGGATGAGTGAGTACAACTAAGGAACCAGGAGCACAGGAATAGAAAACCCTTTTTTTATGGTGGGCTCATTTGGCCTCCCCCATTTTTATTTCCTCAGTGGGACAATGCTCTAATAATGATGATCATCACACTTTTATTTACTTACAACTCGATATGAAGAACTGATAGGAAGATATGACTCTATATGAATGCCTCTGGCAGTGTACCAGGATGTGCAATGATCTAGCGTGACATGTATCAAAAATATGATGAACGGTGGCTTTGCCACAAATACTATGTCAGCTCTATATGATCATGCAAAGCAATATGATGATGAACGAACTAGTCATGTGAAGTGACGATGGAATTTGCATGGCAATATATCTCGGAATGTCTATGAAAATGCCATGATAGGTAGGTATGGTGGCTGTTTTGAGGAAGATATAATGAGGCTTATGTGCAACAGAGCGTATCATGTCACGGGGTTTGGATGCACCGGTGAAAGTTGCACCGATCCTCAAGGTGAGAATGGGCTATGCACGGGACCGAAGAGGCTAGCAAATATGAGGAGGTGATATTGCGTATGTCCATGGTTTCACATTAGTCATAAAGAACTCATATACTTATAGCAAAGTTTTATTAGTTTTATGACAAATCAAAGTACTACTCGCATGCCCCGAGGGAGGAGGTTGGTAGGAGTTAACCATCGCGCGCCTCCGACCCGAAACAACACTAGGATTTCAATGAGGAATAGAAATGCTCACACATCATCACCATGCCTCTTTAATTTTTAGACGAACAAGAAGTTAACCTCTCTTAATATCGACACTTCTACGAATCAAAAATTATGAACTCACACATTTATCATATTACCACATCAATATCATTAACCCACAATTTCTCTATATGTGCTACATGATGGTTTTAATTATCACTCATTGAATACTTATTATTTTTGGACTAGTCTTATGACCCGTGCAAATTACTGTCACTATTTATTAAATCTCAAACAAATATAAGTGAAGATCGAGAGTGAAATTATTTCTATAAAATCTACACGCCACCGTGCTAAAAAAGATATAAGTCAAGTACTAGAGCAACTGCTAAGCTCAAAAGATATAAGTGAAGCACATAAAGTATTCTAACAAATTATGATGAAGGTGTGTCTATCCCAACTAGGTGTGTCCAGCAAACGATAATTGTGGCAAACTGAAAGTAAAAGCAAACAAAAAAAACGACGCTCCAAGCAAAACTCATATCATGTGAGGAATAAAAATCTAGCTTCAAGTGACATACCGATGGATTGAGACGAAAGAGGGGATGCCTTCCGGGACATCCCCAAGCTTAGACGCTCGAGTCTTCCTTAGAATATTACCTTGAGGTGCCTTGGGCATCCCCAAGATTAGGCTCTTGCTGCTCCTTATTCCTTTGTCCATCGTGATAACACCCAAAACTTGAAAACTTCAATCACACAAAACTCAACAAAACTTCGTGAGATCCGTTAGTATAAGAAACATATTGAATACTTTGGCTACTGTTATAAATTGATTATTATTTCATAATTTCATAATAGGTACTGTATTATAACTTCTCCATGGCTTATCCCCCCCCCCCCCCCCCCCCCCCCGGATACAATCCATAGCATAATAAAAACAAGCAAACTATGCAAGCAAAAAACAGAATCTGTCTAAAGCAGAACAGCCTGTAGCAATCTGTAGAGAGCCTATACTTATGTAACTCTAAAAATTCTGAAATCTTAGGACAGCCTCCAACATTTGTATAGAAACACTGTGTAAAAATTTCAGATCTTGATCACGCTCCAGTAAAAAATGAAAATTCCTGTACTGGAGTTAAAAGTTTTTGTTTTGTTTCAGCATCGATTCTACTCATCTTGTGAGTCATCCCAAAGGCTTTACTTGGCACAAACACTAATTTAAACATAAAACATAATAATTACAGAGGAAATGATCATGTTATCAAAAAAACAGAAAGTAAAAAGCAAAAATAAAGATAACTATTGGGTTGCCTCCCAACAAGCGCTATTGTTTTACGCCCGTAGCTAGGCATAATGCATAGTTTCAATTATTGTAATAGTCACGGAAACGATCCGTCATCCTATAATCATATTTCCTTCTTTCAGCAGAAAGTTTTCTAATAGGTAGGCAAAAATAATTGATGGGACTAAACTTCACAACACAAGGATCCAAGAGATCTATTTCAGGAGGAATGGGAGGCTCCTCTTTAGGTTTCTCATAAGTGATAATCATCTCCTCATTGTATAGGTTTCGATAAAGATATTTCCTTAATTCTCGCTCAAGCTCATAACCCATTCCAAGTTTTGGTATAGCAAATTGATCATTATGTTCAGAAATTTTATCAACTAGGACATTAGGTGGAACCTTCTTTCTAAGGTTTTCATCATAAGCAACATAATCCGTGGATCTTAGTTTCCTTATACCTTCCAACTCATAAAGAATTCCTTCTATTAGTGGGCACTCACAGTTAACCCTATAATGAGCAAATATATCTCTAGCCTCTTGCATGATATTGTCAAATTCTTGAACGAGAAATATAGTGGCTAGACGTTTAGTAGGAGCTTCCTGAATATTAGAGAATTCTAGAAATAACCATTGTATGAAAGGATGCATATGGACAAATTGTCTTTCCAGTTGTGCTATAAGCAAAGATATAGCATCCGCATAACTTATAGTTCTAGCAACAATGGAACCTCCTATCAATGGTAATGATCCCACACAAGTGAAAAAAATCTTGAATCACACTTTTGCCAATAATATTTCCACTACCTACACGGAGTTTCTTTGTTTGCATAATGGGTTCACTTTTAGAAGGATCATCATCCGCAAGATTATCAAGTTTTTCCTTAGCAACTTCATCAAAATTTATTTTAGCATTATTAGCACAAGGTGAAGTTGGATGTTCAAGGGCTTCCGCAGTAGAGGTGGAAACACCACTAATTTCAAAATCAGACATGATAGCAACTTTCAAGCAAGCAAAACAAGCAAAGGAGTAAACTAGTAACATGCAAAGATAAATATTTTTGTATTTTTGTTTTTTATGAAACAAATTAAATATAACAGTAAATAAAAAGATAAACAAGTGAATGATAATTTGTGTGAAGTTACTTGATAGTTGATGATGATATTCCCCGGCAACGCCGCCAGAAATCCTTCCTGATACATGTGATCTGCGTTGGGTTTTCCGTGAAGAGGAACGGGTAATTACAGCACAAAGTGGGTAAGTATTTCCCTCAGTTATGAAACCAAGATTTATCGAACCAATAGGAATATCAATCCTCAACCGTCTTCAACGGCTGCACACAAAAGAGCAAACAACTTGCACCCAACGCGGGCAAGAGGGTTTTCAATCCCCTTGATCTCGTTATTTGCAAGCAAATGAGTTGTGTAGATAACTGTAGATAGTTGTAAATTGCAAAATAAAATAAAAGATAAATAAAGGCAGGAAGGTAATAGTAGTGTTTATGAATTTATAAGTGAATAGACCCGGGATCCATAAATTTCCCTAGCGGCATCTCTCATGTAGGTAACATACGGAGGGTAACAAATTACCGTTGGACAATTGATAGAAAAACGGATAGTTATGCGATTTTCACAGCAATGATCATGTGTATATAGGCATCACGTCCATAAAGAAATAGGCCGACTCCTGCCTGCACCTATTACTATTACTCCACTCATCGACCGCTATCCAGCATGCATCTAGAGTATTAAGTAAAACAGAGTAATGCATGGAGAACGATGACATGATGTAGACAAAGTAAACTCAAGCAATATGAATAAACCCCATCGTGTTATCCTTAGTAGCAACAACACTAATACGCAACTTGTCCCATTTTGTCACTGGGATATAGAAACCCGTCAGTTGGAACCTACCACAACACACCTCTCTCATTGAAGATAGATCAATCTACTTGGCCAAAGCAAATCAATAGATCGGAGAGAATTACAAAGCTATAATGATCATGCAAATAAGAATCTTAATATTCGGAGGTGACTCAAATACTTTTCATGAATAATCTAAACATAAACCCACAATTCATCGGATCCCAACAAACGCACCGCACAATAGGATTACATCGGATAGATCACAGCGAAGATGCGATGATCATTGTATTGAACATCAAGAGATAGAGAGATTGCCATCTAGGTACTAGCTATGGACCCGTAGGTCAGTGGTGAACTACTCACACATCATCATGAGGGCAGCAAGGTTGATGAAGAGGCCCTCCGTGATCGATCCCCCCTCCGACAGGGTGCCGGAACGGAGCTCTAGATGGCCTCGCGACGGAACAGAGACTTGCGGCGACGTAAACAGGGTTTCGAGACTGCTTCCAGGGTTTTTGCAATATATGAGAATTTATAGGCCAAAGAACGAGGTCAGGGGAGCCACCAGGGACCCACAAGCCATCAGGGCGCCCTCCAGGGCGCGCCCTATTGGGTTGTGGGGCCCTGGTGAGGCTCCCGGCTTCCTTCCGACTCTCCCAGGTCTTCTTTTGGTCCAGAAAAAATCATCAAAAAGGTTCGTGCCAATTGGACTTCGTTTGGTATGGTAAACGTGAGAAGTGAAAAACATGCAGAAAACAACAACTGGCACTGGGCACTGGGTCAATAGGTTAGTGCTCAAAAATATTATAAATTGGTAAATAAAGACCCAAAAAGTATCCTAGAATGATAATATATCAGCATGGAACAATAAAAAATTATAGATATGTTGGAGACGTATCAATCATGAAAGCAAATATTATCTCAGTACACACATAGTTAGTCAAGTGTTTGCCTTAAGAAGGCTGAGCATAACAATGTCAACTAGATCGGCAGGCAAGGCCTCCTGCGTGGAACCTCCAGACTACTCCTGGCCAAACGTCCTTCACATAGTAGCCTCTTGGGATAGGACCTACAGCCTCGGTGCTACCATCTGTTGCAGCAATCGAGTCAAAGCGAAAAGAGCAGCAAAGCAACGGTGAGTACTCATCCAAAGTACTCGCAAAACTTACATCTGAACTATACTAGATGTGCATCGATATCAAATGAATGGGGTAGTATATGTGGACTAAACTGCAGATATGCCAGAATAAGGGGGAGAAGCTCATCCTATCGAAGACTACATCTTTTAGCAGTAGAAGAGAGGAGCGTAAATGGTATCATCTTGCACATACAAATAGCAATAACCTGCCCAGAAATCCTCTCCTCAGCCCCCTGCAAGAAAACGATCTCCTGGGGTATCTGTCTATTATCTTGGTGTATTTCATCAAGTATCCGGTTCAAGTACTATAAGATCGGGATACATCTCCAAGCCGTCCGTTACCGTGGACGCGGCTATCCGAATAGTTTAACTTCCATGTAGGGCTGCACCAATCTACCCGATACGCTCGATTTCCTTTTGTCGGACACACTTTTCTGGGTAATGCCCGGCCTCGGGTGATCGACATGCCAAAGTCCTAACTAAGCTCTCCAGAGAGGTGAACACGCCGGTATAAATCCTAAGCGCGAAGGGTTCATGGGCCAATCGCCCTAAGCACTCCTGCACGTTCCGTGGACGGCCGGGACCAAGCCCACCTCTGTATACGCAGCAGGCATAACCAGCTCACCTAGGCGCATGCCACTCAAACTGTGAAGTCTAACAGATCTTTCGGTAGGAACTTACAACGCCGAGTTCCCCATAACCCATTATCCCGCACGGCGGTTAGTGTGTATATGCAGTTGTAGTGTCAGATTCAATACCAAATCTCGTTAAGCATGTTATTATGAAGTAATCGCGGACGCCGGCCAGGGCCCAGGCCCACCTGTCTCCTAGGTGGTCTCCACCTGCCCTGTCGTTCCTCCATAATGAATCATTCGGGGCTGTCGGGAACCCAGGCACATCACTACCTGGATGGAACCACCTGCCCCTTCAGCCCCCATTTCGAACAGTATCATAAGTATTTTTGTAATATATAATATATCTATGATCATCGCCTGAAGGGATCACGACCCGACAATATAGCATGGCAAACGGACAAGTTGTATGGCCACTGATGAGACTCTAGCATAACTTTACTAAGCATATAGGAAAACATGTATGGTATCGACAGTAGTAGCAGAGACAGGAATAGTACCACTACTCTAATGCAAGAAGTAGAGAGAAGGAATAGGCGATATCAGAATGATCAAGGGGGTTTTGCTTGTCTGGAAGCTCTGCTGAGAAGGATAGGTTGTCGATGTGGTCGTACTCGGGGGGGGGGGGAGCGACAGTCTTAGGATCTACCGGAAGAATAGAGGAGAGGGGGAAACAGATAAATAACGGGCAAACAAAAGCAACACAGATGCATGCCATGTCAATATATGTTGATGATATGCTCTAATGCATCACTAAGCATTTTTAAAAGAAGAGGGAAAATATTTAGTAATATTTTCCCGGCTCCAGGTATTATTCGGTCAGATGATCCTCATGCAAAATGTCCATGTTCACTATGTTAGAGGGGTGTGACAGGTATGTGGATGGCATATTTAGATTCGTTATATTTTTAGCAACTTCTGTATATAAATTATTTTCATCTGACTTACGGTTTATTTTAAATGATTTTTTAAAGTTTTAATGATTTTCTGAATTTTCTGGAATATTATTAATTTCAATTGAATAAATGCTAAGTGTAGAGAGGAATTCCCACGCAGAGTGTATGACAAGTGGGGTTAGTGTGCAGAGTTGACCCAGTCAATATTTGACTAGTCAACACATGAACAATGCAAGTGGGTCCCGTGTGTCATTAAAAACCCACAAGTATAGGGGGTCGCAACAGTTTTCGAGGGTAGAGTATTCAACCCAAATTTATAGATTCGACACAAGGGGAGCCAAAGAATATTTGCGAGTATTAGCAGTTGAGTTGTCAATTCAACCACACCTGGAGATTAAATATCTGCACCAGAGTGATCAGTAGCACATTAGTATGATAGTTTTGATAGCAGTAGTAACAGTAACAGTAACAGCGATAGCAATAGTTTTGTAGCAAGTGTAACAGTAGTAGTAGCAATAGTAACTAAGCAAGCACAATATGTGGAAAACTCGTTGGCACTGGATCGGTGAACTCGTTGGATAATATTCATCATATAACAGTCATAACCTAGGGCGACACAGAACTAGCTCCAGTTCATAAATGTAATGTAGGCATGTATTCCGTAAATAGTCATACGTGCTTATGGAAAAGAACTTGCATGACATCTTTTGTCCTACCCTCCCGTGGCAGCGGGGTCCATAAGGAAACTAAGGGATATTAAGGCCTCCTTTTAATAGAGTACCGGAACCAAGCATTAACACATGGTGAATACATGAACTCCTCAAACTACGGTCATCACCGGAAAGTATCCCGACTATTGTCACTCCGGGGTTTACGGATCATAACACGTAATAGGTGCATATGACTAGCAAGATCGGATCAAGAACATAGATATAATGGTGATAACATAAACGATTCAGATCTGAAATCATGGCACTCGAGCCCTAGTGACAAGCATTAAGCATGGCAAAGTCATAGCAACATCAATCTCAGAACATAGTGGATACTAGGGATCAAGCCCTAACAAAACTAACTCGATTACATGATGAATCTCATCCAACTCCTCACCGACCAGCAAGCCTACGAAGGAATTACTCACTCCCAGTGGGGAGCATCATGGAATTGACGATGGAGAAGGGTTGATGATGACGAAGACCGAAGATTCCCCTCTCTGGAGCCCCAAACGGGCTCCAGATCTGGCCTCCCGAGGAAGAACAGGAGGTGGCGGCGGCTCCGTATCGTAAAACGCGATGAAACTTTCTCTCTGGTTTTTTTCTCCAAAAATAGGATTTTATAGCGTCGGAATGAGGGTCAGTGGGCCCCGAGGTGGGCACAACCCACCAGGGCGCGCCTAGAGGGGGTGGCGCGCCCTGGTGTATCGTGCCCAGCCAGGGTTCCCCTCCGGTGGTTCTTGGCTCCAGTATTTTTTATTTATTGTAAAATAAATCTCCAAAAAGTTTCGTCCAGTTCCGAGAACTTTTATTTCTGCACAAAAACAACACCATGGTAGTTCTGCTGAAAACAACGTCAGTCCGGGTTAGTTTCATTCAAATCATGCAAATGAGAGTCCAAAACAAGAGCAAAAGCGTGAGGAAAAGTAGATACGACGGAGACGTATCAACTCCCCCAAGCTTAACCCATTGCTTGTCCTCAAGCAATTCAATTGACAAATTGAAAGTGATAAAGAAAAACTTTTACGAACTCTTTTGTTCTTGTTTACATATATATGCTTAAGTAGCACCCAGGTTTTCAGCAAAGATCATGACTAAACATGTCAGCAATAACTCTTAAAAAATATATTAACTCGTATCAATGACATAAGCAACTAGCGAGCAATAATAAAATATCTCAAGCGCCAACACTTTGTCAAAACGATCATGATATAATATGACAACAGTGGTATCTCGCTAGCCCTTTCTGAGACCGCAAAACATAAATGCAGAACACCTCCAAAGTTCAAGCAGCGACTAAACATTGTAATTCATGGTAGGAAAGATCCAGTCATACTGCACCCAACATTAACTATACACAATGCATGAGGATGACAATAGTGCTCTCAGGTCTGGCGCTTATTTGAGAAGGTGATGACTCAACATAAAAGTAAATAGATAGTCCCTTCGCAGAGGGAAGCAGGGATTTGCAGAGGTGCCAGAGCTCAAAGCTTAAGACAGAGATAAATATAATTTTGGGAGGTCCACCCTTCCTGTCAATGTTACGACCAAGAGTTATCAATATCTTCCATGCTAAACACATTAGCGGCGGTTCCCAAGCGGTAAAAGTAAAGGGTTACTCCCCCTCCACCAACAATCACACTCCACAGCTAGCCGAATCCACGGGTACCGTCCATACCAACAACTTTCCTGGGGGATTTTTGTTTAATTACTTGTAATTTTTTATTTCGGGACTGGGAATCCCTATTACCGCCCCTCTCGTGCAAGGACGAGTGAATAAACACTCATCATGAGAATAACCCGCTTAACATGGAAGATACTGACCGCCCCCTGGCGCCCCATCAGCGGTCCGGGCACACAAAAGAGATGTTCATTTGAATTTTTAGAGGTGGCACATGCAAATTTACTTGGAACAGCAGGGTAATACCGCATATAGGTAGATATAGTGGACTCATCTGGAATAACTTTGGTTTAAGAGTTTTGATGCACAAGCAGTATTCCCACTTATTACAGGCGAAGGCTAGCAAATAGATTGAGAAGCGGCCAGCTAGAGAGCGAAAACGGTCATGAACATGCATTATGAATAATAAACATTGAATACTAGCATGAGTAGGATATGGACACCATGAACATAAATATCATGAAGGCTATGTTCATTTTGATTCAACTACATGCGTGAACATGTGCCAAGTCAAGCCACTTGAAACATTCAGAGGAGGATACCATATTATCATACCACATCACAATCATTTTAATGCATGTTGACATCCAAGATAAATCCTTATCCACTCCTAGCTACTTAAGCATGGCATGAGCAACTATAATCTCTAATTATCAGTGCAAATATGTTTGATCATAATATGCTGAATCAAGGATACTAGGCTAAACATATTTACAAAAACAAAAACAAGTTGAGTTCATACCCGCTTTTCTCTGCCACAGTCACTTCATCAAATATCGTCATTATTGCCTTTCACTTGCACGGCTGAATGATATGAAAATAATAATAGTGCAAGAGTGCCATGGACTAAGCTGGAATCTGCAAACATTTTATTCAAGAGGAGAAGACAAAATAACATGGGCTCCTTGTTAGATTAACCATAGTGCATATGAGAGCCACTCGACATTTTCATCGTGGTCTTCTCCTTGGTACGACTCAAATAAAAGGAAAAGAATTTCGGAGAAACACACTGAAATATTTTTGGAGTTTTTGTTTTTTTCAAGAAGAAAGCAAATTAAAGAGGAAAAAACAAAAACGAGAAAAACTATTTACACGGCAAAGATACCATCAAGTAAAAGAAGAAACGAGAAATCTTTTTGGGTTTTCTTTTGGTAGTGCAATTAATTTAAGCTAGAAAGAAAAACCGAAAAGAAGTAGGAAATATTTTTGGATTTTCTCAAAGTTTTTCAAACACGCAAGAAGAAGGCGAGAAAATAAATCTAGCATGGATAGTACAATGAAAAAGTGTAGACACCGACAACTGGAATGAAATGTGTAAACATGAATGTAGTGTCGGTGGATATACGTACTCCCCGAAGCTTAGGCTTTTGGCCTAGCTTGGTAATTACCATCCGTAGCCTGGATAATAGTCGGAGTGATAGCCCACCGAGGTCCTTGGTGCAGCTTCCTCAACCCTCATGGCAGCTTCAACCTCCGCATTGTACGCGCGGGCCTCGCTCTCAAGAACATAGTATCTTCCCCTACTGTACAACGGGCTTTTTATTAAACCTCAAGTTGTAAGTATAATTGGTGGTTGTGCCCTTAAGGAACCTGTGACGTTTCATGGCCTCAAAGTCTAAGTACTGAGTAGGTAAAATGGGATCTTTAGGCCAAGGTGATACATTTAGCTCCTCCGCTACACGGGAGGCATAAATTCCTCCATAAAAATGGCCACTAGCAGCGTTGTGCTGCAATCTCCGTGCAACAATTGCTCCAAGATTATAACGTTTATCTCCAGTTATAGCAGTGTGTATGAGACTCAAATCAGGAGCACACAGTGTGCTACAATTTTGCTTGCCTATGACACATTTGCCATTAAAGAGTGCAAAGTAGTGTATTGATGGGAAATGTATGCTTTTAATTCTACCATGTGTCACTCCCCTATCTTCACCATAGCAAAGATTAATCAAAATGACTCATACTCAAATTTTGGTGGTTCGTCTAGCGAACCCAATATGGAATTTTCCACGCTCTACTGAACACTTCTAAAGGTATGGTAAAGGGACGGTCATAAAGATTGAATGAAACTCTGGACTCACGGGGAAAATATTTAAATTTCTTCGTGAAAGTTTTTGTGAGTTTGAGATGTTGAGGGCAGTTATCTGCGATGAAGGGAGCAAGTTCTGCATTGTGGATAAATTGCTCGAATTCCTCCTTGATACCTGTGCCTTCCATGAATTCGTCACACGGCCATAGACATGATTTGGTAGTGGTATCTCGCATCGAGCTTTCACTTGGCCCAACATAAGATTGTCGGACCGAGCTTCCACTTGATGAGGCGTCCGAGGACCTCCTCCTCGAAGAACTCCTAAAGAATTGCATTTTTACCTGCGAACAAGTTTCTAAAATTTTTTTGGGACACAAATATTTGTTAACAAAACTTTGCAAGATTGATAGCAACTACTCCTAAGGATGCATAGAGGCCATATCAAGCATTCAAACTACTTAGAACTCTAAGAATTCAACATGCAAGCTCATCTACAGCGGCACCAAGAGTAGCTAATTATTCTAAAAATAACCCACTAAATCAAAAACTAATTGGAGCAATGGAGGAGTCACATACCAAGTAGCAATGCCCCAAAACAGTTTTGAAAACGGAGCTTCGAGCAAAGAGATCGAAATCCGCGGGTTTGAGAGCAAGAACACGGGAGTGGGAGCAATGGTGATTTTTTTTCTGGAGGTAGGGGATGACATGGGCTAAAGGGATAAGTGAGGGGACCCACGTGGGGGCCACAACCCACCAGGGCGCGCCTGGGGTTCCTGGCACGCCCTGGTGTCTTGTGGCCACCAGGTGCACCCCCCTCTGATGTTATTTGCACCAAAAATTCAGAAGTATTCAGAAAAAATCGTATCAAATTTTCAGGACATTGTGAGAACTTTTATTTTTGGGTCCTTTTTTTATTGCACGGAGAAAACAGAAAACAGGATAAGCATGACATTTTATTTTATTTGACTAAGTAAAATAGAAAATAAAAGGTGGGAGCAGAAGATTGTGCCTACTAGATTCATCAACTTCATACCTCTCAAAAATGATCCATTAATAAGGTTGATCAAGTCTTATTAACAATCACTTTCGATTAGCATGAAACCGAAGAAATTTCGTAAAACACTAAGTTACCTCAATGGGGATATGCATATCCCCAACAATAAGTATGTCATATTTATTTTTGGTAGTAGGTAGAGGTAATTGGAAACTTCCGATAGTGATTGTCGGAGATTCTTCAATAACATTTATATCATTCACTTGGAATTGATTCTTCGGAAAGTGCACCGTGTGCTCATTACCATTGATATGAAAAGTGAATTTGCTTTTATTGCAATCAATAACAGCCCCTGCAGTATTCAAGAAGGGTCTACCAAGGATAATTGACATGTTGTCGTCCTCGGGCATCACAAGAATAACAAAGTCAGTTAAGATAGTAACATTTGCAACAACAACAACGGGCACATCCTCACAAATACCGATAGGTATGACAGTTGATTTGTCAGCCATTTGCAATGATATTTCAGTAGGTGTGAGTTTATTCAAATCAAGTCTTTTATATAAGGAGAAAGGCATAACACTAACACCAGCTCCCAAATCACACAAACCAGTTTTGACATAATTTCTTTTAATGGAGCAAGGTATAGTTGGTATTCCAGGATCTCCAAGTTTTTTAGGTACTCCATCCTTAAAAGAATAATTAGCAAGCATCATGGAGATTTCAGCTTTAGGTATCTCTCTTTTATTAGTGATGATGTCTTTCATGTATTTTGCATAAGGGGCCATCTTTAGGATATCAGTTAAGCGGGTACGCAAAAAGACTGGCCTAATCATTTTAGCAAAGCGTTCAAATTCTTCATCGTCCTTTTTCTTAGATGGTTTAGGTAGAAAGGGCATGTGTTTCTGAACCCATGGCTCTCTTTCTTTACCATGTTTTCTAGCCACAAAGTCTCTTTTATCATATCGTTTATTTTTTGGTTGTGGGTTATCAAGATCAACAACAGGCTCTATTTCAACATCATTAGCTGGTTCTTTATCATGGTTCAGTTGAGCATCCCCATGAACATCATCATTATCATTTTGATTATCACTAGGTGAATGTTCATTACCAGATTGAGTTTCAACATCAGAAATAGAGACATCGTTATTATCAGGAGGTTTTTGTATCTCAGGTTCACTAGAGGTATGCAAAGTCCTATCATTTTTCTTTTTATTTTTCTTCTTAGAAGGACTAGGTGCATCAGTGTTAATTCTTTGAGAGTCTTGTTCAATTCTTTTAGGATGACCTTCGGGATAAAGAGGTTCTTGGGTCATTCTACCTCCTCTAGTAACTACTCTAGCAACAAAATCATTCATATTACTATTCATTTCATCAAGCAATTCTTTTTGAGATTTAGCAACTTGTTCTAGCTGGGTTTGAACCATAGAGGCATTTTTACCTAAACCTCTAACATCATTACTGATTCTAAATAACAAGTCACTCAAGCGAGCAATCATATCATAATTATATTTCAATTGTTTCAGAACATTTGCATTGAAGTGATCTTGTTTCATAATGTAGTTGTCAAACTCATATAAGCATTGACTAGGATGTTTATTGTAAGGGATATCACCTTCATCAAACTTTAATAAAGAATTTACCTCTACCACATGTGGAGGTGGTGGTGTGTCAAGGCCATGTGTTTCTTCAATAGGTGGTAAATTCTTAACATCCTCAGCTTTAATGCCCTTTTCCTTCATACATTTCTTTACCTCTTGCATATCTTCGGGACTGAGAAATAAGAAACCCCTCTTCTTCGGAGTGGGTTTAAGCGGTGGTTCAGGGAGAGTCCAATCATCATAATTCTTCAATATATTATTCAATAGTTCCTCAGCTTGTTCAACAGTTCGTTCCCTGAAAACACAACCAGCACAACTATCTAGGAAGTCCCTAGAAGCATTAGTTAGTCCATTATAGAAGATATCAAGTATTTCATTTTTCTTGAGAGGTTGATCAGGCAAAGCATTAAGCACTTGGAGAAGCCTCCCCAAGCTTGTGGGAGACTCTCTTCTTCAATTTGCACAAAGTTAAATATTTCCTGTAAGGCAGCTTGTTTCTTATGAGCAGGAAAATATTTTTCAGAGAAGTAGTAAATCATATCCTGGGGACTACGCACACAACTAGGAGCAAGAGTATTGTACCATATCTTAGCATCACCCTTAAATGAGAACGGAAATAATTTGAGAATATAGTAGTAGCGAATTTTCTCATCATGAGCAAAGAGGGTGGCTATATCATTCAGCTTAGTAAGATGTGCCACTACAGTTTCAGTTTCATAGCCATGGAAAGGATCAGATTCAACCAAATTAATTAACTCTGGGTCGACAGAGAATTCATAATCCTTGTCGGTAACAAAGATAGGTGAAGTAGCAAACTTAGGATCACATTTCATTCTAGCATTCAAAGTCTTTTCCTTACATTTGCGTAGTAATTTCTTAAGATCATCTCTATCTTTACAAAAAAGGATTTCTCTAGTTGTCTCCTCATCCATAACATAACCCTCAGGTATATTAGGCATTTCAAATCTAGGAGAGCAGGGTCTAATAGGTGTTTCATAGTTCTCAGTTTCAAAGGCTTCATCAGTTTCAGCAATCTCATCAGTTTCAGCAATTTGTTCATCAAGAAATTCACCTAGTGGCACATTATCATCAAGCATGGTACTAGCATCATCATCATAAGCATCATTCATAGCAGAAGTAGCATCATCAATAACTTGCGACATATCAGGATTAATAGCATGTGGTGGTGTTGCAAACTTACTCATAACCGAAGGTGAATCAAGTGCAGAGCTAGATGGCAACTCCTTACCTCCCCTCGTCTTAGAGGGAAAAATCTTGGTTTTTGTATCCTTCGGATTCTTCATAGTGATCAATTGATATAAATCCCAAGTGACTCAACAAATATAGCTATGCTCCCCGGCA
The DNA here is from genome assembly GCA_039707655.1 of Elymus sibiricus. Lineage (NCBI taxonomy): Eukaryota > Viridiplantae > Streptophyta > Magnoliopsida > Poales > Poaceae > Elymus > Elymus sibiricus. The sequence continues at coordinate 366,269,733 of CM077673.1, read as the reverse complement.
ACGGCGCCAGAAAAAGGTCTTGATAACCCACAAGTATAGGGGATCGCAATAGTTTTCAACGGTAGAGTATTCAATCCAAATTTATAGATTCGAAACAAGAGGAGCCAAAGAATATTTGCAAGTATTAGCAGTTGAGTTGTCAATTCAACCACACCTGGAGATTAAATATTTGCAGCAGAGTGATCAGTAGCACAATAGTATGATAGTTTTGATAGCAGTAGTAACACTAAAAGTAACAGCGATAGCAATAGTTTTGTAGCAAGTGTAACACTAGAAGTAGCAATAGTAACTCAGAAAGAACAATATATGGAAAACTCGTAGGCACTAGATCGGTGAACTCGTTCGATAATATTCATCATATAACAGTCATAACCTAGGGCGACACAGAACTAGCTCCAGTTCATAAATGTAATGTAGGCATGTATTCCGTAAATAGTCATACATGCTTATGGAAAAGAACTTCATGACATCTTTTGTCCTACCCTCCCGTGGCAGCGGGGTCCATAAGGAAAATAAGGGATATTAAGGCCTCCTTTTAATAGAGTACCGAACAAAGCATTAACACACGGTGAATACATGAACTCCTCAAACTACGGTCATCACCGTAAAGTATCCCGACTATTGTAACTCCGAGGTTTACGGATCATAACACGTAATAGGTGCATATGACTAGCAAGATCGGATCAAGAACATAGATATAATGGTGATAACTTAAACGGTTCAGATCTGAAATCATGGCACCTGGGCCCTAGTGACAAGCATGAAGCATGGCAAAGTCATAGCAACATCAATCTCAGAACATAGTGGATACTAGGGATCAAGCCCTAACAAAACTAACTCGATTACATGATGAATCTCATCCAACTCCTCACCGACCAGCAATCCTATGAAGGAATTACTCACTCCCGGTGGGGAGCATCATGGAATTGGCGATGGAGAAGGGTTGATGATGACGAAGACTGAAGATTCTGCTCTCCGGAGCCCCAAACGGGCTCTAGATCTAGCATCCCGAGGAAGAACAGGAGGTGGCGGCGGCTCTGTATCGTAAAACGCGATGAAACTTTCTCTCTGATTTTTTTTCTCTGAAAATAGGATTTTATAGCGTGGGAATTAGGGTCAGTGGGGCCCCGAAGTGGGCACAACCCACCAGGGCGCGCCTGGACGGGGTGGTGCGCCCTGGTGTATCGTGCCTAGCTAGGGCTCCCCCTCCGGTGGTTCTTGGCTCCCGTATTTTTTATTTATTGTAAAATAAATCTCCAAAAAGTTTCGTCCAGTTCCGAGAACTTTTATTTCTGCACAAAAAACAACACCATGGTAGTTCTGCTGAAAACAGCGTCAGTCCAGGTTAGTTTCATTCAAATCATGCAAATTAGAGTCCAAAACAAGAGCAAAAGCGTGAGGAAAAGTAGATACGACGGAGACATATCAGTCATCCACTTAGGCATTCTTAATTTAATTTAACAGTGGGCCCCACGTGTCATAGAGTATTTGATGGGGGGTTAGCACTAACACTAAATAGCTAGGCCTAATTAACTAAAGGGGGTCCGTGTGGCAGTGGCATAGGCCATGGGTGGGCAGCTATGCACGCACGCGCACCAGCAGAGGTGCGGCCGTGAGCACGGACGGCAGTGGCGGGTGGAGGCGGGCGTGGCCGGGCAAGACGGGGCGTGAGAGGGGGCGGGGTGAGCTGCAGGGGATCATGGGCGGCAGCGGTAGCGGCAACGTGATAATCCCCAAGTGCAAGGAATCATCGTAGCACTTTCCAAAGATGGAAGTGATAAGTATGGAGTGTCGAACCCACAAGGAGCTAAAGGTAAGATCAATATTCTCTCAAGTCCTATCTGCCACCTATATGACTCTACATACACCGAACGTTTGCTTCTATCTATTAACAAGAAATAAAAGTGCGTTGTGGGTATAAAGAGGATAACTTTGCATGATAATAGAGAACTAAAATATGAAAATAGTTGCTGCCTAAATAAAGTTAGAATATATTATAATATATTACAAATAGCGAGTATGGAATAATGGTGGTATTGTGTGCGGAATCATCCTAGGCAATTGATAACAAGATCGGCAATCATTCTTGCAATTTCATATGAGGGAGAGGCATGAGCTAACATAATTTCCGTACTTGAGTCATATGAACTTATGATTAGATCTCTAGCATCCGCAACTACAAGAAATCATTAAGTTAAACCCAACCATAGCATTAAACATCAAGTCCCCTTTACTCCCATACGTAAACAATCCCCTTACTTGGGTGTAAGCTTCTGTCACTCTAGCCACCCACTATAAGCGAATCATGAACATATTGCAACAGCCTCCAGCGTGAATCCTTCACGTGTGCGCCTCACGGAAGGCACCTTAGGACAGCACCAAAATAAAATATACACTCAAACCAATCAAGATCATCAATCAGCCCAAAGGACAACATATATCTACTCAAACATCATAGGATGGCAACACATCATTGATTAATAATATGTGGCACGAAGCACCATGTTCAAGCAGGGGATTACAACGGGGTGCAGGAGAGTGGACCGCTGAAAATATATGAGGAAGGTGATGAAGACGGTGATGTTGATGAAGACGATCACCGCGACGATGGCTCCCCCGGTGGCACTCCGGCGCCACCGGGAGAGAGGGGGAGAGAGTCTCCCCCATAGGCTTCCTCCTGCGTGGCCTCTCCCAAGATGGGGAGAGGTTCTCCCCTCTGGTCCTTGGCCTCCATGGCTCCCGGAGGGGCGAGAGCCCCTCCGAGATTGGATCTCTCTCTCTGTTTCTCTACTGTTCTGAATACAGAGAGTTGCGGCGATGAGGCGGGGGGTCTCTCTTTATTTGTGGGGTTTCTGGGATTTATAGGATTTTTCAGCGTTGGAATCACGCGCAACGGAGCTACGTGGGCCCACAAGCCATCAGGGTGCCCCACAGGCCGTGCCCTGTTGGCTTGTGGCCCACAGGTAGCTCCCTTCCGGTGGTTCTTCACTCCAATATTGCTTATTTCCTTCAGAAAAAATCATCAAAAAGTTTCGGACGATTCCGAGAACTTTCATTTTCTGCACAAAAACAACACCACGGTAATTCTGCTGAAAGCAACGTCAGTACGGGTTAGTTCTAAATAAATTATATAAAGTTCATCAAAACCATATAAAATTATTGTAAAAATAGACAATCATGGCATGAATACTCCATAAATTATCGATACGTTGAAGACGTATCAGCATCCCGAAGCTTAATTCCTGCTCGTCCTCGAGTAGGTAAATGATAAAAGAAATAATTTATGAAGTGCGAATGCTAGCGCAGTGTATAAGTTTGATCAATGTTACTTCGAATCACTTTTTCTAGCATCATAAAACAACAACTCTTTTCTCATAGGATTTCTCATGATCAAGTAACAAGCTATTCACATGTTAAAGTATATACCATAAACTTTCTTGAAACCTAGCAAGCTATGTTGTCAGTCATCAAACAATTACAATTCATCTTATTTTCGGGAAGGGTCTATGTAAGATCTTTGATTTAGCAAATTCCACATACTCAACTATCATTTAGTCTTCCATGATTGCTGATACTCAATGCATATTTTTAGAACAAGCAGTTTCAATCAAACACATAGGAAGATAGGGACTTAATGTTCTGCCTCCCAACTTATTTATCTCAGGGATAATGTCAACAATAATGAATCATGATCACCTATACCCAACTAGATATATGTGCCTGGATCTCTCCCCACCACATGATGCTTGCCAACTAAAGAATTAATAGATTTGAATAGGGATGAACATTATTGACTTTTGCATAAAAGTAAATGTAGAAATACATAAAAGTAAAAGATAGGCCCTTCGAGGAGGGAAGAAGAGGTTGTCATGCGCTTTTTATTTTTGGATGTGCAATCTCTTAATGAAAAGGAACGTCACCTTATATTGCCCCTTGTGATAGCAAACTTTATTATGCAGTCCGTCGCTTTTATTTCTTTGCCATCACAAGATCATACAAAGCTTATTTTCCCTTACGATAAAAGATCATACATGTTTAGGAGCAAATTTTATTGCTTTATGCACCGATGACAACTTACTTGAATGATCTTATTCAATCCATAGGTAGGTATGGTGGACTCTCATGGAAAGAAACTAGGTTTAAGGGTTATGGATGCACAAGTAGCATCTCTACTTAGTGCAAATTTTTGGCTAGCAAAAGATACTAAGCAAGAATCGCATGTTAGAGGATCCATGACAATATAACTTCTATGCGAATATAAAAAAACATAACCATTACGTTGTCTTCGTTGTCCAACATCAACTACTTGATCAAGTTTGAAAATAATTAACGGGGGATCACAATCATAGAAGATGTCCAAGATAGTATATTTATATGTGAAATATCTCTTCCTTAAAAAAAATTTATGAATTGTTCAAATGACCAATGCTATGTTTGCTAACCTCCAATAAATTTTATTGCTTATACTCTTAGTATGTGAAGTCACTACTCCCCATTGGACAAGCATAGGAAGCATATATAATTTCACGTTTTATTACATTAAATTCATTCAACATTTTCTCTTAGGATATAAGTGAAGCACAAGAGTGATCATCGAACTACTCTCAAAAATATATAAGTGAAGTTCATAGAGCATTCTTCAATGAATATAGAGAGACAAATATTCAATCTCAAAATATATAAGTGAAGCACACGAAACATTCTACAAAGTCATACTCAAAAGATTTAAGTGAAGCGCATGAAGCATTCTATAAAGCCATACTCAAAAGATTTAAGTGAAACGCATGAAGCATTCTATAAATAAGCCAAGGAATATCTCATACCAGCATGGTGCATAGAATAAAAAGGAAAAATAAGCACAAAAGATGCTCCAAGAATAGCACATGTGAACGAATAAAAACGTGTGATCATCATAGGCTAACCGATAATTGTTGACGAATAGAGGTGGGATGCGTAGCATCCCCAAGCTTAGATGCTTGAGACTTCTTGAAATATTGACTTGGGGATCCTTGGGCATCCCCAAGCTTGAGCTTTTTTATCTTGTTCAATCCTCTCATATCCTGGTTTCACCTAAGTCTCAAAAACTTCGCCCACATAAAACTTGAAAAGAACTCGTGAGATAGGTTAGTACATATAAAAATAAATCAACACTTCATATACTTCCAAGACAAGTTGCATAATAATTTGCAAACATTAGGTACTGTATACTAGCATTTCCACAATTTATATCTACCAATATAAGCCATGAAAACTCTAGGATAAGTAGATAACAAAACTATGACAGCAATCTGTCCAGACAGAAGCGTCTGTAGTAATTCATTTACAAAGTGTACTTATTTTACTCAAAAAAAATCTGAAAATTTAGGACAAGCTAATTTTTTTTGTTAAAGTACTGTGTAAAAATTTCAGAAACTTTCCACGTTCCAGTAAATTATGAAAATTCAAACACTACAGCAAAAGTTTCTGTTTTTACACAGTCACACATTAAACATGCAATTGAGACATCTTAAGGCAATTCTTGGAACCTTTTATTGAAAAACAGGATTATGGATAACATATAACAGATAAAGACAAAATTAAATGACGATCCAAGCAAAACACATATTATGTGACGAATAAAAATATAGCACCAGGTAAGGTATACCGATAGTGTTGAAGACGAAAGAGGGGATGCCTTCCGGGGCATCCCCAAGCTTGGACGCTTGAGTCTTCCTTGGATATTACCTTGGGGTGCCTTGGGAATCCCCAATCTTAAGTTCTTGACGCTCCTTATTCTCCTCATATCGGTATCTCACCTAAAACTTGAAAACTTCAATCACACAAAACTCAACAAAACCTTCATGAGATCCGTTAGTATAGTAAACATATAAAATACTTTAGGTACTGTAATTAATTGATTTTTATTTTATTATTTCACAAGGTACTGTATTCTAACTTATCCATGGCTTATACCCCCTGATACAATCCATAGCATCATCAAAACAAGCAAACTATGCAAACAAAAACAGAATCTGTCTAAAACAGAACAGTCTGTAAAGATCTGTAAAGCGCCTATACTTATGCAACTCTAAAAATTATGAATAATTAGGACAACCTGAAGAATTTGCATACCAATACTGTGTAAGAAATTCATATCAAAAAGATGTTCCACTAAAATCATAGAAATTCTGCACTGGACGCAAAAGTTTCTGTTTTTGCACCGTATCAATTCTACTTATCATCCAAATCACCCCAAAGGCTTTACTTGGCACATTATTGAAATAAAAGACACAAAACATGATTACTACAGTAGCTTAATCATGTGAACACTCAAAAACATAAAGGATAAGTGCTGGGTTGTCTCCCAACAAGCGCTTTTCTTTAAAGCCTTTTAGCTAGGCATGAAGATTTTAATGATGCTCACATAAGAATAGTAGATGAAACATGCAAAAGAGAAACATGATCATTATTTTTATGGTACAGTGGTATTTACAAGGAGATAATTATTTTTACGAGAAACTTGCATGAAAAATTCTACATTGTTTCCATGAGCATGAACACAAGTGTTCAAGGTCGACCCTCACTTCTCCAATGCATAACTTTCCAATCGCTTCTCTAAGTAAAAGAATTCGTGTTTTCAATTTTTTTTGTTTGTTTCACCCACCACTTAAAGAAATAAAACAAAAATAACAGAAACAAAAGGAAAACAAAATCTACTTACTGATAGAAGCAAACAAGCATACATGAAAATATTAACCCCACGCTATTGCTCCCCGGCAACGGCGCCAGAAAAGAGCTTGATAATCCCCAAGTGCAAGGAATCATCGTAGCACTTTCCAAAGATGGAAGTGATAAGTATGGAGTGTCGAACCCACAAGGAGCTAAAGGTAAGATCAATATTCTGTCAAGTCCTATCTGCCACTGATACGACTCTCCATACATCGAACGTTTGCTTCTATCTAGTAACGAGAAATAAAAGTGTGTTGTGGGTACAAAGAGGATAGCTTTGCATGATATTGGAGAACTTAAATATGAAAATAGTTGCTGCCTAAATAAAGTTAGAATATATTACAATATATTACAAATAGCGAGTGTGGAATAATGATAGTATGGTGTGCGGAATCATCCTAGGCAATTGATAACAAGATCGCAAATCATTCTTGCAATTTTATATGAGGCAGAGACATGAGCTAACAGAATTTCCGTACTTGGATCATATGAACTTATGATTGGACCACTAGCAAGAATCCGCAACTACTAGAAATCATTAAGGTAAACCCAACCATAGCATTAAACATTAAGTCCACATTACTCTCATACGTAAACAACCCCCTTACTCGGGTGTAAGCTTCTGTCACTCTAGCCACCCACTATAAGCGAATCATGAACATATTGCAACACCCGGGGCCCTCCAGCATGAATCCTTCACGTGTGCGCCTCGCGGAAGGCACCTTAGGACAGCACCAAAATAAAATATACACACAAACCAATCAAGATCATCAATCAACCCAAAGGACAACAAAGATCTACTCAAACATCATAGGATGGCAACATATCATTGATTAATAATATGTGGCATGAAACACCATGTTCAAGTAGGGGATTACAGCGGGGTGCGGGAGAGTGGACCGCTGAAAATATATGAGGAAGGTGATGAAGACGATGATGTTGATGAAGGCGATCACCATGGCGATGGCTCCCCCGGCGGCACACCGGCGCCACCGGGAGAGAGGGGGAGAGAGTCTCCCCCCTTAGACTTCCTCCTTCATGGTCTCTACCAAGATGGGGAGAGGTTCTCCCCTCTGGTCCTTGGCCTCCATGGCTCCCGGAGGGGCGAGAGCCCCTCCAAGATTGGATGTCTCTGTCTGTTTCTCTCCTGTTTTCGCTACTGTTTTCTCTCCGGATTGGTTTTTCATCGATACAGAGAGTTGCGGCGGCGAGGCGGACGGTCTCTCTTTATATCTGGGATTTATAGGATTTTTCAGCGTTGGAACCACGCGCAACAGAGCTACGTGGACCCCACAAGCCATCAGGGCACCCCCCAGGCCGCGCCCTGTTGGCTTGTGGCCCATAGGTGGCTCCCCTCCGGTAGTTCTTCGCTCCAATATTGCTTATTTCCTACAGAAAAAATCATAAAAAAGTTTCGGGCGATTCTGAGAACTTTCATTTTCTGCACAAAAACAACACCACGGTAATTCTGCTAAAAACAGCGTCAGACCGGGTTAGTTCTAAATAAATTATGTAAAGTCATAAAAACCATATAAAAGTATTGTAAAGATAGGCAGTCATGGCATGAATACTTCATAAATTATCGATACGTTGAAGACGTATCACAACGCAGTAGCAGCACAGCAGTAGCAGTAAGCAGCAGCTAGCGGCGCAGCAAGCAGTAGCAATGCATCAGTTAAAGCAGCAGCAGCACGGCAGGCAATGGCAGCGGCAAGAGCAACAGCAAGAAGCAAGCTACGACAGCCGAGCAGCGGCAACAGCAGCATAGCGCAGACGCACACAGAAGCGAAGCTCCCGTCCATGGCGGCCTCGGGCGAGCACAGGTCTACGACGATGGATCGACAGAGGGTCATGGGGGAGATGGGGAGGAACTCACGGTGAGCCTGTAGAGGAGCAAAGTGGGATCGGGGAGGCTCGGGTGAGGCCAAATCAAAGACGACTAGCGGCGGGGCAGAGGTTGAAGACAACCTCGATCCAGTCGAAGAAGAGGTGCCCGACTCGAGCTGGTGGTTGCAGGCGACGTAGATGACGGCGGCGGAGTGGAGAGACACGCTCCTAGACGCCGAGAAGCTCGGTGGCCACGAGAACGACAAGGTCCATGGCGACGGTCCTGTCGGGTGTGCGCGGAGGAGGAGGAAATCAAGATGGGGGAAGGGGGATATGAGGGTTAGGGTTGCCAGGGGTCGACGGCGGCCTATATGCGCGCTGGGAAGGCGGTGGATGGCCGGCACGTGGCCATCGCCGTGGGATGGATGCCACAGCACCCCCCCCCCGCCGCCTCCTTTTATCCAGCGGCAACTTGGCTTAGCAAAAATGTGATGACATGGCATCATTAGTATGGATCACTATAGCTTAACTAATGGGGTGTTACAACGCCTCTAAATCACGCGAATTTGTCGCTCCGCCGCTCCATTTGAATCTTTTCTGTCGTCGTCCGCACAACATCCGACCTCCCCACCCCCGTCGGCGCGTGATTTGAAGATAGGATGCCGACGCGCGATATGGAGCTTGGCCGACGCCGCTCGATTTGGAAGCCGTAGCCGCTCGGCCGCCGTCGTTCCGGTCATCTCGAAGCCGCAGTCACGTCACCGCCATTCCATCAAATAAGGTCTCCAAGAGCAAGACCGACATCTTCGGGATGGGGACGAAGCCGTCCGGGAACTTCTGTGTGGAGTTCTAGTGTGATCGCTATCGCTACTTGATTGGCACGTTTGACTCTGGCGACGAGGCCGCATGTGCTTACGTTGTTGTGTGGTGTTCTTCCGACCAACGTATGAGATGAACTTCCTGGAGATCGAAACCCGGGCTAACGCGTAGTTCATCGGGCCAAAGAATATCAAGAGTCGGCGGATAAACGAGAAGAAGGAGGGGGAGAGGAATAAGAAGTAAGCGATTCTTGTTGCTCCCGACAATAGTGACGACACGGCGATGTCGAGGTTCTTGCGGGAGCATCCGGGGTATGTCCACACCGAGTGTGAGTTATTTTTGGAAGCGTGAGGCCGAGCAGAAGAAGAGGGCTGAAGGAGGATGACGCGAGCCCTCAACAGTGATCCCCGTCGAGTCTAACTCGTCGGGCTAGGATGACTCGGAGGAGGACGACGAGTGGGACGACCCCTGCAAGGACGAGTTCTGGGAGCAGCTCCATAGCGACGATGAGTCGTTTTATGTTTGATGCAGTTGAAATAGACTCGGAGTAGTAGTAGTTTCTCTATTCTAGTAGTTTCAACTATGTTTAATTATGTTTTAAGAACTATGTTTGCTTCGAATGAACTTGCCATGTTTGAATTATGTTTGAAATGATGTAGTAGTTGAACTAGTTTTACATCAACTATTATTCATTATCTGTTGGAGCACTAGTTTTACATCATCAATTATACATCGTTTGTTGGAGTTGGGTGTTTCTTGGTGATGTAAATTGATGCGTCTCCATCGTATCTACTTTTCCAAACTCTTTTGCCCTTGTTTTGGACTCTAATTTGCATGATTTGAATGAAACTAACCCGGACTGACGCTGTTTTCAGCAGAATTGCCTTGGTGTTATTTTTGTGCAGAAATAAAAGTTCTCGGATTGACCTGAAAATTTACGGAGAATATTTTTGGAATTAATAAAAAATACTGGCGAAAGAATCAACCGGAGGGGGTTCACCACCTGGCCACAAGCCAGGGGGGCGCCCCCCCTAGGGCGCGCCCCTTGTCTTGTGGGCCCCCTGGAGCTCCTCCGACCTCGATTCCAACTCTATATATTCACATCCGTGGAGAAAAAAAATCAAGGAGAAGAGTTCATCGCGTTTCACGATACGGAGCCGCCGCCACCTCCTGTTCTTCCTCGGGAGGGCAGATCTGGGGTCCGTTTTGGGCTCCGGAGAGGGGAAATCGACGCCGTCGTCATCACCAACCATCCTTCATCACCAATTCCATGATGCTCTCCACCGTTCATGAGTAATCCCATCGTAGGCTTGTTGGACGGTGATGGGTTGGATGAGATTTACTATGTAATCGAGTTAGTTTTGTTAGGGTTTGATCCCTAGTATCCACTATGTTCTGAGATTGATGTTGCTATGACTTTGCTATGCTTAATGCTTGTCACTAGGACCCGAGTGCCATGATTTCAGATCTGAACCTATTATGTTTTCATGAATATATAAGTGTTCTTGATCCTATCTTGCAAGTTGTAGACACCTATTACGAGTTATGATCCGCATCCCCCAGGGTGACAATAACTGGGATTATTTCCGGTGATTACCGCAGTTTGAGGAGTTCATGTATTCACTAAGTGCTAATGCTTTGGTCCGGTTCTCTATTAAAAGGAGGCCTTAATATCCCTTAGTTTCCATTAGGACCCCGCTGCCATGGGAGGGTAGGACAAAAGATGTCATGCAAGTTCTTTTCCATAAGCACGTATGACTATATATGGAATACATGCCTACATTATATTGATGAATTGAAGCTAGTTCTGTGTCACCCTATGTTATAACCGTTACATGATGAATGCCATCCGACATAATTATCCATCACTGATCCGTTGCCTACGAGCTTTTCACATATTGATCTTTGCTAAGTTACTTTTCCGTTGCTACTGTTACAATCACTACAAAACTGCTACTGTCACGTTTGCCATCGTTACCGCTACTTCCATACTACTTTGCTACTAAATACTTTGCTGCAGATCTTAAGTCTTTCAGGTGTGGTTGAATTGACAACTCAGTTGCTAATACTCGAGAATATTCTTTGGCTCCCCTTGTGTCGAATCAATAAATTTGGGTTGAATACTCTACCCTCGAAAACTATTGCGATCCCCTATACTTGTGGGTTATCATAAATCACACTTTTTGATGATGTAAATTTTACATCTAGCACTTCTTGGTGATTTATTTTGCACCATCTATTGAAGATGCTTTAAGGTTTCCGCAATCTGGAGTGGAAGGAGAAAACAGGTATAGTGGAACTTCAGATTTCTTTTGATTCAAAGGAATTTTATAGAAAAATTGAAAGATATATATCCGTATGAAAAAGCATTAACATGTGTTCTTTGATTCATAGGGTTGAAATCCTTATGAAAACACTTAAGCCTTGATTTGCACTCAATTTTAGAGGGAAAAAAATGTCAACCACTCAAACCTCTTGTATTATTCCGTTGTTTTCTCGCGGCATCAAACATCCACCGCTACAAGTTCCTATGGTTTACTAATTCTATAGGATTCAACATTACATGCCACTTCAATCCTATTTTTCCCGCGTTTTAAAAACCCTACAGATCAAAGTGGCCGTGAATTTTGGAACTCATGTGGGTTTTAGCAGGAGCGTAATGTGCATATTCATTGTGAGGCGTCACCACATCGGACTAACAACAACCATTTGAGCACAATAGTTAATTTTTTTAGAAAAAGATTATTAGGTGAAGGTCGTTCTAGAGCAGAACAAATGTGTGATTGAGGAACAAAATAGTTGTGTCTCATATATCGCCACCTATTTCCAGGGATCTCTTCGCTGATTGTTTGCAACTTTATCGCCAGCTTGGAGGCTGGTTTTCCTAGTTCTAGCAAGACAAGTGGTTGCCTCTTATAGAAGAAAGCAACCTGGTAGAAATGAAAGAAGGTGGGTGCTTGCCCTCTCTCGAAATAGGCTTTCGCCCCGCTATATTAATATAGCAGCCACCCAATACAACATAGAGTTCATCGCTGGGGCAAACAACACAATCACACCCAAGAGAAAAAACAAGAGAAAAAATGCCAGCAGCACCGGATCAATGAGAACTGTAGTATCCTGCAACCGCTGCGCCCACCGGAGAATTCCATCAAACTCCAATGCCGCTGAGTTGCTGCGTATCAAGCAACACCTTCAAGAAGGACTACGATGACGACAACGCTGCTGCCCGGACGAGTCCTAGGATTTCTCCCAATACATGGAGGGGTGTGGGGGAGAGGTACAACCGACTCCCTTCAAGAAGGGTGGCGGCGCCCACAAGCGTCACCGCGCCGGTGCCGGCCAGGCCAGTAGGGATTTCTCCCAACCCCTCACACCCACCACCCAGGACCAACGTCGGTTCCACCATGCCTACATCCCACCAACATGCGCCACCACAGTCACGAGGACACCATCGTCGTCTCTCCACGGTAAACGCTGCGAGGCCGGCTGGACCAAACCGAAGCCACCGGAGACAGGGACCGGCAACACCACAGCTGCGTGGGAGGGGACAACCTCCACCGACTCATGAGGTAGCAGACTGGACGCAGGAGCAGGAGCACGCCAAGCCAATTGCCCAGCCGGGCCCAGATCGGGCCCGCTAAGCTCCCGCGGCCACGCTGCAGCCGACGCAGCACTGGAGCCGCCGCCCCCATCGCCCGTAGCTCGCTTGTCTAGCCGGAAGCTGTGCACCGGAGGCCAGATCGGCCTGCCCAAGCCCGGATCTGGGCTGGATGGGCGCCGCCAGTTAACCATCGCCGCCGTCGCCAAGGGGCTATGCCATCGCCTCGCCACCGCCGAATCTGCACCGGAGCGCCTCCGCCGAAGTACACCGCCGCCGTAGCACGCTTGCCTGAGCCGGATTCCGCGACGGGGAAGGAAGGGGGCCCGCCACCGCCGGCCTCGCCATGGCGACGCCCGGCCGCACCAGCCGGCGGCAGCGGCGAGAGGGAGAGGGTGGGATGGGCGCTGGACGGCGTGGGGAGGGTCGGCCGGCCCGGTCGCCCCGCTCGCGGAGGCGACGCAGGGGGTACGAGGGGGGGGTCGGGTGCTTGCCCTCAACCCTGCAATCTGAAGTAGATGTCAACAAGAAGCAAAGACAAGAAGGGTGACCTCATAGGATAGGCGGCCGAGGTTGCTTTATGGATGTGCTGTCGATTGGGTGTTGCTCGATGTCATAGTCGATGTGTTCTCTTTGGAGGTACCTTTGCGAGGTCGGAATCCATGTGTTGGGGGTTCTTGAGTGTAGCATGTTGAGAGCTTTTGGTGGTCTGCTTGGTGGCGAGTGTCCATGCTTTCAAAGTAGTTCGCATGTGATCATATTTGTATGAGTTTGGCCCGCTTTTCTGTCAATTAACTGTAAAATCTCTCCAACTTAATTAATATACGAGGCAAATATGTTTCCATGGATCTCTTCATAGAAAAAAAAGTAAGTTTATCATCAACTCAAAGGCCACTTCTCCTCGTTCTGGCAAGATGATTCGTTGCCTTCCAAACGATAAGGTAAGAGGGGGAAATGCAAGAACGTGAGTGCTTGTCCTCGACCCAACATCATGAAGGAGAAGTCATCCGAATAGCAAAGATAAGAAGAGTGACGCCATTAGATAGCCGTGTGCGGCTGCTTGATGAATGCACCGTGGATTGTATGTTTTTTGATGACATGATCGTTGTGTTTTTTTTTGGGTACGTTTGAAAGCTTGGGGTTCATTTGTGATTTGTTCGGGCTTTGCGGGTGTAGCATGTTGGGATCTTACGAAGGTCTGCTTGTGCAATGGTGAGTGTTCATGCTTTGGAATTACTTCGAAAGTGGTCATGTTTGTTTCGATTTTTGTCGCTGTTTCTGTTTTCTATTTATGAATGCATACGAGTCAGATATTTCTTCTCCGTTTTCATGTGAGCTCTACAAAAAAAATCAAGTACTTTTATAGCGAGTAGTACATGTGCTAGAAATGTGATTTTGTCTTTTTTTTAGCTTGCATAAAAAACGAATTTCTCCATGAAACATTACAGGCAAGTAGTATACATCAGAAAGTAGAACGTGTGTATTTCTTTGTAGAATTTTCTGAAACATAAAAGAATTGAAATTTGAAACTTTTTAAATAAAGGGCTCCATGGAGCCCGAGCTCTATTTGGCATTTCCGTTTCATATGTACTTATAGTAAGTATGGTGACATGTTACAAGTGAAATTCCGTGGTTAAAGTCATGCATCGAAGACTGGAAAATACCAACTGAGCCTCATGTTACAAAAACTCTTAATTTAAAAATATACTTGAAAAAAAAATCAAAATAGATTCAGAAATAAATGGACATTGCAACAACTGAGAATAACCCGATTTCATTTCGTTGATCAACATTATTGCCGACACATGAGGATCTCATCAATGAAAGAATTACATAGCTTCAGTTCTGACATATAGAACAAGAAAAATAATGCTGGAATGAAGTTTGCACTACACCAAAGTGCCGCAAGCAGACGTGGAAGGGTCGTAGAGCGCAGGAAGCAAGTACTTCCTGCCATGCGCGCCATTACAATTGTAGCTCGCCCCGGTGGCCTGGTCCACTTTGAGGTCGCCTGCGTAGCCAGGGTACGCGCCGTTGCCGAAGACTCCTGGGCAGGCGGTGGCGGCCTCCAGCGGCGCGTCGCTGCTGCCCTGGTAATACCCGTCGCCGAACGGGTTGGTCGCCGCGCCGGCGAGCATGCTCGCGAGGTTCATGACCATGGCGTCCGCCCCGACGTCGCCGTTGGGCGCCACGAGGGGCGCGTCCTGGGGGCCGTAGGCGGGCTGGTGGAAGGGCCACGCGCACGAGCCGGGGCACTGCGTCTCCGGGTTGCCGACCCAGATGTGGGTCGTGCCGGAGCTGGCGTCGGAGCCGTGCAGGCTGCACCGGCCCATGCCGAAGCCCTCCACCGTCACGTCCTGCGCCGTGAACACCACCGCGACGCCGCCTTTCTTGGGGTTAGCCGTCGCGGCCAGGGCGGTGATCTGCTCGAGGGTCAGTGACTTGCCCATGGAGCACGCGCCGTCCGACACCTGGTCCGCGAGCAGGACACGGGTCTTCTCGCCCGCGCCGTTGGACTTGGCGCTCGTGGGGGAGAGGTACTGCTGGTCGATGGTGCTCCACCACTGCGCGACCGACGGCTCGGCGGCCTGAGGCTCGGCGGTGAGCGAGAGGAGGAAGTCGAGGATCACCGCCTTCTGCGCCGGCTCGAAGTTGCCGTACCAGAGTACGGACACGGCGATGTCGCCGTTGAGCACGGCGCCATTGTGGTAGGAGAGCATGTCGGCCGGGTCTGGCCGGTACAGCTCCATGCGCCGCCTCGCGCCCATGCAAAGCTGTGCCGCGCTCGCAAGCATCACCGCTGCGAGCAGCACGACCTTTGCACAAACGAATGCCATTTCAGAGGACTTGTGGTTGTGATCGAAGAATGGGAGTGTGGCTAGCTCAAGCCGACTACAGAGACTGATGAGAGAGCGGGAAAGAACTCGATGAATGTGTGTAATCGGTGCTGAGATGTGAGCAAAGTGAATGGTGAACCGCTTATTTATAGGGAGGCTTGGCCAGGGCAGCACCGGGGGTGTGGTGCCGTGCACTTCCGGGGAGCTTCCCTCGGTCAGCGTCATGCAGATCTCAAGGTACTGCAGCTGTCCGCCGCTCGTGGCAAAGGTTGCCGCGTCTTGAAAACTCTAGCCCCGGTGAGCTGTTCGGGTGAGGTTAGAACGTAAACAATAAATGGCTTAACTAGCTAGAAACAGCCGGAGTGGTTTTGGTTTGGTTTTGGTTTTGCCTTCCCGGCCGGGTTGTTTCTGATTCAGCAGACAAAACGGCTGCGCGTGCGGGCATGAGACACAGGCGATCCGGATTACAGTCGCTGGATCACGTTGCCGATCGGGTGTACACTGTACAGGCTGTGTCCTTCGTGCTGCGACAGGCTGAAATAATACTCCTAGTATTTGCTTAGGGCATTTCCAAAAGCGGCCACAAACCGTTTCGAACCGTAAAAATCATACAACATGATTTTGTATCACTCCACAAAATTCTCCCGTAAATTGAAAAAAAAACGTGGGGCATTGCAGAAATCCGGACACACGAAAGATTGGACTCCAACACCCCCGACCCAACCAATCACCCCTTCCGATCTCATTTCCTTTCACTTCGCCCCTTCTACCCCTCCTTTGCATCCGCACACTCCACCTTCGCCGCAACTGTTGTACGTCTCCGGCCGCCACAGAGTCATTGACGGACGTCCGCAACCAATACCGACGCGCCCGCTCACCTCTACGACGACGCTGCCCACCCTGAAGCCGTTTTGTACCCTGGTACACTCCACCCCCTTGGACGCCTTCCATGGCGGACACCACGCCCGGCAGATGTTCAGTGAAATGTCATTAAGCTTATTTACAAACATCATGTCGTTTCTTATAGTATGAAGGATGGTGAGCTATTCGATCATGGAGATGAGTTGTTGTGCAATGCGTGGTTGGCCGTATCCGCGGATTTCGTTGGCAGGTGCAGAGCGGAGACCTTATAGCAGCAAGTACATGAATTGTTTTATCGATGAAAGCACATTGCGCCCTACGATATGTACATCATTAAAGCACGAATGTGAGGTCGTTATCGTATTGCTGGCACGCTATCCACATCAGCGTCACCAAGTTTTGTAACGTGGTTCGTCAGATGGAGGCAAACTGACCATTGCACGCGGCAGCGGACGAGGTCATAAGTTTTGCTTCCTTTTGCTTAACTCGTTGATTGATTCGTTCACTCAATGTTGGTATACACATTATGTAGCTTGGATACGTTGCCGTGATGTACCACAGGACAGTGAGACGGTCATTTATGTGCACACATTGTTGGATGAAGCTAAAGGAAGAGTATATTTGGAAGGGCATCATCCGTTGATGAAAAACTTATTGGATATCCGATTAAGCTAGTCGAATTTGAGAATTCTTGTACTAGACTTAATTTGCATGTTATGTATAAATGATTTGTGCTATTTTCTATTCGAACTTTGATATCGGCCGATTTGGATAAATTTCGTCTAGTTAATTTAGATGATGTTTGAAATGTACACAATTACGGTTGGATGATGACCTGTCGTCTTCGTGTCCGTAGACTGATCTTTTTAAATCCACGGATGGATGCCGTGAGAAAATTTACGGGTGCCGTCAAAGATGCCTTAATATCAACGGACAGGACTTCGGAGTGAGTGCTCGCGTGCTGGTTGTATCACGGTCAGGCTAGACGTGGTGCAGAGAGGGAGATCACGATCCTTCCTCGGATGCAGCCTTCACCGGTTCACCGGATGGCTGTATGTAGCATTTGAAGAGTGGTGTGGGTCTAGTACCTTCTTTGGATGGCCGGATGGCTCTTGTTTATGGAAGTCAAAATGTTCGTTCCGAAGTCAAAATGTTCGATGCGATCCGTATGACTGAGCGAGGAAGCTTCTTGTGAGGCACTACCCACTTGTTATGGCCTGTGCTGATAAGGGTTCAGCAATCTGCACTGGGAGAAGAAAAAAAGGGTATAGTGGAGCTTCATAGCTCTTATGATTCAAAGGAAGTTTATAGGAAATTTGGAAGATTTATATCCTTACGAAAAAATATTCCGATGTGTTGTTTAGTTTGTAGGATTGGAACCATTAGTAAAAAACACCTAAGCATCGCTTTGCTCTCAATTTTAGAGGGAAAATGTCATCCACTCAAACCTCTTTGTATTATTTCTTTATTTTTCCGTAGCATCAAACATCAACCTCTCCACGTTCCTCAGGTTTGCTAATTCTATTGGATTCAACATGCCATTGTCACTTGAATACTATGTTTTACCCGCGTTTGAAAATCCTACAAATAGAGACCCTGGATTCACTCATGTGGGTTTTAGGGGGAGCGTAACAGGCGTATTCACTGTCATGCATCATCACATTAGACTTGCAACAACCATTTGAGAACGGCAGTTATTTTTTTCTCAAATGATAACGTCCACACGTGTGGCATTTTAGCACTTGGTCCACACGTCCTAATAGCCGTTGGTTCTGATTGCACGAATCTTGCAGGGATCTGTTGGAGTTTCAGTGCCATGTAGGCATAGTGTGTTGTGTGGGGGTTAGAGCACTCGCCCAAACGGCCTTGCACGACCCGCAGCGCGCGGTTGCCAGCTTCGTCGTGTGGGTGAACCGGTCCTCGCCCACACTGACTTCATTAGCGCACGGCTGCTCACGTCGCCATGTGGGTGAACTGCTCTTCGCCCACACGATGCTCGTACGGTGGTAAATGACAACTACAGATGTGCATATGTGACAACTAGTGGATCACACATGGCAACTATGGTTGGACCACACCTGACAACTAGTTAATCACACATGGCAACTATGGTTGACCATACATGTCAACTATGGTTTGATCACACGTGGCAACTAGTTAATCACACATGGCAACTATGGTTGACCATACATGACAACTATGGTTTAATCACACGTGGCAACTACCGTTGATTAGACATGCCAACTATAGTTAACCAAAATGATAAGTGCCATACGTATGACACGAAGTAACACCATCTTGACTTTTTTACAACTAAAATTGTCATTCGGCAAAAAAGCGAAACCAAAAAAAAACCAGAACTTGTCATCCAAAACACAGAAGTTACCATGCTTTAAGAACTAAAGTTGCCATCCCCAGATAACTAAAGTTGCCATCAAAAAAGTCAGGGCGGAATTACTTCGATCCACACGTGCGAGGTGGGGGTGAGTGATACGTCTCCAACGTATCTATAATTTTTGATTGTTTCATGTTGATATATTATCATTCTAGGATACTTTTTGGGTCTTACCAATTTATAATATTTTTTAGCACTAACCTATTAACCCAGTGCCCAGTGCGAGTTCCTGTTTTGTGCATGTTTTGCCTTTTCAGGTTTACTGTACCAAACGAAGTCCAATTGCCACGAAAGTTTTTGATGATTTTTTCTGGACTATATGAAGACCTAGAAGCTTCGGAAGGAAGCCAGGAGGTGCACGAGGGCCCCACCACACACCAGGGCGCGTCCTGGGGGGGCCGCGCCCTGATATGTGGTGGCCCCCTCGGGCGCCTCCCGACGTCCCTCTTCATCCTATAAATTCTCTAATATCCTAAAAACCCTGGAGGCAGTCCCGAAACACTTTTTCCGCCGCCGCAAGTCTCTATTCCGTCGCGAGGCCATCTGGAGCTCCGTTCCGGCACCCTGCCGAAGGGGGGATCGATCACGAAGGGCCTCTTCATCAACCTTGCTGCCCTCATGATGATGTGTGAGTAGTTCACCACAGACCTACGGGTCCATAGCTATTACCTAGATGCAATCTCTCTCTCTCTTATGATCATCAATACAATGATCATCGCATCTTCGCATTGATCTATCCGATGTAATCCTATTGTGCAGTGTGTTTGTTGGGATTCCATGAATTGTGGGTTTATGTTCAGATTATTCATGAAAAGTGCTTGCAGAAATTACCTTGCTGAAAACCGCTTGTCATTTCCTTCTGCTCCTCGTTGGGTTCGACACTCTTACTTATCGAAAGGACTACGATTGATCCCCTATACTTGTGGGTCATCAAGACTCTTTTCTGGCGCCGTTGCCGGGGAGTGAAGCGCTCTTGGTAAGCGGAAATCGGTAAGGAAAAACTTATACTACGTGCTGAAATTTATTGCTACTTGCTACTATGGAAAAGAATCCTTTGAAGGGTTTGTTCGGGGTATCTTCACCTCGACCGGAACCACAATTAGTTGCCCCTCAACCTACTGCACCTACTGATAATATTACTTATGAAATTCCTTCGGGTATGCTAGAAGAACTGCTTGCTAAACCTTATGCAGGAGATGGAATTGAACATCCTGATATGCACCTCTTATATGTGAACGAAATCTGTGGATTATTTAAGCTTGCAGGTTTACCCCGAGATGAAGTTAAAAAGAAGGTTTTCCCTTTATCTATGAAGGGAAAAGCATTCACATGGTATAGGCTATGTGATGATCTTGGATCGTGGAACTGGAATCGTTTGCAATTGGAATTCCATCAAAAGTTTTATCCCATGCATCTAGTTCATCGTGATCGAAATTATATATATAATTTTTGGCCTCGTGAAGGAGAAAGCATCGCTCTAGCTTGGGGGAGCCTTAAGTCAATGTTATATTCATGCCCCAATCATGACATTCCGAGAGAAGTTATCATTCAGAATTTTTATGCTCGGCTTTCTCATAGTGATCAATCCATGGTCGATACTTCTTGTGCTGGTTCTTATATGAATAAGACTATTGAATTCAAGTTGGATCTCTTGGAAAGAATTAAATGCAACTCTGAAGATTGGGAACTCGATGAAAGCAATGAGTCGGGTATAAAACTTGAATTTGATTGTGTTAAATCTTTTATGAATACCAATAATTTTCACAAGTTTAGCACTAAATATGGACTTGACTCTGAGATAGTAGCCTCTTTCTGTGAAGCATTTGCTACTCACGTTGACCTCCCTAAGGAGAAGTGGTTTAAATATCATACCCCTATTAAAGAATAAATTAAAGAACCAGTCATAGCTAAAGAAGAAACCATCTTTTACAATCTTGATCCAGTTGTGCCTACCGCTTATATTGAAAAACCACCTTTCCCTGTTAGGATAAAGGAACATGCTAAGGTATCAACTGTGGTTCGTAAGAGTAATATAGGAGCACCTAAGCCCCCTGAACAAATTAAAGTAGAACCTAGTATTGCTATGGTTAAAGATCTCTTGGTAGAAAATATTGATGGGCATGTTATCTACTTCTGTGATGAAGCTGTTAGAATTGCTAAACCCGGTGAAAAAGACAAACATAGACCCATAGAAGGCATGCCCGTTGTCTCAGTCAAAATAGGAGATCATTGCTATCATGGTTTATGTGATTTGGGTGCTAGTGTGAGTGTTATCCCTTTTACTATATACCAATAAATTATGGATGAAATAGCACCTGCTGAAATGGAAGAAATTGATGTTACTATTAAACTTGCTAATAGAGACACTATCACACCACTTGGGATTGTTAGAGATGTTGAAGTCTTGTGTGGGAAAGTAAAATACCCTACTGATTTTCTAGTCCTTGGTTCCCCACAAGATGACTTTTGTCCCATTATCTTTGGTAGACCTTTCTTGAGCATCGTTAATGCTAAGATAGATTGTGAAAAACAAACTGTCGGTGTCAGTTTCGGTAGTGTGTCTCATGAGTTTAATTTTTCCAAGTTTAGTAGACGACCTCGTGATAAATCGTTATCTAGTAAGGATGAAATAATTGGTCTTGCTTCTATTGTTGTGCCTCCCACCGATCCATTAGAACAATATTTGCTTGACCATGAAAATGATATGCACTTGCGTGAAAGAAATTAAATCGATAAAATTTTCTTTGAACAACAACCTCTCCTGAAACACAATTTGCCTATTGAAACTCTTGGAGGGCCTCCTCCACCTAAAGGTGATCCTGTGTTTGAATTGAAACAATTGCCTGACACTTTGAAGTATGCTTATCTTGATGAGAAAAAGATATATCCTGTTATTATTAGTGCTAACCTTTCAGAACATGTAGAAAAAAGATTATTGAAAGTTCTGAGGAAGCACCGGGCTGCTATTGGATATACTCTTGATGATATTAAGGGCATTAGTCCCACTCTATGTCAGCACAAGATTAATATGGAACCAGATGCTAAACCCGTTGTTGATCACAAACGGCGATTGAATCCTAAGATGAAGGAAGTGGTAAGAACTGAAATATTAAAACTTTTGGAAGCAGGTATAATTTATCCTATTGCTGATAATAGATGGGTAAGTCCCGTTCATTGTGTCCCTAAGAAAGGAGGTATTACCGTTGTTCCTAATGATAAGAATGAACTCATTCCACAAAGAATTGTCACTATCTATAGAATGGTAATTGATTTTAGAAAATTAAATAAAGCTACTAGGAAAGATCATTACCCTCTACCTTTCATTGATCAAATACTAGAAAGACTATCTAAGCACACGCACTTTTGTTTCCTAGATGGATATTTTGGTTTCTCTCACATACCCGTGGCACAATCCGATCAAGAGAAAACCACCTTTACTTGCCCTTTTGGAACCTATGCTTATAGACGTATACCTTTTGGTTTATGCAATGCACATGCTACCTTTCAAAGATGTATGACTGCTATATTCTCTGATTTGTGTGAAAAGATTGTGGAGGTTTTCATGGATGATTTTTCCGTTTACGGAACTTCTTTTGATGATTGCTTAAGCAACCTTGATCGAGTTTTGCAGAGATGTGAACAAACTAATCTTGTATTGAATTGGGAGAAGTGCCACTTTATGGTTAATGAAGGCATTGTCTTGGGGCATAAAATATCTGAACGGGGTATTGAGGTGGATAAAGCTAAAGTTGATGCAATTGAGAAATGCCATGTCCCAAAGATGTTAAAGGTATTCGAAGTTTCCTTTGTCATGCTGGTTTTTATAGGAGGTTCATTAAAGACTTCTCTAAAATTTCTAGTCCTCTTACTAATCTTTTGAAAAAGGATATTCCTTTTTTTATGATGATTGCGTGGAAGCCTTTGAAACACTCAAGAAAGCCGTAACCTCTGCACCTATCGTACAACCACCTGACTGGAACTTGCCTTTTGAAATTATGTGTGATGCTAGTGATTATAGTGTTGGTGCTGTTCTAGGACAAAGAGTTGATAAGAAATTGAATGTTATCCATTATGCTAGCAAAACTCTAGACAGTGCCCAACGAAATTATGCTACCACTGAAAAGGAATTTTTAGCAGTTGTGTTTGCTTGTGATAAATTTAGATCCTATATTGTCGATTCCAAAGTTATTGTTGACACCGATCATGCTGCCATAAAATACCTTATGGAAAAGAAAGATGCTAAACCTAGACTCATTAGGTGGGTTCTCTTGCTTCAAGAATTTGACCTACACATCGTTGATAGGAAGGGAGCTGAGAACCCAGTAGCTGATAACTTGTCTAGGTTAGAAAATATTCTTGATGACCCACTACCTATTGATGATAGTTTCCCTGATGAACAGTTAGCTGCAATAAATCTCTCTCAAAACACGCATTGGTACGCTGATTATGCTAACTACATTGTCGCTAAGTATATACCACCTAGCTTCACATACCAACAAAACAGAATAAAATTCTATGACTTGAGACATTACTTTTGGGATGACCCACATCTTCAGTTCTTACCACTTCCTTCATCTTAGGTTCAATCGCCGTTGGTGATCAACAACGGGTTTAACATCAGGTTCCATATTAATCTTGTGCTGACATAGACTGGGACTAATGCCCTTAAGATCATCAAGAGTATATCCAATAGCAGCCCGATGCTTCCTCAGAACTTTCAATAATCTTTCTTCTTCATGTTCTGAAAGGTTAGCACTAATAATAACATGATATATCTTTTTCTCATCAAGATAAGCATACTTCAAAGTGTCAGGCAATTGTTTTAATGCAAACACAGGATCACCTTTAGGTGGAGGAGGACCTCCAAGAGTTTCAATAGGCAAATTGTGTTTCAGGAGAGGTTGTTGTTCAAAGAAAATTTCATCTATTTCATTTCTTTCACGCAAGTGCATATCATTTTCATGGTCAAGCAAATATTGTTCTAATGGATCGGTGGGAGGCACAGCAAAAGAAGCAAGACCAATTATTCCATCCATACTAGATAACGCTTTATCACGATGTTGTCTACTAAACTTGGAAAAAATAAACTCATGAGACACACTACCGAAACTGACACCGACAGTTTGTTTTTCACAATCTATCTTAGCATTGACGGTGCTCAAGAAAGGTCTACCAAAGATAATGGGACAAAAGTCATCTTGTGGGGAACCAAGGACTAGAAAATCAGTAGGGTATTTTACTTTCCCACACAAGACTTCCACATCTCTAACAATCCCAAGTGGTGTGATAGTGTCTCTATTAGCAAGTTTAATAGTAAAATCAATGTCTTCCATTCCAGCAGGTGCTATTTCATCCATAATTTCTTGGTATAGAGTAAAAGGGATAGCACTCACACTAGCACCCAAATCACATAAACCATGATAGCAATGATCTCCTATTTTGACTGAGACAACGGGCATGCCTTCTATGGGTCTATGTTTATCTTTTTCATCGGGTTTAGCAATTCTAGCAGCTTCATCACAGAAGTAGATAACATGCCCATCAATATTTTCTACCAAGAGATCTTTAACCATAGCAACACTAGGTTCTACTTTAATTTGCTCAGGGGGATTAGGTGCTCTTATATTACTCTTACGAACCACAATTGATACCTTAGCATGTTCCTTCATCCTAACAGGGAAAGGTGGTTTTTCAGTATAAGCGGTAGGCACAACTGGATCAACATTGTAAATGATGGTTTCATCTTTAGCTATGACCGGGTCTTTAATTTCTTATTTAATAGGGGGTGATATTTAAACCACTTCGCCTTAGGGCGATTAACGTGAGTAGCAAATGCTTCACAGAAAGGCTACTATCTCAGAGTCAAGTCCATATTTAGTGCTAAACTTGTGAAAAGTATTGGTATTCATAAAAGATTTAACACAATCAAATTCAAGTTTTATACTTGACTCATTACCTTCATCGAGTTCCCAATCTTCAGAGTTGCATTTAATTCTTTGCAAGAGATCCCACTTGAATTCAATAGTCTTATTCATATAAGAACCGGCACAAGAAGTATCGAGTATGGATTGCTCATTATGAGAAAGCCGAGCATAAAAATTCTGAATGATAACTTCTCTCGGAATGTCATGATTGCGGCATGAATATAACATTGACTTAAGACTCCCCCAAGCTAGAGAGATGCTTTCTCCTTCACGAGGCCAAAAATTATATATATAATTCCGATCACGATGAACTAGATGCTTGGGATAAAACTTTTGATGGAATTCCAATTGCAAATGATTCCAGTTCCACGATCCAAGATCATCACATAGCCTATACCATGTCAATGATTTTCCCTTCAAAGATAAAGGGAAAGCCTTCTTCTTAACTTCATCTCCGGGTAAACCTGCAAGCTTAAATAATCCACAGATTTCGTTCACATATAAAAGGTGCATATCAGGATGTTCAGTTCCATCTCCCGCGTAAGGTTTAGCAAGCAGTTGTTCTACCATACCCGAAGGAATTTCATAAGTAATATTTTCAGTAGGTGCAGTAGGTTGAGGGGCAACTAATTGTGGTTCCGGTCGAGGTGAAGACACCCAGAACAAACCCCTCAAAGGATTGTTTTCCATAGTAGCAAGTAGCAATAAATTTCAGCACGTAGTATAGGTTTTTCCTTAACGATTTCCACTTACCAAGAGCTCTTCACTCCCCGGCAATGGCACCAGAAAAGAGTCTTGATGACCCAAAAGTATGGGGGATCAATCGTAGTCCTTTCGATAAGTAAGAGTGACGATCCCACCGAGGAACAGAAGGAAATGACAAGCGGTTTTCAGCAAGGTAATTTCTACAAGCAATGAAATTGTAGGTAACATATAGTTTGATAGCAAGATAATTGGTAAGAAGCAAGTAACGATAACGGAAAACAAAGTGCAGCAAGGTAACCCAATCCTTTTGAGGCAAAGGACAGGACACAACAAACTCTAGTAATAGGCAAAGTGTTCTTGAGGGTACACGGTAATTTCGTCTACTCACTTTTATCATGTTGGTCTGATTCGTGTTCGCTACATTGAAAATTTGATATGTGGGTGGACCGGTGCTTGGGTGCTGTTCTTACTTGAACAACCTCCCACTTATGATTAACCCCCTCGCAAGCATCCGCAACTACGAGAAAAGTATTAAGATAAAATCTAACCATAGCATTAAACGTTTGGATCCAAATCAGCCCCTTATGAAGTAGCGCATAAACTAGGGTTTAAGCTTCTGTCACTCTAACAACCCATCATCTAATAACTACTCCACAATGCATTCCCTTAGGCCCATGATGTTGGAAATATGCCCTAGAGGCAATAATAAAATGGTTATTATTATATTTCCTTGTTCATGATAATCGTTTATTATCCATGATATAATTGTATTGATTGGAAACTCAAATACATGTGTGGGTACATAGACAACACTGTGTCCCTAGTATGCCTGTAATAGACTAGCTCGTTGATCAAAGATGGTCAAGGTTTCCTAGCCATAGACATGAGATGTCATTTGATAACGGGATCACATCATTAGGAGAATGATGTGATGGACAAGACCCAAACTATAAAACATAGCATATGATCGTGTCAGTTTATTGCTATAGTTTTCTGCATGTCAAGTATCTGTTCCTATGACCATGAGATCATGCAACTCACTGACACCGGAGGAGTACCTTGTGTGTATCAAATGTCACACGTAACTGGGTGACTATAAAGGTGCTCTGCAGGTATCTCCGAGGGTGTCTGTTGGGTTGGCATGGATCAAGACTGGGATTTGTTACTCCGTGTGACGGAGAGGTATCTCAGGGCCAACTCGGTAATACAACATCACAATAAGCCTTGCAATCAAAGTGACTAAAGTGTTAGCCATGGGATCTTGTATTACGGAACGAGTAAAGAGACTTGCCGGTAACGAGATTGAACTAGGTATAGAGATACCGACGATCGAATCTCGGGCAAGTAACATACCAAAGAACAAAGGGAACATTATACGGGATTAACTGAATCATTGACATAGAGGTTCAACCGATAAAGATATTCGTAGAATATGTAGGAACCAATATGGGCATCCAGGTCCCGCTATTGGTTATTGACCGTAGAGGTGTCTCGGTCATGTCTACATAGTTCTCGAACCCGCAGGGTCTACACACTTAAGGTTCGGTGACGTTTCGGTATAGTTGAGTCATGTATGTTGGTGACCGAAGGTTGTTTGGAGTCACGGATGAGATCCTGGACATCACGAGGAGCTCTGGAATGGTCCGGAGGTAAAGATTGATATATAGGAAGTCCCGTTTTGGTCACCGGAAAAGTTTCGGGTACTTCGGTAGTGTACCGGGAGTGCCAGGAGGGTGCCGGGGGACCAGCGGGAGGGGCCTCTCGCCCCAAAGGGCCTCATGGGCTGTGGGAGGAGGTAAACCAGCCCCTAGTGGGCTGGCCGAACCCCCCCCCCCCCAACAAGGCCCATGCGGCTAGGGGTGGGAAAGTCCAAGTGGAGGAAAGGAAAACCAAGTGCGGGAGGAATCCTACTCCTGGTAGGATTGGAATTGGACTCCTCTGCCTCCCACTTTGGCCGACCCTAGCGGAGGATCCCTAGGGCGCCAGCCTCCCTCCCCTTCCTTCTATATATACTAGAGGGGAGAGAGGGCAGCGACCACCAAAAAACCCTAATTGCCACGTGCTGCCCTCTTCTTCCTCTAGATCGTTTCTCCTCTAGTCTAGTTTCAGCGGTGCTTAGGCGAAGCCCTGCCGGAATAGTTCCACCACCATCGCCGCCGCGCCGTCGCGCTGCCGGAGAACTCTTCTACCTCTCCGCTCTCTCTTGCTAGATCAAGAAGACAGAGATCGTCATCGAGCTGTACCTGTGCTGAACGTGGAGGTGCCGTCCATTCGGCACTAGATTGGAAGGACCGTGATTAGATCGTGGGACGGATCGTGATTGGATCGCGAGATGGATCATGATGGGATCGCGGGACGGCTTGCAATTTGGATCGCGAAGACGTTCGACTACATCAACCGCGTTTCTTAACGCTTCCCGCTTAGCGATCTACAAGGGTATGTTGATCCACTCTCCCTCTCGTAGGTGCTCATCACCATGGATAGATCTTGCGTGTGCGTAAGAAATTTTTTGTTTCCCATGCAACGTTCCCCAACAGTGGTATCAGAGCTAGGTCTATATGTAGATGAGATCACGAGTAGAACACAAAGGTGTTTGTGGGCGTTGATATTCAGATTACTTCCTCCCTTGGTCTTTTCTTGATTCGGTGGTATTATGGTTTGAAGCGGCCCGGACCAACCTTACTCGTACGCTTACGAGAGACCGGTTCCATCAACTGACATGTAACTTCATTGCATAAAGATGGCTGGCGGGTGTCTGTCTCTCCTACTTTAGTTGGATTGGATTCGACAAAGGCGGTCCTTTAGAAGGTTGAATAGCAAGTTGTGTATCACCGTTGTGGTTTTTGCGTAGGTAAGAATCGTTCTTGCTAGATACCCGTAGCAGCCACGTAAAACATGCAACAACAATTAGAGGATGTCTAACTTGTTTTTGCAGGGTATGTTGTGATGCGATATGGCCAATTACATGATGAGATATATGTGATGTATGAGATGATCATGTATTGTATAGAATATCACGACTTGCATGTCGATGAGTACGGCAACCGGCAGGAGCCATAGGGTTTTCTTTAATTTATTTCGTCGTTTTGCTTTACTTTATCGCTATGAGTTAGCAATAGTCGTAGAAGCAACAGCTGGCGCGACAACCTCATGGCGACACGTTGATGGAGATCAATGAGGGAGTCCGGGATTAAGGGGTCCTCGGACTGCCGGCCTATTTCTTATAGGCCGGACTCATGGGCCGCTCGCTGAGGATTGGACTGATCGAAGGCCCCGTCGCTAGGGAGGAGACCTCAGCAGCCGTGGCGTGCCTTTCAAGTTTAAGATAGTAGAATAGGCATGTTTTTCTCTTCGATGGGCAACCGACCATGTGTAACCCTAGGGACCCCTAGCGTCTATATAAGCCAGAGGGTTTTAGGTTGTAAGGCAGGGAAACTCATCTAGGGTTTTAGCTATTCGATCTCGTGGTAGATCAACTCTGTAACCTTCATACACATCAATATAATCGAGCAGGACGTAGGGTTTTACCTCCATAGGAGGGCCCGAACCTGGGTAAACATCGTCCCCTTCGTCCCCTGTTACCATCGATCCTAGACTCACAGCTCGGGACCCCCTACCCGAGATCTGCCGGTTTTGACACCGATATTGATGCTTTCATTGAGAGTTCCGCTGTGATCACCAAAGGGATCGATGGCTCGCCTTATCATGAGCAATGAAATCTGCAGCAAGGATGTCTCCGTCCCTGGTCAGATCTCCACAGGCGGCAACATCCTGTCGCGTGCCGATCCGACTAGCCATCTCGTCCTGATCAGAAGTTTCCTCCCCGATCAAGAAATCAGATTCGGGAACCTAGAATTTGTCGCTGATTCACGGGGAGAACTTGTTTTGACGAAGCCCTCAGCTCTCATGAAGGAGCCCGCAGATCCCGACGCCTTGGCGCCGGGAGCATCGGGCCCCGCCTCTGAGGTGGCCTCTACCCTTAGGCTGTCAAGAACGCCCAACCCAGTCGATGTGGCCGGATCCGCCGCGGCCGAGCATAACCTAGATTCGCCGTCAAGCGACCCTGGATCCCCGGCGCTGCGGATCGACCCCATGCGCTTCGGCGACACGTACCCCATCGGCGTCTCGCCCCTAAATGAGATACTTGATCGGATTCAAACCATGGGCATGTCCGACGACCAGACCCCGGTCTATGACCGGATTGGGCTTAAACCCGATGATAGGGAGATTCGCACCCCCTCGATCACTCACTTAGTCGCCACCGTCGAGTGTCCGGCTGGACGCTCGTCCTCCCGACAACCGGAATTAAAGACGATTTATATCCCGGTCTCCGATCATCAAGATCTCTCCTGTAAGCCGGTCTCCGGAGTTCGCTCCGGAAATAGTTCGGGACCGATCCCCGATCTAGCGCGCAACTCGAACCCCGCGTAGAAGGGTCCTATAGTCAATACGGACTCCAGCTCCCCCGCGCCGAACCCCGTGATTCCGGACTCGCATCGTGGCGCGGAACCAAAAAATTTCCCACCCACCACCCAAGTCGAGCATTCTAGCATCGCAGGAGAGTCCAAGTCTTCGGACTTACGGGATGTTAAACAATTGCCAGGAGAGTCGGTTCATCATTTTTGGTCTAGACTCCTCCTTGTTAGAGACAGAGTACCAGGCTCTAGTGACCAGGATATAATGGCAACCTTCAGCCGCAATTGTCATGATGAAGGGATCCTCAACGCTCTAGCCCTTCGACACATTCACGACTTCACCGAGCTATCGGACCTGGTACAAAAATACTGTACCATGGAGAGCACCTGGCAAGCCGAACAATTACTTTCAGAACCAGTCTTTGTCGAATACCCTAGAGGAGATCGGAAAAAGCGGATACCTCCGAAGCGGCTGGCCGAACATGAACCCGCCGAGAAAAGAAATAGACCCCCTTCGGGAGTCAGAACTGTCCTCGACGGACTATTGGACAAGCCATGCCTTGTACATTCTGTCTTGCTGAACACAAGCCCGACTCATAGCCTCAGAGCTTGCTGGGTCGTTCGGCAGGTCGCAAAAAGCGGAGAGGCCATCCTCGAGGCTACACCCCCGAATAGACATTCAACAATGCCACCAGATCACAACAATGAAGTCCTGACGATCTACGAAATGTTTCCCTCCAGGAACAGGAGGAAAAGAGCTCTTTGAGAACTCGAATAGGTCTACCATGTGGTGGCAACAAGTTCATGGGCAGACATACCCATCAACTTCGGAGAAACTGACCAATCAACCACCCGCCCCGGCCGAACGCCGGCCGCGCTGGTCCTAAACCCCATCGTCGATGGTTTTAGGTTACAAAAGGTGCTAATGGACGGTGGCAGTGGTTTAAACCTCATCTACGAGGACACCCTGGAAAAAATGCAGTTCGACCGATCTCGCATCGAACATAGCAATACAACCTTCCGGGGGATCATCCCTGGGAAAGAGGCGCGTTGTTCCGGACGCATCACCCTGGACGTGGTATTTGGCACGCCCGAAACTACCGATCCGAAGAACTTCTCTTCCATATCGTGCCCTTCCCCAGTGGCTACCACGCCCTGTTGGGGCGTGACGCCTTCACAAAATTCCAGGCTATACCACATTACGGGTATATGAAGCTCAAGATGCCAGGCCCAAAAGGGGTAATCACAATCACCAGTGACCCGAATATAGCCCTTTGAGCTAAGAACAAAACAGCAACGCTCGCCCTCGAGGCACTAGCAGAGACCTTTGCTGCAGAGGAATTGACCGCACTCAGGTCAACAGTGGACAAGGACGATGTGATCCTTAGTAAAAGGCCCAAACCCACATCCTTTAAACCTGCAGAAGAAATTGTTAAATTTCAAGTACACCCAATGGACCCCAATAAAACAGCGTCCATCGGAGCTCAGCTGGACCCCATGGTTGACAAGGCACTGCAAGCATTCTTACGAGAAAACCGGGACATCTTCGCCTGGCATCCTTCTGATATGCCAGGAATCCCACGGCGGCTAGCAGAACATAGTCTGAACATAATCGCAGGCTTCAAGCCCGTCAAACATGCTCTACGCCGCTTTTCTGAGCCCAAACGACAAGCTATGGGCAAAGAACTAGCCAAATTGCTAGAGGCCGGATTCATACGGGAATCCAAGCACCCCGAATGGTTGGCAAACCTGGTGATGGTACCAAAGAAAGATAAATCCCGGCGGCTGTGCATCGACTTTAAAGACCTTAATAAGGCCTGCCCTAAGGACCCTTTCCCCTTACCACGCATAGACCAGATTATTGACGCCACAGCCGGACACGACTCTTTGTGCTTCCTAGATGCTTATTCCGGATACCATCAGATCAAAATGAAGGAATCTGATCAAGCTGCAACCGCATTCATCACCCCCTACGGCCCATTCTGCTTTAACACAATGCCTTTCGGGCTAAAAAATGCAGGGGCTACATACCAGCGCATGATTCAGACATGTCTCGAGAAACAGGTCGGTAAAACAGTCGAGGCATACGTGGACGACGTGGTCATTAAAACCAAACACGTCAGCCAGCTGATTGACGACCTAAGACAAACCTTTGCTAGCCTACGTGAGTATGATATACGACTCAATCCGGAGAAATGTGTCTTCGGAGTTCCCGCTGGTAAACTACTCGGATTCATTGTTTCCCATAGAGGAATAGAAGCCAATCCGGCTACGATCCGCGCCCTATCAGAACTTGCGATTCCTACAGAGCTAAAGCACGTCCAGAAGTTGGCGGGTTGCGTGGCGGCATTAAGCCGCTTTATTTCACGCCTCGGTGGAAAGGCTTTACCGCTCTACAGGTTGCTGAAATGGACCAACAATTTCGATTGGACCGATGAAGCAGCGGCTGCGTTAGAGGAAATCAAAACACTGCTGGCAAGTAACCCCATACTCACAGCACCAGGCGCCGGTGAACCAATGTTATTGTACATATCGGCCACTAATCAAGTGGTTAGCGCAGTGCTCGTCGTCGAACGAGAAGAGGAGGGTCACAAATTCCGGATACAGAAGCCGGTCTACTATGTGTCAGAAGTGCTAACGCAATGCAAGTCCAGATACCCGCATTACCAGAAGATAGCCTATACAGTGTTTATGGAATCTCGGAAGCTCCGACACTACTTTCAAGAGTGTTCGGTCATGGTGGCATCCGAAGTTCCCCTGAACGATATAATCAATAACAGGACGCCACCGGCCGCATAGCCAAATGGGCCATTGAACTCCTTCCTTTCGAAATCGCCTATAAGCCACGATGAGCTATTAAATCTCAGGTGTTGGCAGATTTCCTCGCTGAATGGACAGAGACCGAGCTCCCCAGGGAATATAGTACATACTCCCATTGGACGATGTACTTCGACAGATCCAAAACATTGGCCGGACTGGGGGCTGGAGTTATTCTCACATCTCCCACAGTTGACAATGTCCGATACGTGTTACAAATCATGTATGCTGATTCCAACAACGCAGCCGAATACGAAGCACTTTTGCATGGTCTTCGGATGGCAGCATCAATGGGCATACAACGGCTGGAGGTACGGGGAGACTCCAACCTGGCCATCTCTCAAATCAACGGCGAATTCGATGCCAAAAACCCGAAGATGGCGGCATATAGAAACGCCGTCCTTAAAATATCCGCACGGTTCGAGGGGCTGGAATTCCACCATGTCGCTAGAGACAACAACCAAGCCGCTGACATATTGGCCCGCATGGGGGCCAAACGCGACCCTGTCCCGAAAAACACCTTCCTTGAACGGCTCTTCAAGCCGTCGGTGGTTTGGCAGGACGACAATAAGGGTGCCGAATCCATCAGTGCGAAAGAGCTTGTTCCCCCTATAAATGAACCAGACGACCAAATCATCGGCGGCTCTGTAATGGACGAAATGCCTTCGGCTCACGAAGTCATGTCAGTAATCACACCATGGACCGAGCCCTTCCTCGCTTACCTTCTTCGCCAAGAACTCCCCGACGATCAGACAGAGGTGAGATGCATAATTCGGCGATCCAAGGCTTACAAAGTCCACGAGGGTGAGTTGTACAAGAAAAGCACCACCAGAATACTCTAGCGGTGCATATCTGAGGAAGAAGGAAGGCAGCTTTTGGCCGAAGTCCACGCAGGAATGGGCGGCCACCACGCCGCAGCAAGGGCCTTAGTAAGCAAGGCCTTTCGAGCCGGTTTCTTCTGGCCCACCGCTCGAGCGGACGCCCAGACACTTGTCCAGCATTGCGTGGGATGTCAAGTATTTGCACATCAAAGCCACATGCCCCCAACAGCTCTTCGGACTATCCCGATTACCTGGCCTTTTGCGTTCTGGGGGCTGGATATGGTCGGACCACTTAAAGGGGGGACCAAGAAGAATAAATATCTACTGGTCATGGTTGACAAGTTCACCAAATGGATCGAAGCAAAACCTATCAAATCAGCCAAGTCCGGACCAGTAGTCGATTTTATATCCGGCGTGGTACACCGTTACGGTGTCCCGCACAGTATAATAACGGACAATGGATCCAATTTCACCGCCCAAGAGGTAAAGGACCGGTGCGCAAACATGGGCATCAAGCTTGATTACGCATCGGTGTATCACCCGCAGACCAATGGACAAGTCAAACGGGCCAACGACCTCATCATGAGTGGTATTAAACCATGTCTGGTACGGTCTCTTCATGAATCCGACTGCCATTGGGTAGAGGAGCTTGACTCCGTTCTGTGGGGTCTGCGTATCACCCCGAATCGATCAACGGGATACACACCGTTCTTTATGGTCTATGGGGCAGAAGCAGTCCTTCCCTGTGATATTATTCACGACGCACCAAGGGTGCGCATGTATGAAGAAAAGGAAGCCGAGTTAGATCGGCAGGACGACTTGGACGCCTTAGAAGGAGAGCGCGACATAGCTCGGGCTCGTTCTACTTTTTATCAACAGCAAGCCCGGTGTTACCAGAGCAGAGAGGTCAGGGTAAAGGCATACAATGTGGGCGAACTCGTCTTACGACTCCCAGAGAAGCAGAAGCATAAACTCAATCCCAAGTGGGAGGGCCCCTTCATAATTGACGAAGTACTCACGGGAGGGGCTTATCGTCTTCGCAACCCGCCGGGTAACCGCCTCGAACCAAACCCATGGAACGCAGCTCGTCTTCGGCGCTTTTACGGCTAGACCGGTGCCATCATACTCTTTACCTTCCTTTTCCTTTTCTTCCTTTCCTTTCATATTTCTTTCCCTTCCACCTTGATTTTGCAGGTTCGGATTTTCTTTTCCCAAGTCTATGTTCGGCTAAACCGAGCTCGTGTTAAGTTTTTCGGCATACATCCTCAAATGTTAAACCCGAACAAAACACCTGGGGGGGCTTCTTTCCGAAGCCGATGATTATATATTTTAAGCATCTATTCACATTCATTGTGTATGCATGTTTCCCTTGTCGATTTTTAAGCCATTATATGCATCAATTAGAACTAAGATTTTTGCCAAGCTGGGTTGCCTCGCTCCTGTGTTTACCCTCTACGTTCCCGATTGTTCGGCTAGAGGGTAAAGGGAGCACCTCTGCGGTTGTTACGACCGGATCACCCGGATACGTACCTCAGACGGGTGAAGCCAAAAGCTAGCTATCTTTGGCACACAATTGGTCGGCTACGACGGAAGCAACAAATAAAATTTATGGTATTTATCGCCATTACTAGGGCTTCTTTTCTCAAGAAAGCCATTAGTCACATACTAGCAGTATACGGCCTTACTATCTACGATTTACGTAGCAGCCTGAAGGAAGGTACCGATGGAGGTACTATTTTCTTTGGAAGATGTTTCTTACGCTAAGCAGTAATATAACATATCTCCCTGTGCACTTTCTGTCTGTTTGCACCAAATGGCCGGATTGCCTGGTTCCGCGAAAGAATTCCCTCTTATCGAAGGAAATTTGATAAGGAACACTCCCAAGCTCTTAGCAAGGGAGGTCGAAGCCGATGGCCAGTTAAGACAAAGTTTACGGCACAGATGGAGCAATTTTTGATTTAAAAGTACATAATTAAATAACATCACTCATCGGGCTGCTGGTCAAGATTGTCTATTAAGGCATCCAGGGTGCAGTCTTCTTGTGAGAGACGAGCGGCGGGCATCACTTGGTCGTACACCAAGTGAAGCAGCACTTCTTGCCCATCCGGCCCTGCCGGCCCAACCCGAGCCATATGCTCGGGGTTAAGACCGGTATAACGGGTCTTGATCATCGCCCACGCCTCTCGTGCTCCCTCTCGGCAGGCTGATGTCTTCCATAGCTCGAACCAGCACCGGGCTCCCTTGAACCGATCAGCCAGTAAGGCCATCCCCTCCGGAGGCTTCTTGGCAGGCCATAGCGCTTTCATCATGCTCCTCATAGCCTTCCGAGCCCGCTCATGTATGGCTGATAGCTCCTTCAGAAGGTTCCCCCGGTAGGATCCGATCTCTTCTTCAGGCCGCCCGGTCAGGAGACCTATACATGAGACGAGGCATGTCCATTACACTTTATGAATTAGAGGTACCCTTCAATGTTATAATCGCACTTACCGAACATGCCCCTCTGTAATTTCTGGTTCTCTTCTTGGGTTTGAGCCAATTGAGTTTTTAAACTCTCAATTTCTTCGACCTGCTGCCGGTTTTCCGCCTGGAGATGTTTCTTCTCCTCAAGATTTCGTTGCGACGAAAGGCAGCCGGCCTCATACTGAGACTCGGCGTACCTCTGGGATTCTCGGGCTGCATCTAAATCTTTTTGCAACTGCCCTATAGACTCAGCTGCTACGAAGTACCCTTGCGTCAGCATGAGACTATATACTAAGATCGGCAAAATGGACATACTCACCATGTGATTCCTGGGTAAAATTCTTCACTTGTTCAAGTTCGGCCTTCACGGCTTGCACCTGCGTCCGGCTCACCTTCAGGTCATTGGCCAATTGCTCATCCTGCTGCCTTGAAGCCTACATCATCAATAAAACAATATACGGATCCTTAACTCGGCCGTCCCGACCAATTCAAGGCTCGGGGGCTACTGGGTTAATACGTGTGTCCAGATTATTAAAACCGATCACTCATCTCCAGGCTGGAAGATATCAATTTCATGGCTTCCCCAAGCCCAGCTCGGGCAGCTCCGATGTACGCATCTACCAAACATAGAGCATTAAACTCTTGTCCGGAAAACACCTGGTGGCGCAGGGCTTCTTGTCGCCGCCGGTGGTTCATCGCACTCTCTACCTCAGAGTTAGTAACTGATACTGCGTCCCCGGGATCTTCAGGGGCCAGATTGGCCACAGGGGCTTCCGCAGCAGGTTCAGCATGAGCAGAAGACCTGGATTCATGAGGGTTGCCAGGCACCCCGGCAACATTCCCGGCAGAAGATGGTTGTACTCGTTTCCTAAGTATTTCGACAAGGGATCCTCTGTAAAATCCTATCGATCATGATGACAAAAGATTAAGCGGCCGAACAAGGTACCTTTTGGTTGAACAAGTGGTCGGGGTCGTCCCCGCGGTTTGCTCGCATGAAGGATTCCTGTTGCTGTTCGGTCCAGGCATTGTTGCTGTAGTCGACGTTCGTCGCGTGGACCGACGACGCTTGGGAGCAGAAACCGGCACATTCGGGTGGACGGAGGTCGCTTGCCTTTTACGGGAAGAATTTTTCTTTTTGCCTGTAGTAGGAGAAGGGAGTGATCTGGGGTGATCGGTTATGATAGCCACCTTTGAACCATCAAGGCTCTCTTGGTAAAAGACCCCGTCTTCATGCTCGATCGACAGTTCCGGATCGTCATGGAATCCTGGATCGTCATCGCGAGAGTAGTTCTCTGGTTGAGGCGCCGGACAGTTGATTGTCTCAACAAAGCATCTCCAGCTCTGTTCGCACAGATGGAAAGCTTCGGTCAAAAGGGGCAAGTGAAAAATCCGAACTCAGGTCAGAAAGTCGAAGGCTTACCCATTCGATGGGGTTACAACCTGAGTAGCCCTCCTTAACCGGTAGCCGAACAAAGTCTTTTTCTTCCCCTTTGAACAGGTCTGCCAGTACGGCCGCCATCGCCGCTTGATTGGCAGGGCCTAGCCGTCGGGAACGAGTGGAGTCACTTGTTCCGTTGTAACACCACAAAGGGTGTATCCTTTGCTGAAGGGGTTGAACGCATCGAGCGATGGCGGCGGCCATCACATCAATAATGGTCAGCTTGTTATGAGCTAGCAGCCTTACTTGGGTAGCCAGGCGTTGCACTTCAGCGTCTTCCTCTTGGGATGAACTCTTCGGTCGCCAGTTATACCTTTTATTCAAAGGGGCGTCGGAGTATACGGGCAAACCCCTCCGAGCTGGATCGAACATGGGGACGTCCTCAATATAGAACCACTCTGAGCACCATTCATCGGACTCCCTCTTCGGAGTCCCCACTAGATACCCCGTCCCGGCTATGCGACATACTTCGGCTCCTCCGACCTCCCGAATTGTCTCACCCCGAGTGCGGGGGATGAGACAGAAGTACTTCCTCCATAATCTAAAGTGGGCCTCGCAGCCCAGAAACATCTCGCAAAGAGCAACAAAGCCCGAGATGTGCAGAATAGATTCGAGGGTAAGATGATGGAGCTGGATCCCGTAGAATTCCAGTAATCCCCTCAAGAAGGGATGAATGGGGAACCCTAGGCCCTGCAAGAGGAAAGGCATGAAGCATACCCGCTCTCCCTTGTGAGGGTTAGGGAAGTTCTCTGCGAAGGCCTCGTTTCCATAAGAAGTTAATCCGGCGCGGGTAGCCGCCAGATCCGAGGAGGGAAGATAACCTTGGGTCTCGAGGTCGCGCAGCCGAAGGAGGGATACAGAGCAACTTGCCCAATCCCCGGGAAGGGTGCCGTAAGGACGCGAGGAAGAGCCAGGGACGCTCGCCATGTTTTCTAGGTGATCCCTCGTTCGAAGGTTTTTTTGATGGGAAGAAGAGGAAGGGGTGGCCCAGACCACGATTCCGCCTGTTTAAATGCGTGGTGCATCCTTGTGGGAGGGGCAGTCCTGTAAAAAGATGCTGGGCCGCCCGTCTCCCCTCGGCGCACAAGGATCGAGGGATGTCGAAGTTACTACAATGGGTCCCGCAAATTCTCAACGATTGAGAGTTCATCGATGACGGATGGTTGCCAAACAAGAAGGGATAGAGGGACTCGGCTCGCAAGCCGAAGACTTTGACGCGCAAGATTGTCCGGATAATATGCATCGGCATTGGCGGCCAGTCCGGGGGCTACTGAGGGAGTCCGGGATTAAGGGGTCCTCGGACTGCCGGCCTATTTCTTGTAGGCCGGACTCATGGGCCGCTCGCCGAGGATTGGACTGATCGAAGGCCCCGTCGCTAGGGAGGAGACCTCAGGAGCCGTGGCGTGTCTTTCAAGTTTAAGATAGTAGAATAGGCATGTTTTTCCCTTCGATGGGCAATCGACCATGTGTAACCCTAGGGACCCCTAGCGTCTATATAAGCTAGAGGGTTTTAGGTTGTAAGGCAGGGAAACTCATCTAGGATTTTAGCTATTCGATATCGTGGTAGATCAACTCTGTAACCTTCATACACATCAATATAATCGAGCAGGACGTAGGGTTTTACCTCCATAGGAGGGCCCGAACCTGGGTAAACATCGTCCCTTTCGTCCCCTGTTACCATCGATCCTAGACTCACAGCTCGGAAGTCCCTACCCGAGATCCGCCGGTTTTGACACCGACAATCAAGATGATGGAGATCATGGTGTCATGCCGGTGACGATGGAGATCATGCCGGTGCTTTGGAGATGGAGATCAAAAGCACAAGTTCATGGCCATATCATGTCACTTATGATTTGCATGTGATGTTAATCCTTTTATGCATCTTATTTTGCTTAGGACGACGGTAGCATTATAAGGTGATCCCTCACTAAAATTTCAAGATAAAATTGTGTTCTCCCCGAGTGTGCACCGTTGCAAAAGTTCATCGTTTCGAGACACCACGTGATGATCGGGTGTGATAGACTCTACGTTCACATACAACGGGTGCAAGCCAGTGTTGCACGTGCAGAACACTTGGGTTAAACTTGATGAGCCTAGCATGTACAGACATGGCCTCGGAACACAAAAGACCGAAAGGTCGAACATGAGTCATATAGTAGATATGATCAACATGAAGATGTTCACCATTTAAACCACCTCATCTCACGTGATGATCGGACTTGGGTTGGTGAATTTGGATCATGTGACACTCGAATGATCAGAGGGATGTCAATTTGAGTGGGAGTTTTTTAAGTAATATGATTAACTAAACTCATTATCATGAACATAGTCAAAATGTCTTTGCAAATTATGTTGTAGATTACTAGCTCGCGCTGTAGCTCCCTTGAATTTTTATATGTTCCTAGAGAAATAGAGTTGAAAGATGATGGTAGCAATAATGCGGACTGGGTCCATGATCTGAGGATTGTCCTCATTACTGCACAGAAGGCTTATGTACTTAATGCACCGCTCGGCGCGCCACCCCCTCAAGCGTCGTCAGTAGATGTTGTGAACATCTGATAGACAAGTTCCTGATGACTACTTGATAGTTCAGTGCGTCATGCATTACGGCTTAGAATTGAGGCTCCAAAACGTTTTGAACATCACAGAACATATGAGATGTTCTAAGAGCTAAAATTGGGATCTTAGGCTCGTGCCCGTGTTGAGAGGTATGAGACCTCCAACAAGATTCTTTGCCTGCAAGATGAAGGAGAATAGCTCAATCGGTGAGCATGTGCTCAGATTGTCTGGGTGCTACAATCGCTTGAATCGAGTGGGATTTTATCTTCCAGATAAGATAGTGATTGATATAGTTCTCCAAGTCACTGCCACTATGCTACTCGAAGCTTCGTGATGAACTATAAAATGTCGGGGATGGAAATTAATGGTCCCCGAGATATTCACGATGTTTGACACCGCGAAGGTAGAAATCAAGAAGGAGCATCAAGTGTTGATGGTTAGTGAAACCACTAGTTTCGAGAAGGGCAAGGGCAAGGAGAAACTTCATGGATGGCAAGTCAGTTGCTGCTCTAGTGAAGAAACCCAAGGTTGAACCCAAACCCGAGACTAAGTGCTTCTATTATGAGGAGAACGGTCGCTGAAGCGGAACAACCCTAGATACTTGGTAGATAAGAAGGCTGGTAACGTCAACAGAAGTATATTTGATATACGTGTTATTGATGTGTACCTTACTGGTACTCCTAGTAGCACTTGGGTATTGGATACCGGTTCGGTTGCTAAATGTTAGTAACTCGAAATAAAAGCTACGGAATAAACGGAGGATAGCTAAGGGTGAGGTGACGATGAGTGTTGGAAGTATTTCCAAGGTTGATGTGATCACCATCGCACGCTCTCTCTACCTTCGGGATTAGTGATGAACCTAAATAAATGTTATTTGATATTTGCGTTGAGCATGAACGTGATTACATCATGTTTATTGCAATATGGTTATTCATTTAAGTTAGAGAATAATGGTTATTCTGTTTACATGAATAATACCTTAAATGGTCATGCACCCAATGAGAATGGTTTATTGAGTCTTGATCGTAGTGATACACATGTTCATAATATTGATACCAAAAGATACAAAGTTAATGATGATAGTACCACATACTTGTGGCACTGCCGCTAAATGTCATATTGGTGTAAAGCGCATGAAGAAACTCCATGCTGATGGATCTTTGGACTCATTCGATTTCGAATCGGTTGAGAAATGTGGACCATGCCTCATGGGCAATATGACTAAGACCCCGTTTTCCGGTATGATGGAGCGGGCAACTGACTTATTGGAAATGATACATGTTGACGTATTCGGTCCAATGAGTGTTGTAGCGTGCGGTGGATATCATTATTTTCCAACCTTCACTGATGATTTGAGTAGATATGGGTATATTTACTTAATGAAACACAAGTCTAAAACGTTTGAAAAGTTCAAACAAAAATCAGAGTGAAGTTTGAGATCATCGTGACAAGAAGATAAAATGTCTACGATATGATCGTGGAGGTGAATATCTGAGTTACGAGTTTGGTATGCAACTTAACACAATGTGGAAGTTGTTTCACAACTCACGCCGCCTGGAACACCATAGCGTGATGGTGTGTCCGAACGTCGTAGTCGTGCTCAATTGGATATGGTACGTACTATGATGTCTCTTATCGATTTGACACTATCGTTTGGGGTTATGCATTAGAGACAACTACATTCACTTTAAAATAGGGCACCATCTAAGTCCATTGAGATGACACCGTATGAATTTTGGTTTGGCAGAAACCTAAGCTGTCATTTCTCAGAGTTTGGGAATGCGACGCTTGTGTCGAATAAGCTCGAACCCAAAGCGGAAAGGTGCATCTTCATAGGATACCCTAAGGAAACAGTTGGCTATACCTTCTATCTTAGATCCAAGCACAAAGTGTTTGTTGCTAAAACGGGTCCTTTCTCGAGAAAGAGTTTCTCTCGAAAGAATTGAGTGGGAGGAAGATAGAACTTGATGAGGTTATTGAACCTTTGTTTCAACCAGAGAGTAGCACAGCGCAGAAAGTTGTTTCTGTGGAGCCTACGTTAGTTGAAGAGGAAGTTAATGATGATGATCATGAAGCTTCGGATCAAGTTACTATCGAACCTCGTAGGTCGACAAGGACGCGTACTGCTCCTGAGTGGTACGGCAACCCTGTCTTAGAGGTCATCTTGTTGGACAACGATGAACCTATGAGCTATGAAGAAGCGATGGTGGGCCCGGATTCCAACAAATGGCTAGAAGCCATGAAATCCGAGATAGGATCCATGGATGAAAACAAAGTATGGACTTTGGTAGACTTGCCCGTTAAATGGCAGGCCGTTGAGTACAAATGGACCTTTAAGAAGAAGACAGACGCTGCTGGTAAATGTCACCATTTATGAAGCTCGACTTGTCGCAAAGAAGTTTCCGACAAGTTCAAAGGAGTTGACTACGATGAGACTTTCTCACCCGTAGCGATGCTAAAGTCTGTTGGAATTATGTTAGCAGTTGCTGCATTTTTCAATTATGAAATCTGGCAGATGGATGTCAAAACATCGTTTCCTTAACGGTTTCCATGAGGAAAGGTTGTATGTGATAC
The DNA here is from genome assembly GCA_039707655.1 of Elymus sibiricus. Lineage (NCBI taxonomy): Eukaryota > Viridiplantae > Streptophyta > Magnoliopsida > Poales > Poaceae > Elymus > Elymus sibiricus. Next base: position 366,226,975 of record CM077673.1, on the reverse strand, counting down.
AACCAGAAGGTTTTGTCAGTCCTAAGGATGCTAAAATGTATGCAAGATCCAGCGATCCTTCTATGGACTAGAGCAAGCATAACGGAGTTGGAATATACGCTTTGATGAGGTAATAAAAGTTTTTGGGTCTATACAAAGTTTATGAGAAACTTGTATTTACAATAAAGTGAGTGGGAGCACTATAGAATTTCTGATAAGTATATGTGGATGACATATTGTTGATCGGAAATGCTGTAGAATTTCTGGAAAGCATAAAGGGTTGTTTGAAAAGGAGTTTTTCATAGGAAAACCTGGAATGAAGCTTCTTAAATATTGGGCATCTTGATCTATAGAGATAGATCAAGACGTCTGATAAAAGTTTCCATGAGTACATACCTTGACAAGATTTTGAAAGACTTCAAAATGGACCAGTCAAAGAAAGAGTTCTTGCCTGATTTGTAAGGTGTGGAGTTGAGTGAGACTCAAAGCTCGACCACGGCAGAAGAAAGAGAAAGGACGAAGGTCGTCCCCTATACCTTATCCATAGGCTCTGTATAGCATGCCATGCTGTGTACCGCACCTGTGTGTGCCTTGCCATGAGTCTGTCAAGGGGTACAAGAGTGATCCAGGAGTGGATCACTGGACAGCGGTCAAAATTATCCTTAGTAACTAGAGGACTAAAGAAATTTTTCTTGGTTATGGAGGTGATAAAGAGTTCGTCGTAAAGGGTTACGTCGATGCAAGCTTTGACACCTATCCGGATGACTCTGAGTAGCAATCCGGATATGTATAGTGGAGCAACCATTTGGAATAGCTCCGAGTGGAGTATGGTAGCATCTGCTGTATGACATATAGATTTGCAAAGAACACACGGATCCGAATGTTGCAGACCATTGACTAAAAACCTCTCTCACATGCAAAACATGATCGAACCCCAGAACTCATTGGGTGTTAGATTCATAACAATGTGAATCACATAGCGATGTGAGCTAGATTATTGACTCTAGTGCAAGTGGGAGACTGTTGGAAATATGCCCTAGAGGCAATAATAAAATGGTTATTATTATATTTCCTTGTTCATGATAATCATTTATTATCCATGCTATAATTGTATTGATTGGAAACTCAAATACATGTGTGGGTACATAGACAACACTGTGTCCCTAGTACGCCTCTAATAGACTAGCTCGTTGATCAAAGATGGTCAAGGTTTCCTAGCCATAGACATGAGATGTCATTTGATAATGGGATCACATCATTAGGAGAATGATGTGATGGACAAGACCCAAACTATAAAACATAGCATATGATCGTGTCAGTTTATTGCTATAGTTTTCTACATGTCAAGTATCTGTTCCTATGACCATGAGATCATGCAACTCACTGACACCGGAGGAGTACCTTCTGTGTATCAAATGTCACAAGATAACTGGGTGACTATAAAGGTGCTCTACGGGTATCTCCGAGGGTGTCTGTTGGGTTGGCATGGATCAAGACTGGGATTTGCTACTCCGTGTGACGGAGAGGTATCTCAGGGCCCACTCGGTAATACAACATCACAATAAGCCTTGCAAGCAAAGTGACTAAAGTGTTAGCCACGGGATCTTATATTACGGAACGAGTAAAGAGACTTGCCGGTAACGAGATTGAACTAGGTATAGAGATACCGACGATCGAATCTCGGGTAAGTAACATACCGAAGAACAAAGGGAACATTATACGGGATTAACTGAATCCTTGACATAGAGGTTCAACCGATAAAGATATTCGTAGAATATATAGGAACCAATATGGGCATCCAGGTCCCTCTATTGGTTATTGACCGTAGAGGTGTCTCGGTCATGTCTACATAGTTCTCGAACCCGCAGGGTCTGCACACTTAAGGTTCGGTGATGTTTCGGTATAGTTGAGTCATGTATGTTGGTGACCGAAGGTTGTTCCGAGTCCCGGATGAGATCCCGGACGTCACGAGGAGCTCCGGAATGGTCCGGAGGTAAAGATGGATATATAGGAAGTCCCGTTTTGGTCACCGGAAAAGTTTCGGGTACTTCGGTAGTGTACCGGGAGTTACGGGAGGGTGCCAGGGGACCATCGGGAGGGGCCTCTCGCCCCAAAGGGCCTCATGGGCTGTGGGAGGATGTAAACCAGCCCCTAGTGGGCTGGCCGAACCCTCCCAACAAGGCCCATGCGGCTAGGGGTGGGAAAGTCCAAGTGGAGGAAAGGAAAACCAAGTTGGGGAGGAATCCTACTCCTGGTAGGATTGGAGTTGGACTCCTCCACCTCCCACTTCGTCCGACCCTAGGGGTGGATCCCTAGGGCGCCGGCCTCCCTCCCCTTCCTCCTATATATACTAGAGGAGAGAGAGGGCAGCGACCGCCATAAAACCCTAATTACCACGTGCTGCCCTCTTCTTCCTCTAGATCGTTTCTCCTCTAGTCTAGTTTCAGCGGTGCTTAGGCGAAGCCCTGTCGGAATAGTTCCACCACCATCGCCGCCGCGCCGTCGCGCTGCCGGAGAACTCATCTACCTCTCCGCTCCCCCTTGCTGGATCAAGAAGGCGGAGATCGTCATCGAGCTGTGCGTGTGCTGAACGCGGAGGTGCCGTCCGTTCGGCACTAGATTGGAAGGACCGTGATTAGATCGCGGGACGGATCGTGATTGGATCGCGAGACGGATCGTGATGGGATCGTGGGACGGCTTGCGATTTGGATCATGAAGACGTTCAACTACATCAACTGCATTTCTTAACGCTTCCCGCTTAGCGATCTACAAGGGTATGTAGATCCACTCTCCCTCTCGTAGGTGCTCATCACCATGGATAGATCTTGCGTGTGCGTAGGAAATTTTTTGTTTCCCATGCAATGTTCCCCAACACATGAATGGTGAAGTGTCATGTAGTCGACGTTCACATGACACCACTAAGGGAATCAGAACATACATATCATCAAAATATCGAACACATATCAAATTCACATGATTACTTGCAACATGACTTCTCCCGTTTCCTCAAGAACAAAGGTAACTACTCACAAATAATAATCATGCTCAAGATCATAGAGGTATTAAATAGCGTAATGGATCTGAACATATAATCTTCCACCAAATAAACCATATAGTAATCAACTACGCAAGGTAATCAACACTACTAGTTACCCACAGGTACCAATCTAAGGTTCCGGTACAAAGATTGAACACAAGAGATGAACTAGGGTTTGAGAGGAGATGGTGTTGTTGAAGGTGTTGATGAAGATTGGCCTCCCAAAGATGAGAGGAGTGTTGGTGATGACGATAGCTTCGATTTCCTCCTCCGGGAGGGAAATTCCCACGGCGGAATCGCTCCGCCAGAGGGCAAAAGTGCTCCTGCCCAAGTTCCGCCTCGAGGCAGCGGCGCTTTGTCCCGAAAGTCCTCCTCTGATTTTTTCTATATCAAATGTGACTATATACCAGAAGTTGGGCTCCGGAGGTGGGCCGAGGTGGCCACGATACACCAGGGCGCGCCCAGGGGGGTCTGGCGCGCCCTGGTGGGTTGTGCCCACCTGGCTGCTCCCCTCCGGTAGTTTTCTGCTCCAGTATTTTTTATTAAATATAAAAATAATCTCCGTAAAGTTTCAGCTTCATTGGAGTTGTGTAGAATAGGTATCTCTGATGTGCTTTTCTTAGGTCCAGAATTCCGGCTGCCGGTATTCTCCCTCTTTGTGTAAACCTTGCATATTATGAGAGAAAAGGCCTTAGAATCACTCCCTAAAGCATTATTATTCAACAAAACATAGTAAATAACAGTAGGAAATCATGATGCAAAATGGACGTATCATAAATTTAGATCCTATATTGTTGATTCCAAAGTTATTGTTCACACCGATCATGCTGCCATAAAATACCTTATGGAAAAGAAAGATGCTAAACCTAGACTCATTAGGTGGGTTCTCTTGCTTCAAGAATTTGACCTACACATATTGATAGGAAGGGAGCTGAGAACCCAGTAGCTGATAACTTGTCTAGGTTAGAAAATATTCTTGATGACCCACTACCTATTGATGATAGTTTCCCTGACGAACAGTTAGCTGCAATAAATGTCTCTCAAAACACGCCTTGGTACACTGATTATGCTAACTACATTGTCGCTAAGTATATGCCACCTCGGTTCACATACCAACAAAAGAGAAAAAAATTCTATGACTTGAGACATTACTTTTGGGATGACCCACATCTTTATAAAGAGGGAGTAGATTTTATTATTAGACGTTGTGTACCTGAGCATGAACAGGAACAAATCCTACAGAAATGTCATTCCGAAGCTTATCACTACTGGAATCAGGGACTTTGCCATCTGCCAGCTCTTTGCCGTCTGCTAGCAGATGGCAAAGAGGATATTTGCCGTCTGCTTTTATAAAGCAGACGGCAAAGAACATGCTGATGGCAAAGAGCCCCTTTGCCATCTGCACTTCTTTGCCGTCTGCCAGCAGACGGCAAAGAACAAAGTGGGCCCCACTTGGTACAGCACTTGCCAGGTCACACGGGCCACTTCTTTGCCGTCTGCTGGCAGACGGCAAAGAACTCTTTGCCGTCTGCCAGCAGACGGCAAAGAGGTGAGGGGGGCCCCACAGTGTAACGGCGGGGACGGGCTAACGGCCCCCCTCTTTGCCGTCTGCCAGCAGACGGCAAAGAGGGGGCTTAATTTTCGCCATCCCCCCGCGCCTCCCGCCTCTCTCTCTTTCTCTCACCTCTCTCTCTCTCACACCCGCGCCCGTTCCCCTCTCTCACCGCCGCCGCCGCCGCCGCCCCCTCCCCGCCCTCTCGCCGCCCCCTCCCCGCCCTCTCGCCGCCGCCCCCTCCCCCCCTCTCTCACCGCCGCCGCCGCCCCCTCCCCGCCCTCCACCACCGCCTGCCCCCCTCCCCGTGGCGCACCTCCACCACCGCGGCGCCGCCCCCTCCTCACGGCCCTCCTGGCGCCGCCGCCCCCTCCCCGGCGGCCTCCTCTCCTCGCCGTCGGCCGCCCTGCCCCCTGTCCCTCTCTGGTGAGCTTCCCCTGCCCCCCTTTTAATTTTTTTTCTGTTTTTCTAATTAGATTTTTAGTTTTCTGTTTTTAGATGTTTTGCAAATAGTTGTTTAGGTGTTTGGGTAAATAGGAAAAAATATTTAGACATTTAGGTAGAAAAAAAACCTAGAAGAAAAAAAAGAAGAAAAGAAGATGAAAAAAAAGGAAAAAGAAAAAAGAAAAAGAACAAAAAATAATAAGAAGAAGAAACAGAAGAAGAGGAGGAGGAGGAGAAAAAAGAAGAAGAAGAAGAAGAAAAAAAGAGGAGAGGAGGAGAAGAAGAAGAGGAAAAAAGGAAAGGAAGAAGAAGAGGAGGAGGAGGAGGAGGAGAAGAAAGAAGAAGAGGAAGAAGAAGAAGAAAAAAGTGGAGAGGAGGAGAAGAAGAAAAGGAAAAAGGAAAGGAGGAAGAAGAAGAAGAAGAAGGAAAAAAAGGAAGAAAAGGAAGAAAAGAAAGAAGAGGAAGAAGAAAAGAAAAAAAGAGAAAAAACCCCGACCCCGACACGGCACCTCGACCCCGACCCGACAACCCGACCCCGACCCGACACCCCGACCCCGACACCCCGACCTCGATCCCGACCCCGACACGGCACCCCGACCCCGACCCGACAACCCGACCCCGACCCGACACCCCGACCCCGACACCCCGACCCCGACCCCGACCCCGGCACGGCACCCCGACCCCGACCCCGCCCCGACACCCCGACACCGACACGGCACCCCGACCCCGACCCGACACCCCGACCCCGAAACCCCGACACCCGTGACACCGCGACACCACGACACCCAGACACGACACCCCCCGACACCCCGACCCCGACCCCGACCCCGACACCCCGACACCCAGACACGACACCCCCCGACACCCCGACCCCGACACGACACCACGACACCCCGACACCACGCCACCCAGACACGACACCCCCGACCCCCGACACCTCTTCGGCCTCCTGTTGACCGAAAAGGTGCTCTTCGGCCTTCCAGAGGCCGATGGGGTCATATATTTGTGAATTATGAGTTAGGAAGTATATTTCCCGATTTTGTTAAGAAAAACATCATATATATTTGTGTTGATCGGGTGGATTTAAATGTGCAGTTCTTTCGGGGCTGCGAGGGTCTGGTGTTCGACGACCTCCCCGTGCGTTCGACGAGCTCCGCCCCTGCGTTCGTGGGTGAGCACAAATGACATCTCCTCCTCCCCCCTTCATTTGCTCTGTTCCGGTCTTCGTGCCGATGAAACTTGCTAGCTATAGGTGTCAATCATCAGTATGCGAGACCACTATGCGTCTCCCGTTCGAAAGGGTTACATCTATAAATATGCATGCATTTGCATATTTATAACCGTGATTCTTTCGAATTGTCCAACGTTATCCGTGGACAGCCCGAGTATGTGTAGATTGGGTTCGTTTTCCCATATGCTCTGCTCCGGATCCGATGCAGAATTTCGTCAGTGCCTCCCTGTTGTTCTCCGTGTACACATCCTCTCTGCTTATTGCCGAGACGTGTATCAGGAGAACAGCGGGGAGGTGCTGCCGAAATTTTGCGTCGGATCCGGAGCAGAGCATGGGAAAACGAACCCAATCTACACATACTCGGGTGGGATTAGGACCTATCTTTACCTACTAGCGTCTAGGTTGCATGGACGTAATAAAACTGACAAACTCTATTAACTAATGAATATGGTTTGCTGAATTATGTATATATTTCTTGTGTGTCCAGTAGCTAGGCAAGATGAGTGATCGTGCGTGGATGTACACCGGTCACACTAGTCAGAAAGACATGACCCATGAATGGCTAAGAAAAACCAAGGGGTTTGTGAGAGCCGCATTTGCAAATGGACAGGAAACAAACTGGTGCCCCTGTGTCGACTGCGACAACTTTCATAAGAAGTACGAGTTTGAAATGATCAAACACCTGCAGAAGTTGGGTTTTACGCCTGATTATACGGTCTGGACATTTCATGGTGAGTCTGCCCAACGTGCCAGAGCTGAGGAGGGCCGTCGTCGCACCGACGAGCATGGTACCGGGATGGAAGACATGGTGGAAGACTTTGATGATGCTCGGGATTCGGACGATGAGATGGAGGAATCTGCAAAGGCCTTCAATGATATGTTGGAGTCTTCAAAACGTCCTCTCCACGAGCACACTGAGCTTTGTCAGCTGGATGCCATCGCACAAGTAATGGCTCTGAAGGCTCAATTCAACTTGGGCAGAGAATGCTACGACGCGATGATGACACTATTTGGATGCTTTCTACCCAAAGGCCATGTAATGCCTGCAAACCTGTACCAGTCGGACAAAATCCTCCGTGCACTTAAGATGCCCTATGAGAAGATAGATGCCTGTGAGAAAGGATGTGCCTTATTTAGGCTTGAGTATGCGGACTTGAAGTATTGTCCCGTTTGCCAGTCTTCCAGGTATGTTGAGGTAGACAACGGTATGGGTGAGAAGAGTCAGACAAAAATCCCAGTTAATGTTCTTTGGTATATGCCAATCATACCAAGACTTCAACGTCTTTTCATGGTCGAAGAGACGGCCAAACAGATGACATGGCACAAATTGGGCAAAAGAACCGAACTAGATGTAGATGGGGAGCCGATGTTGGTACACACATCGGACGCTTTTGCGTGGAAGCGCTTCGATGCAATACATCATGCTAAAGCGGCAGATCCAAGGCATCCTCGAATCGCCATAAGCACAGATGGGTTCAATGTGTTTGGTATGATGGCAGCTCAATACAGTTGTTGGCCTGTATTTGTCATTCCACTCAATCTCACCCCCGGACAGATTATGCAAAGAAAGAACATTTTCCTGACGTTGATAATTCCGGGGCCCAACTATCCGGGGAAGAATATGAATGTGTACATGCAGCCGCTTAAGGATGAACTGCAAGAAGCTTGGGATAATGGGATCAAGACATACGACGCCGCTACAAAAAAAAACTTCCTAATGCGTGCGTGGTACATGTACTCGATGCATGACTTGCCGGCGTATGCGCTATTCGTTGGCTGGTGTGTGCATGGAAGGTTCCCGTGCCCCACATGCAAGGCAGCTCTTGAGTTTCGTCGGCTGCAGGCGGGTGGCAAGTTTTCTTGCTTCGACATGCATAGACAGTTCCTGGATCCTCGCCATAAGTTCAGAAAAGACAAGAAGAACTTCATCAAAGGTAGAGTTGTCAAAAACTCTGCACCACCTGCGTTGACAGGCCAACAGACCCTGGATCAGTTCAACTCTCTCGAGCCGGATCCGGAGCGTCCAGGGTATTTCAAGGGGTATAATTCCGAACACGCCTGGACTCACAAGACATGCTTGTGGGATCTGCCTTACTTCAAAGACCTCCTTTGCCCACACAACATCGACGTGATGCACACTGAAAAGAATGTCGGCGAGGACCTCTTTGGTACATTGTTTGGCATAGAGGGGAAAACAAAGGATAATCCTAAGGCTAGAGTTGATCAGGAGGCTCTATGTGATAGACCGCTACAAAATATGCGACAACTGAAAGGAAAGCAGAACTGGACGAAGCCAAAGGCATGGTTCAATCTTGGAAGGCCAGCTATGAGGGAAATTATCCTGTGGGTGAAAAAGGAGTTGATGTTCCCCGATGGGTATGCAGCGAATCTAAAGAGGGGAGCGAGCCTTGAAAAATTGAAAATATTTGGTCTCAAGAGTCATGATTGGCACATATGGCTTGAGCGGGTAATGCCGGTGATGTTGCGTGGCTTTATCCCTGAGGATGAATGGCTAGTACTGGCAGAGCTGAGCTATTTCTTCCGTGTTCTTTGTGCGAAAGAACTATCGCCTGGCTTGCTAGAAGAACTGGAAGAGTTGGCGCCGGAGTTGATCTGCAAGTTAGAGAAGATCTTTCCACCGGGCTTCTTTAATCCAATGCAGCATTTGATTTTGCATCTCCCGACCGAGGCACGATTGGGGGGGCCCGTGCAGAATCATTGATGCTACGCAACTGAGAGGATGCAGAAGACGCTTCGAGAAAAATGTAAAAATAAACGTCGAATTGAAGCATCGATGGCCGAGGCATTCATTTCTGAGGAGGCGGCAAACTTCGTGACAGCACACTACAAAGCCAAAAATCGTCATTTGCATAATCCGAAGCCTCGGTACAATGCTGGCGACCCTAAAAAGGGTGGATCCAACCTCAGCCTATTCAAAGGGAAGCTCGCACCAGCCGGTGCTTATACTTCCTTATCGCTGGATGTCGACGAATGGCGGACCATTACGTTGTATATCTTGAACAACCTAACAGAAGTGCGGCTGTACATCGAGTAAGTTCTCGGTACATTGTTTCGCAACCTCTAATTCCTTTGAACTGCTCTTATTCCCGGATATTTGATACAGTCGATACGTCGCCAAATTCTCGTATGGAGCGGTGATCCAAAAGGATTCCGTCGAAGAGTATGAGCTTCTGGCAATGCATGGAGGCAGCTATGCCGGTTTCATCTCTTGGTTCAAACAAACGGTAATTTCCATTAGACCATTTCATTTCTTCGTCTAATTTCCGGCTAATGCAACAATCCTTTCGTATTAAACTTGTAGGCTAGTTCAGAGTCTATGGACGCCGAATTGAGACAAGTCGCTAATGGTTTTGACTATAAGGTCCGTTCATTTGACAAATACGACATCAACGGGTATCGCTTTCGTACCTATGGCAAAGAGCTACCTATGGCCGACCGAAAGTCTACAAATTGTTGTGTCTCTGCTATCGGCGAAGGAGGTACCGAGTATTATGGAAGAGTTGAAGCAATTTATGAACTTCTATTCTATGGTGCAAACCCACCGAAAGTCGTAGTCTTCAAATGTTATTGGTTCCAGCCGAAGGAGACTAGAAGGACTCATGAACATCTAGGGCTAGTCGAAATCAAACAAAGCACCCATTTGGATGTTCCCGATGTCTATATTACGGCTCAACAGGCAACCCAAGTTTTCTATCTACCATGGGCCTGCCAAAGTGATCCAAATCTCAAAGGTTGGGATGTCGTTTATGAAGTGCCGCCACATGTTAGACCACCTCCCCCCAATGAAGAGGATTATGAACCTCACATTAACCCAGACACATATGAAGGAGAATTCTTCCAAGAAACACGTCTTTCCAAAAAACGTTTCAAGAACCGCTCTACTTCACCTCAGAACATTGAAGTAGACAGCGGCAGTGAATCCGAGCCTGAACCGGAACAAGAAGAGCCGGAACAAGAAGAGGTTACTGCTGCGGATGACCTGTCAATGCTTGACCGATTACGTACAGGAGGCCTTCCACATGTTGATGCATTTATTGATGATGATGATGAGCACGTCATTACTGATAGTGATGATGATGATGCATTTATTGACCCCGAAGCATATATAGACGATGATGATGCATTTATTAATGATGACGATGAAGATTAATATTATAGTTCATGTCAGGTATTCAATTATTATTATGTACATATATATTATTAATTGGTTCATGTTAGGTATTCAATTTTTTATTATGTTCCTGACGATGATACACTTAAATTATATTCATGTCAGGTATTCATTTTTTTAATGTTGTACTAACTTTGTTTACTCTTTGTCATTGCAGGTGTTGACAGATGGTGGGCGCGGGTCGAGAGCACTCCGAGGCTCCTTCCTCAGCGCGTGGTGGGAGGGGTACTTCCATCCCACCCCACCACCTCCGGAGAGCGCTGGATCTCAGTATGCAGACACCGGCGGGCGCTTCTTCTTCGACCGGGAGAGGTCGGGGGGGAAGAAGGTTGGTAGAGGTGGATGTGGCGGCGGGAGAGGTAGGAAGGCTGCTACTACGCCTTCCTCGCCGCCACCCCCAGCTGATTCACCCGACCACAAGAGTGCTCCGTCTGAGATGGAGCAGCCTGAGGTGCAGCCGTCTCGGACTCCGGTCCACGAGCCTCAGGCCGACGAGCCTACGACAGACGAGGCTACGACAGACGCGCCTACGGCCGACGAGCCTGGGGCCGACGAGCGTCGGGCCGCCGAGCCTTCGTCCCACGAGACTGGGGATCACGCTGAGTCGCAGCAGAACCCAGGTGCGGGCTCGTCGAGTGGCCGTGCTGAGGGTGGCTATAGTTCTGATAGCTATAGCGAGAGTGAGTGGGTTGAGGGGCGCAAAGTCTACCAGCGTGGTGGTACAAAGCTCCCGCCCACCCCGGCGACCCCCGACCAGAGGTGGTTGATTGCGCCGCAGGGGGAGAAGTAAGTGCATTTACTCTTTTTTAACCTTTTGTCTTCACGTTTCTTCAAATATCTAATGCGTTGGCCTTGTCATACTGCAGGTCTTGGACACACGGGCCTGGTTGCCGCAAGCCCAACAGTGTCCTTGGCGTGATTTGTCGCCAGAGCTTCCCGGGGTGGGTCACGTTGCCCGGTGAGGGCCGGGTTCCAGAGCTAGGAATGACCTGGGAGCACTACTTGGCTGCCCCGGCCCCGCCGGGGCATAGGATCGGCGATGTCGAGTGCCACACGGTCGCCGACATTGTGATCCAGACGTTTTGGGTAATTTCTCCTTTGCCGTCTACGTTGTGTTTTCTTCTTTGATTGGCAACCCTAGTGATTGTACTAATCCGTGTTTTCTTGTTTGATTGCAGATCTTCTACAGGTGTGCTGAGGGACAGGAGGAGGCCGCGGCTCAGGTTATCGGCAACGAGTGCAGGCGCCTACTTCAAAACTTTCGGCACGAGGCTCGGACGCAGGCTATTCGAGACTACTACGCCTCGACTGGTATTCGGAGGAAAAAAGAGAAGTGCCGCCTCAACTATCTGAGTAAGGAGAAGTACATGAAGGTAATTACCTATTGTTAAGGCCTTGTACTTAGTTCCTTGATTTGATTCGTATGCGTAGCGCTCAAATTTCTCTTGCTTAACTTAGGTGCCCCCGAGATGGTGTGCGGATAGGATGGACTGTTGGGAGGCGTTGGTGGATGAGTGGTGCACTCCCCAATGGCGCAACGTCCACGACGGTGCAAAGGAGAAGCGTGCCCAAATGAAAGGTGTCCCACACCATCTAGGCAGCGTCAACCTACGTGGGTTCGGGGAAAACTGGGTATGTGGTTTGCTTCATGATTCATGCAAATTCATTCTTCATGCTAGCTTGAGCCCTTAACTAATACTCTGTTCCTCTCTTTTAGGCGCGGCACAACAAGGCTCCAGTGCCAGAGCTGTTCGACCTCTATGCCATGTCCAATACTGCCTCGTACAAGAAGGCCAAGGCATTCTCTGAGTCTGACCTCGATGATCCAGAGAAATTCAGCAACCGCGCCTCCCACAACAAGCTTGTGAGGTACAGAGACGAGGGGAAGGCGAGGAAAGGGCCGGAGTTTAACCCGAGCCAGCAACCTCTTGATCCAGAGCTGGTGATGATATCTGGTGGCGGGAGGCACCATGGCTTGTTAGCCATTGGGGATGGACTGATACGTTGTACTAGCACTCTCCCGCAGATCAAGAAGCGCCAAACCAGCTCCGATCCCGAGATAAGGCCTCGTGCACGGCCAATGGAGCTCGAATTCCAGGTTAGTTATACGGACTCAGATACCTTTCCTCCATTACATTGTGTGTGCGGCCGTCAATGATTACAATGCTAACGAGTGGTGTTGCAGGCTGCTATTGAGGCAGAGAGAGCGAAGACCCAGGCTGCTCTTGAGGAAGCAGAAGCGAGGACCCAGGC